>CM035120.1:101955205-102686455 GCA_020205555.1 Panax stipuleanatus
ATATGCCAGGTAGTGGATGTGATCATGGGCGGGTCTGTAGGAAAAGTTACTGGGAAAAAATGGCGAGGATATTTGGATGCGGTGTTGTCAATATCCAATCAACCAGTAAGTCGTGAAAGATCGTACCCTAGTTCGGTGATATCATTCACTGATGAAGACTTTCCTACAGAGCTGATCGAACCACGCGAGGGAGCATTGGTAATTACTGCCCAGGTGGGTTTGGTGGACATGAAGCGAATGATGATAGATAGTGGATCATCGGTGAATATTCTGTATGCACATGCCTATTAGAGGATGAACTTGGATAACCGAAAGATAGAGATCAGGAAAGAGTCTCCATTATATGGGTTCAACAATGAGCCGATTAGAGTTGTTGGGACAATTAAGTTCCCGGTCATCTTCCCGCCCCAGTGGGTGTTTTTGCTTCGAGTACACCCGCCCCAGCGGGCATCCAATTTTGAAGAGTCTTTTTTCTGCACCCTCGCCCCGGAGGGTGATGATGGCCCGCCCCTGTGGATGTCCATCCTCTGAAATGCTGAGTTTTTGCTCTTAAATCTTCATCTCCCATCAGTCCGCTTCCTACAATCAACACAACCAAACTAGAGTAAAATGATACTAAAACTATTTGAAATAGACAAGAATCAAGCTATCAAGGACATTGATTCGTAGGTATAAAACCAACTCATCAGTATGTTGAAAATGCATCTATAAAGCTAAGCAAGGCATATCCCAAAGTAGCATCAATGAGTTGATCGATGTGTGGGAGCAGGTAAAAGTCTTTCGGGCATACTTTATTTAGATCAGTGTAATCTATACAAACCCGCCACTTCCCATTCTGCTTTTGTACTAACACCACATTTGCCATCCACTCCGGGTAATCAATCTCGAAGATGAAGTCTGCTGCCAATAGCTTTGCAATCTCTTCGTCAATTATCCTCTGCCTCTCTGGAGCGATGATCCTCCTTTTCTAACGAGTTGGTTTCTTTGCTGGGTCTATATGTAACATGTGCTCAGCGACCTTCGTATCTACACCCAACATATCACTGGGAACCCAAACAAAGATATCTGCATGGCATTGAAGCAATTCCACTAAGTTTGTCTGAAAGGGTTCTGGTAATCCTTACCCGATCTTGACAGTTTTATCCTTCTTTTCGTGAATTAGCTCCACCTCTTTGGTCTCCTTAGCTGGCATAACCAGAGGCTCAGTGCTACTCTCAGTGAACGGCTCGATCTCTATTACCATAGTTTTCTTCTGTTACTGACCCCCAACCTTGAAGTGATCAATGCATTCCTGTAGCATCTTCTTTCCAAATCCAAATCCCCTGCTACTTCGCCAATCCCATTCGGCGTGGGAAACTTAATTTTAAAGTGAGGAATTGATGTTACTGGCTGAAGAGACGTTAATGTGGGTCTTCTGAGAATTATGTTATATGACGAATCCACGTGTACCACAAAAAACCTGCACATGATCTCTACCTGCTGAGGGGCCGTTCTGTATACTCTGCCTCTGTCACTGAATCAGCAACTGTTTGCTGCTTGAAACTCTTCCAACTCACTGTGCCTCCGTTCAAGGTAAAAACATACCCCGAAACAGATTTACTGTCATCTTGGTCCGTTTGAAAACTTGAGTCTGTGAAGCCCTCGAGTTTTAATTCAGACCCACCGTAGACAAGAAAATTATCCTTAGTCCTTCTCAAGTATTTTAGGATATTCTTCACTGCCTTTCAGTGCTCTTCTCCTGGATTCGACTGGTATCTGCTCATTACACTAAGTGCATGAGCAACATCCGGTCTAGTACATATCATACCGTACATGATAGATCCTATTGCAGAAGCATAAGGGATCTTACTCATACGGTCTCTCTCCTCAGGTGTTTTTGGGGCCTGTTTCTTGGAGAGAAGTATTCCATGGCTCATCAGCTTGAGACCTCTTTTGGAATCTTCTATGCTAAATCTCTTTAGCATTACATCAATGTACGTTCCTTGGGATAAATCAAGCATCCTTTTAGATCTATCTCTATAGATCTTTATCCCCAAAATATAGGATGATTCTCCTAAGTCCTTCATGGAGAAGTGTTTAGATAACCAGATTTTAATCGATTGTAGCATAGGAATGTCATTCCCTATCAGTAATATATCATCAACATATAATACAAGGAATGAAATTGCGCTCCCACTAACCTTCTTGTACACACATGGTTCATCGTCGTTTTTGATAAAATCAAACTCTTTGATTGTCTCATCAAAACGAATGTTCCATCTACGAGAAGCTTGCTTCAATCCATAAATGGATCGTTGCAGCTTACAGACTTGATTTGTTCCAACCTTTGAAACAAATCCCTCTGGCTGTGTCATATATACATCCTCCTCAAGTTTTCCATTGAGGAAGGCCGTTTTCACGTCCATCTGCCAGATCTCATAGTCATTATAAGCTGCAATCGCAAGCAAAATCCGAATGGACTTGAGCATAGCTACTGGTGAAAAGGTTTCATCATAGTCTACTCCTTGTCTTTGTTTGAAACCTTTTGCAACTAGTCGGGCCTTATAGGTCTCTACCTTACCGTCCGCTCCAGTCTTTCTTTTAAAGACCCATTTACACCTAATAGGCTTAATGCCTTCAGGTGGTGAAACCAAAGTCCATACTTTATTTTCATACATGGAGTCCATTTCAAATTTCACGGCTTCAAGCCATTTCCCTGAGTCTTTATTACTCATAGCCTGTTCGTAATTCAATAGATCATCATCATTTATGATGTGTACCTCATCGTCATCCTCTATAATGAATCCATACCTCTCAGGTATCTTCGGTACTCTACCAGATTTACGAATAGGGTGTAGTATAGTAGGTTCTTCTACTTGGTCAGGTACCTGACTTTGATCCGTGATAATTTGTGGTTCTTGAACTTCTTTAATATATATCTTACTCCCACTGACCCCTTCATGGATAAACTCCTTTTACAAGAAGGTAGCATGTTCCGCAACAAACACCTTTTGATCAGTTGGATGATAGAAATAATACCCTAAAGTTTCTTTAGGGTATCCCACAAATCTACACTTATCGAATTTAGTCTGTAGCTTATCATTTTCAAACTTTTTGACATAAGCTGGGCAACCCCAAGTATTAACATGCTTAAGATTTGGTTTCCTCCCCTTCCACATCTCATATGGAGTCTTTGGGGTGGATTTGGTAGGTACCTTGTTAAGTAGGTATGCAGCCGTTTCTAGGGCATATCCCCAGAAAGAAATTGGAAGGTCGGTAAAACTCATCATGGATTGAACCATGTCCAACAGTGTTCGATTTCTCATTTCAGATACTCCATTTAACTGTGGTGTACCTGGAGGAGTCCATTGTGAGATTATACCATTTTCTTTGAGACAATTGAGAAACTCACCGCTTAAGTATTCTCCACCTCGATCTGATCGAAGTATCTTTATACTCTTGCCCGTTTGTTTCTCTACTTCACTTCTAAACTCTTTGAACTTTTCAAATGATTATGACTTGTATTTCATTAAAAACACATATCCAAATCTTGAGTAATCATCAGTGAAAGTAATAAAATAAGAATATCCACCCCGTGCATTTGTTGTCATAGGTCCACAAACGTCTGTGTGAATCAATGCCAATAACTCTGTAACTCTTTCTCCTTTTCCACTAAAAGGAGATTTAGTCATTTTACCCATGAAACAAGATTCACAAGTTGGATATGATTCATAATCAGATAACTCAAGGAGCCCATCTTTATGCAACTTGGATAATCTTGTTTCATTGATATGACCGAGTCTACAGTGCCACATGTAAGTATAATTAATGTCATCTCTTTTCCTTTTCTTAGTTTGTTCAATTTGAAAAATATTTTCTTGTAAGTCAAGTGTATAAAGTCCATTTCGTAAATTTCCAATACCATATAAAACATCGTCTTTATAAATAGAACAACTATTGTTCTTTATAACAACGTTAAATCCTTCCATATCCAATACAGAAATTAAAATAATATTTTTAATAATATTCAGAACATAATAATAATTATTAAGATAAATGGACTTGCCCGAAGGCATTACTAAACAATAAGTCCCTACAGCTAATGCAGCAACCTTTGCTTCATTATCCACTCGTAGGATGACCTCATCATTGCTCAGCTTTCTATTTCTGACCAGTCCCTTCACATTATTACATATGTGAGAACCACAGCCGGTATCCAATACCCAAGTAGAATTTTGACTTTCTGAAAAATTAATTTCAATCATGAACAAACCTTGATTGAAAGTCGAAGCTTCTCCAAGCTTCTTCTTTGCCAGAAACTTCTTGCGGTTCCTCTTCCAATGACCCGGCTCGTTGCAATGGAAGCACATTCCTTTGCTAGCTGGATCAGATTTCTTTTGTTCCTTTATGTTCACTTTGCCCTTGGTCATCCGAGATCGGAAGAGCTCCTTAGATATCTCATATCTAGCAATCCTACTTTGTTCACCATACAACTCCTTGAGGTGAATCAATATAGTAGGAGCATCCATATTTTCGTGTTGACGCTGAAGCTCGTTATTCATGGATGCGAGCATGATGCATTGAGCCACAGATGCATCATCTTGCCACTTTACAATGGTGGCAATCTCTTCCTCAGAGGCTGTTTCTGGAACAGTTCCAGGGACAGGTGAGTTTAGGACATAAGAAATCTTTTCAGCAGTGAGAACTATTCTTAGATTTCTTAGCCAGTCCGTATAATTTGGCCCGGTAAGCTTATTAGCATCAAGTATGCTTCGTAGTGAAATTAGTGATTTTGACATTTTTAAAATTCTGCATGTGAAAAACAACATTTTAGCAAACATTCATTTTATTAATTTTGCATACCAAAATAAATTTAGGTCTTTATTTTAAATTGGTATCTCCCACTATTTTTATCAAACTATATTACCCTCACTTATATAGTTCGGCAACATCTAATTAAAGATTTGCTAGTGAGAATAAGGATCCCATTTCAAATGTATATAACCTTGTGGATAGCACAACAAGCGATATACAAATAAATAGGTAGACAACTCTTGTCAATTACATCACTATATAACTCCTTTTATTTTGCCTCTTAAATCATAATGGTCAAGTGTGTGCACATCCGAACTAAAATGATTTAAGTTAAGTCCAGCCTAGCACTTCCATAAATTCAAAAAAGAAAAATATTCGTCCTTGTGGATAGCACAATAAGACTAGATCGTTCATTTTTCTTGATAAGCATCAAATGTGATTAATTAACATCTTAAATACGCAATACTCGCCTTGTGGATAGCACAACAAGCTCATATTAAATATTTAATACTCTATTAATTTATCATGCTAGAAGGCGACGTTCGATATTCCAAATATCATTTGAACGCTTCGGACTTAATATTATTTCTTTGAGGGGTTTGTTATTATTTGTCTCATCTTGTTTAGCGCGCATGCACATATATATATAAAATACGCGTCATTTTATTAAACATGCGAAGCATGTTTGCATAAAATATAATATATATAATATTTAGCATGCAATATAGAATATTATATTCTACCCGGATTGATTATGGACTTTTATTCTAGTTTGGTTCACTAGAGCCACCAAGTGAACCAAAAGGTCAAAACTAGGAGTGCAAGAATTTAAATTTAAATATAACTATTACATTTAAACCCGGGCTCCATACAAACGGGTCTTCACGCGCTCCTTGATCCTTGGTCTCCAATTTCTTCAAGATAATTCTAACTATTTCTATTACATTAAACTATTTAATTTAAATAGAAACCTTGATCAGTAATCAAGGGGAAGTACATAGGAGGGAGATAGAATTTTACATCAAGAAAAAAAAATTAGAGAAGACGAGGTACACAGACCCTATTTAATAAAACCCATTCATTCAAGCATTCAACTAAAATAAAATCCAATCACATTGGTCAAATAGTCCATAATCAATCCCCATTTATTATCATACATATCACCATATATATCAATAAATAAATATTCATCTTATGAATTAAAACATTCCATATATATATGATTATCATTTAATGGGCAATTTTAAATTGCATGAAATCCAATTTCAAGATTAAAATAAACTTTTTATTTTAATTATAAAATTATTTAGAATATATATATATATATATATATATATCATATATATATATATATATATATATATATATATATATAATACATTCACATTTATTTTTTAAAAATAAGTCACCTTCTTTTATTAAAAGAGTCCTGCAAGGTTTATTAAAAGAGTCCTTTCCTGATGGGTCACCTTCTTTTTGGAGTAAGAAAGAGGCAACACCTTTTCTTTGCAGAATTCAAGATTAGCACCCAAAAAAAAAAATTGTGATTCGTCCCAAAAAAAAAAACGACATTTTTTTTTCTTAAAAAAAATAATTTTATACAATAAAATTATGCCCAATAAATTATTTTAAATATATACCCATATGTATAAGAAATTAAAAATAAATTAATAATTGCATAAAGGTTTGGCTCTGATGCCACTGTTGGGTTTGTACGAAATCGTGATGCAATCAAATTGCAAAAATTAGCGGAAGCATGGTATATCAGAGTTTAAAAAATTTCTACAAAACCATTACCCGGATCATCCTTTATGCAAATTATTAATTTAAAACGATAAATAAGAAGTTATGGAATCATACCTTTGTAGAACGAAGCTTCCACAGGTACTAGTTCAACTCCTTGTTCTTCGTGATCTCCTTGAATTTTCGGGTTAGATTCCTTCCTTTGATCAACGTTAGCCACCCAAGTGTTTGGCCTCTAGAGGTGATCCACCAAGGAAGATGAATTATCAAGAAGGAGGGTGTTTGGCTACACCTTAGTTTTCTATCCTCTATAGAAAAGGAGTACTCTCCAACAATTGGAATTTCATCAATCAATATCTATTATAAGACTCATCTTATATAGATATTGGTCAACCCTTCTAATCCTATTAGACATGAGATTTCTTTTAATTAATTAAACTCCTTTAATTAATTTAGGCTTCCCACCACATGGGAATAATTAATTAAATTCATTTAATTAATTTGTCTCCTAATCTTATTAGGAATAAATGAGAGTACTAATATTAAATTAATTACTAAACTCCTTTAGAAATTAAAATAATAATAATATTAATAAGACTTCTCTTATTAATTTATATTTAATATTTTCAAAATATTAAATAATAAATATTAAGCTATTTAATTTATTCTATCACTATAGATTAAATTAATTATACTTAATGCATTATTACGATTATGCCATTACCTTCTTAAATAATTATTCTTCCTTTTATGGTGTGACCCTTTAGGTTCTCTATATTAAACCGGTTGTGAATAAATCAATTAGAACAATTCTAATCTTATTTAAATAAATAAATTACACTAATAATTTATTTAAATAAATAATATTTATTCTACAATAGGGATAAGCCTCCCTAGCGATCAACGACTTTTCAAATAATATAGATTTCAATATTAATCATAAAAGAACATGTGGGTAAATAGTTACCATACAATTCAATCCTTCCACCATACAATGTCCCAATTAAATATAAGACATGAATTTACTGTCAAGTCTTATTTTATTTAATTATATGTATTTCGATTAGAAAATGCACAACTCCGATTAATGCAAATTAGAAACCTCTTTCTAATTTCATTCCACCTTGGCCAAGGATTCCTGGGTTGTCATTTAACGAATCACATAGGACATATCTCCTCTTTTACTAGAGGTGGTAGATTCTTTATTGATCATTCATTATCTCCATATGTAACTCATTATACCCAAGCATACCCTATATATGCCTTAAAAGGTCTTAAGGAATAAGTCAAAGTATAATTTGTTACATACAAGATACTATGATGATCTCAAGTCCAAGGATCACTTGTACTACTATCACATTAGGAATTCCCATTGACAGGCGAGTAAAACTCCATTAGGTATTCCATAGCGAGTCACGTTCAGTGAACTTATTCTCCAATAAGCACATACATACTTGCTTTAGTGTCTCCACACAAATGATCATGAGATCAATCATCCTCATCCAATGAGCAAGCAACATATGTACCAATCTATCCGGATTTACTAACCCCCTTTTTAGTAATCCCACGATTGAGAACTATTTTAATTTTAAAGTTTTCTAAGAATTTAGATCTCATTAGCATGATCAACATCATGATTCTAAAAGCATTGCTTAAAACTATGGGTTATTTACATATTATAAAAACAGCACCATGTAGATAATTAAATGCCTTTAATAAATAAATATTTTATTAATAAATAAATAAGATTGTTTACAAAGTATGTGCTTTATCATCATACATGATTGGCTAGTATGCACACTACTATCATGTGTCTATATCACACGTGTACACATTTTAACTTCTAGGACAAAGTAGAATTAATTTCCCAGTTTGGTCATATATTGAACAGTTATGAGGACTTAATGTTATATTAAAATAACTATCACATAGTTGACTGATGGATAGAAGATTATACCTGAGTCATGTGACCAATTGAACATTAGAGATTGTTATGTGTTTACTATACACATTTTCAATTCCAACAACTTTACCTTTGTTGCTATCTCCAAATGTTACCTTATTACAGTCTGTAGCTTGTAGATTGCTCAATTTTATTTTGTCGCCTGTCGTGTGTCTTGAACAACCGCTATCAAGGTACCATTTATTTTTACTAGAATCAGCTATGAGACATACCTGCAACATATATTAAATTCACAAACTGGTACCCTTTAATAAGAAGGGTCCTTTGGGTAAGTTTTCTATTTTGTATAAGGATCGTTCGTGTTTTCCTTTACAAAGTTTGGTACAGGATAATAATCATCAGTAGACACACATGTTCTATCAGTAGCAGATTTATAATATATGTGATTAACTCTTTTATTTGAAAGATTTTGACGAGAGTTTCTAGATAATCTTTTATGAGAAAGAAATTCTCTTCTTGTGATAATAGGTGCAATGTAACTACTTTTTGGTACTTAAATTATTTTTTCTGTGTAGTTTCCATTCTTGGCATTACATGAGTAAATTGAATGACCATTTCTGTTACAGTAAGAGCATTTATCAAAAGGAGATGCATGACCTTTTTCTTTACTTTTAACATGATAGAGTTTTTTTTTATCTTTTATCTTACTAGTTTTTCCGATATACCCTAATCCTTCTTTATTAAAACTACATCTTTGTTGACTGAGCATAACGTCAAGATTTTCTTACCCTTTTGTAAATTTAAGAACTGTAGAGTTTAAGTCATCACGTTCTAGAGTCAACATTTTAATTTGATTCATTAGAATAGATTCTTCATTTTGTTTTTCTAATGAATTTTCCTTTTTACTTATTTCTTGTTTTAGTGTTTGAGAATCTTCTATAATTACAGCAAGAGCTGAATTTTTAGTTTCAAGATTTTCAATATAAATAACAAGTGTAGAATTTTCCTTTTCAAGATTTTCATTTGTTTTTCTTAATTTTTATAGTTCTTCTTTTACTGCAAGATTTCCCGAAGAGTTATTTTCTAATTTCTCATTTTCATGTTTTAAGATTTCATTATTCATAACTAAATTAAAATTTTCTACTTCAAGATTTCTATTTGCTTCAATTAATTCTTTTAATGATGCTTTTAATTTAATAAAATCTTCTTTAATAATTTTATTATCTTTATATAGAAAATTATATGCTTCTTGTAATTGATGTTTCGAATTTACCTTAGATTTTGGTGATGAGTCATTGTCTGCTATTAAACATAAATTTTCGGTTTCTTTAGTTGGCTCAGTAGGTTCTTTTTCATCACTTAGATCCCAGCCTTCTTCAGCTACTAGAACTTTGTTGTTGGCTAGTTTTGGACAATCCTTCTTGAAGTGTCCTGGTTGGTTGCATTCAAAATAGTTATTTGAATTTTCATTTGAGCCAGCATTTCTGAAGTTGCTGCTGGTAGCTTTAAAATTCCCTCCTAGAATTTTTGGCTTGAAAGCTTGCTTATTTCGGAAGTTGTTGAAGTTGTTATTTATTTTCATAAAGCCTTTGCCATATCTCTTTTCTTTGTTTTGAATTACTCTTCTGAGTTGTCTTGATAATAATGCAACTTCATTATTATCTAGACTCAAGAGTTCTTCATTCAATTTATCATCATTGCTTTCTTGATCAACAAGTAAGGCTTTGAAAGCGATTCCATTCTTTTTGAGGTCTGTGTCTGATCCTTCTTTTTCGACTAGCATGTCGACTTCGCGGGCACATAGATTTTTAATGAGGCTATCAAGAGGATAAGCAGTTAGATCCTGCATTTCCTTGATGGCTGTAACTTTCATTTTCCATACAGATGGAAGGGCTTTGAGAATCCTTCTGTTCTTCTCAATTGTTGTGTAAGCTTTTCCCAGTTGTTCTAGCTCATCAATGATTCTGGAAAAACGAGTTTCCATATCAATGATTTTCTCACCTTCTTCCAACTTGAAGCTTTCATACTCTTGGATTAGAGCATCTTTTCTGGTTTCTTTGATATGACTTGTTCCTTCATAGGTTACAATCAATTTTTCTCAGATTTCTTTAGCATTCTTGCAGTTGCTAACTCTTTTGTATTCTTTTTCTATAAGAGCACAGGTTAGCACTTGTTCAGCTTTGGAGGCGATATTCATAATCTTCTCATCCTCGGTGGTGAATTCCCCAGCATCTTTTTCAACGAGCATTTCATCTTTGATTTTTGTGAGAATCTTTACACCTCGTTCAATTGCTAGCCAAATTTTGATTCCTTGTGACTTGGCTTAGATTTTGATCATATTTTTCCAGGTGGCAAAGTTTGTGACATCAAATAGTGGAGGTCTGGACATTGATAGTCCTTCTCCGCAACCGGTAGCATTTGTATAGGCCATAGATGGATCTACTCTTAGATATGCCTGTAATCACTTAACAAACAAGTTAAAGAGCACTGCTCTGATACCAATTGAAAGTCCAATAATAATCTAGAAGGGGGGGGGGGGTTGAATAGATTATCACTGTTTAAAAATTATCTTTGGCCTTTTTGAATTTTAGTGGGTTAATTTTAAGAAATTAATAAACAGATTAAAATTCAATCACACAATGCACATATATTTATCTGGTTTTCAACATACAGCTCGGGTATGTTGCTACGCCCAGTCTCAAGCTCCTCTTCAGGACTTGAGATCCTATTACTCCCTGTAATAAATACTCCTTTAATAGGCGGAGAAGCCTGTACAAAGTTTTAAAGATAAATTTACAACTCTGTACAACTAACTATCTTGGACAGCGAACTCCCAGGTCCTTTCTCAAGCTTAGTTGAATCTTCTTTTGAGCTTAGTACTATTCTACACCTTGGTCTTGAAACAACAATCTCTTCCTCACCTCTCAAGTACACTAGAGACCCAACTCCCAGCTGACCTCTCTAAGACTCTGGTCTTGGTCAAAGAATTCTTGTCTTTCTCACAAGTATAAAAACAACTAACTCACCCTTTTCCTTTTACAAAAGGTTTGTTTGATTTATTGCTTCTAATAGTAAGCAGATAAAATTGTAGAACAAATACTTCTCAGATAAGCAGATATAGAATTTAAGTATATGATAAAAGTTCAAAAACTTTTATGTGATGTGCTTCTGTGAAAGCAGATAAAAAATTTAAGCATTTGTAATAAAGATTTTTTTTTTCTTAAAGAATATTTTTCTATGGATTAAGAAAAAGATTTTTCTTTATAAAGAGTGTGTTTCTATGGTTTTAAATAAATATAACTTTGAATTTAAATAACCACACACACTTATATAATGCAACAATAATTTATGAACAATTATATGAGCAGTATATTTAATGACAGTTTATCAAGTATAATGATATGATCAATTTAGATAATACTTGAACAAACTTATTTCACCCACTTATATATATTATATTATATTTGATCTACGTTGTGAATAATTTGGTCACTTGGGATTTTAAAGACCGTCAAGAGAATTTCTAAGAAATAAACTCCGAATTATATTGGGTTCCAAGTACTGACTAAATTTTTTGATTCACAACTTGATAACCGTATATAAATATTATGTAATATTTATATAGATTATTTAATCAATAAAAGGCCACTTGGAATTTTAAAGACCGTTTGGAGAATTTCAAAGAAATAACATCCAAATTATATCGTTGTCCAAGTACTGACTTTTTACTTGATATAATAGATGAAATATAGATATATATATAAATGTGTATCGCTAGTTTATATCTGATTATCTATGCAAGTATGAGATAATATAAGCAATAATAATTTAACAACTTATCTCATAAACTTTGACCAATTTTTTTCTTCTAATATTGAATTAGAACTTTGATTAGAAGAAGAGAGCAAAAGCTTATTCGGACAGAATGTAGGCAAGGAGAGTAAGCTTTTCAGATTGTAAAATTAGTTAAATTGAAATGAATAGAAAAGCCTCCTATTTATAGAATTTTTGAGGTTAGGGCAAAACCGTAATTTTGAAAATCTATTTTTCAAATAGAACGTCCGGATTGCATGATGGGATTTTAAGTGGCTCGGATCAATTGTGATATAACCGAATTTGAAATTGTTCTCCCAACAATTTTTGTTAAGTACAAGTGACTCATCAAATGCCCAACAATTTATGTGTAGAACATATGACTCATGATCTTGCTAACTAACAAAAGTTTTAAGGCATAAGCTTCTTTCCTTTGCAGCATACAAACATACACGGCTCACACACACACATATGCCCAACACATATAAGTTAGGCACAGACTCATATGCACATTTCCCATGCACACACATATGTTCGGCACACACACACGGTTTCTATATATATATATATATATATATATTATACTTTTACATATATAATATACTCTAGTATATATATATTTCGAAATAAATTTTGCCCATGAAGAATTTTAAAATCATTTTGAAAAGAAATAGGAATCTCCTTGCCTTAGGAAATGTTACTATATGAACTCATTTTATTAACACTTGATATTAATTTATCAAGGTCATAAAATAAATTCAAATGAAGTTTAGAAAATAAATATTTTTGGTCAAAATACTTGAGGTAATTAAAAATCAATTTTAATACTTTTAATCCTATGGAGAGGATTCTGTTCGGAATTGCATATTCAGATTTGATATTGAAAGTAAATATAAATGCTTAAGTGTACAGTCCTTAAGAGAATCATTGTACAAGGACTTAGATGATAGATCAAAACTGTTAGATTGATCTGAGCTTTAATGTTTATCATTTATGTAAATAAATGTATAGAAGAAAGATCAAACTTGTTAGGTTGGTCTATTTTGAGATGTAAAAGTTAAAGCCTTGACAGAATCGTAGTCTGTTAAAGGTAGCATGTAGATGACAAGGCAGAATCGTGGAGCTTAAACGATAACATCTAGAATCGTAGTCTATCAAGAGATTTGAGTCTGCAGAAGACAAGGCAGAATCGTGGAGCTTGAACAAAGATATCAAGAATCGTAGTCTGCCAAGAGATTCGAAGTCTGCAGAAGAAAAGGCAGAATCATGAAGCTTGAACGAAGATATCAAGAATCGTAGTCTGCTAAGAGATTCGAGTCTACAGAAGAAAAGGCAGAATCGTGAAGCTTAAAATGAAGATGTCCAGAATAGTAGTCTGCCAAAGAATCAAGTCTGCAGAGGTCAAGACAAGATCCGTTGAGCTTAAGTGAAGGCATCAAAGAATCGTAGTCTTCCTTGGAAGCCACACTGAGAATCATAAAGTTGAAGAGCATCTGCCGAGCCAAGTTAAGAATCGCAGTATGCTATCGGAAGTGAGGAGTCTTCAAGACAAGCAAGCAAGTAATCGTAGTCTACCAAGAGCTTAAGAGAAATCGTAGTGTTCTCTATGATCAAGTCTGAATCAAGCAGTGCAAAGCCAACACACAACGATTATGTCACGATGACTATAATCGTAGTGTTCCTCCCGTCATCATCAAAGATCTTAGTTCTGATGAAGGGAGGAAGAGTAACAAATGAAGAAAGGCTTAATGAAGAAAGACTTATGGCCGTTGACAAAGTGATAGTCACAACACTTCCATATTCATCCTTAGTTCAAATCAAAGAAGCGTATTGAAGAAGCTAAGGAAAGGACTAAAGCTGCCTGCAGAAAGCACCTTTTCAGGTGTTAGGTGAAAGATACAGTCTGCTGTGTCAGTGGGCCAGTCTGCAGTGCCGCAGGAAAGCAATATGTCAACATCAACTGCACAGAAATGTCTGAAGCATTAAATGCAGCAACGGGAGCATTCAAACGGATACTTTTGAATGGCTCTTTTATAAGGACATCAGACAAAGATTCAGACTAAGCAAGCAATATACAATAAGAAAGATTATCAAGAGAAAAGCTCAAGAACATTAAACGATCAACACTACGATCCTGAAAGAGGAAAGCTTGCTTCACTACTCAATCTTTAAGAGACAGATGCTGAACTGCAACTGAGTAGCACACCTCAAACAACTACTGCAAATCCAAGTGAGGTACCAAGTCAGAGGACTTAAAGAGTTCAAAAGTGAACTAAGAGAAGATCCAAGTTAGAGGACTTGAAGAGTTCAAAAGTGAACTAAGGGCAGATCCAAGTCAGAGGACTTGAAGAGTTCAAAAGTGAACTAAGTGAAGTTCTAGGGCTGCTGGCCTTGAAGGGATCTAAGTGATCCAGTTGTAAGAAGACATCCTTAGTGGATTTCCTACTCGTGGAGTAGAAGAGTGGATTAGGAGCCTTGTGTGCTCTGAACCACTTAAAACCTTGTGTCTCATTTTCTCTCATTAACTGCTATAACTGCTTATCATACCATAACTGTAATATCGTGAAGGGGAACAAAACATATATTCCGCTGCAGTCAGTATGATTAATACTGATTAAGTATTTTAAACAAGGAAAATTTAAAATATCTATTCAACCCCCCTTCTAGATAACTAACGTGCTTTTGGGAACTAACAATTAGTATCAAAGTAGGTTCTCACATCTAAGCATACAAGCTTGAGTAGATCCAATGACACAGCTGATAAGCGAGACCAAGACAGGTGGAGGAAGCAAACCACCTATGTGCAACAAAGATAAATTTGCCAACTGGAAAGTTCGGATGCAGGCTTACATGGATTCAATAGATGATGATCTATTTGAAACTATTCTGAATGGGCCTTATGTTCCAAAAAGGCTTGCACCAACTCCAGAAGATCCAAACAACATAGTGGTCAAGGTCAAATCTAAATGGACTGAAAATGAGAAGAAAGATGTTCAACTTGACAAAAAGGCTAAGAACATCTTGTTCCAGTCTTTAGAAGACAACCTATTTGAGAACGTGGTCAACTGCAAAACTACCAAAGAAGTCTGGGAGGCACTGCTCATCATGCATGAGGGAACTATAGAAGTTAGAGAAAACAAGCAATCTCCACTGACTCAACAATATGAGATGTTTGCTCATGTTCCTGGAGAAAATGTCACTTCCACATATGAAAGATTCACATTGCTTTTCAACTCTCTTCGATCTTATGGAAAGGTTTATCCAAACAAAGATCTTATCATAAAGTTCATGAGGTCCTTGCCAAGCAAGTGGGATGCCAAAACCACTGCAATCCTAGAGTTAAAGAACTTGCATGGAATGACTATTCAACAACTCTATGGCAACCTTCTTACATATGAACTAGAGCTGACTCAACGAGCAGAGACTCTATCTGAAGGAAAAAAGAAGGACAAAGGAGTTGCTCTCAAGGCTGCAGAAGACATCTCCAATGCCTATGATGAAGATGAATCCTCATCTGATGAAGACGGTGATGCTGATGCTGACGAAGTTGTAATGCTGGCCAGAAAACTAAGAAGGTTCATGCACAAAGGAAGAAGCGGCAGACCTAAGAAATTCAGAAACATCAGCAGCCAGGAGCAGATAAATGAGTTATGCTACAACTGTAAAAATCCTGGTCACTTCATTGCAAACTGCAACAAACCCATCAAAGAAGAACTCAAAAGGAGAATAAATCCGAAGAAGGAATTCAGAGGTTACAAGAAGCATCAAAAGAAAGATAAAGGCTTTGTAGTTGGAAGTTCGTGGAGTGATTCTGAAAATAACACAAATACTAAGTCTGGAGATGATGAAGAACCTCAAAAAGGCAATCCTATGTTTAATGGCCAAGGATGCAGACAACATAAAAAATACTGACCATCCTGAGGTAAACACAGACGAGGTACTCTTTGACATTTCTGATGTAAGTATATGTTGCCTAAAAACTACTATTCACGACATAGCATATGATCTTTATCATTATATGAGGAGGTTCAGAATTCTGTCCAAAGATTATTCCAATCTCAAAATAGAGAAATATAAGGTTCAGAAAGAGCTGAAAACATCTCTACTTAGTTGTGCATCTCTCTCTCAGAATGAAGCAGAAAATAAAATCTTAAAACAGACAAATGAACTGAGCACACAAAGAGAGTCAAAACTAAGCTCTAAAATGGAGGAGCTAGAAAAGACTATCTCTATGTGGAATAGATCTTCCTTGTCCATGGATTCCCTGATCTCTAGTCAGAGAAGTACTTCTGACAGGACAAGTTTAGGTTATGGGGAATCTACCTCAGAGTCAAGTGTGGAAAAGATTAAGGACACAAACTGTATCACTGCTTCTAATTCAAATACAAGCATTGCATTTGTGAAATCCACACAGAAGGAAGAAACAGTGCAACCTTGCTCTTCTGATCCTAGATATGTTCCTAAACACTACGGATCTCATGCTGACTTGGGATTCAGAAAAGAAAAGAGAAACTCAGTCACCAATGTCCAACCTCAACGAATCGTAGAGTCAAGTAAAATAGACTCCACGGATCAACCTGGAAGGAATCATGGTGTTGAGGCTTACTCAGCATAAAATGTGATCCCCAAGGCTCTATGGAAAAGAAAGATGAAATACAAGGGTAAGACAAACCAGTTCTCACAAAAGTTCAAATGGATAAGTAATCCATACATATACTCCAACATGTATTATACAAAATGTTTTGCATATGATCGAAATAACTATAATGCTGCATCATGTTATCATACCACTGTGCATGGAAGGGCCAAAATCAAAAGGATTTGGGTCCCCAAGGTTACTAACATTACAGGACCTATGCCAGTCTGGGTACCAATATGAAAACTGAATCTGTCTGTAGAAAATGAGCACCACGGCCACAACATGGTACCTCGATAGTGGTTGCTCAAGACATATGACTGGAAACAAAGCCCTCCTGTTAAATTACACAGAGAAGGAGGGACCAACAGTTATCTTTGGAGATAACAACTCTGGCAAGACATGAGGTTATGGATCAGTTGGAAATGGTGCAGTGTCCTTCAGCAAAGTGGCTTATGTTGATTATTTAAAGCATAATCTTCTAAGCATCAGCTAACTCTGCAATAAAGGCCATCAAGTCACATTTCTCAACAATCAGTGTCAAATCAGAGATCTGGAGACATCCTCTATCAAGCTGATAGGAACAAGAGAAGGAAATGTATACATTGTCAATCTTGCTCAGCTCAGTTCTGATGAGACAATATGCTTCCTTGCTAAAGCCACTGAAGAAATATGTTGGCTTTGGCATAGAAGATTATCTCATCTCAACTTCAAGAGTATGTCTAAACTGACCTCCAAAGATCTGGTAGCAGGGTTATCTAAGTTCAGCTTCATCAAAGAAAGACCATGTAATGCATGCCAGCTTGGAAAGTAAACAAGGAGCTCATTCAAAGGCAAAGTAGTCAATTCAATTGACAGGCCCCTACAGTTACTACATATGGATCTCTTTGGGCCAATTCTAACTGTGAGCCTAGGAGGAAAGAGATACTCACTGGTCGTAGTGGATGACTACACCAGATACACATGGGTGTTCTTTCTTAACTCAAAAGATGAGACAAGCTCCTAACTGATAAAGATGTTCAAGCTGCCGATGAATGAAAAAGAAGAGACTATCAAGGAAATAAGTAGTGATCATGGCAGAGAGTTCGATTTCTCAGAAATGGATCAGTTCTGTACAGACAATGGCATCAGTCACAACTTCTCAGCACCACAAACTCCTCAGTAAAATGGAGTGGCTGAAAGGAAGAACAGAACACTTATAGAAGCTGGGAGAACTCTACTAGCAGCAGCTCATCTACCTGAATACTTTTGGACAGAAGTCATCAACACTGTATGCTACATACAGAACAGATCTCTTGTACACTCTACGCTAAAGATAACTCCCTACAAGCTGTGGAAAGGAAGAAAGCCAAATGTCAGTTACTTCTATGTGTTCGGCTGTTCATGCTACATTCTCAACAATGGGAAGCAATATCTGACTAAGTTCCAACCCAAGTCAGATGAAGGAATCTTCCTTGGTTATGCCACAGACAGCAAAGCCCATAGAGTGTTTAGCAAGAAAACATTAAGTGTTGAAGTCTTGATCCATATCATCTTTGATGAAACAGACTTGGACAAGTCTGCACTACAAGACACTACGATTAAAGATACCGACACTACAAATGAAGCGGTCGAGCCTAACACTATGACCGTAGTTCCTGAACAAAGAATCGTAGTATCCGAAGAAGAAATCGTAGAGAGAGCTGAGCCAGACATCGATTCTGAACAACAAGAACCAGAAGTCAATCTTGAGGAGTTCAGAAAAGAAGGCACCAAAACTAGTGTTCCAACAGGGAACAGGTGGGCAAGAGATCACACTCAAGATCTAATCATGGGTGATCACTAGAAACAAAGCAAGACTGGTGGCCAAAAGTTATTCTCAAGAAGAGGGCATAGAATACGATAAGACCTTCGCACCAGTTGCCAGACTTGGAGCAATCAGAATATTTCTTTGCATTTGCTGCTCACATGAAGTTCAAAGTATTCCAGATGGATGTCAAAAGTGCATTCCTAAATGGTGAACTTCAAGAAGAAGTCTATGTGGAACAACCCCCAGGTTTTGTCAATCCAACCCTCTCTGATTATGTCTATAGATTAGATAAAGCCTTATATGGACTTAAATAAGCACCTAAAGCATGGTATGAAACACTAACAAACTTTCTTATTAAAAAAGGATTCACTAGAGGTAGAGTAGACACTACACTATTTCTTAGGAAGCACAAAGATAAAGTCTTATTAGTTCAAATATATGTGGATGATATTATTTTTGGTTCTACTGATGAAAATCTGTGCAAGAGATTTGCCAAGCTTATGCAAAGCAAATTTGAAATGAGCATGATGGGTGAGCTGAACTTCTTCCTTGGACTACAAGTGAAGCAAACTGATGAAGGTATCTTCATAAGCCAAGCCAAGTACATCAAAAACTTACTTAAGAAGTATGGCATGGAATCAGCCTCTCCCATGAAAACACCAATTGCTTCAACAACTAAGCTTGACAAAGATGAGAAAGGTAAAGGTATTGATATTACTTAATACAGAGGTATGATAGGCTCCCTTCTACTTAACTGCCAGTAGACCAGACATAATGTTTGCAACATGTATATGTGCTAGATTTTAAGCTAATCCTAAGGAATCACACTTAATTGCTGTAAAAAGGATTTTCAGGTATCTTAAAGGTACACCCTACTTGGGTCTATGGTATCACAAGGAGTCCTCATGTGAACTGACAGGATACTCAGATGCTGACTTTGCAGAATGCAAAATAGATAAAAAAAAGTACCAGTGGCACTTGTCAATTGCTAAAAATTAGACTAGTGTCCTGGTTTAGCAAGAAGAAAAACTCAGTGTCAACTTCAACAACAGAAGCTGAATATATTGCTACAGACAGCTGCTATGCTCAAATCTTATGGATGAAGAATCAGCTAGCAGATTATGGGTTTGATTTCAAATCTATACCCATACACCGTGATAACACAAATGCCATAGCAATATCAAATAATCCTGTCATACATTCTAGGACAAAGCATATAAGAATAAGATATCATTTCATTAGGGATCTTGTTCAAAATGGAGCAATATCTTTGCAATACATCCCTACTGAAAATCAACTTACTGATGTGTTTACAAAATCCTAAGATGAATCCAGATTTAATAAACTAATAAGTGAGTTAGTATGTTAAATTTGCAACTATTAAATTTTATGTTCTAGATGGTGCTAACCTTGCAGATATAAAGGCCAAGTCAAAATCGTAGGCATGACAAAGAGAAACCACGATCGTGGAGTGATCCAGTCAAGACAGAAAGGCTCACTGTGATAGCAACAACAAGCCAAGCTACCCTTTTGATAAGTGTCTCAGGGACAAACCTAATCCTTAGTGTCAAACTAAGAGGTTGGCCCTTCCTGAGCAACCTTAATCCAGATGGTTTGTCATTTCAGAAGGCATCACAGAAAACCTTAGAGTCAACGATCAAGAAGCAAGAAAAAGATCGAACTCAACAATCGTGGAGTGGTTTTCGGCATTCGTAGTCTTCTCACAAGGGCACACTAGCTCAGGGGGAGCTAAGGGCAGAACGGAGATTTTCACAAAGATTAAAATTGTGGAGTTTTGCAGAATCCTACACGTGTCCCACGATGTAGAACATATGGAGGGAAGTTAAATACATTTTGAACTGCTTTCTGACAGTTTACCTCTTAATTTCAAAAGACTATCTCTCTCTCTTACTTTCTCTCTTTATCTTTCTCTCAAACAAAACCCTAAGTTTCAAAAAGCTAAGCCAAATTTGTTTAATACAGAAAATTCAGTCTACGTTAATGGCTGCTTCTATTGTGGTTTTCGGCTATCAACTATGTTTTGATGGATTCGAGAAGGCTGAACCTGATATACACAAAGTCCTTTCACTTCTTAAGAAAGCAGGCCTTAAATATGCTCTGAGTACCAGTACACTGTTATATCCAAAGCTGGTAAAGGAATTCTATTGGAATGGAGTTGTTAATGAAGACCATATTCTCACTAAAGTCAGTAATATGAAAATCCGACTCGACACTGAAAGCATAAACCTAGCCCTAGGTTTTAAAAGGAAAGGTCTTTCATCCATGGAGTCTGTTGACTTCCATAGAGGTCTGAAGAAAATGGATCACACAAAAACTGAAGGGAAGAATGGTTACAAGAAGAAAGAATTCCCCAAGAATAAGAATTTCTAGTTAACATTGTTGGGAAGTGCATATGTTGCAAGAGCTCTAGTCATGATTCGGTCAACGAAAAGCAACTGAAGCTCATGATAGCCATCCGCCTCATAAACAAACTCAACTATGGAGCCTTGCTGATGGATTGGATAGGAAAATGGATGCAATGTGACACCCCCAAATCCAGTATCTTAATTTCCACAGGATTTGGTGTTCACTGTTAAATATCATATGACTATCTACCTATAATAATAAAATTCATTAAATAGATAAATAATCCATCATCTTTACAACATCTGAATTAATAAATACATAATCAATCTCAGGTTATACTTAACCTTAAATCTCTGTTGCGAAAACGTAAACAAATAAGTCTTAATAAATACACACAAGTCTTGAACTTTAACATTTTATTAATACTACAAGTCTTCAACACTTGTTAGCTTTTCCTTTGCCCTTGTTACTAGAAGGTTCATCACTTCGTTTATTTTTAGCTGCAATGTTATTATGCAAGAGTGAGCATGAATGCCTGCAAGTATAAAAATATGACAGTAATAACATGCGAGTGAAATCAAAGAAATCTGAATAACAGAAAGCTCAACTTTTGAATCAGGAATAATAATCGAGAATCAAATTACATCTGAGGGTCATAAGACCTTGAACTATGTCCTAGGTCAAGTATATTAACCTTTAACCTTTAACAGTCATAAGACTATGGACTTTACTTCTCGTACTTAGGGAGATTAACCCTTCGTACCGATACTGTGCACAATACCTCAACGCTTAAAGCATCATCAATTCCCCCTTTCATAGGGTTATTCATCTCAGTTTTGACATCAGAGTCCGCACCAAATAAAGTTTGGTTTGGATAACTCAATAGTAGTTCTAGAATTTAAAATGCTCATCAACTATGAACTAGTTGAATCAATAAGGGCTCACTAGTCTTAAAGGATTCAACAATATAAGATATTCAATTTGAATAATAACTTCTCAAGGGTATACAATCGAATAAGTATTGTATACTGAAATAATACTTTTAAAAGAAACATAACATCTTATATGAAATTTTGAACTTGAGTAATCAAGAATAATAATTTTACTTGATATAGAATTCAAGTCTATAACTTGCTCAATATAAAAGTAAGGTTTAGAAACTTGCTCAAATGTAAAGATTTGAGTTTAGGAAACTTGCTCGATTTAAAGAGTATAGTTAGGAAACTTGCTCAATTTAAAGGTTTGAGTTTAGGAAACTTTCCTCGTGCGCAAGCTACAATTATAACTCACGTTCTTTAATTACTCTTAACTATCAATACATTCACAATATCAATTAATCATAGGCTCGATATGATTATCGATTCACGACAGTGTTCTTCGAACTCATTATTAAGTTTTTCAAATAATGGTTTCAAGTCGATTAATTAATTTATTAATTAATCACATAACCTAAGTTATTAATCTTGTATTAACATCTTATCACATACATAACATGTCTTCATGTTTATTGGATTTAAAACACATTACTCAAAATTTAACACTTAATTTTTTTTTTAAATTTTCTAGACATGCGCGGCCGCGCGGCATTAACCCTTTGGCACGGCGCGGCCATGCGGCAACGAATTTCTAGAATTTCCAGTTCGCGAAGAACACAGAAATTCGCCCATTTTCTCCAATTTTACCCCAATATACTGATTTATAATGTTACCCATGAAGTATAAACTTCATAGGAACATCACAAATCACTACTAGCATGTTTCTACCAGTTTAGATCATGTAATTACATAAATTAAAACAATTAAATTCACTGTTCTTCATAATTTTGTCAAATTTAATGAAAAACATAAAATCTACCACTACGGATTTGTTACTACATCGAATCCATTCATTCCAATTCTATTTTCTTTATTTCAACATGTATAATCATAATCATGTGTCAATTTTAATATAAACACATGATTTAAACATTTAATCTACCCATATGGGTTATTCTCACAACATTTACACTCTGTCTTTTCAAGAAACCCAATTCTTAACAAAATTACATGGTGTGATCAGTGCAAATCATGTATACATGATTCAACACACACTACTAATCATATATCAATCTTTATATGATCATATCTTACTTAATTTCTCTAAACAATCATTAACAGAGAAATTTTTACAAAGACATATAAGAACTTTGTAACTTTTCAAAAACCCAATTAAGGCCTAATTGTATGAATTAATCATTTTAAATCATTCATACCAAACATACACATGATATAAACACATCCATATATATATATAGTCATATCATAACTTAATTATGAAACCCAATTTTTTCACAGACACTTTAAAATCACGTAATGAAGAACTTTAAGAATCTTAGATTTGAAAACTTAAAAGAAAGATTACCCTTTTGTATAGAAAATGATACAATCAAAGATCACACAGTGTTTTTCTTAAATTCTCTTCTCTCAATCTTTTCTTCTCTCTTTCTCCAACTTTTCTCTCTGACTTGAAATATGAAAAACCAAACGTCTGACACAACCAATATACGTATATATTATATCTGTTGTACTAATAACTGCTAACTCCCACAAGGGCCTTGTTTGGCAACACCCCTTATTCCTTTTTTATTTATTTTAATTAACTAGTTTAGTATATAGTTAATTGTAACACTTTAATTAATTTAATTAATCCCATTTAAATCAATTAAATAAAATAAGATAATTCACATTAAATCACATTGTCGCATAATTAATATTCTTATTTATTTATTATGTCAATTCACTAATTCTCTAATTAATTATAAATTAATTAGAATAACATTATGCTTATTTAATTAATTCATTTAATCAAATAAACTCAATTAAATATATACCTTGAACTATAAAATTACAACACATTAATTTAATCAATGTAACACATATAATTAAATTAATCTACCATAAATTCATGAATTAATTATTTAACTCAATAATTAAATCATCAAAATATTTATTTATTTCAATAAATATTCAAATATCTGTACAAAATTCTCGTTCGTCACATGCAAAGTCCAAAGAAGACCAAGAGCACTGCTAAAATGCCCTATGGGAGGTTCATCAGCATCATTATTCAACATGCTCTGGGTGACAAAATTGGGAACAATGAAGGTATTCCAATCAATCCAAACAGAAAGATAACTCAACAACTGTTCCAGAACTGGAAGAGGAATCCAGCAGAAAATGTGAAGATGAAGTTAGCAACTCCACCTGTTGTAAAGGAGGACAGTGAAGAAAAGGAAGCGGTCAACCAAGATAAAGTTGAAGCTCTGTCCAAAAGGAGTAAAGGGAAAAGGAAAATGCATGAAAATGTTCAAGCGACTAAAGAGCCTCAAGGCTCAACCACTGATGCACTCCAGGAGGATCCTGGTACTAATGTTGAGTTCACAAATCTTATCTCCAACAGAGTTATCATTCCTGAATCACCAGAGAAGGTTCTAAAAGAAAAGAAGAAGAAGAAGAGGAAAGTGATGAGTGAAGAAAAGGCTGAAGACAGCTCTGAGCATCAACAAAAGAAGAAACACAGTAAAAGAGCAAAGAAGTCTTCACTCACTACGATTGTGGAGTCAACCCAAATCGTAGAGTCTAGATTAACTGCCACTGAAGAAGGAGAAACTACTCCAGCTCCTCAGGCTAAGCAGATTATCAGGGCTGAGGCTGAAAAAGATATGAAGGCTTTGCACAAGTAAAATAAAAAAATAAGGAAGTTGGCTAAGAAACATGCTATTACAAATGAAGAGAATGACAGGAGAAAGGCTGCTGAACAGGTCATTGAATCTAAAACATCTAGTCCAACTCAACAAGAGATCAGAGTCATTGAAGATGTAGTAACTTACATGAGAAATGTAGACAACTCTGATGCACCTGATCAAGCTATGATTCAAGATGATATAGAAATATCTGATGCTGGTGCTAATGATAATGAATTACAGGAAGAAGATATGACAAAAAGAGGTATGGCAGAAGTTGACATGATAAACCCAAATGATGGTACTTTAACTGAGGGGGAGCAATTAGAAGAAATGGAAATAGAGGATGCAGAGGCTGAAGGGGAGGCATTAAAAGAAATTCCTAAAGTTTCTCCAGTAAATGAAGAATTCGTAGAGTCTGCTGATGCAGAGGTGGTGAGAATTGCTGATGGTGATGAGATAAATGATGTGGTGCAAGTCTATGATGAAGAGAGTGACGAAGAAGAAGATGATGATATTGAGATCTTAGCTATAAGCAAGAATGCAAAAAGAGCAGCCAACTATACATAGCTGTTCAACTACTTGCCTATGATGCCTTATCATAGAGCTCTGATCGTTGACAACTGGGATCACATATTCTGGACGTTTAAGGCATATCCAACAGTCTCAGTGCTAGTCCAGGGATTTTCAAAAGAAAGGGAGTTTGCTCAGAAGCTGATTTTAAATAAATCAACTTCCGAATCTATGTATGAGGTACATTCCACTCATCTCTCTTACATTATCAACCATTCTCCATCATTGCACTTCAACGAATTTTATGAACTGCCAAAATGGATGGAAGTGGTTCTTCACCCACTTAATCAATTCCCAGTTATAGAGTCCCAAAACTCTATGACTGAGGAACCAAATGATCAACGTGCCCTTGACAAGCAAAATGTCTGTGACCCAATGGTTCTTGAGCACATCACTAAAATCGTCGAAGAAATGATCGTTAACTCAAACATTGAGACATCCACTAAAGACGACAAACACATATCTGTGCCTAATGACCAAAATGATTCGACAACCGTAGAGTCTTCAGAACTGCTCCATGAATCAGAAACAACTACACAGCAAACACCGACTCAAACCCCTCTGACTCAAGCCGATATCCCATCATCCTCCAGCAATGAACATTTTGATATGACTTTTGCCCTTGCAAGCATATCTAGGAGAAATTAACACACTACAACAACTCCTCTTCCTCCTGAGACACGATAAATGTGACGCCCCCAAATCCATGTTCCTTCGAAGTCTCGGATTCGGTGCAGTCACGATACCACTATTGCCAAACTATTACATCTTTTATTCTTTACTAAAAGAATACAACTTGTTTTATTACAATTTAGAATATAAATTCTATTTATATCTAAGATCTCGTCTATACATCACATTCGATGTTACTAAAATACGAAATAATTTAAACTTTTCAATATCCTTTGAATAAAAATCTTTTTATTGATTTCATAACTTTGATACCAATTACAAATCTTGAATCAACTATATAACATGATTCCTTCTTATCTGGGTTATCGTATAAACGTTTACAACTCAACTCGATATCCTCTATGTATTAATTAATACATTCTTACAATATAACAATTATTAAACAGTGTAAGCAACTATCGAGTGCATCATCTAGAACCTAAACATGGTCCAGACAATAATCTAAGTAATATTCTTCAATGCGATACTATCTATCTTTATTAATCAAGAAGCACAAAATCTTTACCGTGAATCCTTAACCTGCAAAAGTGGTTATTTGCAAGAGTGAGCTCGACAGCTCAGCAATTCTAACAGTTTTCATGCATCACATAGCATACAACATCATACTCAGTTTATGTATTTATAAACAATTTATATTTACTACGCATGTTACTTTTCACATAACAAGTATATCATCAAAGATCAATTTTTAATCTCATTTATATCTCATATACAGTTCATATATAAGTTCACGTTATCACAGCATAATATAATTCAACTAACAGTTATTGAATTCATATATCAAATAGGAACTGAAAGACTTGCCTGATGCGTAGTTTAACAACTATGACTTAACTGCTTAAAGATATCTGCACTTCGTATAATCCTACACAGTTATACAATTATAGGTTCATACATATCAGTTATACGCATCCATACATTCTTAATATAATAATAAGTATTACATTATTTTCTTTCTTGGTTCTTAGAACCTTGTTTCACTTTCCTATCATACGCTCAGTATCGTTAGGTACGTATAGTTATACCTCAACTATATATCACACACTTATTTATCTATGTGTTCGACACATATTTAAAACTCATACATATATCATCACATTATCCTTGTGTTTTTCAAACCTTATCGAAACCATTACATTTAAACTTTCTAAGTTTTACCTTTCAAAATCCTTAGCATACTTAAACTAGTCATGCAAGGCTACTATGTTCCTCATGTACACACATTTATAAGGGCATTAACTCAAGTTTTAAAACCTAGCATGCTCATTCAAATCCAACTCAAAGTTATATGGTTTTTCATGTCGAACTTTCATATACCTTAAGTAATTCAAATCCATGCTTCAAGGTCAACTACTAAGGTCATATTATCGCATAACAAGCTTAAACAATACTAAGTAGGCATGCTCGTGCTTATAATACACATGTATACTTAATCACATAGTCTATGCTTTAGAAATTCATTTCTTTGAATATGCATGCATAAGTGAAATCCATGTTTCATCACATGATGCTTATGTCAACATGTCTATAGGCATAATGGATCCTAATATACATGCTCGTATGATCATAATGTAACTCACACTGTGTTTGATTCTATTACCTTTCACATTCTAAGTTTTCATAAAGATCGCACTAAGTCAACAAAGGTAACTAAGAATATGCAAAGTACTTCGTAGTCATGACTCTCACGTATTAGAACACATACATAAGCCACTTTTACATGCTCAAATGATCAGAATGTGGACATCCTATATATATGTCCAAAAACTCTAAGTTTGTCTTTTGAAATCATTTTCAATTTAAACAATGTGTTCTAGTGTATGCTCAATACCTTCGACTCACATATCATGTATATCTAAACCATATAATCATGCTTAAAAAGTCAGAATTTAAACATGGTATGTATTTATCAAAGTTCATTTTACAAACTCTAATTTCACTTTGAAAACTATAACTTTTATCAACCATGCTTGCTAACATAGTAAAACATGTTCATGCTCGACTAATGTACCCATATATACATGTCAAACATGTCCTCATGCTTGTCTAAAGCGATAACATATGCTAGCATATAACAGAACCTGTAACAGAAATCAAAAACTGATTCTGCAGATGGGCGCGGCCGCGCCCCATTTGTACTAGGGAGACGCGCGGCCGCGCGTCCCCGTTTCCAAACCAGAAGCTTTTCTGCAATGCAGAGCTTCAACCCAATTCAAAAGTTTACTTATCAATTCGATTCTACATCAGCTATGTAACAGTTCTATCATACACAATAACTTACATAACACATAAAAACCATATTCCATACTTCAATTACCATCTAAACTACGAAATCAAGAACTTGCCATTAAAGAACAAAAATGGGAAAAGGTAGGAATTATACCTCTGGAAGTCTTAAGCTTGAGCTTGATAAGCTTGCTACCAAAATCAGATTTCTCCCTCAAAAACTTAGCAATTATTTTGCAACTTCAATTTGTGAATATGAAGCTTCAATTTATAGAGAATTCATGGACCAAATTTGGTTCTTGCACATTGAATCAAACCAATGGGATAATGAAGAAGACATTGGGCAAGAGGGGTTTGGTGGAAGGTCACTATTGAGACCACTCCCCCCTTCATCATCACCATCATTGCATAGCCATTAATGCTTTCTTGCTAGCCTTTATCAACTCTTAGCATAGACCAAGGGTCTAATACACGTGAATGAGAAAGAGTGGGACTATGAATATGGGACAAGCATTTTAAACTCAGCATTTGGCAATTTTATACATACATACTTAGGTTTATATCATTTGAGCTTATTAAGTCAATTTCCATAACTTTATGTTACTACACCACATCAAGTTGTAGGTATACATATATATATACACATGTACACCCACATTTTACAAGCATACCAATACATCTAAAAATGTACTTCATGTACATTGGTTTAATTCAATTAATATTTTAATTGGACTAGATATAAAATAGTTGGGTATTCTCATCCCATAATTTTTCATAAAATTATTATCTCAATTACACCCAAATATTATAATGATAATTAATATCAATTATTTATTAACTTGTCATTTCTTTTAATAAACATAGTTAAAACCTCTAATTGATTTAACTATACCACTCATGCCACACAAGGCACAATTATGTAAGCTTAGTATTTAATAGACCTCAAGCTCACAAAATAATATTACTCTCAATGTCACATCTTATAATAAGTTTATGATGTAATACCATTACATTTCTTATTATATGCTCTCTTATTATAATCAATCTATTACCCTCCTATGGGCAATACCCATTGGTCAAAGAAGAGTTGGTGGCTAACCCCACCAACTACTACTATTCATGGCCCTTCCTCATCATCACACCTTATAACATGCTCATGATGTAATTATATTTCTTATTATATGCTCTCTTAGCAACAATGTAGAAATTGAATTAACAAACTCTACACACCAATACATTGCCTCTAATTATTATCAAGCTATTATCTTCCTACGGTCATTACCCAAAGGGAAAAAAGGGGAGTTGGTGGCTAACTCCCACCAACTACTACTATTCATGTACCCTAACCACTTGATTAACCATTATTGTTCTCACATGGACTAACTTGCAAGCTTATATCTAATAACTTAATGTTATTATCATATGATATGATAGGGTCACACATACACCCAATCATATAATCCATGTACATTAGACAACACCGAATATATTTTAATTAAGTAGTGTCACACCCCATTATTGTAAATTTTATTATTTCAATTATACTTAACCATTGAAATAGTTATTAACAACAATTATTTATTTAGTTTAATTTAATATCCTTCATAAAGTACACATTGATGTACCACACATAACACATTGTTACATAGGTCCATTTATATAACTCACGTGACTCATTTCACTTTACCATATAATTTCCTATATTATATAGTTTTTCTTGAAGTGTCACACTTCATTTCATATTATATAGATGTAGCTACTTTATAACTTATAATTACACGTCATTGCACATAGCAATTTATCCACATAATAATATTAATTAATTCCTTTAATTATTCATTCATAAAATTAATAAATGAATGTTTATTCCACCACTTTGCCATACTAGGCATATCTCACAAGCTCAATATTAAGCTTATCATTACTTCCACCACACTTTAATATTCCTTTTTAATATAAGGTTTGTGTGACACATGCATTCTAATGTCAAGCTACCTTAAATAACTATACACTTATAATATGTATAACATTTATGCTCAGAATAATTAAGATTTACTCTATTATTATAAAATCTACGATAAAATAATAACTTAAGTTATTTAATACATTAAAATAACTTAGCTTTCTTTTATTAATTAAATCCCTCGAAAATACATTAAAAATTATGTATTTTTTCATAACATAAAATATTATGTTTTCTCCAAATAAAGACATTCATTATCAGAAAATAATTTACGTATTGTCTCAAGATATTATCCTTAATATAATATCTATTAAAATAATTACATATACGACACATGTACATATATTATATATAGGTAATAAGTTTATTTTATAATAAATTATTTCCATCAATTATAGTAAATACGTTTTAATATATTTACTATATTAATTAATCATACCTATTACCTCATACAAAAACATATAAGGAAATATTATTATTTAAAAATAACATTTCCTCCTTTTATTAAAATAATTCAATATAAAAAATTATTTTAATATCCTTTATTAGAAATATATAATATTTAGTTCTCTTTCTTTTCTATAAATTGTTCCCAAAATAATTTCTTCAAATATTCATTTAAAGATATAATGATTTTCATTTCTCTTTAATAACGTATATATATTTATTAACGTTATTCGCACATTAGACTTTCTCACATATTACCATTCTAAGTAATATATAGAATGTACTAATTATAATCATATATTCAACATATATATTAATTCACTTCTTTACTTAAGTAAATTTAAACACTGTACTATATCATCATAGTTAATTAGGGTTCAATACTCATTATATTATTCCCTAATATAACTTCCAACTTAAATTAACTAATATTTATTCTTATTAGTTAATTCCTTAACTAACTCATGCTTCACTATCCAAACCTATTCACGGATAGCTTAAGTGATATTAATAACCTATATTATAAACATACTAGTTATTAATACACATACACAAGAATATGGTGATTATACATTAAGGATATTTAATGTCACCAACTTACTATGATAAAATAATTCTATAAATTATTTAATAGCGATAGGAATTTATCCACTTCCTTTACCTCAATTGAATCATCTCTAAAATAAATAACAAATATATATTAATAATATATTCATTAATCACAAAACACATATTACATAGTCCATATTACCCTATGTAATATAATACCACATACCTTATATCACATATATATACTCTTATTCGAACTCATCTCACAGTTGAAGAATTTTATTTATTAATTCCTTATTTAATAATATCTGAAAATTCGGGTTCTTACAACAAATGCTAAACCAATTGTCTCTTATGCCAACGAAGGAAGAGCTCAATGAATCTTTAAACCAAATTGGATCAGAATCAGGAGAGTTTCTTGAAGCTCACTCTATAGCACTTCACATGAGATTTGACCATATCATAGAATCAGTCAAGCCTTTACCAGAAAAATTGGCAACCGAACTAACCAAGAAGCTGAAGGAGGTTGTAAAGGAAATGGCTGACAGTTTGAATCAAAGAGATGCTATTCACTTTGCTGCTACAAAGAAACACAAGGAGGCTATGGAAATCATGCAGAAAAACCAGCAATCTCAGAATGAACGGATGATTAAACAAATTTCAGAACTACGCAACTCACTTCAATTCTTCCAAGACTCTGGTATGACTCAACTAAATCAAAACTACGGTGAAATGGAACGGATTCAAGAACAGCAGAGACGCACCGAGGCTCGAGTTGCTGAAAACTGTAGTGATACTTCTCAAAACCAATCACAGATGCAAGGGCTGGTTGAAGGAATTAAGCGCCTATCTGAAGATGTTCAAACCCTTGATGCTGATATAAAGGGGGAGAATAATCAAGAAGGAGATAATAGGAACAGAGGCAGAGAAGGAGGAAGCAGGAGGCAACAACAACCGCAGAGGCAACAAACACACATTGGTCAATCGTCGAGTGGTGGTGACAATCTCAGAAGTCCTGATCTTCAGCCTCCACGATTTGATCAAAGTCCTCTCATAGCTGAACCTACTCAACGAAGCCGAGGTCAAGCCTCTAGCTCACGAGGTGTAACCTCCACTGGTTTCAGTATGCCAATCGGTGATCATATCTTTATGAACAGACATGATCATTCGGAACCACTAACTAGAGATGAGCTAGAGGACATTACAAGAAGAAATGAAGCTTCAAAAAGAAGAAGAAGTGCAGAGCGTGCCAATCCTCCAAAACCAAAGAGGCAAAGAAAATAGAGATAATTCTAAGCTTAACTGTATATTGATGTTTCTATGCTTGATTGTAATCTCTCTTCAAACATCAATAAATTCATGCTTATTCTCTAGAAATTTTAGCTGCTCACTGAAACACTAAGTCATATTTACTTTCTAGCATTATGCATTTAGAAAATGATGCTATGATCTAAATCTCCTTGATTATGTCAACATCAAATAGGGGGAGATTGTTGGGAATTGCATATTCAGATTTGATATTGAAAGTAAATATAAATGCTTAAGTGTACAGTCATTAAGAGAATCATTGTACAAGAACTTAGATGATATATCAAACCTGTTAGGTTGATCTGAGCTTTAATGTTTATCATTTATGTAAATAAATGTATAGAAGAAAGATCAAACTTGTTAGGTTGATCCATTTTGAGCTGTAAAAGTTAAAGCCTTGACAGAATCGTAGTCTGTCAAAGGTAGCATGCAGATGACAAGGCAGAATCGTGGAGCTTAATCGATGACATCCAGAATCGTAGTCTGTCAAGAGATTTAAGTCTGCAGAAGACAAGGCAGAATTGTGGAGCTTGAACGAAGATATCAAGAATTGTAGTCTGCCAAGAGATTTGAAGTTTGCAGAAGAAAAGACAGAATCGTGGAGCTTGAACGAAGATATCAAGAATCGTAGTATGCCAAGAGATTCGAGTCTGCAGAAGAAAATGCAGAATCGTGAAGCTTAAAATGAAGATGTCCAGAATAGTAGTCTGCCAAAGAATCAAGTCTGCAGAGGTCAAGGCAAGATCCGTTGAGCTTAAGTGAAAGTATCAAAGAATCGTAGTCTGCCTTGGAAGCCACACTAAGAATCATAAAGTTGAAGAGCATCTACCGAGCCAAGTTAAGAATCGCAGTGTGCTATCGGAAGTGTGGAGTCTGCAAGACAAGCAAGCAAGTAATCGTAGTCTACCAAGAGCTTAAGAGAAATCGTAGTGTTCTCTACGATCAAGTCTGAATCAAGCTGTGCAAAGCCAACACACAACGATTATGTCACGATGACTATAATAGTAGTGTTCATCCAGTCATCATCAAAGATCTTAGTTCTGATGAAAGGAGGAAGAGCAACAAATGAAGAAAGGCTTATGTCCGTTGACAAAGTGATAGTCCCAATACTTCCATATTCATCTTTAGTTCAAATCGAAGAAGCGTATTGAAGAAGCTAAGGAAAGGACTAAAGCTGCCTGCAGCAAGCACCTTTTCAGGTGTTAGGTGAAAGATACAGTCTGCTGTGTCAGTGGGCCAGTCTGCAGTGCCGCAGGAAAGCAATATGTCAACATCAACTGCACAGAAACATCTGAAGCATTAAATGCAGCAACGGGAGCATTTAAACGGATACTTTTGAATGGCCCTTTTATAAGGCCATCAGACAAAGATTCAGACTAAGCAAGCAAGATACAATAAGAAATATTATCAAGAGAAAAGCTCAAGAACACTCAACGATCAACACTACGATCCTGAGAGAGGAAAGCTTGCTTCGCTACTCAGTCTTTAAGAGACAGATGCTGAACTGCAACTGAGTAGCACACCTCAAATAACTACTGCAAATCCAAGTGAGGTACCAAGTCAGAGGACTTGAAGAGTTCAAAAGTGAACTAAGAGCAGATCCAAGTTAGAGGACTTGAAGAGTTCAAAAGTGAACTAAGTGAAGTTCTAGGGCTGTTGGCCTTGAAGGGATCTAAGTGATCTAGTTGTAAGAAGACATCCTTAGTGAATTTCGTACTCGTGGAGTAGAAGAGTGGATTAGGAGCCTTGTGTGCTCTGAACCACTTAAAACCTTGTGTCTCATTGTTCCTCATTAATTGTTATAACCGTCATAACTGCTTATCATACTATAATTGTAATATCGTGAAGGGGAACAAAACATATATTCCGCTGCAGTCAGTATCATTAATACTGATTAAGTATTTTAAACAAGAAAAATTTAAAATATCTATTCAACCCCCCTTCTAGATAATTAACGTGCTTTTGGGAACTAATAGATTCTACCCTTTTAACCTTTTAACCTAATTTGTTATCATCAAAATAAAACACTCAGATTTGGAGACCTATCACAGTCTCCTACAAATTCTCAGTCCATTCAAACCCACAGTTTAATTCTAATATTGAGAAAAAGACTTGACCTTACCTATTACTACCAAAACTGCTTTATTTACCTGTCCAAAGACTGACTTTATTAAGCCAAAACCAATTATACAAGCTCAAAGAGAGGAAAGGAGAGCCAAAGGTCTTTGCTATTATTGTGATGAGAAGTTTACTATGGGCACCGTTATAAAAATTTAGGTCATTCATGATAGTTGGTGAAGATCAAGCAGTAGAGGAGTACTCTGGACCTTCTCTGTTTGATGAGGAACCAGTCACAGAGACTGAATCTTAAGTGGGAAATGACAGAAATTACTCTAGCGGTAACTACACACTTGCCACTTTAGAACCTTGTGGTCAGCCACAAAGACATGGGGCCCACGAATAACATGGCAAGCCTCTCAAATATTTAATAGTAAAGATAAAATTGTTAAAAGCTCATTCATTGTAGTGGAAATATTTAGCAACACTTCCACATCAATCAACAAAAAAGTAATCAACTAAAAAGCTGAGACCATCCCACAATACACAATATTCCAACGGTAATATTCCAACGATAATATTTATAATTCATTATATAAACACCACTTCATACTTCTTTAAACCATAAACTGTCATACATTATTTTCTTTTCATCTTATATTTTCAATAATCTAATGGCTTCGTCATCTCGATTTATTTCTATGAACGAGTCTAGTTCTTCTGCATCAACAAGCTCTCTAAGCAATAAGAGCTCATCCGATGAGGAGCACGAGACGATTTCCCACCGTTATAATAAATGAGTGCAAATGATGATGAATTTGTTGTCGGCGACGCAAATGCTAGCAGTACTGTGACAACCCGGAAAATTGAATTGTACAGAAAATTAAGTTTAAAGAATTATTAATTAATAAATAGAATTTTTATTAATTATATTCTGTGTTATTTGTTTATTAATCATTTTAGGACCTAGGATGATTATAAAACGGGAGGATTCTTGCTACGAGCTAGACTGAACGAGTAAGAATTTTCAAGACGATAACAAAAGTTTTCCAAGAACAAAAATATTTTTGAGAAAAAGACGAAATAGGTACTATTCACCGATGAAACCTAAGGGTTTATGGTTTGAATAACCTAGGCCTTTCAGAGAGTTCGGTATGTCGTAATGACGTCCGTCTGAAGATTTGACGATAATATGACGTGAAAAGTTATATTAGTCAATAAAAGTTTTTCTCAAAAAAATGCAAAAATCGAACGAAATAAAAAATGACGAAAAGTACTGTTATGTACTTTTTATACGTTTAACTACGTTGTGGGGAAACTGTGAAAGAAAATGCTAATCATCAAAAAGCATTTTTAGGATTTTTGAAGTTTCAAAGAACGCGTAAAAGTTATTCTGTAGAGGAAAGACGGAATATCCAAAAATATTGGGATTCCGAGAAACACATTTTTTCAAAATGTCTGACGAATTCTGAATTACGGAACAACGAAGCTTCCAAGAGAAGCTTCGTGAGATATTTTGAGTAAGGAGGTATGAATAGTAGAAAATGGGGTGTTTTGTAAGTTTTGCAAACCTAAAGGTTTTAAGTTTACAAGACCGTAAGTTAAGTGACCAAACTGTAAATTGGTGAAAAGTTATATAATGACCAAAGTTCCCTCACTCTTGGTTTTCTATATATACTAGCTCATTATATTGAATTTGAAATCCAAGAGAAAACTCTTTGAGAGAGAGAGAGAGCAATAAGGAAGAGAAAGAGCTTGATAGCTCAGACCAAAGAAGATCGAAAAATGGAAAAGCTTATAAATCGTAAGAATATCCAAGAGGAAGAAGAAAATGGAAGAAAATTAAGAAGAAAGGTATCAAAACCTAACCTTAATCCATTCTTTTCTTTAAGTTTTCTATAAAATTTCATAGCTTAATGGAAAAGGGAAGTAAAAGATGATAGAAGATGTTAATGGACGATTTGAATGAGTTATATGAACTCTCTGATGTTATAAGGATGGATTATCAAACTTATAACGTTAAAATACGAGAAAACCTAAAATCGTAATCAAAATATCGATTAAAAACGAATAACGAACAAAGAATACGAAGAACGAACGAAGAACGCGGTAAGAACGTTGTTGATGGACAAATTAAAAACATATAATTAGAGCTTGTTGTTGATGGACAAGTTTAAAACCATTTATATATGTATTCTTGGTTAGGAATGGTAAAAACTTTCATGAAGAACAGATCAAAATTAGCTAATAACGGAGTTATGGCAAAATTTCGTAAAAGACTGAACGAAATGTAGAAATATGTAAGTGAACCCGAATGAGTAGGATTTCCTAAGAATGTAAGAAAATGTAGAAAACGTGAGTCATGGACTCAAGAACGAACGAATTCCGGGTTCGTATGAACCAATTATTGACGAACAAAAATTTAACGCTAAGTTGAAAAACTGAGCGAGGGAGGACTTTCGAACCAATTTTAAGGTTGGTTAGGAACTCAAAAAATTAATTTTATCCTTGGGGATGTGTAGTAGTTGTTTCAAGGTTTCCAACGCCTCCAAAACGGACCAATTCCAATAGCGAGAGTAGAAGTTATGACATCGCGAAGTAGACGTATCAAACTTGTTTAACACTTAGAAAAAAAATTCTGAGTTTTAAGGGAGGCACCGCAGCGCCGCCTGGTAAAGGGGAACTGGCGCCGCAGTGCCTGGTCCGGGGCTCAGCTACTACAAAGTGGCGTCGCAGTGCTGGATTTAAAGGGGAGAGTGGCGCCTCAGTGCCCTTAACCCAAAAATTTTTGATTAGAGATTTTTATTGTCCAACTCTTTGGATGGTAATTAAGGGGCAAACATGAATGCAATGTTCATGAATATAAATATCTAGAATGATGCTTAAAACCTTGAGTTTGACAAGTAAACGTCGAATAAAAGTTATAAAATGACGAACGCGAAATACATAACCAATATCCGGGGATCGTATTGTGTTAAAACGAACTTGTGGGATTGCTATATTGGTAATTCCTTAGACGTTGCGTGACGAGGGTAACATATAACATTCCTGATGTTATAATTTCGTAATGGAAGTTAAGTGTAAAGCGTATAGACACTGTAAATGCAACGTTATTGCGATGAACGAGCTGTCTTAGCATACCACAAATCGTATGGCTTAGACATTAAGGGATGGCGATGAACGTGATGTTCACGTAATGAATCACTATTGAAAGTGATTAAAACCTTAAGTAAAGGTTGAATGAAAGTTTAAAAGACGAACAATGTGAAGGTAGAATATGTAATCGCTATACGGGAAACCATACTTGCGTCGAACGAACGTCCTAAGTATACAGTGGTTGTGTGACTTAGACGTTGATGAATGTTAACAAAGTATGATATGTACATATCAATAAAGCATAACGAACGGTAATGAGAAGAACGAATGGTCCAAAATTAAATAAGATAAGATAATGATAAAAATGAAAGTAACCATAAAGCACTTAAACCGACGTGAAAGTGTTAAGTGTACACGTAAGTTAAAAGTACTTAGCATACACGCCGTGTATGGTTTGAACGTAAAGGAACAAAAAGTAATGAATAACGTATAAACGTTGGGAAGCCGAGCTAATGATAATAACTTGAATAACGTTCCGAGTCAAATACACCAGACATTGTAAGATATGAAATGAGATAATGTAAAATGCTTAACGCTATGAACACAGTCTTAACATTGAATGTTCCCTCTGAGTATACAAAAGATTGTATGACTTGGACGATAAATAATAATCCTGAGGTATGACATTAATTTGTTAGAAGCCATAGGGAATGACGATGGACTTAAGGAACATTACAGTTGTAATGATTCAGACAAGTTAAGCTAGAAAGAAGGAATGGTAATGTAAAACCATCATAAAAGACAATTATAAGGTTGTGACATCTCTGTATGTCTTAATAGTCGAAATAATTAAAATAAAGTTTGGTTACGTAAACTTAGATTGCAAGAACGCGAACCATAAGACTTAAAGTTAAGTTTAAACCAATGCATAAGTTAAATATATGACTAATTAGAATGTGTTATTCCCTATGTGATATATAGAAGTTTCGATGAGCAGTTCAACTTAAACTGTAAGCTGTAGCTGTGCGTAAGGCAAGTTTCCTAACTTCATTTATATTTCTAATGAATGTTAGTTTGTTAAACTTTCTTAGATGTTAAACTTGAGAAGTTTTACCTATGTGAAAATGTGTGATATTTGTACAAGGTGGTAAAATGTATGAGGCCTTGTGCCACAATTTTAACACTTCGGTGTTTCTGTGAATTGAACTATTCAGTGTTAAGAAGTTCTGTTTATTCATGAACTGTTATTATTAAGTATGTGCTAAGGATTCTAGTCAGACGACATGTTAATGAAAGAGTAGAAGAATGAAAGTATTTCAAAGTGAATGGGATTAATGTTTTAAAATGATAGGAATCAGATTTATTCCTATTATTCAAGCTGCTTCATAACCATTGTTCGGTTGTTAAAGATTTTAAAAGAATATAAGATTCTTTCTTAGTTGTTATTTAACTGATATGATTTTCTGAGCAATTAAATGCTCACACTTGCTTTAGAAAACATTTTCAACTAACGATGTTAGAATGAACTTAAGGATTCCGTGAAGATCAAGCTGATCGGTGTCCTGTTGAAGTGTTGTTCATTATATGAATGAGCGTGAAGACTTAAGCCAAGACTTGTAAAGTAGAATGGTTGATTAAACTGTAAATTAGTTTAATGAACTATTATGAATCTTTTATGGCAGATGAAAGTCACACTTGTAAGATGTAAAGAATAATGTAATTATCATTATTTATATTAAATGAGATTTTAAGGTAATAGAATCTGGAATTTACGGATGTATGTTGTTATATTTAGTTATATAATGATGTATTTTTGGAATGAGAAGTAATCGTGATGTACGGAATCCGGGTGTAAAGATAAACCGGATTTTGGGGCGTCACAGGTTGGTATCAGAGCTGATTGGTTATAAACCTTAGGTATGAGTACCTAAGGCTATAATCTGAGAGAGAAGGGTAAGAAAATCATTAAGTTAAACGATTAAGAAAGAAGATCACTACGTGATCTCATTAAATCGTGAATAACAGATATTCTGTTAAGCGATGGATGAGTTATAGCTAAATGCTATAATGGAATGGTACTACAAAGTAGTAAAAGAAGAACTCAGATCGAGTTGTAGAGGATGAAATACAAATTAAAGAAAACTCATATTAAGGAAAGAGAAAGTTAGAAGTTATCAGATTTTGATTGAGGACTCATGTGATAGCTGAGTGGTACGAACCTTTGAATGGGAGAGGGTTTGTGACTACTTAGTTATTACAGTATTAATCATTAGAATAGTAATGATGCGCTATCAATATGTATGTGGTGAGACGGTGAATCTTTTCTCATGTGCATTTTGGATAGTTAGAGAATATTAAGATAGGTGCGAGTTCTTAAAACTCATACTTATGAAAAGTTTGTGACTTATAGTTATTTGCTATGTTTCCGAGCCTCTAAGCGTATGGAAAGTCCTTGATTTGTTCTTGGATTACATATTGCGAAGATAAGTTCTTAAATACATATAGTTGTGGAAAGTTCCTAAACACATAAAGTGTGGTAAGTTGATGAACTATACGATGGTATAGGAATGTTTAAACTGAAAATAAGTTATTTTTCGTATAAGTAGCATTGAAGGTGCTAGAAGAAGTTAAGATTGTCGCAAATATGACAATGAAGGAAGATGAAGAAAGTAAGTACTCCAAGTCTTCTAGCTATGCTGGATTTCAAAATTTATTGACATCGTGCTAAAGTGTACATGTTTAAGAAAATAATATTGGTTCGAGTTTTTATGAAGCAATGGATTTTAAAAGAACTATTCTTTGTATGTCTATGCTAAATTATTTCGGTTAGACAGAAATTGATTTGAAATATCAAAATAAATTTTATATCATCAGTGCATTTGATGCATGTCAACGTCGGGAAAAAAATCTTGTCTCTTTGGACAGATCTTCCTCTCTTCCTAAATTTTGTTGTTTTCCACCCTTATTTATCTTATCTGTTTTATAAAGGGTGAAGTTTTTAGGAAAAGGCCAACATGTATCATGTCGACGATTTTGAAAGGTTTACAGAGTTGCCAGTTGGTATATTTGAAATGGTTGTACCAACTCAACCGAGTTTTTGTTTGACTTACAAGTAGACCCAATTACTGGACACTGTCAAAACTTGGCCTTAAAACTGAGATTCTTAAAGTTCGGGGGCTTGGTTAAGCTAGGGGAAGGTGTTAGGCACCCCCCCGACTTCCGTGAAACACGGTTACCACATCTTTTCAATAATTTCCTTTTTAATTTTCAATGTGTGTGTATGCTGGAAGTAATTGAGCCTACATTTGATTGTTTTGAAAGTAGTGTCGTGCTTTGTTGGACCTATATACGAAGGGTTTGATTTGATTGAAAAGTTCCTCTTTAGACAAGATATGAAAATAATGTTTTGAAAGATAGTTATTGAACCCTTACGCTTACATAGGAATTGAAGCTTATTGATACTCCCATTTCATTCTTTCAGCCTTTAGCTCGATTTGGAGGTTTATTGTCGGGATGCGAAGCATCCTCAACCACATAATGTATATACAAGTGTCGGTCTTCTTATGGGCATGACAGCCATCGAAGTGACTCTGGCACGACAAACCATATTTCACTATGTTTAAGACCTTAAACCCAGATAATTATTTTAAGGTCCCTCGGATGTACATTTTACAGAAAAACTAGCAGGGTACATTTATAATGTGGAGTTGTCCATCGTGGGAATCAGATTTAGATCAGTTTGATCTTTAATCCCACGATTCCTAGACTCACAAAAAATGGCCAAAAAAACCTGCACAACACATATATTCACATAGAAAGCAAATTGTACTCTAGACGTCGCAAAACAAAGGATTTATCAGTCAAATCCTTGCATGTGCGTTACCAAAGCTTTCCGTTTCTGCTAGATATGGAACTCGGGACGTGAGGTCGCTTTAAAAGTTTACAAAACTAGAAAATCTAGATTTAAATAAATCTTAGCCATTCTAGCTTCCCGGTTCCGGTTGGACCTATTTTGAACCGTTTGAAAGTTAGAAAGGGCTAGAGTTAGGTAAATCTAATTCACCAAATTTACATTAAAATAAATTTATATCAAATGAACTATTAACACAGATATTAAATCACAATGAAATAAAGAAATATATATATATATATATATATATATATATTATGTATATATAAATATATAAGCTGTAAAGGGCCACAGAATCCGACTAAAATGTGTGTATATATATATATATATTTCTAAAAGTTATAAATGAGCAACGAATTAATCCAGGCTCGACAGAAGAGTAAATGTATATATATATATATATATATATATATATACATATATGTATATAAATATATATATATATATATATATATATATATATATATATATATTTATAAAAGCTATAAAGAGCCACGAATTAATCCAGGCTTGACTGAAATATAAATATATAAATATATATATATAAACTGTAAAGAGTCACGAATTTACAATCCAGGCTCGACTGAAATGTAAATATATATATATATATATATATATTTATAAAAGCGGTAAAGAGCCACGAAGTACTCCAGGCTTGGCTGAAATGTATATATATATATATATATATATATATATTTATAAAAGAAATAAAAGGCCACGGATTTCCAATCCAGGCCAAATGAAATCAAAAAAATTATATATATATATATATATATAGTTATATATATAAAAGCAGTAAATGCCACAGATTTGCAATCTAGGCTTGACGGAATTGAAAGTTAGTATATATATAGTCAGTTATATATATAATAAAGCTAAAAAGGCCACGAATCAGCGATCTAGGCCGAAAAAGTTAGTATATATATATATATATATAAAAGCGAGTAAAAGTCATAGATTAACGATCAAGGCTGTGTAAATGAAGAAAAATATATACATATATATACTTATATATACTAAAAAGTTAGCTAGAAATGCCACGAAACTGAGTTCCTGGCAAAACCAGAAGATAAAACTTTATATGCATGTTCACATATATGTAATAAAGTAAGAAATGACTTCTGATCATAAAAAAAACTTACAATGGACTGCTCCACTAGCTTTTTACCACTCGGTGGGCTTCAAATGGACGTTTCCACCGGTTAATTTTTGGTATGTTGTAGAATATACGTATGCAAATGTATTAGAAGAATAAAATCTAAGTTTGGAGTACGAGAAGTAGGGCTAAGGGTCGAAATGGGCTGAGTTTCAGAGCGTTTTTCTATTTTTCTTCTCTTTATTTGCAAGGTTGTGGGTCTTATTTATAGACCAAAATGGTAGCGGTTGCACTCGCGGCAACCGCGACTCTACCTGCGGTTCCCCGAGTGGGGCCCACTCACGTGGCTCCCATTGTCTCGAATTATGTGCACTCCGAGCTTCGGGGTTGTCTCGGGGTTGTCTCCAAGATTTGATCCCAGCCGACTCTATTCTTCTGTAGGGTTGTCTACCAGGTTGATTTGGTCTCCCAGGGTTGTCTTTGGAGATGATTTGATGCTTCGGAGCTATCTTCAAAGGTTAATTTGATCTCCCAGTGTTGTCACTGGGGCTCCTATACCTCCCGGGGTTGTCGTTAGGGTTTTACTTGACATCCCAGTTTTGCCGGGGCTTGACTTAACATCCCGGTATTGTGACCGGGATTGAGTTTGATCTCTCGGTGTTGTCGCCGGGCTTTGACTTGACATCCCGATTTTGTCGTCGGGGTAAAAAAGATGATTTTACCCCTGCAGGGTTAGTAACAGGAATGTAAAATTTTGAGTGTCTATAGATTCCCCTCTTTATCTTGTTTATGCAATGCAATGGAATGAACAAGATAAAGACTGCTAGACACTGGAAATATGACATATGTAAACGTAATGCAATGCATGAAGGGTAATGTTACGAATGTTATATACCCTTGTGGTATAGGCTATCACTGGTTTTTCACGTCATTTTCTATTGGGGATGACCTCATCCATGATAGCCTTCACTAAATTCTCGTGCCACCTACTCGAACGGTATTTTGCAAAGTCTCGACCATCAAACTTTCTCGGTGTCCCAGCTGAGGTGCTTCTCTTTTAATGAGTGACCTCATTGGGGATTCCTAATGCCTATCTTGATGATAGCTTACATCAGTTTACATGATCGGATCTTTCCCAACGCTGTGTTGGAGTTGTCGCCAACGGTTTGGATTACTGTTCAATTGAAGCCGATATTTCTGTCGGAGGTAGAGGTTTCGTGATCTACTTTAAAAATAATTGACAATGATTTGACCATCATCGAACCTACTCGATTCCTACCCGAATGGTAGTTTACAATGATCGATTGAATTGATTTGATTTGATGCCTACTGGAATGGTAGTTTGCAAAGTTGACCATCAATGAACCTCCTTGGTGCCTACACGAACGGTGGTTTACACGATCGCTTGAACTGACTTGATTCCTAGTCGAACGGTAGTTTATAGAGTTGACCATCACCGAACCTTCTCGATGTCTACTCGAACTGTAGTTTACACAGTGGTTAACCCACCGATCCTTTTCGGTGATCTTGCTGGGGATTTGTATAACAGATTCCATCATCCGTTCTCTATGGGGAGAAATTTCTCCATGGTTCTCATCACCGACTCATTCCAGATGCTATGCTGAAGTTGTCGCCAACGGCTTGCAATGTTAGACCCTCTGACCTTCGTTGAAGTAGTTTTCAACGATTTTCCATTACCGGCTCATTCCCGCTGCCTCGTTGGAGTTAACGCCAGCTGCTTGCAATGTCAAACCTAAATGATCTCGATGTGGGGATGATATTTATGAGGAATCACACCCTCGGACCAATCTAGATACTTTGAACCATTCAAAACCCGTTGTTCACAATGCCAGACTTTCCCGATGCTCTGATAGAGGCAGTTTCAGTAGTTTTTAGCATCGACATTCTGAATACCCCATCAGGGCTTCTACCAATTGCTTACATGAAGTTCCTTCCTTCGTCAGGAACTTGCCGCTTAGACATAGGGTTTCAGGCCAATTTGCTCAATCGCGTACTAGTTTTTTCCTTGATTTGACTTTTAAGTTTCTGTAAACTTCGTTTTGACTTTAACAGGACCGAATCGGAGGGGGTGGGACCCACCTTAGGGAGCCGCAGGTCCACTTACGGCTGCCATAGGTGGAGCTGCTACTCCCTGTGAGTAAAACTTGGGCACCCGAGGCTATCAAAATTCATTCAACTTTTAAATATAAAGAAAATTCAAAATTTCTTCTTCAGATCTACAGAGTTCGGGCTGCTTTTTTCAAATTCCGTCATCGTACAAATGTTCTGCACATCTCTAGTAATGTTTACATCCATTCTTTTCCAATTTTGACAGTTAGAATGTTAGATATTATATAGTATGCTTCTAAACACAATATAACGAATATGCGTGCCTATATGACTTGATAAAAAATTTTAGACTTAGTAAATATGCATATTTTACTGCACTAAACATTCTGATGTAAAAAACTTTAATTTTTGAGACAGTCATTTGGCACCCTTTTTGACCAGTTTACTCACCCTTTTTGAGGCCAAATGAGCTTAGATTTTTAACTTAAAATACACATGGTAATTTAGCTGCCATGGGGAGATTAATTTTTAATTATTTTCATAAATTTGAACTATTTATATTTTTGGGTAGGTGTGCTACTGAATGGCCACCTAGTCATGCCTATGTGCATGCGGACAATTCATTTTACAAAAGAAGACTGGCGAATTTTTTTCAAAAGCCTGAATATTTCATGAACATGCAATTTTGACTCTACTGAGGATTTTTGTTAACTAATGCATGCTTTAGGACTTAAAAATGTATAAAATAATGATTTAATTTAATAAGCCACATGTTTAAGGCTTACCTCACCCTTTCTGAGGTGATTTTGAGACTTTGTCTGGGTTATGGAGCCAGATAGACCCAGTAGTGCTAGCAGGGTTACTTCAGATGTGAGGCGGACGAGAGCTTCTGATGTTCTCAGCCACGTCCAGCCCGACCGTCGTGTCGCTTGGCAGAGTCTATGATTCGTCCGATCTGGGCTGAGATGTCGAATGATCTGGACGATGAGGATGTCCCATTTGTGGATCCTGCCCCAGCTCATGCTCCATATAGGGAGCTTCCAACCATCGTTGTGCCGATTCAGAAGCTGCTGAGTGATTTGAGACGCCAACCCTCGATATGCCTTCATGCCAATGAGGTGACTAAAGTTTCCATTTTGGATTTTCTTTCTTTCTTTTGCCATTTCAGAGTACAAATTTAATCTGGACTTGCTACTTGATGCAGTTTCTCGGCTTCATGCAGCCTAGGGGGAATTGGTTCAGTGTCCACTCCTTATATCATAGTCTGTATCCGAAGTATCAGGCCATCGTCAATAGTTAGGGTTTTGAGGCCTTCTTTTATATTCCCCCCGTCATTTCCCCTGGGGTTATCTGAGTGAATTATCTGAGAGCTGGTTCCACCAGACCCAGTCTCTCTATCTGTTGGACTGTGAGGTGATGATGACACCGATGGACTGGCGGTTCATCATCGAGATAGAGTTTACAGGCGAGCTAATGCAATTGGTGGCTGACATTTCACCTACTGCCGTTCGCTCCCTTTTGGGAGTTCTTGCGACGGCCATCAAGGGTCGGACTATCCGTTCTAATCCTTTGAGTGTAGATGCCCAGAGTGGGGCTTTGATTGAGCCTCTACCGGGTGACTAGAGGGTTAGAGATCGCACTTTTTGGCGACTATTCTTGGTGATCATCAGGGGTTGGTTCATTATAGATAACTCCTTGACAGTGTTTTTTTCTCTGGTTAGCGCTACTAGATATGTGGAGCGCATTAGTGATTTTGATTGGGGTACCTATACATTCGCCTACTTTCTTCGAAGGATGCACCTACGCTTTGAGGGCGTGACGGAGGCTTGGCTAGGTTTTTATCCTTTCTTTCTGGTGAGTAATTTCTCTTTCACCTTTCAATTTTCCTCATTTGTGTTTAACAGTTTCATCACTAAGGTCATTTGATCTTTCCATTGCCAGTTCTGGGCATATAAGAGGCTCCCTTGCTTACGTCCTGCCACTACTTTGGGCCTGGAGACCTATCCGAGGGGACGACGTTGGCATCACTCCACTTTGACGGAGGTCCATGTAGCAGAGGGATTTACCCACTCTCACTTATAGCTAGAGTTGTTGACTGTCGATTCTATCACGTGGGTTCTCTACACCTCAGACTATTTGGCAGTTGGGTTTGAGGATGGCTTTCTGACTAGTCGGGAGTTTGCATTGTCCACTCGTCGGATCCCATTTTTGACCGAGGGAGGTTGGGAGCTCTATTTAGGAGACCGCGCTATTCAGAGCATCACAGGAGATATCTGCATTCCCTTTGTTCCTCCTACTTGGCATCGTTGGCCATTAGCCCAGCCACTCACAGACATTCCCATGGTGGACCTAGATGGCTTAAGCATGTCAGAGGGTCCTTACAGCCAGGAGGCATTTCATAGCTGGTGGAGTCCCCGCACTATTGGGGCTCAAACTCGTGCTACCCAGTTTATGGCAGACATAATGTCGAGGTCTATGATGATGATATACTGGATAGCTTGCCTCAAAGAGCCTACTCATCTGGACCAGATTTTAGGATTGACCTAGCGGTTAGAGCGGGCTTATTTCTTCATTAGGCACCTTGGTCGGGATCCTTCTAAGGCAGATTCGTTTGATCCTTCCAGCTCTAGAGCTGGCCCCTCAGCAGATCCATTTTCTATCAACTTTGCAGGTGCTGATCCTCTCTTGTATTGACTGAACATTCCCACTGGCCGAGATTCTGTTACTCAGGAGGAGCTGCAGCAGGTCGATCACCTGGATATAGATATTATAGATTTCTTCTGCTAGTTTTTCTCTCTATATCTTTTGATAGGTCTCTGTTAGATACTGGGCGGCAGTGCCCCATTTCTCATTATATCTTTTGATAGGCCTCTGTTAGTTGTTGGGCAGCTATTCCCCATTTCCCTGTACTTTTTATTTTGTATTTTATGAGCAGACTGAGATGATGCTTTCAGTAGATAGTTTATTCTAGAAATGCATGATATTTCTTATTTATTGCATCTTATTGTCATTTTATCATTGTAATTATTCATGTATTATGTCATGGATATGCACTTAGATAGGTGAGTTTAGATTTGACCCTGGATGGTCTTATGATACGGTTATATAGATGTCTTCATCCACAGCCAGTCATTTCAAGCACTTGCCACATTCTTTGGTAGCATATTCGCTGAGATCTTGGTATGATAGTCTGCCTCTCACAGCAAGAGGGACAGTTGATCAGATGCTAGGGCATTCTTTGGCCCTTTTAGCTTTCCAAGTTCCACAGGGGTTTGTTGACGGTGTATTATCCTGCTGGATACCTAAGCACCAGATTTTTAGGTTCATCTTTCATAAGTTGACTCCTATGCTGGAGGAGTATGAGCTCCTCACAGGGTTTGACACTGGATCTGCCTTGTGCCAGGACAACAATTAGTGACATGAGACGTCCATTTATGACCATGACTGATTTGAGATGCAAAGTCATCACTGAGGAGATTACTGCAGGACATGTGGTGTCCATGGACTTTTTGATTGATCTCTTTGGCCGGTTAGACAGCTACGATCGATATTCAGGAGACTTCATCATCCATGCAGATGAGTGGCAGTTTGCACGTGTGGCCGTTCTGCTGATGTGCGTCACAACTTATTTGTATATGCCACTATATATGAACCACTTGGACACTAACTTGATGGTAGTGCTTCGTGCCCTCAGACAAGGTTGTACTATCCTGCCGATGATATTAGGCTAGGCTTTGAGGTCATCTACATTCTACAGTACCCATCCAGGGGGGTTTTTTAGTGGCAGTGCCGTTCTGCTGTATGTGTGGTTTGTGACACATTTGAGTCCTATCGGCACTTTCAGACATCATGGGTATTGTTTTACCTATGAGATAGCCATGTCCTACTATTTTCGACCATCGGAGTGTTCAGATGCGATATCATGGTCGGCCTTTTTATCGGTGATTAAGCATCCCTTTTCGATCTTGCCCTGCTCAGGGCTTAGCTTCCCTTACAGCTTCATCACTCATATAGTTGGCATGGATTATCTGTCCCTGGCGGGTTTGAGAGCGGTGACCATATATCATCCGTTAGCAGTCATGGACCAGTTTGATCAATTTCAGAGTCTCCACCATTTTGAGGGGCCCAGGATTAACGGATATCAGCCTCATCTTTGTCGTCAGCTAACCTCCTCAGGACTTATGAGTGTTGGAATTATAGGGAGAGGGCTGATTTCTCTACTAGCCATCCAGATCGTTCTCCAGAGTATTCGTCATGATTGGAGGCCGATATTGCTGTGGCTGCGGTTATCCACTCAGCTCCAAGCATTGATTCAGATGAGGAGGAGCCTATGGAGGATCCTGATTCTACCACGGAGGATGATTTATTTACTAGTTTGACAATAGCTTTAGTTAGTGACCCTCCGAGCATTTCTGCCAGGACAGATCCAGCTCTCTTTAATTCACTAGCTCAGATGACTTTTGAGAGAGATCAGGCTTTCTAGCAGGGATACAACTTTTGTTGATAGAGACGAGGCTCGAGCTACTAGGGATGCAACATTTCTTGATAGAGATGAGGCTCAATCTACTCGAGATGCAGCTTTTGAGGAGATTAAGGAGGCTTTAGTTTCCTGGGATGCCGCTTATATTGAGAGGGACGAGGCCATAGCTACCCGAGATGTTTATATTGCGGGCAACACTGCACTCAGATCATATACGCATAACTTGGTTGTATATATGAGTGCTTTCATAGATGGCCATAGTAGCACTATGCAGATGGCAGTGGATATTCTTGCTCGTATGGAGACTGAGGGTTATGAGCTTACAGCTGCTCCTCCATCTTCTGAGAGGGATGCCATGTTGGCCCTGCTATCCCGTTTGTCCACGGGTTCATAGACTAGCTTTATTTTTCTTGTACATACTAGATCAGCCATTTTTATCATGTATATGATACAGTGTATATATCAAATAGTATTATATAGCAGAGAAATATATTTTGATTCACTGCCCTGTTGGATATATATTGTCATTGCTGAGTGATTACCACTACTTTCATGACTTGCTATTTTTGATGTATCATGAGCTTTTCCTTGATGGATTAATATTGAGATGTTGGAGAATACCTCAGCAGGGCATGTTGACCAGGGAGGCTTGATAGTATTTGGGTTTTATAGGGTTTCGGTGTCTTGGGATTGGTTTTTTTGGGTTTTTGTTTTTTCTTGAAGGTCAGACCGCACCAGGAATGGCTGCCTACGTACTTTCGGGTTGAGGGAGATCAGGTCATTCGTAGGTCAGGCTTTACCTAAAAGGGTTGAAAAGTGTTTACTTTTGGGTTTGGACTTGGTTTAATGAGTTTTTTGAACTTTTTATTTGGTTTGACCGCACCAGGAATGGCTGCCTACGTACTCCCGGGTTGAGGGAGATCAGATCATTCGTAGTTCGAGCTTTTATGAAAAACCCAAAATGATTTGATTTACAGGACCAGAATGATGGCAGAAAGGCATTTCAGATATAATACCTTTTCACTATGTCTGAATTGATGAGCTGGGGAAATTCGTTCCCATCCATTTCTTGTAATCTGATTGCTCCTCCTGTCAACACTTCTTTGACAATGAAAGGGCCTTCCTAATTCGAGGTGAACTTTCCTTTGGCTTCATCTTGATTGGCCAGAACTTTCTTCATCACCAGGTCATTTTTTTTTGAATTGTTAGAGTCAAACTTTCTTATTGTATGGCCGAGCAATCCTTTGCTGATATAACTGCCTGTGGAAAATGGTTGTAGCCCTTTTTTCATCTATCAGGTACAACTAGCAGAATCGCTCTTGCAACCACTGATCTTCTTCTATCTGAGCATCTATTAACACTCTCAGAGACTCCATTTCTACTTCTATGTGAAGTACTGCTTCCATGCCATAGACCAATGAGTAGGGGGTAGCCCCAGTAGAAGTACGCATTGAGGTCCTGTATGCTAGCAAAGTCAGAGGCAATAGGTTAGGCCATCCTTTGTGATTAGCGGACATTTTCTGCATAATCTTCTTGATATTCTTGTTGGCCGCTTCAACAGCGCCATTCATCTTGGGCTGATAGATGATGGAATTGAGATGCTTGATATGGAACTTACTGCATAACTCTCTCATCATCTGATTGTTTAGATTCTTGGCTTTGTTTGATACGATCACCTTCGGTTGTCTATATCGATAGACGATATTATTTTTGATGAAACAAATGATTACCTCTTTGGTGACTTTGGTAAAAGAGGCAGCTTCAACCCATTTGGTGAAGTAATCGATAATGTTGAAGATGAATTGATGTCCGTTGCTGGCTTTGGGTTCTATTGGCCTAATTACATCCATTCCCCACATGGAAAGAGGCCATGGCGAACTCATATTATGTATTTAATTTGGAGGGGTGTGGATAGCATTTCCATGGACTTGGCATTGGTAGCATCTCCTGGTGTGATTATCACATTCAGCTTTAAGAGAGATCCAGTAATGCCCTGTTCTTAATATCTTTTTGGCCAACAAATGACCGCTCATGTGTGGACCATAGACTCCACCGTGTACTTCATCCATCAATCTCTAGGCTTGATCTTTATCGAGGCATCTTAAAAGGCCTATTCTAGCATCCCTTTTATAGAGTGTGTCTCCGCTCAAATAGAACTTCAAAGCCATCTTATGAATTCGCTTTCGTCTGGCTTGACTTACCCCAGTGGGTGTAGATATATCTCGCAGATATTCTTTTATATCTTGATACCAAGGCTGTTTATAGGAGGTATCTCATCTGATACTTCTCCAATGTAATTGCCATATGTCGGGGCCTTTTGGCTTGTGAATTTGATGTCGGGAATTCCCCTCTAATCAGATACGTGGATCAAGGAAGCCAATATTTCCAATACATCAACAAAGCCATTCCTACCTCGAGGGATGTGGATGAAGGTTATCTCTTTAAAATCCATGGACATCTTGATCACCTGCCGATGATACGACAGCAGATACAACTCTTTGGTGTGATACGCCCCGGTGGTTTATCTGATAACCAACTCAGAATCCCCAAAGACTAGTAACCATCTGATACCCATGGACTAGGCTAGTTTCAACCCCATTATGCAGCCTTCATACTCAGTTATGTTGTTGGTGTTCGCAAATTGCAACTTGGTAGCCACAAGATACTGTTCTCCTGTACAAGAGACAAGGACTGCCCCAGCTCCGGCACCTTTAATGTTCACTGCCCCATCAAAATACATTTTCTAGGGTTGGACTGTACTCTCTTGATGGATTTATTGAATTGTCATGATCCCATCATCCGAGAAATAAGTTTCCAAGGGTTCAAAATCCCCTGACGGTGCTTCGGCCAGCTGATCTTCAATGCCCTGACCTTTGATGGACTTCTGGGTCACATAGACAATGTCGAACTGTTGGAGGATCAATTTCCATTTGGATAATCGGCAATTCAACATTGGTTTGCTGAATACGTACTTCAGTGGATCCATGCGGGATATGAGATAGGTCGTGTGCCCATGTAGATAGTGTTGTAGCCTCATGGCGGCCCATGCTAATGCACAACAGGCCTTCTCAATCAGAGTGTACTTTTATTCGCCGCTGCTGAATCTTTTGCTAATGTAATAGATAGCTCTCTCCTTGCTACTATCATCTTTTTGTCCCAGCATACAACCCATTGCATTGTCATTGACTGACAAGTATATAAACAGGGGAACCTCATCCCTTGGGGGTACCAAGACATGTGCTTCGATCAACTGCTTCTTGATGGAAAGGAAGGCTTTTTGACAATCTTCATTCCATTTTGTAGAGGAATTTTTCCTTAGCAGCTTAAAGATGGGTGTCGACGTCGGGAAAAAACTTGGGTCGGGCTGCAACCTTAATCTTTTGTGTCTCTTTTCCTAAGTTTTATATCTACCCTTATTCTTTTTATTGTGAAAAAGGTTTTGAAGGGTATCATCTTATGGGGGATCATCATCGGCAAGGACATCGACGTCAACAACTTGATTCATCAGTCGATGCTCCGCTATATGCGAGGAGGTACTACGGGTGGGATTCCACATGCTTCAGTAATGACGCAGCTATGTGTGCAGGCAAGGGTTGAATGGAGCGATGAGCAGGTGCAAATGTCTAGCAAGGATATAGATCATGCCACGATCAAGAAGTATTTTGAATGGGCCGGTGGCAAGGCACATCCTCGAGGCCGTGGTTTCATATTTCCCACTCCTCCAACTCATACAACAGAGGCTCCACAACAGTCATCCAAGGTAGCAGGTCCTTCTCCAGCCAGTTCAGCGAGTCATAATCGCCAGATGAGGCATCTACAGGTGAGGATGGACGCCCTGCATTTCAATTTCCAGGCTTATGTAGATGGGTTGTCAGGTGCCTTAGCTCAGGCTTTTGCTCAGCAGGAGACGATTGTGGAGTTCCCAGTATTCGGCTCAGCTATGCCTTATCCACCATTAGATTCACCACCCGAGTCATAGTCGGGTGGTCACGACGATGTATAAGGGAGTTTTCTTAACCCTTTACTTCCATTGAGGACAATGTATATGTTAAGTTTGGGGGTATGGGTTGTAGTTAGTAGTAGTGCATTGTAGTAGCATATAGTAGGAGTGCATGTTTAGTTTGCATTTTAGTATTTGTTAGTTAGTTTTGCATGTTTAGTTAGTTTTTCTATCAAATTTTTTATTTTTGTTGCTTAGTTATTTGTTTAGTTGCATTGCATTGCATAATCCCATGTTTCAGTTAGTTTGAATTCTTATTGGTGGATGATGATATTGGAATTGTATAGATTTTTGAACATTGTTGATAACTTAAGCTTAGTCATAGTTTTAATACATGATGTGATCTTTTCTTGTTGCTTTGATGTTACCGGATAGCACGGTATTGTTATGTTTGCTTGTTAGTTTAGATTAGCACATGCTTGACTTCTGAGGCGAAAAATCTATTTTTAATAATAGAATTTTGTAGAAAATGAGTGATGACCATAATGACACAGACATTCAAGTTTGGGGGAAATATTGGGTATGCATGCTATATAAAAAAAGAAAAAGAAATAGAAATAGAAAAGAAAATAAGAAAAAGAAAAATATAGAATAAACACCTTGGCTAGTTGAGTCTTGTGGCCTTTGATATTCGAGAAAGTACGCCCAAGGGATTGTCTCTACACCCAGCGCCCTAAAGCCTTATAGTTTGGGAGTCGTTGGTCGAAAGCTCGTTACATAGTATCATTGAAAAGCCTAAGGTGGCTTGGCATTGCACAGTCTGGTGTAACCATGGGAATGCGCGAATATCGCCCTCGTTTGTGAATAAAAGCATAATAAACCCTTTGTTGACATTTAGTTTGGATTGATGTGTAGGATTGGTTGTTGCTTCATATGTTCTCAGTTTTCTTGACTTAAAGCCTTATTTTTCCTTCTTAGGAGCATAGCATGTGGAATTTTTACCTTTATCAAGCCTATTGTGGATATTAGCACACACACACTACATCATTGTCAACAGGTTTTGATTTTTAGATTGTATGTCTCTATGGCATTAGCTTTGTTTGATACTTTGTTCATATATCTTGTGATTTCTCCGAGGCACCTTTTATTGGGATTTATGACTTGACTGAAAATTTGGGATTCATTTTGATAGTAGCGTAGTTTGCATATCATGTAGTTTGTATTTGTGTTTGTTGCTTGAGGGCAAGTAATAGTTTAAGTTTGGGGGTATTTGATAAGTAGGTTTTATACCTACTTATTGGCTATCAACTCACTATAACTATAGCTTACTCTCACGTGTTTTAGTTCATTTTCATGCATTTTATCTTCATTTTTTGTAGATTGCATAACAGAAACTCTCTCTCGAGGGCATAGTGGGTGGAAATGGAATGGAATCGGCATGATGGCAAGCATAAGGCATGTAGTGGAGTGAAGGTGGAACCTGCATGTGATATGCAAAGGAGTTGCAATGTGAAGGAGAAAGAATATGAAGCTTGAAGCTAGCAGCAGCAGCTAGAGGTCCAAAAGATACACCAGCAGGAAGATAGCAGAAATCTGTAGGAATTTTATGCAGCGGGGCTGCGCCCTTGCAAAGGGTAATCACGGCACGCCCGCGCCAGGAGGAGAACTCGACCAGCAACTGCGCGCTCGTGCCACATTTTGCTTACGGGGTGGCGCGACCGCGCTAGGCCAACATTGACCAGAGTTGAATTTTTCACTAATTCCTGTATTGCGTGATTTTCCTTTTAAAGGTGTATTTGGAAGTTGAAGACTTATCAATTGAACGTTTTTATTACTGTTTTAGGGTTTTAGAGAGAAATAGAGAGCTTGTAGCCTACTTTTCTATATCTTTGGCTTCTCTCTTGATTTCTCTTAGATTTCCATATATTTTGCATAAATTAGGGTTTGGATTGGATATTTGAAGAACTTGGCTCCACATTGATGGTTTATATTTGAAGAAGAGATTTCAGATTTGCATTTTCTATCTCTTAGCTTATCTTTACTTCTATATTTGCTTCTCAATGTATGAACACGTTTTGATAATGGTTTTTGCTTTAGTTATAAACTAATTTCCTTTATGGGATTTTAATGGATCTGTTTGCTTATGTTCAGATTTGTATGCTTCTATGTTGAGCTATAGTTGATTATGTATGGATTGCCTAATATGGTTTGTGTTGCTTGTTTAGTTGCTTGATCACTAACTACCTTAATAACTTGTATGAAATTGGAAAACAGATTATAAGTTTAGATATGGCCATACTAACATGTGTTCATGATTTTTACATGTGTTAGATTTCATGATTCGTAATCCGGATAGACATATACCGTATTATCGCGTGTAGTCATTTGAGAGAGCTTGTGCTTAAATCTATATTATTATTAAGTCACATAGAAATATAGTGGTTTATGTAATATTGGATGTTCACATATATTCTATCTTTTCTGTATTGTGTGTGATATGAGCATGGTATATCGAGAGATAGTCATGTTTTACTTTCGTGCTCTCGACTAGCAATCCGAAGTAATCAATTAGGCTTAACAAGAGGTGTATAATTTGAATGCGGCATTAAGTGAAGTTAGAATCCCATATCTTCCTCTTCTGAATCATTTGCTTGTTAGTTAGTTAATATTTGATAGCCATTTTTGTTAGATAAATCACATCTTGATCATTCGTTTAAGTGGATCGAAATAATTACAAAATTATTGCATATTAGATTAGAAATACTCATTTTTCTCCATGGGATCGATACTCTACTTACCGTATATTACTTGTGGACCGCGTGCACTTGCGTGTATGTGATTGTTTTGTTTAACACCGAAACAAGCCAACACAGGGTCGCAAGTAAAGAGCTCGCCCCTTTTCATCATCAATAATTAAATCGTTGGCTTCAATCCAGTGTAGCATCGGGGAAAGATCAGGTTATGTAAGCCGTTGAACACTACTTCAGCGAAAATATCTGGATATCTCATTGTAAAGCCATCAGTGTTTAGACCTCTAGAGGGACCAGCACTAGATCCATATCCAAAAGAGAAAAAAATAACTTCTGCGAGATCCCCACCAAGACGTCGTATGAAAGGGGAACATCCGAATCTGCCATGTGAATGCCAAAAGAAGTCATACGGGAGTTAGAGCTGCTAAGCCTATCAAAATCCATGCCAGAAAAAAAGAAACTCCAAATTGCATTAGAAAAGGTGAGGTATGTTTCTACATCTAGTCAATTTAATTAAGCATGTGCATCAACCTAGGACAATAGACACCTAATGTGACGCCCCCAAAATAGGTTCAATACACAACCCATTCTGAGTCGCCAAATACATGGTACAGAAACCAAATACACATCTTTTATAACAAATAGTCGTGCAAAATACGACCACACAAACTGTGAGCTTCAGTACAAATCGTTTATAATACGAAATATAAACACTCAAATTAATTCCTTATTAATTACAATTATTATCCCACTATTTTATAGAATAGTGATGACTTCTACAGATCTAACTCTGATCATCACTCTGTTCCTCGACTAGTTTATGTGATATTCTCATTTCCTAAAGAGAACAATGGAAGAAAAGGGTGAGCTCAACTAGCCTAGTAAAGAATATTATGACTAAGATAATGAAGAATAAATTATCGTTAGTCTTCAACAAATCAGATAAAATATTATGGACAACAAGTTTTAGATCAACAATTGCAGCAGAAATAACAATTCATTAGAAGAGTTAAGTAGATAATGATGTCCACTATCTTCAATGATGTAAAAGTCCATCGTCAATATTTTATCACTGTAACATCAATCAATATATATCTCGAATCAAATATTCATCTTTGCACTATGGGCCAAAGATATCCATTTGTATCACCAGTACTCATGTTCATCTCAACACCTGTCCATCTTTGCACTACGGGCCAAAGATATTCATCAGGTAATCATTTTTGCACTATAGGCCAAAGATATTCATCAAATAATCATCCATCTTTGCATTACAGGCCAAAGATATTCATTTGTATCACCATATAAGACTAAGGATGATGAAAAATAATATAAGAAACGAATCCTGTGAGATAACGGATAAAGATTAGGAATTCGTAATAATCCATTATGGAGCAAAATTCAAGAATGAAGTTCAAAACTTGGATCCAATCAAAGAAAATTTGGATTAAAAAAAGTAATATTTTTTTTACGGTGAATAGTAACTTGTGAATAGTACTCGAATAAATAGTACCCCATCATGAAATGGTAAAAAATTTATAAGAAAGTTCAGACCAATATTCCAATGAAATGATATTAGATGAAGCGTAAAACTCAAAGAAATTCTAATCATTTCAAGAATTATAGAAGCAATACTTACCGTAGTAATACGCGTTGTTGCACAGTAACACACGATATTGCACAGTATTTCAAATTATTGGTTCTTACGTAAGAAGTCACTTACTCAATAATTGTTATAGTAATTACTGTTCAATATCGTATATTATTGATTCAATAATTACTTCGTTGATAGTTTATATTATTGATTCAATAATTGTCACTGCACAGTATTTTACATTATCTTATCAATAATTTATATTATTTGAATAATATTATTAGACAATATTATTGGCAATGTCTAAGAAGTTCTGTCTAGGAAAGGGATTAGTTAATCTAATTGCGCGCCAGTAAGGAGAAATCCTTATCGGAAAGCCCCTCTTTCCTGGGAACGACCTGGTTGTCATTATTGTGGTTTTGTAATATTATTTGTGAATAATAATTAATTATTGATAAAAATGATACGGAAATATTTATTCAACGTGGATATAAATGGAGGAATTTAATCAAAAGAGACAATTGTTGAAAATTGATATGTTATCTTTTCTGATAAAATAATTTATTCAAATATATTATTATAATATAACATTATAACTGTATAATGTGATAATATAATAATATAATTTTATAATTTAGATAATAATATTTTTACAATAAATTCATGGTATATGAATAAGTGAGGTGGAAGAGAGAAAATAAAATTAAAAATTCTTTTTAATAATTATAAATGTTTTAATATATATATATATATATATATATAACGTGTTTAAAGTGGGTTAGAGAAATGTCCTTTGAGGTGGGCGGATGAAGTTTTAAAATTTTAGTGCTGATGGCTTCTTTCCAAAAATTGTAGCCTGCAAGTTCATCTGTATGTAAATTTGGATCATTTTTCCTTTGAAATTTGGAAAATCTTTTTCTACAAAGTTGTAGAGAATTATACTTCATATGGAATGGACATAAGGTTCGTATTTTTCTGATAAATGGGCTATTTATTATGAATTATTAAAGTTTTTGAATATTGTTTAAATTTAAAACGTGTGTGGCCCCACTTGTCCTTTTGGATTGTAAAATGCTGATTTTTGGTGGAGGCTTTGAAATTGTCATTATGGGTGTGCGGCAAGGTTTCAAAAGTGGTGTGCCCCGTTGTTTCATTTGGTCAACTTTGGTGTTATGGTATTTTCCTATAAATAGGGTGCTTAGTTAGAAATGAAAATTACACCAGAATCAGAAAATTTTGTCTCTATAATGTTGAGCGTATTTCTTGTGAGTATTAAAGTTTTTTTGAGTGTTGATAACAGTGCAAGTTTTCGTCAGCATATTATCTGATGTTCCAGTCAGATTCAGTATTTTACTAATGTAAGGAATAGTAAGGGATGTTATTATGTTTTGTAAAGGAGGTTATTTTTCATAAATGATATTATTTTTGTAAATAATATTATTTTGCGTAAAGAATATTTTGATAAATGATATTTTGGTAAAGGATGTGATTTTATACTCGTAAGGGGTATTATTTCTTTTGTATTCGTAAAGAATATTATTTTTCTCGTAAATGATGTTATTTTCTTTCAATATTCATAAATAATATTATTATTATTTTTCATATTTCATATTATGAAATGGATAATATTTCATTTCATATTCCTAAATTGAAACTTACTACGGTAAGTATTGCTTCTATAATTCCTGAAATGATCAGAAATTCCTTGAGTTTTGTGCTTCATCTAATATCATTTCACTTGAATATTGGTCTGGACTTTCTTAGGAAAATTTTATCTTTTCATGTCGGAGTTACTATTCACGAGTTACTATTCACGAGTTATTATTGGTTCAAATTATTAGTTCTTACGTAAGAAGTCACTTACTCAATAATTGTTATAGTAATTACTGTTCAATATCGTATATTATTGATTCAATAATTACTACGTTGATATTTTATATTATTGATTCAATAATTGTCATTGCATAGTATTTTACATTATCAAATCAATAATTCATATTATTTGAATAATATTATTAGACAGCGTTATTGGCAATTTCTAGGAAGTTCTGTCTAGGAAAGGGGTTAATTAATCTAATTGTGCGCCAGTAAGGAGAAATTCTTATCGGAAAGCCCCATCTTTCCTAAAAACGACCTGGTTGTAATTATTGTGGTTCTATAATATTATTTGTGAATAATAATTAATTATTGATAAAAATGATAAGGAAATATTTATTCAACGTGAATATAAATGGAGGAATTTTAGCAAAAGAGACAATTGTTTAAAATTGATACTTTATCTTTTCGGATAAAATAATTCATTCAAATATATTATTATAATATAACATTATAAGTGTATAATGTGATAATGTGATAATGTGATAATAATATAATTTTATAATTTAGATAATAATAAGGTCCATAGTCTTATTGACTGTTAAAGGTTTAAATAGCCTAGGACAAGAGTTCAAAGGTCTTATGACACTCAGATAAATTCTATTTTTGAATTATAATTGCGATGAAAGAATTATTATTCAATTCTTTATTGTTGAAGCGAATCATATTATTCAGATTCTGTGAAAGATATCCTTTCATGTATATATTATTGTTAAACTCCAGTAAGCTGTGGTTTGCTCACTCTTGCATTAAATTACAATTTCAGTTAAGGTTGATAACGCTGATGCTCCATCTACAAGTAAGGTCAAGGGAAAGCAAAGCAAGTGAAGACTTGTTTTATTTAATTGAGAATGATTGTAATAAGACTTGAATGTTATGTTTTTATTTTCGCACTTTATTATATTCATGACAGGATTAGAGTAACCCGGGATTATTTTACAAAGGTTGTAACCCTTGTTGTAAGGGGGATTTATTTATTTTAATTTAAGTTACTTTGCATTATTCATTGGATAAATATATGTTATATTAGAAAGTGAACACCAAATCATGAGGAAACGAAGTACCCGGATTTGGGGGTGTCACAGGTTGGTATCAAAGCCATAGGTTATGAAACCTTAGGTGGGGAAACCTTAGGTAGTAGCCTTATAGGTAAGATCGAAAAGATAGATGTGATAGGTAAAAGATAATAAACTACCTTATGTGCTATGTGTTTACATTATAGTATTCGAAGAGTGACGATTCGTTATCACGTAATAATGAACTTTAAAATTCCTTTGTCAGGATGTCGAACGTTGGAGAACCTAGTCAGGCTAGAGAGGATGTACCTCAGGTGCCTAGAGATGAGGATCCCCGTGACATACATGTTGTCTGAGAGCAGCTGGTTAGGAGAGAGCCATCTCCAGTGATCACCATAGCTGGTCGGGAGCGTGAGCTGACACCTATTCCAGAGGATGAAGACGAGGACGAGTCTGAAGAGGAGGAAGAGGATCCCGAAGAGGAATTCCCACCTCACTCTACTAGTGTTGAGATGTACGAAGCAGTCTACGATAGCAATGTGGAGCTTCATGGAAGAGTAGGAGATCTCGAGGAGACTATCCAGCAGCGAGACGAGACGATCGAGGAAATGGCAAGTGACCTAGGAGATGCAGAGTGGAACCTGATACATATGGAGGTTGATAGAGATGCTGCTCGATTTGAACTGGCAAAACTGAAGCAAGACATCCAGGAGGAGTCGAGGAAGCGTGCCAGAGCTGAAGAGTCAAGTTTGAGGGCTAATCAACGAGCTGATCGAGCTGAAGATGAAGCTGAAGCCAAGAGGGCCAAGTTGAGGGAAACGAAATATGCTTTTCATACAGCAATAGAGAGAGCTCAGTACTGTATTTTTTACTACCCAGCTCAGTTCTAAGGTTTACTGTGGTATGTGGTGGACCGAAGAACGGCGTTTCGGGTAATGGAAGAGGAACGTAGAGAGGCTGTGCGACGTATTAATATGCCTAGGCAGTAGCAGTAGTAGCAGTAGTAGAGTTGGTGTATGTGTTACTTTTTGTAGTAAATAAAGTAAATCCCATAATTTGAGATAAGAATGGGATGAGTTAATAATGTAATCCTACAACTTTTCCAGTTCAGGAAAGGAAGATGTAATGGCGGAAATGCTATCTTTTTGATGTTTTTTTTACTACGAGTAATGAATAAAAGAAGTTTATGGACGTGCTATGTGTTATATGTGAACTGAGCCATTTAAACGTTTAAGTATGAACTTGAATATTTAAAAATTGAGTAAAGGATCTAATAATAATATTTTCTTAACAGAAAATGCCTCCTAGAAGAAGAATAACACGTCAAAACCCCGAGGGTTCGAAGAACAACAACAATAACGATGGGATGAACCCCAACTCAGTTCAGCAGTTGGTGAATCTGTTGACAGGAGCTCTTGCGAATCAGCCGCAAGTGCAGGGAACAACGTTCAAGGAATTCAAGGCAGTAGGACTGCCTGAGTTCAAAGGATCGACTAACCCTATCGAAGCTCAGACATGGGTTATGGAAATAGAGAAGGTATTTGACGTGGCTAGGGTAGGGGAAGACCAGAAGACAGCATTCGCGGCTTTCATGTTGAAGTCGGATGCTAGCTTTTGGTGGCAGGCTAACAAGACCCGAGAGGGAGAGGGAGTCATCACGTGGGAACATTTAAGGAAATGTTCTACGAGATGTACTTTCCAGCGAGTTCGCAGGACCAGATGGAGGTCCAGTTCCTAAAGTTGAAGCAGGGAGGAATGACGGTGTCCGAGTATACCGCTAAGTTTAACGAATTGGCCAGGTTCGCAACATACCAGGTCAGCACTGACGCTAGGAAAGCGAGAAGGTTTGAGCGGGGACTAAAGCCCTGGCTCTACAGCAAGGTTTCCATATTCCAGCTGAATACCTTTGCAGTGGTGCTGGAGAAAGCCATACTTGCTGAGGGAGGAAGCGAAGCAGTGACGAAGTTCAACCAAGATAAGAAGAAAAAGAATGAGGTAGAAACCAAGCCTGGGGGTAGCAGCGCTGTGAACCAGAAGAGGAAGTGGTCTGATAATACCTTTGCTGGGAGTCAGCAGGGAAGCCAGTAGCAGAGGAAGTTTGAAGCATGTGCTACATGCGGTAAGAATCATACTGGCGTGTGCATAAAGGGGAAGCGGGTGTGCTTCAACTATGGTCAGGAAGGCCACATTGCACCTAATTGCCCAAACCCGAAGAAGGGAGCTTGCTTTACATGTGGATCCAAAGATCACATGGCTCGCAACTGCCCGAAGAAGCTGACGGCAGGGTCAACAGGGAGCGGAGGGAATGGAAGCGGCAGTACCGTTACTATCGCTGCACCATTGCAAACTGTTCGACCCACTGCACGAACATTCAATATGACGGTGCAGGATGCTGTGCAATCAAAAGACGTGGTGTCAGGTATTATTTCGGTCAATAGTATAAATGCATATGCATTATTTGATTCGGGTGCTAGTTGTTCATTCATATTTGATGATTTTGCTAAAACCTTAGACTTACCAATAGAGGAGTTAGTTTACCCTTTAAACATAGAGATTGCGAATAGGGAGGCTATTCTTGTTAGGAGCGTTTATAAGAAATGTAGATTGGACATTAAGGGTCAGGAACTTAGAGTAGATTTGATTCCGATTAAACTTGGGGAATTCGACGTTATACTGGGTATGGATTGGTTGTTCAACCATGGGGCGGTAATCGACTGTCAGAAGAAGTCGGTGAACCTTACGACTCCGTCGAAGTTGGTGTTCTATGGTAGCAAATTGCCTAGACAAGCGAGTTGTCTAACGGTTATGCAAGCCAAGAAACTTCTGACGCAAGGCTGTGTAGGATATCTAGCCTACATAGTAGATACGCGTAAGGAAAGCCCGAAGGTGGAGGTAATATCGGTAGTTAAGGAGTTTGCAGACATTTTTTTGAGCGATTTGCCAGGACTTTTGTCGGATAGGGAGACAGAGTTCGTGATCGATTTAGCGTCGGGAACTGCTCCAATTTTGAAGGCTCCGTACCGAATGGCTCCAGTCGAGATGAAGGAACTGATGGTTCAACTACAAGAATTATTGGACAAGAAGTATATTCAACCGAGCGTTTTGCCTTGGGGAGCGCCTATTTTATTCGTAAAGAATAAGGATGGATCGATGCATCTCTGCATTGATTATAGGGAGTTGAATAAAGTTACGATCAAGAATAGGTACCCTTTACCTAGGATCGATGACTTGTTTGATCAATTGAAAGGTGCGAAGTACTTCTTAAAAATCAATTTGAGAAGCAGGTATCATCAATTAAAGGTGAGGAAGGAAGATAAACCTAAAACAGCTTTTAGGACTCGATATGGTCATTACGAGTTCTTGGTAATGTTATTTGGTCTCACGAATGCCCCAGCTGCATTTATGGACTTAATGAACAGGGTGTTCAAGCCATTTCTAGACAAGTTCGTGGTAGTGTTCATAGATGACATCCTGGTTTATTCCAAGACCGAGGAGGAACATGCTGAACACTTACGACTAACCTTAGAAGCCCTGAGAAGAGAGAAACTTTACGCTAAATTCTCGAAGTGCAAATTCTGGTTGGAACGTGTGCAACTTCTTGGCCACGTGATCGACAAGGATGGTATTTCGGTGGATCCATTGAAGGTTGAGGCCGTAATGAGTTGGGATCAGCCGAAGACGCCGTCTGAAGTAAGGAGTTTCTTAGGATTGGCAGGTTATTACCGTAGATTTATCCAAGACTTTTCTAGAATAGCAACTCCATTGACGAATTTGACTCGTAAAATAGTTAAGTTTATTTGGACGGAGAAATATGAGGAAAGTTTTCAGGAGTTGAAGAAGAGGCTGAGCACTGCGCCTGTATTGTCTTTATCGGATAGTTCGGGGAATTTCGTAGTATATAGCGATGCCTCACATAAAGGATTAGGCTGTGTGTTGATGCAGAGTGGCAAAGTCATTGCCTATACGTCACGTCAGTTGAAAGATTATGAGAAGGGGTATTCGACCCATAATCTAAAATTGGCGGCAGTAGTGTTTGCCCTAAAGATATGGAGGCACTACTTATATGGAGAGAAGTGTGAAATATACACAGATCATAAGATTTTGAAGTACATATTTACCCAGAAGGATCTGAACATGCGTCAAAGAAGATGATTAGAAGTGATTAAAGACTACGATTGCGAGATACTTTACCATCCGGGTAAAGCTAACGTCGTCGCTGACGCTTTGAGCAGAATAGGTCGGGAGAAGCTGAACGTGTTAACTGATTAGGATCGGTTAATAGAACAAATGGCTAGATTGGAGTTGGAAGTGAAGTTTATGAACGAATCGGATGAGATGTTGTTTCAAGTAACCACTGGTTCTACTCTAGTAGACAAGGTGAAAAAAGTACAACTTCACGATGAAGAATGTGGGATAGTACGGAAGAGGATAACCATTGGCGAAGAGTTCAAGCTCAAAATCGATAATGAAGGTCTGTTACGATTTGAAGGTAGAATATGGGTATCGCCAGTACCAGAGGTCAAAGAGGAGATTCTGAGCGAAGCTCATAATTCTAGATATTCTATTCACCCTGGGAGTACGAAGATGTACCAGGATCTTAGGCATCATTTCTAGTGACCGAATATGAAGAGGGACGTTGCTGAAGGCGTTGCGAAATGCTTGATGTGCCAAAAAGTCAAAGCAGAACACCAGAGACCAAGTGGACTGCTGCAACCGTTAGAAATTCCAGAGTGGAAGTGGGAGCATATCACGATGAATTTCGTGGTAGGTCTTCCAGCGACTCAGAAGGGATTTGATGCGATATGGGTTATAGTGGATCGACTGACGAAGTCAACCCACTTTCTGGCGATCAGGGTTAGTATACCCTGGATAAGCTAGCAAAGTTATACGTCAAGGAAATTATTTCTAGACACGGTGTTCCAGTGTCGATTGTGTCAGACAGAGATCCGCATTTTACGTCTAATTTCTGGAAGCATTTGCAAGAATGTCTGGGAACGCAATTGCGAATGAGTACACCGTATCATCCTCAGACTAATGGACAGAGCTAGAGAACGATTCAGACGCTTGAGGATATGCTGAGAGTTTGTGTGATGGACTTCAAAGGATGCTGGGAGGATCATCTACCGTTGGTGGAGTTCGCCTACAACAATAGTCATCATGCGAGTATTGGCATGCCGCCTTACAAAGCATTATACGGCAAAAAATGCAGAACTCCTTTGTGCTGGGATGAAGTCGGTGAACGGCAATTGTTGGGACCAGAATTGGTACAACAAATCGTCGAAATTGTGAAGCTGATCAGAACAAGATTAGTTGCTGCTCAAGACAGACAAAAGAAGTATGCTGATCTTCATCGTCAAAATCGAGAATTCTTACCAGGAAGTTTCATGTTCCTGAAAGTATCTCCCTTGAAGGGGAAGATTCAATTTGGTAAGAAGGAAAAGTTGAGTCTCAGATTTATTGGACCTTTTGAGGAGTTGCGAAAAGTTGGCGAGGTGGCTTACGAGATTGCATTACCTCCGGAGCTCGAGAATATACATAATGTCTTTCATATTTCTGTGTTAAGACCTTACAAGCATGATTATAAACATGTAATAGAATATGAACCTTTGCTATTTGATAAAGACTTAACATATGAAGAAGTGCCTGTTCAAATAGTTGATAGAAAGGAACAAGTATTTAGGAATAAAGTGATTCCTTCTGTTAAGGTAATCTGGAGGAACCACAGTGCTGAAGAAGCTACGTGGAAACTCGAAGATGTTATGATGAAATCTTATCCGCATTTATTTGGTTAGTTGTGTGTAACACGTTATATACTGATTCTGGGGACAAAATCCTTTTAAGGAGGGAAGAATGTAATAGACGAAAATTTTTATGTGTGATTCTGGGGATAGAATCCTTTTAAGGAGGGAAGATTATAACGATTGAGATTTTAATATTTAATTTTAAATATTTATTAAGTTAAATAAATATTTTATGTGATTTATTTATTGAGTTAAATAAATAAATTATGTGATTTATGGAGTGATTTAATTAAGTGTTATATATTAAATAGATGAATGTTTAATATTTATTTAATTGATGTATATCAATTTTATATTATAGCTCTAATTTAATTGAGAGAATTAAATTAGATGAGTTATGTGATGAAGTGTTACATGAATTATAATTAGCGAGTAATTATAATTATGTGGCAATTTTATGTGATTAATTGATGTTAGATTTTAATTGATTAAATTAGATGATTAATATTTAATTAATTAAAGTGTGACATTAAAGTGTATGTATTAAAATGGTTTTTAAATGATTTTACCAAACAAGGCCCTTGCTTTTGTTTTAAAGGACTATTGCCAAACAGGGCCCTTACACTAGGTAAACCTAAATTACCTAAACCATGTTTGGAGTTAATAAAAATTAGTTTTTAATTTTTCTTGTAGCCAAACAAGCCAAGTTGGCTTTTGAATTTTGTAACTTACGTTATAATTAGTAGTTAGTATATACTTATTATATGGGAGTTACATATATTATATATTACTTGTATTATATATTATATATATATATATATATATATATATATATATTTTATCAGTACATTAGTTTTACAAAACAAAACAAAGAAAGAAAAGAGGAAGCAGAGAAGAAGAATACAGAGAAGAAGAAGAGAACTTTGAGAATATAAGAGGAAACTTCTACATCATCATCTCCATCTCCTCTTGCAAGTCAAGCTAGTAAGATTATACTCTTAACCATAGAATCAATTCTTGTGTGTTGTATTTCTTCTTATCAAATTATGTTTTCATGAAGTTGTATAATTATGACTATGTATATATGATATTCATATGTTTTCATATGTAATTGTATGCCATGGAAAGATTTCAAAATACAATTGTTGTAAAAAACCAGTTTTAAAGTTATGATCCTTATATTTTCATTCTCTGTAAAACATGTTTTGGAAGTTGTATAGCATGATGGATATATATATATATATATATATATATATATGTAATTGTGTTCATATCATGTCATATGTGATGGTATGCTTAATTAGTTGTTTAGTTCATTAATATATATGATATAAATGGAGAATTTATGTTTTTCAAAAGTCATAGTGAAGTGTCTGGGAAAAATAATGTTTCTCATAGAAATCAAAATATATGTTAATTGTTGATTTTTGTATAAATTACTTGTGGAATATGTTATTATGTTTAGAAATTAGTTGATTAGGATTGGAATTGTGAGAATTGGTTTCAAAACAAATTCACAATGTTCAATTTCATCTATAACACTGACATTGGTATTTTTTTAAAATTTTTGTAAAAATTAAGCGTGTAATCTTGTTAATTGGTGTTCAAAATATGTTAGAAGCTTTGCACTTTGTTTCTGTAAAGTTTAATATGCAAATTATTGGCTGAATTGAGAACTCGTTGTAGAGAATTAAGCCAATTTGGCTTTTCTCTGCAAAGTTCGCGAAAGCTGTCAGGCTGGTCTGCGTCGCGTCGCGGCCGCGCCGCTTCCAAGGCCAAATTGCTCGCGGCCGCGCGGGTCCTGGAAGTTGGGCAGAAAATTTGTTTTTAAAATATAAAATGTTGGTAGTTAATGTGTTAATTCATAAAGGATGTTAAAAGGTTAAATGGTCAGTAATGTATTATGTTAATAAAATATAATATGTAATTTATAACTTGATTAATAGTAATGTAAGTTATAAATTGTTGATTAGTGCATGAATGTAAATTAATTATGTGCAACCAAAGTGATTGATTAATGTAAATTGTAATTAGTTTAAATTATAATTTAAATTAATATGAGTACATAAAGTTAGTTGATAAATTTTAATTAAAGTACATGTTTAATAAAAAAAATTATAATTTGATTAAAGATGTGATTATAATTTGATTTAATTATATGAATTGTTTAATTTAAATTATAATTGTTTAAATTATAATTTAATTCATGTGGTTGTTATTCGATTAATTATACGAGTACGTGATATGATTAATTATGTGTTTAATTATTATTTATTTAATGTGAGTGAGTTAACCATGAGGGTTAACCACCTATGTGAATTAGTTATGTATTAACTGATTTAGATTATTATAATTGAATGTGTATAGGAAGTATTAAAGTCGTGAATTGTGTTAAGTAGCTTGCGCTTAAGGCAAGTTTTCTAAATCCTGATCTTGTATTAATTTTTATGCAAGTCTTCTAATCCTAAACTTGTTAATTCTATACAATATCTTGAGTTCATATATTCATTGTTGAGAATGTCCTTTCCATTTCTATATTGGACAATTGTTTATTTAATTGAAATGATCTTAACTTATTGTTCAAGTAAGATACAATTATTATTTTAAATGTTTTAAGTTGATTCTAAAGCATATGTTAGTTCATAATTCTTTTATTAATGAATTATTGAAAGTTGATTCAACTAATCCTTAGTTGATGAACGTGAATTCTAAATTTCCTTGTAAGCTTATCGAAACCAAACTTTCTTTGGTGCGGACTTGAATTCAAATTACTGAGTTGAACAACCCTATTTACTAGGGGAGGTTACTACGCATAGCGTTAAGATGTTTGTGCACAATACATGGTACAAAGGGCTGATCCCCCTAAGTACGAGTTAAGGTCCATAGTCTTATTGACTGTTAAAGGTTTAAATAGCCTAGGACAAGAGTTCAAAGGTCTTATGACACTCAGATAAATTCTATTTTTGAATTATAATTGCGATGAAAGAATTATTATTCAATTCTTTATTGTTGAAGTGAATCATATTATTCAGATTCTGTGAAAGATATCCTTTCATGTATATATTATTGTTAAACTCAGTGAGTTGTGGTTTGCTCACTCTTGCATTGAATAACAATTTCAGTTAAGGTTGATAGAGCTGAAGCTCCGTCTACAAGTAAGGGCAAGGGAAAGCAAAGCAAGTGAAGACTTGTTTTATTTAATTGAGAATGATTGTAATAAGACTTGAATGTTATATTTTTATTTTCGCACTTTATTATATTCATGACAGGGTTAGAGTAACCCGGGATTATTTTACAAAGGTTGTAACCCTTGTTGTAAGGGAGATTTATTTATTTTAATTTAAGTTACTTTGCATTATTCATTGGGTAAATGTATGTTATATTGGAAAGTGAACACCAAATTATGAGAAAACGAAGTACCCGGATTTGGGGGTGTCACGGTAGACAATTAAATTTCATATGAAATGGACATAAGGTTAGCATTTTTATGATAAATGGGCTATTTATTATGAATTATTAAAGTTTCTGAATATTGTTTAAATTTAAAACATGTGTGGGCCCACTTGTATTTTTGGGTTGTAAAATGTTGATTTTTGGTAGAGGCTTTGAAATTGTCATTTTGGGTGTGCTGCAAGGTTTCAAAAGTGTTGTGCTCCATTGGTTCATTTGGTCAACTTTGGTGTTCTAGTATTTTCCTATAAATAGGGTGTTTAGTTAAAAATAAAAATTATACCAGAATCAGAAAATTTTCTCTCTATAATGTTGAGTGTATTTCTTGTGAGTATAAGAGTTTTTTTGAGTGTTGATAACAGTGCAAGTTTTCGTCAGCATATTATCCGATATTCCAGTCAGATTCAGTATTTTACTGAGGTAAGGGATAGTAAGGGATGTTATTATATTTTGTAAAGGAGGTTATTTTTCGTAAATGATATTATTTTGCGTAAAGATATTTTGATAAAGGATATTTTGATAAAGAAAGTGATTTTATACTCGTAAGGGGTATTATTTCTTTTGTATTCGTAAAAAATATTATTTTTCTTGTAAATGATGTTATTTTCTTTCAATATTCATAAAGAATATTATTTTCTTTCATATTCCATATTATAAAATGGTTAAAAGTTTTAATTTATATTCCTAAATTGAAACTTACTACGGTAAGTATTGCTTCGATAATTCCTAAAATGATCAGAAATTCCTTGAGTTTTGTGCTTCATCTAATGTCATTTCAATGAAATATTGGTCTGGACTTTCTTATGAAAATTTTATCTTTTCATGTCGGAGTTACTATTCACAAGTTACTATTCATGAGTCACTATTCACGACTTACTATTCATAAGTTCATATTCACAAGTTACTATTCACGAGTTACTATTTGTGGGTTACTATTCATGACTTACTATTCACGCATTACTATTCACGTGCTACTGTTCACGAGTTACTTTTCATGGGACACTATTCAAGGTAAAAAAATAATATATATTTTTTTTGTCCAAATTGCCTTTGATTTATGAATTTTACTCTTGAAATTAGATTCATGTTTTGATCATATTGTTCTTACTATGTCTATTTATTATATATAACATTTTTATAATCATGGTAATGGAAGTTCTCTTTGACTTGAGTGTAAAGATGGGTAGATTATTGGTATGACCATGACTATGGGTTCTCTTTGGCTAGTAGTGCAAAGATGAATTGTTGACTGGTAGATCATGACCATTAAGTTTACAATTGAATATCTTTAGCTTAAGTGTAAAGGTGAATTGATCAACATAGTTATAAATGTTGTTTTTATAAATTCTGAAATGATTAGATATTTCTTGAGATTTGGATATCTTTGGCCCGTAGTGCAAAGATGAGCAGTTGATTTATGAATATTTTTGACCTGTAGTGCAAAGATGAACTATTGATGAATATCTTTGGCCTGTAGTGCAATGATGAGTTGTTAATTTATGAATATCTTTGTCCTGTAGTGCAAAGATGAACTATTGATAAATATCTTTGGCTTGTAGTGCAAAGATGAGCAGTTGTTTTGTGAATATCTTTGGACTGTAGTGCAAAGATGAGCTATTGATAAATATCTTTGGCCTGTAGTGCAAGGATGAATGATTAATTATTGAATATCTTTGGCCCGTAGTGCAAAGATGAATTGATTAGCATGATTATGAACAGGAACTGTGATTTGGAATAACCATGATCTTTAGTGTTTTAGGTAAAGACAGGTGATGAAAATTATCTTCGTCCTGGGTACGAAGAGTAATTTATCAACATAATTATGATCATGAACTATTTACATGATTGTGGGCAGGAATTGTTGATTGATGTTACAGGGATGAAATATTGTTGGTGAACTTTTAACATGAAGAAGATAGTAAACATTAAGTTCTATTTGACTCTTCTAATGAATTGCTTGTTCCGTTGCAGTTGTTGATCTAAAACTTGTTGTCTATTGTATTTTATCAGATTTTTTTCCTGTTAAGGGCTAAGGTTCTAAAGATCTGATTCATTACTGATGAAGGCTATTGATAATTTAATTATCTTTAGTCATAATATTTTTTACTGGGCTATTTGTGCTCACCCTTTTGCTTCACAATTCCATTTAAGTAATAAGAGTGTAGCGGAGTCGAGTGGGGATAACACGGGAATAGAAAGATGGTCGATAGCTAATGAAGTTTCCCAGGAAATAGTATGATAATAATTATATTGAGAATTTAAAATGCGTGTGTCGTATTTATACGTCTTTTAAACGTTGATTTTGGTAAACCGAATAGGGTGAGGTGAACCCAACTTTGGAAGGGTGTTTTGCCACTATCATACAAGATGTCTAACCACATACGACTTCATGTTATCATAAGACATGGTTGTGAACATCCGCTTGCTGATTATATCTATGAGCACTCTTATATAATCTTGGAGTACGGTTGGAATATAATTCTCAGTTTGAGACAATATAGATAATTATATGACAAGAGAAGGCCCACCATTGGAATGAACAAGATAGTAATCTTTTTGTTTTTCTTTGGGATCTATTGGGTCAACCAAGGTTAATTCTCAAGTCCTATGATATCTATTATAACTTAGAAACATGGCCTCCCACGCACGAAGGTTTCCTTGAGTATTTTCCAAAGATTTTAATTTCTAAAATAGTTATTGACTGTACCTTTATGTAACGTATCATTGATAAGGAGTATAAGTACTGTATTCGTATTAAAACTTACACTTTATGTGTGGTCGTATTGTGCACGACAATTAGATATAAAAGATTTATATTTGGATTCTGTACCATGTATTTCTTGGCTACCCAGAATAGGTGGATTGTGTATTGAACCTATTTTGGGGGCGTCACATATTATCACTTTCATAATATGGAATATGAAAGAAAATAATATTCTTTATGAATATTGAAAAGAAATAACATCATTTACGAGAAAAATAATATCCTTTATCTTAGTAAAATACTAGATCTGACTGAAATATCGGATATTATGTTGCGAAAAATCTTGCACCGTAATCCACACTCAAACTATCCTTATACTCACAAGAAATTTGCTCGATATTATAGAAAGAAATATTTTTGATTTTGGTGTGATTTTCATTTCTAACTAAGCACCTTATTTATAAGAAATGCTTAGCACACTAGGATTGACAAATGAAACCCTCGGTGGCTTCTCAGCACACCACCCTTGGAAAAATAATAGCACACCACTTTTGAATCTAACACTCCACACACACACACACATATATATATATATATATATATATATATATATATATATATATATTAAAAAAATTATAATTATTAAAAGAATTCCAAATATCATTTTCTTTCTTCAACCTCATTTTATTTTTATACCATAAATTTATTATAAAAATATTACCATTTAAATAATAAAATTATATTATTATATTATCACATTATACTATTATAATATAATATTATAATAATATATTTGAATAAATATTTTATCGAAGAAGATAAAATATCAACTTTCAATAATTGTCTCTTTTGCTAAAAATTCCACCATTTATATCAAAATTGAATAAATATTTACTTATCATTTTATCAATAATTAATTATTATTCACAAATAATATTACAGAATCACAATAGTGACAACCAGGTCGTTTCTAGGAAAGAGGGGGCTTTCTGATTAGGATTTCTCCTTACTGGCGCGCAATTAGATTAACTAACCCCTTTTCTAGACAGAACTTCATAGACATTGCCAATAATGATGTCTAATAATATTATTCAAATACTATGAATTCTTGATTTGATAATGTGAAATACTGTGCAGTGGTTACTGTGACAATTATTGAATCAATAATATAAAATATCAACGGTAGCAATTATTGAATCAATAATATAAAATACCAACGTAGTAATTATTGAATCAATAATATAAAATATTGAACAGTAATTACTATAACAATTATTGAGTAAGTGGCTTCTTACGTAAGAACCAATAATTCAAAATAGTGTGCAATACCGTGTGCTGCTGTGTAACAACGCGTATTACTGTATTTTTATCGCCGGGTATTTCAACAGTTTAACGATAACAGTTTTACCATTTTTTTATAAAAAGTTTATTTCTGTCGTTTTCTATATCCGACAGTTATTTCGTTGTGGGGTCCACCAATAACTGCGCCGTCATACGAATATTCTCCGACAAAAAAATATTTTTCGACCAAACGAATATTTCCCGACACAATGAATATTTTATAACCACTTGCTTACTTTGTAAAATTTGCCCATTCCACCCATAACTTACCACATTTATCAAATCAACACCTTATTATTTTAAAATAATATATAAAGAAAATTAAATCTTTATTCATAAAAGTTGGGGCTTACAACCTCCCCTCCTTATGAAATTTCATCCTCGAAATTGACGTACGTACCTGGTATGTCGAAGAGGTGAGGATACCTAGCTTTCATTTTTGATTCTAACTCCGAGGTCAATTTCTCGATATCATGGTTCCTTCACAAAACTTATACTTGAGGTATAATCTTCGAGCGTAAGAAATGTTCCTTCTTATCCAAGATCTTGACAGGTACCTCCTCATACGTTAAATCTTCGGATATCTCGTCTGGTTCTAATTCAATAATATGGTTTGGGACTTCCACATATTTACGAAGCACAGATATGTGAAAAACGTTATGAACACGAGACATGCTTAGCGGTAAGACGAGTCTATAGGCCACATTTTCTACTCAGTCAAGGATTTTAAATGGACCAATAAATCGTGGATTGAGCTTTCCTCTCTTCCCGAATCTCGTAACTCCTTTCCATGGAGCAACGAGTAACAATACATGATCTCCGTCATTAAATTCTATGTCTCTTCGATGAAGATCCACATAACTCATTTGTCGATCTTGTGCCGTTTGTATATGTTGCCGGATCATTTGAATCTTTTCTATAGTCATACGTACTAACTCCGGTCCCAACAATGTTGCTTCACCCACCTCGTCCCAGCATACTGGAGAACAACACTTTCGTCCATACAACGTCTCGAATGGAGCCATGCCTATACTTGCTTGATAACTGTTATTGTAGGAGAATTCCACCAATGGTAAGTACTTATCTCAACTTCCTTTGAAGCCTAAAACACAGAGTCTCAATAGATCTTCAAGAGTTTGGATAGTCCTTTCTGATTGCCCATCCGTTTGAGGATGATAAGCCTAACTGAATCGTAAATCCGTGCCCATAGCTTTCTGTAAATTGACCCAAAATCATGAAGTGAATCTCGGGTCACGATCCGAAACTATGGATACTGGCATGCCATGCAATCTCACAATCTCATTTATGTACATATGAGTAAGACGTTAAAGTGAATAAGTCTCTCGTATAGGCAAGAAATGAGTAGACTTGGTTAATCTATCGACAATAACCCAAATCACATCTATGCCTTGAGAAACCTTGGGAAGACCCGAAACGAAATCCATGGTAATGTGTTCTCACTTCCATTTTGGAATCTCAAATGGTTGCAATGGACCCTTTAGCACTTGATGCTCCGCCTTAACACGTTGACACGTTAAACACCTCGAGATAAACTCCCCAATATCTCTCTTCATATTGCTCCACCAAAATGTATGTCAAAGATCACGATACATTTTTGTACTCCCAAGATGGATTGCAAACGGTGTGTTGTGTGCTTCCATCATAATTCTATACTTCAAATCAGAATCATTAGGAACACAAAGTCTGGAGTTAACTCGAAGTATTCCTTCTTCATCGATTCTTGCTTCTGGAATAGCACCTTCATGCACCTTCTTCTTCATCTTCATCAGCTCCGGGTCTGTAGCTTGAGCAACTTTAACTTTATCAATTAAATCTGGTTCTACATGTATACTTGACATCATCACGTGGGTCCCTTGAGTCTTGAACTCTATCTCCATCCTTTGTAAGTCATACAAAATGGGCCTTTGTGTTGACAGCATCGCACTCATTCTCGCATATGATCTTCTACTTAACGCGTCTGCTACCACGTTCATTTTTCTAGGATGGTATTGGATGGTATGATCTTAATCTTTCAATAGCTCAAGCCAACATCGTTGCCGCATGTTGAGTTCCTTTTGAGTGAAGAAATATTTGAGGCTCTTATGATCCGTATAGATCTCCACTTTCTCTCCATACAGGTAGTGTCTCTAGATCTTCAATGTAAAAACGACAGATGCCAACTCTAGATCATGAGTAGGATAATTCCTCTCATATTCTTTAAGTTGTCGTGAGGCATATGCTATGACTTTCCCATATTGCATGCGAACACATCCTAACCCTTTGCCCGAAGCATCGCTGTAGATGACAAATCCATCCGAACCAGATGGTATCGTCAGAACAGGTGCCGAAATTAGTCTCCTCTTGAGCTCTTGGAAGCTCTTCTCGTATTCCTCGTTCCATATAAATTTTGTATCTTTCCGAGTCAGCTGAGTTAATGGAGTAGCGATTCGAGAAAATTCTTCCACGAATCTCCGATAATAACCAGCTAAACCCAAAAAGCTACGTACTTCGGTCATCGACTTAGGTTGCTCCCAACTTTGTATTGCTTCAATCTTCGCCGGGTCAACAGATACTCCATGTTTTGATACCACGTGCCCAAGGAACGCTACCTCCTCAAGCCAGAACTCACATTTCTTCAACTTGGCATATAGCTTGTTATCACGAAGCCTTTGAAGTACCAGCTTCAGGTGGTGCTCATGATCTTCACGACTTTTGGAATAGATGAGGATGTCATCAATAAAGATAACTGTGAACTGATCCAAATATTCCTTGAATACACGGTTCATCATATCCATGAAAGCAGCAGGAGTATTAGTCAATCCAAAAGACATGACTAAGAATTCATATTGCCCTTGTCGAGTTCTGAAGGCAGTCTTCGGAATATCATCAGTTTTAATCTTTAACTGATGATATCCAGAACGAAGATCGATCTTTGAAAATAATTGTGCACCTTGCAACTTGTCGAACAGGTCATCAATACGAGATAACGGATACCTATTCTTGATGGTGACATGGTTCAACTCCCGATAGTCAATACAAAGTAGCATACTCTCGTCTTTCTTCTTTACGAATAAAACAGGAGCATCCCAAGGAGATGTACTAGGACGTATAAAATCGATGTCTAACAACTCTTGTAGTTGGACCTTTAACTCCTGAACTTCAATAGGAGCCATTCGATATGGGGTTTTAGAAATGGGTTTTGTACCGGGTTCAAGGTCAATAAAGAATTTAACTTCACGTTCTGGGGGTAGACCGGGAAGTTCTTCGAGAAATATATCAGGAAACTCATTAACAACCGAAATATCATTTAAATCTGAAGTATTCTGGTTTAAACTAGGGACATGGGCTAAGAAAGCTTGACATCTATTTTTCAATAAACGAATAGCTTTATGACTTGAAATGACATTGATTGATTTTAGTGGTTTGGTTGTTTGAATTCGCACAACAGGTTGGTTAGGAATATAAAAACTAACAGCCTTACGAAAATAATTAATTTTGGCATGATAAGTGGTTAACCAGTCAATTCCTAAAATCACATCAAATGCAAGTATTTTCAAAGATATAAGATCAACAGGTAGGGTGAGGGTACCAATTTGAATCAAGCAAGATTTGTAAACTGTGGTTGTAACGAAGGTTTCTCCTAACGGAGTTTCAACAGATAAGTTAAAGTCTAATTTCTCAGAATTCAAGTTCAAACGTTGAGTACAAGCAGGTGAAATAAAAGAATGGGTAGCACCGGTATCTAATAAGGTATAGACTTCGCAAGAGTTTATGATTAGTTTACCAGTGATAACCTCATCCGGGTTCCTCATTTGTTAGGCATGTACGACAAAAACTCTTCTAGGAACCACTGACTTTGACTTGTCCGGGATAGCCTTTGGAGTCACCATCCCTGCTGGACTTGGTTTCGCTACAGGACACACTCGAGCTATGTGACATTTGTTTCCATAGTTATAGCACACCTTGGATTGCTGTGTGCAATTTGGACTGATGTTTCCCTCTTGTCCGCATTTATAGCATACGACCGGTGTTCGTTCTCCTCCCCTAGAAACGGTTGTTGATGCTGGTCCTGCTGTTCACGTCTTCACGTTATCATTGTTGTACCTTCTCTTCTTAAAATCCCCCCCGACTCACTTATTCTATTATCATGGCCACGATTACCACCAGAGTGGTTACCGCTTCTGTCATGATACTTTTTTCCCGCTGGTTGTCATTGTTCCGGTGACTGATGCCACCGGTAAGACCCTGGTTGTTCTCCCTTGGTTTAACATAATCATTATCTCGTTCTAATAATTAGGCTCTGTTCACCACATCTGAATACAAACAAAGTTTGTGAGAAATGAGGTACTGACAAATTTCGGGTTTCAAACCTCTCAGAAACATCCGCGTTATAAGTTCCTCATTATCCACCAAATGAGATGCGAACAGGGATAACTCCGCGAACTTAGCCTCGTATTGGGACACAGTTATGTTGTTCTGTTCCAGTTTGATAAACTCTACCTACTTCATATGTTGAATACTTTCTGGAAAGTACTTGTCATTGAACAGTTCTTGGAACTCCTCCCAAGACATCTTAAGTGCGGCAGGTTGGGTACGCTTTACAGATTCCCACCAGTAATCTGCCTCTCTATAGAACATAAAGGTGGCGAATGGAACCTTTTGCTCCTCCGTGCATCCCAAGACATAAAATATCTTCGTAATTTTCTTAACCCACGTTTCCGTCTTGATTGGATCTGGCTTTCCCAAAAACTCTAGTGGTCCCAACTCTTTGAACTGCTTGGCAGTGACAAGCCGCGAGTTGCTATTATTTCCACCTGTATTATGAACACGAGTCTCCCTCGTCTGGTTTTGCATGAACTGCAAAAAGCTTCTAAACATCCCATCGTTCATCATTTGATCGGTGGTATTGTTTACAGGAGGAATATTGCCTTCCTATTGCACGTTCTTCTGGTTAGTGATTAAAGGTGTCTCAACGGTCTCATTCACTCCATTGTTTAGATTTTCAGCTGCCATTCTTAAATACTGCCATAAAACAAGGGTTAATTAAACAAATTGTCATATCACATATTAAACCTATGTTCCGACCGACTAATTAAATACCAAATAAGCTTAGGTAGGACACACTAGCGAATGTTTTACTCGTCTCTCCCCTCCTAGTTCTATTCCCAGATCTCCGCCAGAGATCATATCCCTAAGCTCTGATACCAACTGTGACGCTACCAAAATAGGTTCAATACACAACCCATTCTGAGACGCCAAATACATAGTATAGAAACCAAATACACATCTTTTATAACAAACGGTCGTGCAAAATACGACCACACAAACTATGAGCTTCGGTACAAATCGTATATAATACGAAATATAAACACTCAAATTAATTCTTTATTAATTATAATTATTATCCCACTATTTTATAGAATAGTGAGGACATCTACAGATCTAACTCTGATCATCACTCTGTTTCCCGACTAGTTCCAGCGATATTCTCATTTCCTGAAGAGAACAATGGAAAAAAAGGGTGAGCTCAACTAGCATAGTAAAGAATATTATGACTAAGATAATGAAGAATAAATTATCGTTAGTCTTCAACAAATTAGATAAAATATTATGGACAACAAGTTTTAGATCAACAACTGCAACGAAAATAACAATTCATTAGAAGAGTTAAGTAGAAAATGATGTTCACTATCTTCTATGATTTAAAAGTCCATCATCAATATTTTATCCCTATAACATCAATCAATATATATCTCAAATCAAATATTCATCTTTGCACTACGGGCCAAAGATATTTATTTGTATCACAAGTGGTCATGTTCATCTCAATACCTGTCCATCTTTGCACTACGGCCAAAGATATTCATCAGGTAATCATCTTTGCACTACGGGCCAAAGATATTCATCAAATAATTATTCATCTTTGCATTATAGGCCAAAGATATTCATTTGTATCACCATTTAAGACCGAGGATGATGAAAAATAATATAAGGAACGAATCCAGTGAGATAAAGGACAAAGATTAGGGATTTGTAATTTAGTTTATCCAATTTCAAGAATACTCCGTAATAATCCATTGTAGAGAAAAATTCAAGAATGAAGTTCGCAACTTGGATCCAATCAAAGATAATTTGGATTAATTTTTTTTTTTATATAGTGAATAGTAACTTATGAATAGTACTCGAATGAATAGTACCCCATCATGAAATGGTAAAAATTTCATAAGAAAGTTTAGACCAATATTCCAGTAAAATGATATTAGATGAAGCGCAAAACTCAAAGAAATTCTGATCATTTCAGGAATTATAGAAGCAATACTTACCGTAGTAAATTCATATTTAGGAATATGAAATGAAATATTATCACTTTCATAATATAGAATATGAAAGAAAATAATAATTTTTATGAATATTGAAAAGAAATAACATCATTTACGAGAAAAATAATATCCTTTACCTTAGTAAAATATTAGATCTGACTCAAATATCGGATATTATGTTGCGAAAAATCTTGTACCGTAATCCACACTCAAACTATCCTTATACTCATAAAAAATAAGCTCAATATTATAGAGAGAAATTTTTTTGATTCTGATGTGATTTTTATTTCTAACAAAGCACCCTATTTATAGAAAATGCTTAGCACACCAGGATTGACAAATGCAACCCTCGATGGCTTCTCAGCACATCACCCTTGGAAAAATAATAGCACACCACTTTTGAATCTAACATTCCACATGTTATATATATATATATTTATATATATATATATATATATATATATATATATATATTAAAATATTTATAATTATTAAAAGAATTCCAAATTTTATTTTGTCTCTTCCACCTCATTATATTTTTATACCATAAATTTATTATAAAAATGTTACCATTTAAATAATAAAATTATATTATTATATTATCACATTATACTATTATAATGTAATATTATAATAATATATTTGAATAAATATTTTATCGAAGAAGATAAAATATTAACTTTCAACAATTGTCTCTTTTGTTAAAAATTTTATATCAAAATTGAATAAATATTTACTTATTATTTTATCAATAATTAATTATTATTCACAAATAATATTACAGAATCACAATAATGACAACCAGGTCGTTCCCAGGAAAGAGGGGGCTTTTCGATAAGGATTTCTCCTTACTAGCGCTTAATTAGATTAACTAACCCATTTCCTAGATAGAACTTACTAAGCATTGCCAATAATGCTGTCTAATAATATTATTCAAATACTCTGAATTATTGATTTGATAATGTGAAATATTGTGCAGTGGTTACTGTGATAATTATTGAATCAATAATATAAAATATCAACGATAGCTATTATTGAATCAATAATATAAAATACCAACGTAGTAATTATTGAATCAATAATATAAAATATTGAACAGTAATTACTATAACAATTATTGAGTAAGTGGCTTCTTACGTAAGAACCAATAATTCAAAATACTGTGCAATACCGTGTGCTGCTGTGTAACAACGCGTATTACTGTATTTTTATCGCCGGGTATTTTAACAGTTTAATGGTAATAGTTTTACCGTTATTTTAAAAAAATTTATTTCTGTCGCTTTCTATATCCGACAGTTATTCCGTTGTGGGGTCCACCAATGACTGCGCCGTCGTACGAATATTCTCTGACAAAAAGAATATTCCCCAACCAAACGAATATTTTCCGACACAATGAATATTTTATAAGCACTTGCTTACTTTGTAAAATTTGCACATTCTACCCATAACTCATCACATTTATCAAATCAACACCTTATTATTTCAAAATAATATATATAAAAAATTAAATCTTTATTCATAAAAGTTGGGGTTATACACATAAGGATAAATTTAGATCATCACATTAAGCATGGCCGGCGCATGTGCAACCGCGCTATATCAGCACACATCTCCATAAATATTTTTTAGCAAGCATCCCTGGTAGAGTTAAACATGCATGCGCATTTGTAGACACTCAAAATTTCCTTTCTTGTTATTGACACTGTAGGAGGGCAAAACCATCCATCAAATCAACCCCGATCTCCAATTGGGCCGTCAGATCAACCCCGATCTCAATATCAGGCCATCAAATCAACCCCGGTCTCCAATCGGGCCGTTAGATCAACCCATATCTCAACATCGGGCCATCAAATCAACCTCGATCTCCAATCGAGCCATCAGATCAACCCCGATCTCAGTATCGGGCCATCAAATCAACCCCGATCTCCAATTGGGCCGTCAGATCAACCTCGATCTCAATATGGAGCCATCATATCAACCCCGATCTCTAATAGGGCCGTCAGATCAATAATGATCTTAATATCGGGCCATTAAATCAACCCCAATCTCCAATTGGGTCGTCAAATCAACCCCGATCTCAATATCGGGTCATCAGGTCAGCCCCGGTCTCAACCCGGGAGGTACTGGTCAGCCCCGTTCTAAACCCGGGAAGTGCAGGTCATCCCCGGTCTCAACCCGGGAAGTTAAGGCAACTTCAAAAACAAACCTGAAGCTCCACAACACCTCTAAGAGAAAACCTAGAACAACCAAATCAACTTCAGAGATAACACTGAGGGCAAACAGACTCAAATGGGATCCAAGTCTTGGAAACAACTCTAGAAAGTCAACCGAAGACAATGCCAACACTAAGGGCAACCCCGGGAAGGGAAAAATGGTAATTTTACCAACCCTAAGCCAATTCGATCAAATTCAAGTCGAATTTATGCCACCAAGGTCAGAACGAACCATAACGATGATCCCGAGTGCAAACAGCGCAATATAGCTCAACGGATAAACTGTGGGGAATCGAAGACTTGTTTATGAACACGTCTTCTTGGACCCAAAATATATTTTATCTTATGTCATTGTGACAGTCTCGGCGAGGGCTTTCCGAAAAGGTATAGCACGCCTCAAACAAACGCTCCGATCAAAAGTTAGAAAGTTTTAACTTCGACCTCGTGTTGCTCGGAGTGCACGTACTTTGAGAGGACTCAACCCGACACGTGGGCCCCACCAGGGGAGCTGAACCTCTACCTGCGATAGAAGCAGGTAGGGTGGAGGCTCCCTGGCCTATATATATGAGGGCACCCCCCCCCCATTTAAAAAATTCAAAACGCAGCGAACCTCTGCCCTTTTGATTTTCTGACTTTTTCACCTCTTCCAAACCTAAATTTTTTCACTCTAACACGTAAATATACCCACATACTACCACATATCAAAAAATAACCGGTAGATTTGGACGTTTAGAGCCTATGATTTGGTAAAAATCCCGTGTAGCAGTCTATTTTAAGTATTTTTACGATCAAAAAGTCAATACTACTTCTTTGCACTTTTATACACTTGCACGTTAAGTTTCGTTTTCTAAAAATGCCCGGAACTTACTTCCGTGGCCGTTTTTGTCAAAATTTAGTATATTTTTGTACATAAACTCAATTTTTGGCATTTCTACAACTTGGATTGACTATCCGTCAGCTCCAGAAGTTTCAGTGCACTAGTACCTTCGTTTTAAGCAACTTCGTCGGACTTGGTTATCTTCCTAGGTCGGGTTTGGCTTTTTTTGTGTGTGTTTATTTAACTGTATATATACTAACTTTTCAATTCTATCAAGCCCGGATGTCAAATCCGAAGTATTTTACCGCTTTTATATATATTTATGCATATATAAGCAACTTTCACCACCACTGGATTCTCTTCCCAGTCTTGGTTGACTATGTTTCTGTCTCTATATATATTTATATATTTTAGTCTGGCCTGGATCATTCTGTGGGCTTTATACTATTTTTTGCACTCTTCACCATTACTAGGTTATCTTGCTAGTCCCTGGTTGACAATTTTTTTGTATATTTACATTTCAGTCAGTCCTGGATCATTCTGTGGCCTTTATACTATTTTTTTGCACTCTTCACCATTAATGGGTTATCTTCCCAGTTCCTGGTTGACTAATTTTCTGTTCATTTACATTTCAGTTCTGCATAGATTATTTTGTGGCTTTTTTACTGCTTTTATATATAAATATGCATATATAAGTAGCCTTCACCACCACTTGGTTCTCTTCCCAGTCTTGGTTGACTACTTTTTTGTTAATATATATTTATATATATATATATATTTCAATTCCAGTTCGAGCACCGGTGTGAAAACCCATCACCCTCTACAGTTTTTTTTCCATATATAATTGTATATATATTGCTTTACTTGCTTTTATTAAACTGTTGCTGTAAATATTCATTTTGTATGAATTGGCACTGACATATCTACAGACGGACAAGATTTATTTAAATCTCGTCAACTCTAGCTTTCAGACGGTTCAAAACAAGTCCAGACTAAATCGGGAAGCTAGAATGGCTGAGATTTCTTTAAATCTAGCTTTCCTTCTAGTTTCAGTTGAGAAAAGCAAACTCGCGGCCCCTAGATCCCTATCTAGTAGGAACGAGATGCTTTGGCCACGCGCAGCCAGGATTTACTGATGAATCCTTGGTTCCATTGCGACGTGAGGATGCATATATCTTTTTCTGTACAAATTTGAACTGTGCAGGTTTATTGGCTACTCATATGTGAGCCTAGGAATCGTCGGATTCGTGATCAAACTGATCAGAATCTGATTCCCACGATAGACAAACACCAGTTTACGAATGTAACATGCCAGTTTTTCTGTAAAATGTAGATACCAAAGACCTTAAAACGGTTATCTGGATTTAAGGTCTCAACATAGAGAAAATGTGGATTGCCGTGTCACCGTCCCTGTTATGGTTTTCATGCCCATGAGGAGACCGACACTTGTATTTATTTCTGTGGTCGAGGATGCTTCGCAGCTTGATAAATCACCATTCACATGCAACCTTAAGGCTATAAAGATAAAAAATGAAAGTATCAATAGGCTTCAATTCCTATGTTAGTGTAAGGGTTTGATAACCCGCTTTCAAAACATCATTTTTAATTCAATCAAAAGAAAAGCTTTTTACAAATCAAATTAAACACTTTTGCAAATCAAATCAAAGAATTTTTGCAAATCAAATCAAACCCTTCGTATATAGGTTCAACGAAGCAAAGCACTACTTTCAATCAATTAAACATAGGCCTAATTTTTAAAGCAGCATTCACACACGCATTTCAGTTTTAAGGGAAATATTAAAAAGATGCGGTACCGTGTTTACACGGGAGTCGTGTGGTTCCTAACACCTTCCCCTCACTTAACCAAGCCCCCGAACTCAAAACTTTGTTTTCAAAGATCAAGTTTCAACAGTGTCCAGCAACTGGGCCTCTTTCAAACAAAACTCGGTTGAGTTGGTACAACCATTTCAAATCTACCAACTGGCGACTCTGTAAATGTTCAAATCGTCGACATGATATATGTTGGTCTTTTCCTAAAAAACCCTTCAAAACCTTTTTCGCAAATAAAAAAAGTAAGGGTAGAGATAACTTAGGAAGAGATAAAAGATCCGGGTTGTGACCCGACCTGCAGATTTTTTTCAGACATCGACAGGTGGCTACTCTGCTGGGGACAGTAGAGGGCTTATACCGCTTTCAAATATTTTCAAATATTTCCCTTTCAAAATTACGAATGCTTGAAATTCTACGCCTTTGCATTGAATGAATGCGTGAATGCTGCGTCTTTACATTAAATAATGCGAATGAATGCTTTACTGCTTTCCAAACAAAATCATCATATGCATAACAGTAAGGCACGGTGTATGTGAATGTATGTTGTGATTCCTCTCACAAGGAGGCAAAACCCGTCGGTGATAAGTAATGTCTCTGGGGATCGGCTAAGTCTCTGGGGCTCATGAAAATGCACCACCCAGATTCGCTCTAGTTGAAAGATCGGATTAATTTTTCCTCTAGTAGATTGCGATGATCTGGAAACCTTTATGCCAAAAAGCCAGGCAGAGTAACCTAAGATAGGTCAGCCTCTGATTAACCAAATCCGATGGGAAGCTTCTTCATGCCTTCCTCCTTCCATTCAATGTCCAGTTTTCAATTCCAATGTAAAGGAACACAATGTAAATGTCATAATGAAAGATTTACATTTTCTGTCAGATACATCTTGTCATCTTATCATCAAAACAACTAACCTCTGTTTTGCAGGATAAGAATAAAAACCACATCATGCATTCTATCCATATCTACCTCAGGAAATTGACACGCTTACGTTTTGTTGTAGGTAAAAAATTGGTCTTGTCGCTCGATCTAAGTCTAAGAAAGAACTACGTCCATCCACGGACATAACGTCGAGTGCTCAAACAGAATCCACCTATGTCTCTAGGGAAGAGTTCGAAGGACTGAGAAATTAGATAGCCGAATTTGCCAATTTTCTAATAGAACAAAACAAGGCCCTTAAAGGGAAGCAAACTCAAACTCATACAGAACCAGGAACATCTGGTGGAAGTGGTGGCAGTCAAGAGACCGAAAAGGCCGAGACTCAGATTCCTAGACCACAAAACCAGGACCCAACCAACAAAATCCCTGAAATCACCATCCTCAACAAAGAACAGGAAGCTGGTGACATTCTAAAGAAAATACAACAAATGGAGGAAACTCTCCGGTCTATCAAAGGGACTGGGGCATTCGGCAGTGTTAATAACTCTGACCTCTGTATATTTCTCGGGACTCGTTATCTCAAAAAGTTTCAAGTCCCCGATTTTGAGAAATACAATGGATTAGGGGACTCTTATACACATCTAAAGGTATTCATTAGAAAACTCAGATCCTATGCCAAGGACGAGAAATTTCAAATGCAACTATTCCAGAATAGTTTAACTGGAGAAGCCAGAGCCTGGTATGCCCGTCTGGACAATTCTAAAATCCACAGTTGGGAAGAGCTGGCCCATGCCTTCCTCAGTCAATATAGCTTCCAATCTTAGCTGGCTCCAGATAGATGCCAAATAACCAAGATCAAGAAAAAGAACACTGAATCATTCAGAGAATATGCCCAACGATGGAGACGGGTCGCAGAACAAGTCACCCCAGCCATGTCTGAGTCTGAGATAGTCATGAACTTCATCGACATCCAAGAAGCTCCACATTACTGAGAGGGTCCTAGCAGGCATAGGAAAACCATTTTTTGAAATGATCAAGCACGGCGAAATGGCAGAAATGGGGCTTAAATCTGGAAAGATAAAAGATCTAACCGCCCTCGAAGCTATTGCTGAACATATCCAGTCTGGAAATTATGGGAATAATCCCCGGAGGGTACATAAGAAGAAAGATGAAGAAGTGTCCTTAGTGTTACAAGGGCAAAATCCAAGGGGCGAGTCATACAGTATGCCCATTCAAAGGAGGAACTATACCCCTTTTTAAACTCCAGCACAACCTTCAAACCCTCCATTTCAGAAAAATATGGAGGTCAGGCGTCGAAGAACTTTCACCTTCTAGGGAATTCACTCGAGAACGTGTTCAAACTTCTGACAGCTCAGAAGAAGATTGTCCAACTCCTTCCACCAACCAACACTAATGGAAATTTTTTTGACCCAAGCAAGAAGTGTGCCTATCATTCGTGATCTCCAGGCCATGACACCCAAGATTGTTGGTCTCTCAAACACAAAATCCAAGATTTGATCGATAATGGAGAGATTATGGTAAAAAATTCTGAGCAACCCCATATGCAGGACAACCCTCTCCCACAACATAAAGAGGAGAATGTTAACATGATCAGCACCTCAAGTGGAGAAGGATCTAAGTACCTCCGTTATTTGGGAGAATCAACTCCATCCAACAACAGCACCCCAGACAGTTGGGAAGTTTCAGAAAGGCGATTCCTGATAGAACAGGAGATCAAGTTAATCAAAGAACAATTCGAGCAATTAGCAGAATTGATCATCTACCAACATCAGATCACCAGACAGATGTTGAAATGGGCCAACCAGTCTGACATCGATCGTCCTCCCACGCCGGAGATTATTTCCCCGAGGGATCAATACTTGTCTCATGCGAATGAACCCTGGGCCAATAGGGTAGCCAAAGATGAAAATCTCCAAGCAGGTGGAAAATTCTTATTTTAAAGGAATTTTACTAACCTGAACCAGTCAATGGAGGAAATCCTTCAGATGCTAATCAACGAGGGAATGGTTGAAGATTTATTACCTCCATTAAATCCTCAGTCCAGAAAATTCAAACCTGACCAAACTTGTCAGTACCACTCCAATGCACCCGACCATTATACCAAAGATTGCTGGGCACTTCATAACCTAATTCAGGACTTGATCAAAAATGGTGACCTGATGAGGGGAAATCAAGTTCTCGACCTTCCAAATAACGACACTCTCTGGATCCCCACTGTATGGAACCAAAACACAGTGGCTGTCATATCCTACGATAGGGAGTCTACCCTCACACCCTTGGTCCTGCCAGGGAAAGGTGTCCAAGAAATACGAAATTCTGTGAAGGTGGCCGCACCCGAGCCTTTGATCTCGCCCTTCAGACCTCAGTATCCAATCCTCAGTCTGAAGAAGGTCCCATGGAACTATGGGAACGACGAAGGGTCCACCTCAAACAACATTGCCATTGTACCATAGGATAATCCTTTGTACCTGCCTCAGCGGGTGATCAAGCCAGTCATCAAAGCCAAAGAAAAGGTGGCTGATGAGAAAATTGATAAGTTCCTCAACTAGATGGGACATAATGAAATCAAGATAGTGCAGAGCTTGAAGGATGCACCCAGGAAAATGTCCATCCTCGACTTAGTTTTATTATCGGTGGATCATCGCAACATTCTAGTGAAGGTACTAGAAGAAGACCATCTGCCAAAGACAGTGGATGTCGAGAAATTCAGTCATGTGGTAGAACATATTTTTAACAACAATGTGATATCTTTCACTGATGATGATATCCCTGTACAGGGAACGGGCCATCATAAGTCACTGTATATAGCTCTGATGTCTTCCGGATATGTGATAGGAGGTGTTCTCATCGACGTTGGACCATCCCTCAACATATGTCCCTACGATACCTTAGAAAGGATGAAGATCAACCCAAACTGGATCAAAACCAGCCATGTGGTTATCCGAGCTTTTGATGGATCGCGACGCCAAACTATGGAAGAAATAAGGCTTCCCTTGGAAAATGGTCCACACACTTTCTACATATCCTTTCAGGTGCTCAACATTGCCACTGGATATAACCTGTTGATGGGCAGGCCCTGGATTTGCATAGCAGGGGAAGTTCCATCCACCCTCCATCAATAACTCAAATATATTATCAACGACAACCACATCACGGTTAATGCTGAACCAGAATACTCTGTCTACATACAGGGAGATATGCCAGTGGTTAGCCTGGATCCAGGGATTGAACCTGCAAGCTTTCAAGCCCTAGAAGTGAGTAATACTCAGTATCTACCTATCGGAGCACCAGCCCTGAAGCCTAAGGACTCCACCAAAGTAATGACGGTAAGCCAAGAGATGATATCTTTGGGTTTCTAACCTGGAGAAGGATTGGGAAAGAATCAGCAAGGTATTAAAAGCTCGATACAAATCCTGAGTCAGACTGGGAGAGCAGGATTGGGATATTCATCTGGGTCAAACCACCGAAACTCGCATAAGCATCCAAAGGCTCATGCTTCCACCATACTTTTACCAAATCTCACTAATACCGGATGGGTAAAACTAATAAGAAAGATCCCTACTGTGGTATCAGCCATGCTGTTTCCTCAGATTATACTTGTTAAGGAAAGAAAAGCCCTCAAGCATGAGGCAGGTAGCGAAAAGGGAAAAGAGAAGATCCTATACGAAGGACGAGACCCATTCGCTAACATGCGAGTTATCATAAACTACGAGGGTATGAATAATGAGATCCCAGACAGCGAAGATGAGGATTAGACCCAAATTCCTCGCATCAAGAAGGAAAAAGGGGGTAATACAAGGAAAAAACCCCGGTCCTATTATAAAGGATGTCTCAGTTGTTATCCAAGACGAGACAGATAATCACAAATCCCTGATCCTCCCAGTTCATGAGGATCCGACCTTGGATAATTGGAGCAGTGTCCCTCACTTCAGTGGAAAAAGGTAAAGGGGCAGAGAGTCAATCTGCCCTTTAATCATGCTTTTATTTACTACTTACTTTTGATTGCACAGCTATAGCAGCAACTTTGTCATGCTTTGCCAAATGCTCTGTATATTTAAGAAGTTGTATATATCAAAGATGAAAGCATTTTTGTTTTCAGGACCCAAGCATTGGATGTGTGTGTTTCTGTTGATGAGATGCCAACCTGTTAAAGTGACTACAACTTTGATGTAGAACTAAACTTTGACTTGATGGATATTGATCAAGAGGAGGAAGATGACTATGAGGTGCCCGAGGAGATGAAAGAATGGGTCGAAGACAAACCCCAACCAAACCTCGACCAAACCACCACTATCAACATAGGAACCTTCAAAAACATCAAAGACATCCAGATAGGCATAAACCTTACACCAAACCAAAAAGTCGACCTGATCGAACTCCTGACACAGTTCTAGGATGTGTTTGCATGGTCACATGAAGACATGATTGGCCTATCTACTGACATTGTCATCTATCGAATGCCCATCAAAGACGGGTTCAAACCAGTCAAACAAAAGCTCAGGTGATTGAAACCTAAATGGAGTCTGAAGGTCAAAGAAGAAGTTGTTAAACAATTCAAAGATGGGATCATCATTGTATCAACCTACCCCGAGTGGCTTTCAAACATAGGTCTCGTGCCTAAGCCCGGAGGGAAGGTACGAGTACGTGTGAATTACCGGGACTTGAACAAAGCCTGCCTCAAGGACAATTTCCCGGTGGCTTTCATCCACATCTTGATCGATAATACTGCGCAATACGACATGTATTTCTTCGTAGATTTCTTTTATGGGTATCATCAAATCATGGTTGCTGAAGAGGACCGGGAGAAAATAGCTTTCATTACTCCTTGGGGAACCTTCTGCTATAGGCGACTATCCTTCGGCCTCATCAATGTCGGAGCCACATATCAGCGAGCCATGATGGCCCCTTTTCATGACATCATGCTGAAAGAGATAGAGGTTTATGTGGATGACATCATCATCTAATCCCAAAGGGAGGATGATCACATCGACCATCTCAGGAAGCTGTTCAACCGGTTGCGCAAGTACAACCTCAAGCTAAATCCCACCAAATGTGCTTTTGGAGTCAAAGCAGGCAAGCTGCTAGGGTTCTTGGTAAGTAATCAAGGCATTGAACTAGACCCTACCAAGATCAAAGACATCACTGAGATGCCTAGTACCTCGAATAGAGAAGGAGATACGTGGGTTCCTGGGGAGGATCAACTTCATAAGCCGATTTATTTCCCAGCTCACAGTAACCTGTGAACCCATATTCAAGCTACTAAGGAAGAATTCCTCCACCAAATGGAATGAGGATTGTCAACAAGCCTTCATTGCCATCAAGAAGTAGCTGATCGAAGCACCAGTATTGGTACCTCCGAAGGATGGAGTTCCCTTGTTCATGTACCTGTTCATCAATGCTAACGCAATGGGCTGCATGCTAGGACAAAAAGATGATAGTAGCAAAGAAAGAGCCATCTACTACATCAATAAAAGATTCAGCAGTGGTGAACAGAAATACACCCTGATTATGAAAACATATTGTGCATTAGCATGGGCCTCCATGAGGTTACAACATTATCTCTATGGGCACACAACCTACCTCATATCCCGTATGGATCCACTGAAGTATGTATTCAACAAGCCAATGTTAAATTATCAACTATCCAAATTGCAGTTGATCCTACAACAGTTCGACATTATCTACGTAACTCAGAAGTCAATCAAAGGTCAAGGCATTGTAGTTCAATTAGCTGAAGCACCTTCAGGAGGGTTCGAGCCCCTGGAGACTTATTTCTCGGATGATGGGATAATGAAAATTCAACAACTCACACAAGAGAATATAGTCCAACTGATAGTAGTGTGCATACAAGCCAATCATGTATGATGATAAAGCACATACTTTGTAAACAATCTTATTTATTTATTAATAAAATATTCATTTAAGGCATATAATTATCTACATGGTGCTGTTTTTATAATATGTAAATAACCTATAGTTTTAAGCAATGCTTTTAGAATCATGATGAGATCATGATAATGAGATCTAAATTCTTCGAAAGCTTAAAAACTAAAATAGTTCCCAATTGTGGGATTACTAAAATGGGGATTAGTAAATTCGGATAGATTGGTACATATGTTGCTTGCTCATTGGATGAGGATGACTGATCTCATGGTCATTTGTGTGGAGACACTAAAGCAAGTATGTAGGTGCTTATTGGAGAATAAGTTCACTGAACGTGACTCGCTATGGAATACTTAATGGAGTTTTACTCGCCTGTCAATAGGAATTCCTAATGTGATAGTAGTACAAGTGATCCTTGGAATTGAGATCATCATAATATCTTGTATGTAACAAATTATACTTTGACTAATTCCTTAAGGCCTTTTAAGGCATATATAGGGTATGCTTGTGTATAATGAGTTACATATGGAGATAATGAATGATCAATAAAGAATCTACCACCTCTAGTAAAAGAGGAGATATGTCCTATGTGATTCGTTAAATGACAACCCAGGAATCCTTGGCCAAGGTAGAATGAAATTAGAAAGAGGTTTCTAATTTGCATTATTTGGAGTTGTGCATTTTCTAATCGAAATACATATGATTAAATAATTTAAGACTTGACAGTAAATCCATGTCTTATATTTAATTGGGACATTGTATGGTGGAATGGATTGAATTATACGGTAACTATTAACTCACAGGTTCTTTTATGATTAATGTTGAAATCTATATTATCTGGACAGTCGTTGATCGCTAGGGAGGCTTATCCCTATTATAGAATAAATATTATTTATTTAAATAGATTATTAGTTTAATTTATTTATTTAAATAAGATTAGAATTGTTCTAATTGATTTATTCATAACCGGTTTAATATGGAGAACCTAAAGGGTCACACCATAAAAGGAAGAAGAATTATTTAAGAAGAAAATGGCATGATAGTAATAATGCATTAAGTATAATTAATTTAATCTATGGTGATAGAATAAATTAAATAGCTTAATGTTTATTATTTAATATTTTAGAAATATTAAATATAAATTAATAAGAGGAGTCTTATTAATATTATTATTATTATTATTATTTTAATTCTAAAGGAGTTTAGGAATTAATATAATATCAGTACTCTCTCTCAATCCTAATAAAGATGAGGATATAAATTAATTAAAAGTATTTAATTAATTAAATAAAACCCTATTCTAATTGGATTAGGAGGGTTAACCTAATATCTATATAAGAGAGTCTTATATCAGAAATAAGGTACGTGAATTTTTCTAAGAGTTGGGAGTACACATATTCTATAGAGATAGAAACAAGGGTTAAGCCAATAACCCATCTTCTTGAGTTCTTCATCTTCCTTGGTGGATCACCGTTAGAGGCCAAACAATTAGGTGGCTGACATTGATCAAGGGAAGGAGCCACTACAGAGGAATCAAAGGAATCAAAGGAGTAGAACTTGTACCTGAGGAAGCTTGGATCTTCAAAGGTATAATTTCATGTTCTCTCTTTTCTGTTATTGATAACTAGCACAAAGCATGATCATGGTTATGGGTTTGTATAAATTTTGAAAACCTAGTTTTTGCGCTTCCGCCCTATTTATGTGATTTGATTGCATGATTGCGTTACGTACAAACCCAACAGTGGTATCAGAGCCTAACTTTGTGCTAATTATCAATTTTATAATTCCATGTATGAATTGATGTGAGAATTGGATCGTTTTTCTGGACAAAAATCATTTTCTGCAAGTTTTTGCGACTAACGGCGCAGCTGCGCAGCTGCCCAGTTCATTACTGGCGCAGCTGCACCGGTTTGCAAAAACTGCTGCTTCAGGCTACCTGCGCAGCTGCGCAGTTGCCCAGTTCATTACTGGCGCAGCTGCGCCGGTACCTGGACAGACCCTGAAAATTGATTTTAATTAATTAAGTAAACTGTTTATTTAATTGATAAAGTTTTAAAATAAAGAAGTTTATTTTATCTGAAATATGATTTCAGAATGCTAAAATTAAAGGAGTTTAATTTGGATTTATTTTTGATTAAAATAAAAGAGTTTATTTTGTTTCAAAAATAAAATTTAGCAAAACTTTTGTCCATTAAATAACATCGATCCATATATGGAATAGCATTGTTATTCATGAGATGAATGGATATTTATTGATGCATATGTTGATGTGTATGATAATAAATAGGGTTGATTATGGACTATGACCAATGTGATTGTTTTTATTTTGGATGAATGCTTGAATGTATGGGTTTTATAAAATGGGGTCTGCGTACCTCGTCTTCTCTGGTTTTATTCTTGGTGTAAAATTCTATCTCCCTCTTATGTACTTCCCCTTGACTGCTGATCAAGGTTTCTATTTAATTAAAAATAGTTTATGTAATAGAGATAGTTAGAATTATCTTAAAGAAACTGGAGACCAAGGAGCAAGGAACGCGTGAAGACCCATTTGTATGGAGCCAGGGTTGAAATGTAATAGTTACATTTAAATTTAAATTCTTGCACTCCTAGGTTTGACCTTTTGGTTCACTTGGTGGCTCTAGTGAACCAATCTAGAATAAAAGCCCATAATCAATCCGGGTAGAATATAGTATTCTATATTGCATGCTAAATATTATATATATTATATTTTATGCAAACATGCTTCGCATGTTTAATAAAATGACGCGTATTTTATATATATATATATGTGCATGCGTGCTTAACAAGATGAGACAAATAATAACAAACCCCTCAAAGAAATAATATTAAGTCCGAAGCGTTCAAATGATATTTGGAATATCGAACGTCGCCTTCTAGCATGATTAATTAATAGAGTATTAAATATTTAATATGAGTTTGTTGTGCTATCCACAAGGCGAGTATTGAATATTTAAGATGTTAATTAATCACATTTGATGCTTATCAAGAAAATTGAACGATCTAGTCTTGTTGTGCTATCCACAAGGACGAAAATTTTTCTTTTTGAATTTATGGAAGTGCTAGGCTGGACTTAACTTAAATCATTTTAGTTCGGATGTGCACACACATGACCATTATGATTTAAGAGGCAAAATAAAAGGAGTTACATGGTGATGTAATTGACAAGAGTTGTCTACCTATTTATTTGTATATCGCTTGTTATGCTATCCACAAGGTTATATACATTTGAAATGGGATCCTTAATCTCACTAGCAAATCTTTAATTAGATGTTGTCGAACTATATAAGTGAGAGAAATATAGTTTGATGAAAATAGTGGGATATACCAATTTAAAATATAGACCTAAATTTATTTTGGTATGCAAAGTTAATAAAATGAATGTTTGCTAAAATGTTGTCTTTTCACATGCAGAATTTTAAAAATGTCAAAATCACTAATCTCACTACGAAGCATACTTGATGCAAATAAGCTTACCAGCCCGAATTATGAGGACTGGCTAAGAAATCTGAGAATTGTTCTCACTGCTGAAAAGATTTCTTATGTCCTAAATTCCACTATCCCTGAATCTGTTTCAGAAACAGCCTCTGAGGAAGAGATTGCCACTTTCAATAAGTGGCAAGATGATGCATCTGTGGCTCAATGCATCATGCTCGCATCCATGAATAACGAGCTTCAGCGTCAGCACGAAAAAATGGATGCTCCTGCTATGCTGCTTCACCTCAAGGAGTTGTATGGTGAACAGAGTAGGATTGCTAGATATGAGATATCTAAGGAGCTCTTCCGATCTCGGATGACCGAGGGCACTACCGTCGAGACTCATGTTCTGAAGGTAATCAATTTGATTGAACGCCTTGGACAGCTTGGGTTCGTCATGGATGGGGAGTTGAGTCAAGACTTGGTCTTGCAGTCACTCCCTGAGACCTTCTCACAGTTTGTGGTTAATTTTCACATGAATAAGCTAGATGTCAGCTTGCCTGAGCTGCTTAACATGCTGAAAACTGCAGAAGGTCACTTCTCATCCAAGAAGAACCATGTCTTGATGGTGGATTCTTCCAATAAAAGGAAGAGGCCCAAGGTGTCTTCTGAAAAGAAGAAATCTAAGAAGGCTAAGGGAAAAGGGAAAGAAAAGGAGCAAAAGAAACCTGAACCAGCTAAAGGAATGTGCTTTCATTGCAATAAGCCGGGACATTGGAAGAGGAATTGCAAGAAGTTTCTAGCAGAGAAGAAGCTTGGAGAAGCTTCGACTTTCAATCAAGGTTTGTTTATGATTGAAATTAATTTTTCTAAAAGTCATAATTCTACTTGGGTATTGGATACCGGCTGTGGTTCTGACATATGTAATACTGTGCAGGGACTGGTCAGAAGTAGAAAGCTGAACAAAGATGAGGTGATCCTACGAGTGGGAAATGGAGCAAAAGTTGCTGCATTAGCTGTAGGAACTTATTGTTTAGCAATGCCTTCGGGCAAATCCATTTATCTGAATAACTGTTATTATGTTCCGAATATTATTAAAAACATTATTTCAATTTCTGTATTGGATATGGAAGGTTTTGACGTTATTATAAAGAACAATAGTTGTTCTATTTATAAAGACGATGTTTTATATGGTATTGGAAATTTGCGAAATGGACTTTATACACTTGACTTACAAGAAAATATATTTAAAATTGAACAAATTAAGAAAAAGAAAAGAGATGATATTAATTATACCTATATGTGGCACTGTAGACTCGGTCATATCAATGAAACAAGATTATCCAAGTTGCATAAAGATGGGCTCCTCGAGCTATCTGATTATGAATCATATCCAACTTGTGAATCTTGTCTCATGGGTAAAATGACTAAATCTCCTTTTAGTGGAAAAGGAGAGAGAGTTACAGAGTTGTTGGCATTGATTCACACAGACGTTTATGGACCTTTGACAACAAGTGCACGGGGTGGGTATTCTTATTTTATTACTTTCACTGATGATCACTCAAGATTTGGATATGTGTATTTAATGAAATACAAATCAGAATCATTTGAAAAGTTCAAAGAGTTCAGAAGTGAAATAGAGAAACAAACGGGCAAGACTATTAAGATACTTCGATCAGATCGAGGTGGAGAATACTTAAGCAGTGAGTTTCTCAATTATCTCAGAGAAAATGGTATAATCTCACAATGGACTCCTCCAGGTACACCATAGTTAAATGGAGTATCTGAAAGGAGAAATCGAACACTGTTGGACATGGTTCGATCCATGATGAGTTTTACCAACCTTCCAATTCCCTTCTAGGGATATGCCCTAGAAACGGATGCATACCTACTTAACAAGGTACCTACCAAATCCGCCCCAAAGACTCCATATGAGATGTGGAAAGGGAGGAAACCAAATCTTAAGCATGTTAAGACTTGGGGTTGTCCAGCTTATGTCAAAAAGTTTGAAAATGATAAGCTACAGACTAAATCCGATAAGTGTAGATTTGTGGGATACCCTAAAGAAACCGTAGGGTATTATTTCTATCATCCAACTGATCAAAAGGTGTTTGTTGCGAAACATGCTACCTTCTTGGAGAAAGAGTTTATCCATGAAGGGGTCAGTGGGAGTAAGATATATCTTGAAGAAGTTCAAGAACCACAAGTTACCATGGACCAAAGTCAAGTACCTAACCAAGTAGAAGAACCTACTGTACCACACCCTGTTCGTAAATCTGGAAGAGTACCGTAGATACCTGAGAGGTATGGATTCGTTATAGAGGATGACGATGAGGTACACATCATGAATGATGATCCATTGAATTATGAACATGCTATAAGTAATAAAGACTCAGGGAAATGGCTTGAAGCCATGAAATCCGAAATGGACTCCATGTATGAAAACAAAGTATGGACTTTGGTTTCACCACCTGAAGGTATTAAACCTATTGGGCGTAAATGGGTTTTCAAGAAAAAGACTGGAGCAGACGGAAAGGTAGAGACCTATAAGGCCCGACTGGTTGCAAAAGGTTTTAAACAAAGACAAGGAGTTGACTATGATGAAACCTTCTCACCAGTAGCCATGCTCAAGTCCATTCGGATTTTGCTTGCGATTACAGCTTACAACGACTATGAGATCTGGCAGATGGACGTGAAAACGGCCTTCCTCAATTGGAAACTTGAGGAGGATGTGTATATGACACAGCCAGAGGGATTTATCTCAAAAGTTGGAACAAATCAAGTCTGTAAGCTACAACGATCCATTTATGGGTTGAAGCAAGCTTCTCGTAGATGGAACATTCGTTTTGATGAGACAAACAAAGAGTTTGATTTTATCAAAAACGAGGATGAACCTTGTGTATACAAGAAGGTTAGTGGGAGCGCAGTATCATTCCTTGTATTATATGTTGATGATATATTACTGATAGGGAATGACATTCCTATGTTACAATCCATTAAAATCTGGTTATCTAAAAACTTCTCCATGAAGGACTTGGGTGAAGCATCCTATATTTTGGGGATAAAGATCATAGAGATAGATCTAAAAGGATGCTCGGCTTATCCCAAGGAACGTACATTGATACGATGCTAAAGAGGTTTAGCATGGAAGATTCCAAAAGAGGTCTCATGCCGATGAGCCATGGAATAAATCTCTCCAAGAAACAGGCCCCAAAGACACCTGAGGAGAGAGACCGTATGAGTAAGATCCCTTATGCTTCTGCAATAGGATCTATCATGTACGGTATGATATGTACTAGACCGGATGTTGCTCACGCACTTAGTGTAACAAGAAGATACCAGTCGAATCCAGGAGAAGAGCACTGGAAGGCAGTGAAAAATATCCTAAAGTACTTGAGAAGGACTAAAGATATTTTTCTTGTCTACGGTGGGTCTGAATTAAAACTCGAGGGATTCACGGACTCAAGTTTTGAAACAGACCAAGATGACAGTAAATCTGTTTCAGGGTATGTGTTTACCTTGAACGGAGGTGCAGTGAATTGGAAGAGTTCCAAGCAGCAAGCAGTTGCTGATTCAGTGACAGAGGCAGAGTATATAGTATCAAGTGAAGCTGCAAAGGAAGCTGTTTGGATGAAGAAGTTCATAACTGAACTTGGTGTGGATCCTAGCATCGGAGAAGCAGATCCCGTATACTGTGACAACACCGGAGCGGTTGCACATGCTAAGGAACCCAGGTCTCATCAGAAATCTAAACACGTGTTGCAGGCGATTTCACTTGATCAGGGAGATCATTGAAAGAGGAGACGTCACCTTGGAGCGTGTGGACTCTCAAGACAACATTGCAGATCCATTTACTAAAGCTCTAACACAACAGCAGTTTGATCGTCACTTAGAGAAGATGGGTATGAGATACCATGGCGATTGGCTTTAGTGCAAGTGGGAGATTGATAGTAGTGTGCATACAAGCCAATCATGTATGATGATAAAGCACATACTTTGTAAACAATCTTATTTATTTATTAATAAAATATTCATTTAAGGCATATAATTATCTACATGGTGCTGTTTTTATAATATGTAAATAACCCATAGTTTTAAGCAATGCTTTTAGAATCATGATGAGATCATGATAATGATATCTAAATTCTTAAAAAGCTTAAAAACTAAAATAGTTCCCAATTGTGGGATTACTAAAATGGGGATTAGTAAATCTGGATAGATTGGTACATATATTGCTTGCTCATTGGATGAGGATGACTGATCTCATGGTCGTTTGTGTGGAGACACTAAAGCAAGTATGTATGTGCTTATTGGAGAATAAGTTCACTGAACGTGACTCGCTATGGAATACATAATGGAGTTTTACTCGCCTGTCAATAGGAATTCCTAATGTGATAGTAGTACAAGTGATCCTTGGACTTGAGATCATCATAGTATCTTGTATGTAACAAATTATTCTTTGACTAATTCCTTAAGGCCTTTTAAGGCATATATAGGGTATGCTTGGGTATAATGAGTTACATATGGAGATAATGAATGATCAATAAAGAATCTACCACCTCTAGTAAAAGAGGAGATATGTCCTATGTGATTCGTTAAATGACAACCCAGGAATCCTTGGCCAATGTAGAATGAAATTAGAAAGAGGTTTCTAATTTGCTTTATTTGGAGTTGTGCATTTTCTAATCGAAATACATATGATTAAATAAATTAAGACTTGACAGTAAATCCATGTTTTATATTTAATTGGGACATTGTATGGTGGAAGGATTGAATTGTACGGTAACTATTAACTCACAGGTTCTTTTATGATTAATGTTGAAATCTATATTATCTGGAAAGTCGTTGATCGCTAGGGAGGCTTATCCCTATTATAGAATAAATGTTATTTATTTAAATAGATTATTAGTTTAATTTATTTATTTAAATAAGATTAGAATTGTTCTAATTGATTTATTCATAACCGGTTTAATATGGAGAACCTAAAGGGTCACACCATAAAAGGAAGAAGAATTATTTAAGAAGAAAATGGCATGATAGTAATAATGCATTAAGTATAATTAATTTAATCTATGGTGATAGAATAAATTAAATAGCTTAATGTTTATTATTTAATATTTTAGAAATATTAAATATAAATTAATAAGAGGAGTCTTATTAATATTAATATTAATATTATTATTATTATTTTAATTCTAAAGGAGTTTAGGAATTAATATAATATCAGTACTCTCTCTCAATCTTAATAAAGATTAGGATATAAATTAATTAAAAGTATTTAATTAATTAAATAAAACCATATTCTAATTTGATTAGGAGGGTTAACCTAATATCTATATAAGAGAGTCTTATATCAGAAATAAGGTACGTGAATTTTTCCAAGAGTTGGGAGTACACATATTCTATAGAGATAGAAACAAGGGTTAAGCCAATAACCCATCTTCTTGACTTCTTCATCTTCCTTGGTGGATCACCGTTAGAGGCCAAACAATTGGGTGGCTGACATTGATCAAGGGAAGGAGCCACTACAGAGGAATTAAAGGAATCAAATGAGTAGAACTTGTACCTGAGGAAGCTTGGATCTTCAAAGGTATAATTTCATGTTCTCTCTTTTCTGTTATTGATAACTAGCACAAAGCATGATCATGGTTATGGGTTTGTATAAATTTTTAAAACCTAGGTTTTGCGCTTTCGCCCGATTTATGTGATTTGATTGCATGATTGCGTTACGTACAAACCCAACACCAACCATGGAAAATGTATTTCGACGGAGCAGTAAACATGGAAGGTGCCGAAGTTGGGGCAGTCCTTATCTCTGGTATAGGAGAGCAATATCATGTGGCTACCAAACTTCAATTTGGCAACACTAACAACACAGCCGAGTATGAAGGCTACATAATGGGGTGAAGCTAGCCCAATCCATGGGTATCAAACATTTACTGGTCTTTGGAGACTCTGAGTTGGTCATCAGACAAACCACTGGAGCATATCACACCAAAGAACTACATTTGCTGCCCTATCATTGGCAGGTCCTCAAAATATCCCTGGTTTGAAGATATAACCTTCAGCTATATTCCTCGAGGTAGGAAAGATTTCGCTGATGCATTAGCTACATTGGCTTCATTAATACGCATATCCGATAGGAGTGGGTTTCCCAACATCAAATTCACAATTCAAAAAGTCCCAACATACGGAAATTACATTGGAGAAGTATCAGATGAAATACCTCCTGTCAATCATCCTTGGTATGAAGACATCAAGGAATATCTCCGAGATGGATCTACACCCGCTGGGGCAAGCCAATCCCAATGAAAGCGGATTCACAAAATGGCTATGAAGTTCTATCTAAGCGGAGATGCACTCTGTAAGAGGGATACTGGAATAGTCCTGTTACGATGCCTTGACAAAGAAATAATGTCGTATGTCGGTATGGACAACCGGAAGTGATCATATCAGACAACGCCAAAAACTTGAACAATCAGATGATGATAGAATTATGCAGTAAGTTCCACATCAAGCATCTCAATTCCATCATCTATCAGGCCCAAGATGAACGGTGTTGTCGAAGCAGCCAACAAGAACATCAAAAAGATTATGCAAAAAATGTCCGCCAATCACAATGAATGGCCTGACTTGCTACCTTTCACCCTGTTAGCGTACATGACGTCAGTGCGCACCTCTACTGGGGCTACCCCCTATTCATTAGTCTATGGCATGGAAGTAGTCCTCCCCATAGAAGTAGAGATGGAATCCTTGCGAGTACTGATTAATTCTCAGATAAACGAAGATCAGTGGTTGCGACATCGATACCACTAACTGTCCCTGATAGATAAAAGGAGGGCTACATCCATGTTCCACGGGCAGTTATTATCAGCAAAGGATTACTAGATCCTACAACAAGAAGGTCTGAATACGGCAATTCAAAGAAAACGACTTGGTGCTGAAGAAAGTTTTAGGCAATCAAGACGAAGCTAAAGGAAAGTTTGCCCCAAATTGGGAAGGCCCTTTAATTGTCAAATAGGTGTTTACAGGAGGAGCTATCAGACTACTAGAAAGTAGAAGGGAACGAATTTCCCCAAACAGGGAAGTGAATCAAAGAAGTGGTAATCACTCAGCAATGACGATACATCTCCAAACAGGGAAGTGAATCAAAAATATATTTCTCTAATATAAAATTGTTTGATATATACATGATGCCCTGTACATGACAATAATGGCTGATCTAGTCTATGTAAGAAAAATAAAGCTAGTCTATGGACCCAAGGATAAGCGGGCCAGTAATGCCACCATGGCATCTTTCTCTGAAGATGGAGGAGCAGCTGCAAGTGCAATACCCTCAGCCTCCATACGGCTCAAAACCTCCATAGTCATCTGTAGTGTGGTGTTGTGGTCGTCAATATATGCACTCATCTCGGTAACCAGGCCCAGTATAAGATCGAAGGGCAGTACTGTCAGCAATGTGGAAATCACGGGAAGCTATAGCCTCATCCCTCTCCGTAAAAGCTGCGTCTCTGGCAATCAAAGTATCCTCGATCTCAGCAAAGGCTGCATCTCTAGCTGAGCGAATCTCATCACTCTCCACAACAGCTGCATCTCTGGCAGATCAGAGCTCCTCTCTCTCTATTAAGCTAGCATCCTGAGCGGCTCGAACTGTGTCTCTCTCAGCTAAAGATATATCTCTACCAGACAAGGCGATTAATATCTGCGCTCTAGTCGAATCTCTCTCAAAGGTCATCCTAAATAGCGAGCCCGCCAAAGACGGATCTGTGCCTACATAAATAGTTGGTGGGTCGCTAACCAAAGCAGCTGTCAAACCCATGAATAACTCATCCTCGGTAGGAGACTCAGGATCCTCCATAGGCTCCTCCTCATCTGAATCTACAATAGGAGTTGAAGGAACAAATGTAGCCGATGCCATATTTGCCTCCAACCATGCTGAGTACTTTGGAGAACGGTCTGGATGGCTACTGGAGTAATTAGCCCTCTCTCTGTGAGTCCAACACTCATATACTCAAACCAAGTCAGGCAGATGACATAGACGAAGCTGACACCCTCTGATCAGCAGACCCCTCAAATCGGTGCAAGCTCTGGAACTAATCAAACTGGCTCATAACAGCCAAGGGATGATAAGTGGTCACTCCCCTCAATCCCGCTAGGGGCAAGTAATCCATGCCAGGTGCATGAGTAATGAAGATATATGGGAGGCCAACCCTGAGCATGGAAAAATCAGGAACGGATGCACAATATCTGATAGAAATGCCGACCACGTCTCTGCATCGGTACACTCCGCCGGCTGAAAGGAGTAAGATATAGCTATATCATGGGAAAAACAATACCCATGGTGCTTGAAAGATCCAATCGGTCGGATATAGGACACCAACTATATGTACAGTAAGACCGAACTGCCTCTAAAGAACCCCTACGGGTGGGTAATACAGTGAGTGGCTGACCGCATCGTCTCAGCCAATATCATTGGGATGATGGTACTACCATGTCTAAGGGCCCAGACCACGACTACTAATCCCACATCCATGTGATCCAAGCGCAGCGACATGTAGATGTATGCCACGATGGCTAGATGCCATGCCTCTGCTGAAATAATAAAATCCCCAACATGTCGATCGTAGCTATCAAGCTCCCCAAAATGATCGATCAAGAAGTCAATCGAGATCACCCGCCCAGATACGATCTCGTCCGAGACTACCCTCTGGAGAAGACCGGACATCCGCAGGAATGGTCTCCGCATATCACTAATAGCAGTGCGGGCGCATGACAAGTCCAAAGCCAGACCGGTAAGCCGCTTGTACTCCTCCAGAGTCGGCGTCAGCTCATGTCACCCAATACGAAACACCTGCCTCTCGGGTATCCAGCAGGATAGTATGCCATCCACAAACCCATGTGGCACCTAAAAATCTGTAAGGGCCAATGAATACCCCAACATTTGGTCAACTGTCCCTCTGGCTAAGAAGGGCAGGCTCTCGTACCACGACCTCAATGATGAAGCCACTTCAATATGACTCACGGCGGATGACGTCATCTGTGTCACCGTACCACAAGACCATCCAGGGTTAAATCTAAACTCATCTGTCTAAATGCATACATATGACATAATACATGCATGATGACAAATATAAATATAATTCGATAGATATGAAATATCATGAGCATATACAATGAACTATCTACTACGGGCATCATCCTTGTCTGACAATACAAAGTAAAATAAAGAATACAGGGAAATGAGGCACCACCACCCAACTACTAACAGTGGTCTATCAAAATGATGGTACAACCGCCAGATAGCCAAAACAGCGGCTGACCAAAAATATAGCTGCCATAACTATCAGAAGAGATCCAGATAATCTACGTCCAGGTGATTAACCTGCTCCATCTCCTCCGCCGACATAAAATTGCAGTCATCAGGCATATCTGGGCGGTATAAGGGAGGATCTGCACCTATAAAACTGCTGCTAAATGGACCTAAAGAGGGGCCCGCTCCTGAGCTGGACGGGTCAAAAGAAGATGCCTCTGACGGATCTCGGCCAAGGTGCCTGATAAAAAAGCATGCCCTATCCAACTCCCAAATCAGATCTGCAATCTGGTCTATATGAGTAGGCTCCCTGAGGCAAGCTATCCAGTCTATCATCATCACGGCTGGCACCATGTCTACCATGAACTGTGTAACACGAGTCTGAGCTTTAATAGGTTGAGGGCTCCACCATCTGCTGAATGCCTCTTGGCTGAAAGGACCATCTGATAGGGTAAAGCCATCTATGCCCTCCATGGGAATCTCTATAAGTGGCATGATCAACGGCCAATGATGCCAAGCAGGAGGAACAATGGGAATGCGGATCTCACCCGTAATACTCCTGATGGCATGCTCTCCCAAATACAACTCTCAGCCTCCTTCTGTCAAAAATGGGACTCTGCGGGTCGACAATGCAAACTCTCGACTAGCGGGAAATCCTCCCTCGAATCCGATGGTCAAAAACTCAGAGGTATACGACATCCAGGAGATCGATCCAGCCGTCAAAAGCTCCAACTTTAGGAAAGTATGGGTAAATCCCTTAGCAACAAGGACCTCTGTCAAAGTCGAGTGATGCCAACGCCGTTCTTGAGGATAGGTCTCCAGACCTAAAATAGTGGCGGGCCGTAGGCAAGGAAGCCTCTCAAATGCCCAGAACTAGCCATGCCAATATCAAAAGTTCTTAGTGATCAAGACTGACAAATATAAATGCTGAAATTAAAAAGGTACAAGAAAAATATACTCATCAGCAGAAACAGGTAGAACCCTAACCAAGCGTCCGTTGAACCCTCTGAAAGCATGCGCATGCCCCGGAGAAAATAGGCAAAGGTGTAGGAACCACAATCAAAGTCACTGAGGCGCTCTACATGTCGGGTAGCGCTAACCAGGGAGAAGGACACATTAGATGAGTTATCTGCCACAAAATAACCCCTGATGGTCACCAGAAATAATCGCCTCAGGATGCGATCCCTAACCCTCTGATCATCAGGTGGAGGCTCCAGTAAAGCCCCATTCTGGGCATCTATACTCAAGGGACCAGATCGGATCGACCAACTGACCCTTGAGCACCGGCGCAGAAACTCCCAGCAGGGACTGAGCGGTAGTAGGAGTGATGTCAGCCACTACAGGCCCTGGCTCACCCTCAAACTCAATGTCGGTGATGAACCTCCAGTCCATAGGGGTCATCATCACCTCACAATCCATCAAATGAAGGGACTGAGTTTGGTGGAACCAGCGCTCAGACAGAGCCCTCATATACCCTTAGGGGCAACGATTGGGAAGAATGGAGAAGAAAGCTTGGAACCCCCAGCCATCAACAATATCCCTATAATCCTCGTGCAAAGTATGATACAGGGAATGCAAGTTGAACCAGTTCCCTCGAGGCTACGTAAAGCCGGGAACCTGCATCAAAAACCAACCCATGTCAAAAACCTGTGCCCCGAGAATAACAAAAGGGAAGAAAAAGAATCTAGAGAGAATAAACCTTCAAGTCACCTCATTGGAATAAAGAAACCTCGAAGGATGGCGACTCAAGTCACCCAACAGCTTCTGAGTAGGCACAACAATGCCTGGAACCTCCGCACGTCGAGCCTGAGCAGGAGCCGTAGCAACAAAAGGAGCCTGCTCATCATCAATGTCAATCGGCGGTTCATCCTGAGCTGGACGAATCACCGACTCTGCCAATCTGCGAGGCGGTCGAGCTGGACGTGGCAAAGGAACATCAGAAGCCCTCCTACGTTTGATGCCTGAAACGACTCTGCTGGTACTGTCGAGTCTATTACGGTCCATCACCTGGACAAAAGCCTCCAAATCACCTCAGAAAGGGTGTGGTAAGCCTAAAACCTGTGGCTTATTATTTTAAATCAGTATTTTATGCATCTCTAAGTCCTAAAACATACATGGGTCAGTCAAAAATACCCCATAAAGTTAAAACAACATGTTTTTCAAAAGATAAATCCTCAGTCAAAAATCCCCAGTAGAGTCAAAATTGCATGTTTATTAAATGCTCGGGTTTTAAAATTTTTTTGCCAGAGGCTCCTTTGTAAAATGGACTGTCCGCATGCACATAGGCATGTCTAGGTGGCCATTCATTAGCACCCCTTCCTAAAAACAAGAACAGTTCATATTTATAAAATAAAATAAAAAATAACATCACAATGTAGCCAAATTACCATGGACATTTTTAGTTGAAAATCCAGGCTCACTAGGCCTCAAAAAGGATGAGTACACTGATCAAAAATAGCAAAAATTGATTGTCTCAGAATCTGAATTTTCTTACATCCAAATGTGCATTGCAGTAAGATATGCATACATATGTATTCAAAAAAATTTAACAGATCATATAGGCATACATTTTTTATACATTGCGTCTAAAAGCCCCCTACGTGGTTCACATGCTTTTAAAGGTCAAACCTTGCGAAAAAAAGACGTAAAACATTTTCTACGCTGCGCTAAACGTGTAGGAACTGACAGAATTAGAAAATAGTTGTCCAAGCTCCGTAGATCTGAAAAAGAAGATCGAAATCTGTTTGAAACTCGAAATGAAACTTTGAAAAAATAAAATCCTGCAGCCCAATTTAAAGCCCATGTGGAAGTGGGCCCACACGCGGCTGCCACACCTCCACCTATAACTCCCCAGGGTGGGTCCCACTCCCTGGGCTGGATCCGGTTCGGGTTGAAATGGAGTTTCTATGTGCTGCCAAGTCAAATCTGTAGAAAAATCGCTACGCGATTTAGCGGTTTGTCCTGAAATCATGCGTTTAAGCAGTGTAATCCTGACAGAAAGGGAAACTTTTTGAAAACCCTTAGTATTAATCCCGAAGTCATATTCTGGGATCAACGATACAAATTGCGTGAAAACTGCAGCGAAACTGCTAAAAACTGCCACTTTTGAAGTATCGGGTACAGACCGAATCCAGTTCAGCCAGTGGCTCAACCCCAGCGAAGTTTCGGGTACAAACCAAGTTCAATTCAACCGTTGGCTCAACCCCAGCAAAGTATCATGTACAGACCGAGTTCAATTCAGCCGTTGGCTCAACCCCAGCGAAGTATCGGGTATAGACCGAATTCAATTCAGCCGTTGGCTCAACCCAAGCGAAGTATCGGGTACAGACCAAATTCAATTCAGTCGTTGGTTCAACCCCAACGAAGTTTCGGGTACAGACCAAATCCAGTTCAGCCGTTGGCTCAACCCCAGCGAAGTATCGGGTATAGATTAAATCCAATTCAGCCGTTTGCTAAACCCCAGCGAAGTATCGGGTACAGACCGAATCCAGTTCAGCCGTTGGCTCAACCCCAGCGAAGTATTGGATACAGACCGAATTTAATTTAGTCGTTGGCTCAACCCCAACAAAGTATCGGGTACAGACCGAATTCAATTCAGTTGTTGGTTCAACCCCACCGAAGTTTCGGGTACAGTCCGAATCCAGTTTAGCTGTTGGCTCAACCCCAACAAAGTATCGGGTACAGACCGAGTTCAATTCAGCCGTTGGTTTAACCCTAGTGAAGTATCGGGTACAGACCAAATTTAGTTTAGCCGTTGGCTCAACCCCAGCGAAGTTTCGGGTATAGACCGAGTTCAATTCAACCGTTGGCTCAACCCCAGCGAAGTTTCGGGTACAGACTTAGTCCAATTCAGCCGTTGGCTCAACCCCAGAAAAGTATCGGGTGTAGACCGAATCCAGTTCAGCCGTTGGCTCAACCCCAATGAATTTTCTGGTACAGACCGAGTTCAATTCAGCTGTTGGCTCAACCCCAGCGAAGTATCGGGTACATACCGAATCCAGTTTAACCGTTTGCTCAGCCCCAACAAAGCGTCGGAGGGGATCTGGTGATGGAAGCAATATAGTAACCCATCAATAATGATGGAATCTGTTATACACATCCTCAAAAGGGAGCATCAGGAAGGACTGGTGGTTCAATCCCTCTATTTCCAACTACTGGTGTAAATTATTGTCAAGATAGGCATCAAAAATGCAATCGCCTAACTCGGCAGCAACAATGTCATTCCAAGGATATCATGAATGACGTTATCCCCAGTAGAAACTAACGTAATCCATCAGTGATAACCCCACCTCATCAAAGATATCTGACACTCATTGTATACCACATCCTGCATTGCATCCTCTTTGCCTTTGTATTTCAAGTGTCTAGCAATCTTTATCCTGCTCATTCCATTACATTGCATGAGCATGATAAAGAGGGGCCGTCAGATCAACTCCGATCTCAATATCAGGCCATCATATCAACCTCGATCACTAATCGGGCCGTCAGATCAACCCCAATCTGAATATCGGGCCATTAAATCAACCTCGATCTCCAATCGAGCTGTCAAATCAACCCCGATCTCAATATCGGGTCATCAGGTCAGCCCCGATCTCAACCCGAGAGGTACAGGTCAGCCCCGGTCTCAACCAGAGAGGTACAGGTCAGCCTCGGTCTCAACCCGGGAAGTGCAGGACATCCCCGATCTGAACCTGGGAAGTCAAGGCAACTTCAAGAACAAACCTGAAGCTCCACAACACCTCCAGGAAAACTTGGAATGACCAAATCAACTTTAGAGATAACACTAAGGGCAAACAGACTCGAATGGGATCCAAGTCTTGGAAACAACTCCCGAAAGTCAACTGAAGACCATGCCGACACTAAGGGCAACCCCGGGAAGGGCAAAATGGTTATTTTACCAACCCTAAGCCAATTTGGTCAAATTCAAGCTGAATTAATGCCACCAAGGTCAGAATGAACCATAACGATGATCCCGAGTGCAAACAGCGCATGACAGCTTAACGGACAAATTGCAGGGAATCGAAGACCTGGTTATGAACCAGTCTTCTTGGACCCAAAAAATGTTTTATCCCATGTCATTGTGACAATCTCGATGAGGGCTTTCTGGAAAGGTATAGCACGCCTCAAACGGACGTTTCGATCAAAAGTTAGAAAATTTTAACTTCGACCTCGCTTTTCTCGGAGTGCATGTATTTCGAGACGACTCAACCCGGCACGTGGGCCTTACCAGGGGAGCCGCACCTCTACCTGCGGCAGTAGCAGGTAGGGTGGAGGCTCCCTGGCCTACATATATGAGGGCACCCTGCCTCATTTAAAAACTCTGAAATGCAGCGAACCTCTACCCATTTGATTTTTTGACTTTTTCACCTCTTCCAAACCCAATTTTTTTCACTCTAACACGTAGATATATTGACATACTACCATATATCAGAAAATAACTAGTAGATTTGGATGTTTAGAGCCTATGATTTGGCAAAAAGCCAGTGTAGTAGTCCATTGTAAGTATTTTTACGATCAGAAAGTCAATAATACTTCTTTGCACTTTTATACACTTACACGTTAAGTTTTGTTTTCTAAAAATGCCCGGAACTTAGTTCCGTGATCGTTTTTGTCAAAATTTTGTATATTTTTGTACATAAACTCAATTTCTGGCATTTCTACAACTCGAATTAACGATCCGTCAGCTCCAGCAGCTTCAGTGCACTAGCACCTTCGTTTTAAGCAACTTTGCCAAATTGGGTTATCTTCCCTAGTTCGGGTTTGGCTTCTTTTTTTTTATGTTTATTTAACTGTATATATACTAACTTTTCAATTTTGTCAAGCCCGGATGTCAAATCCGAGGTAGTTTACTACTTTTATATATATTTATGCATATATAAGCAACTTTCACCACCACCGGGTTCTTTTCCCAGTCTTGGTTAACTACGTTTCTGTCTCTATATATATATTTATATATTTTAGTCTGGCCTGGATCATTCTGTGGCCTTTATACTTTTTTTTGCACTCTTCACCATTACTGGGTTACTTCCCAGTACCTGGTTGACTATTTTTCCGTATATTTACATTTCAATCCGGCCTGGATCCTCCTATGGCATTTATACTATTTTTTTTCACTCTTCACCATTACTGGGTTATCTTCCCAGTCCCTAGTTGACTACTTTTTTGTACATTTACATTTCAGTTCGGCCTAAATTATTCTGTGGCCTTTTTACTGCTTTTATATATAAATATGCATATATAAGCAGCCTTCACCACCACTTGGTTCTCTTTCCAGTCTTGGTTGACTACTTTTCTGTTAATATATATATATATATATATATATATATATATATATATATTTTAATTCCAGTCCGGGCACTGGTGTGAAAACCCATCGCCCTCTACAGTTTTTTTTCATATATAACTGTATATATATTGCTTTACTTGCTTTTATTAAACTGCTGCTGTAAATATTCATTTTATATGAATTGGCACTGACATATCTGCGGGCAGACTAGATTTATTTAAATCTCGCCAACTCTAGCTTTCAGACGGCTCAAAACATGTCCCGACTGAATCGGGAAGCTAGAATGGCTGAGATTTCTTTAAATTTAGCTTTCTTTCTAGTTTTAGTTGAGAAAAGTAAACTCGCGGCCCTTAAATCGCTATCTAGTGGGAACAAGACACTTTGGCCACGCGCAGCCAGGATTTATTGATGAATCCTTGGTTCCATTGCGACGTGAGGATGTATATATCTTTTTTTGTACAAATTTGAACTGTGCAGGTTTATTGGCTACTCATAAGTGAGCCTAGGAATCGTGGGATTCGTGATCAAACTGATCAGAATCTTACTCCCATAATGGACAAACACCAGTTTACGAATGTACCCTACTAATTTTTCTATAAAATGTACATACCAAAGACCTTAAAACGGTTATCCGAATTTAAGGTCTCAACATAGTGAAAATGTGGATTTCCGTGTCAGCGTCCCTCCGATGGTTTTCATGCCCATGAGGAGACCGACACTTGTATTTATTTCTGTGGTCGAGGATGCTTTGCATTCTGATAAATCACCATTCACATGCAGCCTTAAGGCTATAAAGATAAAAAATGGAACTATCAACAGACTTCAATTCCTATGTTAGCGTAAGGGTTTGATAACCAGCTTTCAAAACATCATTTTCAATTCAATCAAAAGAAAAGCTTTTTGCAAATCAAATTAAATACTTTTACAAATCAAATCAAAGACATTTTGCAAATCAAATCAAACCCTTTGTATATAGGTTCAACGAAGGAAAGCACTACTGTTAATCAATCAAACATAGGCCCAATTTTTAAAGCAACATTTACACACGCATTTCAGTTTTAAGGGAAATATTGAAAAGATACGGTACCGTGTTTACACGGGAGTCGTGGGGTGCCTAACACCTTCCCCAAACTTAACCAAGCCCCCGAACTCAAAACTTTGTTTTCAAAGATCAAGTTTCGACAGTGTCCAATAATTGGGCCGCTTTCAAACAAAACTCGATTGATTTGGTACAACCATTTCAAATCTACCAACTAGCGACTCTGTAAAACGTTCAAATTGTCGAAATGATACATGTTAGCCTTTCCCTAAAAAACCCTTCAAAACCTTTTTTGCAAATAAAAAGAGTAAGGGTAGAGATAACTTAGGAAGAGATAAAAGATCCGGGTTGTGACCTGACCTGCGGATTTTTTTTCGACGTCGACATCATTAAATGTTTAAACTCGAGAAAATTTCTACGTTGTTAACTACCATCAGGGTAGGCACCGTTGTCAACTACCAGCACGGTAGGCACCGTTGTCAACTACCAGCAGGGTGATAGGCACCGTTGTCAACTACCAGCAGGTTGGGCACCGTTGTTAACTACCAGCAGGGTAGGCACCGTTGTCAGCTACCAACAGGGTAGGCACCGTTGTCAACTACCAGCAGGGTAAGAACCGTTGTTAACTACCAGTAGGGTAGGCACCATTGTCAACTACCAGCAGGGTAGGCACCGTTGTCAACTACCAGTAGGGTAGGCACCGTTGTCAACTACCAGCAGGGTAGGCACCGTTGTCAATTACCAGCAGGGTAGGCACTGTTGTCAACTTCCAGCAAGGTAGGCACTGTTATCAACTACCAACAGGGTAGGCACCATTGTCAACTACCAGCACGGAGGCACCGTTGTTAACTACCAGCAGGGTAGGCACCGTTGTCAACTACTAGCAGGGTAGGCACCATTGCCAACTACTAGCAGGGTAGGCATTGTTGTCAACTACCAGCAGGGTAGGCACCATTGTCAACTACCAGCGGGGTAGGCACCGTTGTCCACTACCAGCAGGGTAGGCATCATTGTCAACTACCAACAGTGTAGGCACCGTTATCAACTACCAGCATAGACATCGGGAAGGTTCGGTGATTTCAGAACATCATCCTCAGCAGAGAGATAGAAAGCATCTCTTTTATCTTCATCAAACAAGCATCGACATTGAAAATCAAAACATTGGAATCAACACCAACACATGCATCAGCAACATTGATGAAAGACAACCATTGGAATTATCCCCAGCATAGGCATCAGTAATAACTGGTAATGGTAAAGCGATTTGCGATTTATGATGTGCGATTTGCGAAGTGCGATTTATGATTTACAAAATGCCAAGTGCGATTTGAGATTTGCGAAGTGCGAGGTGCGACATGGGAAGTGCAAAGTGTGATTTGTGAAGTGCGATTTGCAAAAGCATTTTAAACATTCATCATAACATTCATTGCATTGCGATTTGCATCATTAAGTATACCGTGTCATATTTCAAGTGTCTAATAATCTTTGTCATATTCATTTCATTGCATTGTATAAACATAACAAAGAGGGGCATCTGTACACACTCAAAATTTTTCATTCCTGTTACTAACCATGTAGGAGGGTAGAATCATCCTTTATCTCCCAGAGACAACCTTGGAATTCAAAATCATCAAACCAGAACTCCGGCGACAGCAGCAGGAAATCATCAAACCAGAACCCCAGAGATATCCCAGGGAAATCATCATACCAGACCCCCGTAGATAGCCCCGGGAAATATCAAACTAGACTCCCGACGACAGCCCCGGGAAACAGTTAAAAGCCCCTTCAACCTTGGAGACAACCCCCGAAAGGGCAAAACGATCATTTTGACAAGTCTAAAAGTAGTATGCATACAAGCCAATCAAGTATGATGATAAAGCATCTACTTTGGAGATGATCTTATTTATTTATTAATAAAAGTATTCATTTATTAAAGGTATTTAATTATCTACATGATGTTATTTTTTATAATATGTAAATAACCCATAGTTTTAAGCAATATTTTTAGAATCATGATGTTGATCATGCTAATGAGATCTAAATTCTTAGAAAGCTTAAAAATAAAATAGTTCCCAATCGTTTGATTACTAAAATGGGTATTAATAAATTCAGATAGATTGGTACATATGTTGCTTGCTCATTGGATGAGGATGATTGATCTCATGATCATTTATGTGGAGACACTAAAGCAAGTATGTAGGTGCTTATTGGAGAATAAGTTCACTGAACGTGACTCTATATGGAATACCTAATGGAGTTTTACTTACTTGTCAATAAAAATTCTTAATGTGATAGTAGTACAAGTGATCCTTGGACTTGAGATCATCATAGTATCTTGTATGTAATGAATTATACTTTGACTTATTCCTTAAGACCCTTAGGGTATATCAAAGGGTATGCTTGGGTATAATGAGCTACATATGGAGATAATGAATGATCAATAAAGAATCTACCACTTCTAGTAAAAGAAGAGATATATCCTATGTGATTCGTTAAATGACAACCCAGTAATCCTTGGCCAAGGCATAATGAAATTAGAAATGAGTTTCTAATTTACATTATTTGGAGTTGTACATTTTTCAATCGAAATACATATGATTAAATAAAATAAGACTTGACAGTAATTCTATGTTTTGTATTTAATTGGGACATTGTATGGTGGAAGAATTGAATTGTACAGTAACTATTTACTCACAAGTTCTTTTATGATTAATGTTGAAATCTATATTATCTGAAAAGTCGTTGATCGCTAGGGAGGCTTATCCCTATTGTAGAATAAATATTATTTATTTAAATAGAATATTAGTTTAATTTATTTATTTAAATAAGATTAGAATTGTTCTAATTGATTTATTCAAAACCGGTTTAATATGAAGAACCTAAAGGGTCACATCATAAAAGGAAGAATAATTATTTAAGAAGGTAATGGCATAATCGTAATAATGCATTAAGTGTAATTAATTTAATTTATGGTAATAGAATAAATTAAATAGCTTAATGTTTATTATTTAATATTTTGGAAATATTAAATATAAATTAATAAGAGGAGTCTTATTAATATTATTACAATTATTATTATTTTAATTTTTAAAGGAGTTTAGGAATTAATTTAATATTAGTAATCTCATTTATTTCTAATAAGATTAGGAGGAAAATTAATTAAATAAATTTAATTAATTATTCCCAATGTGGTGGGAAGCCTAAATTAATTAAAGGAATTTAATTAATTAAATGAAACCTCATGTCTAATAGGATTAGAAGGGTTGACTAATAGCTGTATAAGAGGAGTCTTATAATAGATATCAGTTGATGAAATTCCAATTGTTAGAGAATACTCCTTTTCTATAGTGGATAGAAACCTAGGGTTTAATTAACCACCCTCCTTCTTGATAATTCCTCTTCCTTAGTGGATCACCTCTAGAGGCCAAACACTTGGGTGACTAACGTTGATCAAAGGAAGGAATCTAACCCGGATAATTTAAAGAGATTGCGAAGAACAAGGAGTTGAACTTGTACCTGTGGAAGCTTCATTCTACAAGGGTATGAATTCTATAACTTCTAATTTATCATTTTAAATTAATAATTTGCATAAAGTATGATTCGGGGTAATGGTTTTGTAAAAAATTTTAAACTCTGATATACTATGCTTTCGCTAATTTTTGCAATTTGATTGCGCCATGTTTTCGTATAAACCCAACAGTGGCATCAGAGCCAAACCTTTATGCAATTATTAATTATTTTGATTCCATATATATATGGGTATGTATTTAGAATAATTTATTGGCCATAATTAATTGTATAAAATTATAAAAAAATATATTTGAAAGAAAAGAAAAAAAATCAAAAAGCTTCCAATTCGCGAAAGCTATTTTTCTTTTTGGTGAACAATTCGCAAAAGCTTTTTTTTTTTTTTTTGGTGATTCACGGTTTTCATATAAGGCGAAATGATTCAATTCAAAAAGGAGTCCTGGAATTTTTTTTAAAGGAGACTCAGAAGCTTCACGTAATGGCTGATTTACGTTTATATATATATAAGGTACTGTCGACGTTGGTTTTAAAAATCCCGCGGGTCGGGTCATGACCCGGGGCTTTTAAATTACTTTTCCTAAGTTATCTCTACCCTTATTCTTTTTATTTAGGAAAAAGGTTTTGAAGGGTTTTTTAGGAAAATGGCCAACATGTATCATGTCGACGAGTTGAACATTTTACAGAATCGCCAGTTGGTAGATTTGAAATGGTTGTACCAACTCAACCGAGTTTTGTTTGAAAGAGGCCCAATTGCTGGACACTGTCAAAACTTGATCTTTGAAAACAAAGTTTGAGCTCGGGGGCTTGGTTAAGTGTGGGGAATGTGTTAGGCACCCCACGACTCTCGTGTAAACACGGTACCGCATCTTTTCAATATTTTTGTTTAAAAACTAGAATGCGTGAGTGAATGCTGTTTGAAAATTGGGCATATTGATTTGATTGATTCAAAGTAGTGCTTTGCTTCGTTGAACCTATATACGAAGGGTTTGATTTAATTTTGCAAAAAGTCTTTGATTTGATTTGCAAAAGTGTTTTGATTAGATTTGCAAAAGCTTTTCTTTTGATTGAATTGAAAGTGATGTTTTGAAAGCTGTTTATCAAACCCCTACGCTAACATAGGAATTGAAGCCTTTTGATACTTCCAAATTTTATCTTTATAGCCTTAAGGCTGCATGTGAATGGTGATGTGAAGCATTATCAACCATGACAATAAATACACATGTCGGTCTCCTCATGGGTATGAAAGCCATCAGAGGGACGCTTTCACGACAAGCCACAATTCACTTTGTTGAGACCTTAAATCCGGATAACCGTTTTAAGGTCTTTGTATGTACATTTTCAGAAAAACTGGTAGGGTACATTTGTAAACTGAAGTTTGTCCATCATGGGAATCAGATCCCAATCGATTTGATCGTGAATCCCACGATTCCTAGGCTCACATATGAGTTGATAATAAACCTGGACAGCTCACATATGAGTTTGGTTTGATGGGTTTTTGAGTTTTTTATTTGGTTTAACCGCACCAGAAATGGCTGCCTACGTCCTCCTGGGTTGAGAGAGATCAGGTCATTCATAGTTCTGGCTGTTGAGTGAAAAACAGAACCTGATTTGATTTATAGGACCCCTGTAGACACTCAAAATTTTGCTTTTGTCGTACTAACCTTGCAGGAGGGTAAAAGTGTCATTTTACTTCAGAGATAACCCCGAAGGAGGGCAAAAGATCCCGGTCATCTCGGAGACAACCCCGAGAATGATAAAGAGGACCAATGAAGTCCAAACATACTATGACCCGATCGAAGATCGACGAGTTGAGACAGTGATCATCGAAAACCACCTCAGCAAACCTCAAACGATGTGCCATCAAGAGGTAAGCTAGCTAACTGATATCTGGACTTGGTGGATATATTTCAACTACGAGTATTGACTTCCTGAACCCTAACTCAGTCAAACTCGATCTTATCCCGCTGCGTTCATCAAATACAGTCCAAAAGGTAGAGCGGTGGACGCCAACTTCTGCCGAACCGGCATCGAAGGACCAACAGCTGAGCATATGGGCCCCACTTGGGGCAGCCTCAACCAGATCTGTGGCTAGCCGCATATATGGTTGCGGCTGCCTCCGGCAGATTAAAACCCCCACACTTAGCTCATTTTAAAGAGGGAGAGATAGATGTTTAGAGAGAGATAGACATTTTTAGAGAGAGAGAGGCTCAGGTGGAACCTTAAACAACCAACTTGAAGCTCATTTCTCTCCTCTAGCATCTACTTGAAGTCCTCTTAGTGTTCTTAGTTCATTCCGGGAGTCAAAACGCTCATTCACGCGTCCCTTAAGGTGAAATAACGCACTTTTAGCTTTGTTTTCTTTGTAAACTTGGTTCAAATGATATATTAATGAAGTATCTTGTTTGAATATAGTTAAACTTGTTGTATTTCAAGCATATTGTGTAATAGTTGATAGATTTTACATTTCTATTGGTTATATTGTGCTTAATACGTTGTATATCGACTTCGAAGGCTAGATATACCTAGATCTAAGCCTAATCTAGTCCTCGAGAGGTTATTAAGCATGAAGCTTTAACCCGGGGGCTATAATGGCTTAGATCCATGGTATATCTATGGGTTTATTGCTTTGAACGATCCCGGTTAACCCGTATAGCCCTAAATCTATATTTAGAGGTGAAAAGGGGGCCGAATCGGCTTGAACGGTGATTTCAATCGATGAAATCATCTAGTATCGAAGCCGTGGAAGTTATGTATATGTAATATTGTGCAAATAATGTGAGCCTAGGAATCTCGGTGTCGAGATCCCCGAATGGATCCGACATGATTCCCACGATGGACCGGTTTTTATGTTGTAAATGCTTTAAATAACGTAAATATCGATGTACATGTAATATTTGGATCTTAAAAACGAACTTGAGGGGTTAGTTTCGAGAGCTCGGATTTAAGATCCCGTGATAGTGAAAACTTTCATTACGGGAGCTCGGTTCATTGAGATAGCTAATATGCCCGATGATGATCCGAACCTTCTTAACGCTTTTGCATTCATATCATCAAAATGATTTCTCAAAGAAAACCACAAAGAGCTTTTGATGAAATAAAGCGATTCGGGGTAGATCACGTAAATAACATAAAGAATAAAAGAAAGTATCGAAGTCCTCGATTCCTAGTTGGGCAAAGGATTTGAAAACCTTACTTTCCAAAATATCATTTCAATTCATATATCTTGTTAAAAATGAACTTTTGATTAAATCAAATCCTTCGTACTTAGGCGCAAAAGAGGTACAACACTACTTTCAAGTCACCAGAATAAAGACTTAGAAACAAAATAATAAAGCTTTCAAAATCAAGACACACACACACACATATATACACACACAAACACACAAAAACACACTTTTTGCATAGAAAATCAATAAGATGCGGTACCGTGCTTGAACGGGAGTCGGGGGGTGCCTAACATCTTCCCCCCGCTTAACTTAGCCCCCGAATTCCACGAATCTAGTGTTTCAAGACCAATCTTTAGAGTCACGCATTGGACCATCTTGCGAAAAAACCATTAAAACTCGGATGAGTTGGTACATCCATTTAAAAAATACCAACTAGCAACTTTGTCTCAATAGGTCCAATCATCAAAATAAAATCAAACTTTTCAAAATTGTCGACACATATGTCGGTACTAGTTTCCTACAAAATTCACCCTTTAAACGGAACCCCAAAGACAAAGCAAAAGTGAAAGGGTAGAATAAGATTCAAATTAGGAAATATGGGCATTTCTCTTTTTCCCCCAGATAAGAGAGGAAGGGAAACACAACCAAAGAAAAAAGAATCTCCTCCTTCAAACAAAAAAGGGGAGATCAGAGGAAAAGAGATTGCTTCTTCTCAGCGTCGACAGGTGGCAACTCTGCTGGGGACTCAAAGAGGGCTTAAGCCGTGATCAAACTTTTAGATTTTCATTCTGCATATGCATTTTGTGTGAATGATCACAGTGTCAATCTTTTAGCATTTTGTATTAGTGCCTCGCACAATATATTAGTTCCTCACATAATATATTAGTGCTTCGCACAATGTCATCATATTACATGCGGTGAGGACGTGAATGTATGTGAATGTATGTTGTGTGGTACCTCCATTAGGAGGCAATCCCGTCGGTTGTTTATTACTGGACTCCTATGGATGTTTCCATTGTGAGGCTCAGGAAAGGCACCACTCAGATCCGCTCCAATTGAAACATGGATGTTTTCATCAAGTAAATTGCGAAGATCTGGGAACCAATTTCAAACAGCCCGTGAGAGTAACCCTAAGATAGGTCAGCCTCTGATAAACCAAACGCGCGGTGTGCTTCTTCATGCCCTATTTAATTTTTTATGTATGTAAATGACTGTTATCTTGAACTGTCATACACATATCTTTTACATCCTGTCATCAATTCGACTAACTCGTATTTCAGGAAAAGATTAAAAAAACATTAAACTGATGCATAGCATGTCATGCATCCCTATCCACCAATATCCAGTCTAAACTAGATAACGGTTGTTGTGTAGATTGGTCCTAAAACCCGATCGCGAGCCAAAAAGGCCCTTTCACCAGTCCAAATGGCTGAAGGAAGTTCAACAGAACCCATCCCAGTATCTCGAGATGAATTAGAGGAGTTTAAGAAGTAAATGGCCGAGATGATGACCCTATTAAAAGAACAGTACAAAGTATCTCAGGAATCTAAGCACAAGAGTCCGACTGAATCCTCTGTGCAAGGAGACATGAAAGTACCCGAGAAGGAAGGTGATACCCATACGTCCACACCTATATTTCCCCTCGATGTTGAACTACCCAAGGAGGCCCCGATCCAGAAGACGACACGGGACATCACAAACCTCCGGGAGGACAAAGACACTGGAGACATTAGGAAGAAAGTTAGACAGATGGAAGACGCTGTGAGAACCTGAATTTTTAGATATTATTAAATAAGGATTTAATAAATAAAATTCTTAAATTGTGAGATGGGTTCGAATAAGAATATATATGTGATATGAGGTATGTGGTATTATATTACATAGGGTAATATGGACTATGTAATATGTGTTTTTGTGAATTATAAATATATTATTAATATATATTTGTTATTTATTTTAGAGAGGATTCAATTGAGGTAAAGGAGGTGGATAAATTCCTATCGATATTAAATAATTTATAGAATTATTTTATCATAGTAAGTTGGTGACATTAAATATCCTTAATGTATAATCACTATATTCTTGTGTATGTGTATTAATAACTAATATGTTTATAATATAGGTTATTAATAGCACTTAAGCTATCCGTGAATATGTTTGGATAATGAAGCATGAGTTAGTTAAGGAATTAACTAATAAGAATAAATATTGGTTAATTCATAGTTGAGAGTTATATTATGGAGTAATATAATGTTAATATTGAACCTTAATGATATGGTGCAGTGTTTAATTTACTTAAGTAAATGAGTGAATTAATAAATGTGTTGAATATGTAATTATAGTTGATACTTTTATATATATATATTACTTAGAATGGTAATATATGAGAAAAGTCTAATAAGCGACTAACGTTAATAAATATATATATACGTTATTAAAGAGAAACTAGAAATCATTATATCATTAAATGAATATTTGAAGAAATTATTTTGGGAACAATTTATAGGAAAAAAAAGAGAACTAATTATTATATATTTCTAATAAAGGATATTAAAATAATTTCTAATATTGAATTATTTTAATAAAAGGAAGAAATGTTATTTTTTAATAATAATATTACTTTATATGTTTTTGTATAAGGTAATAGGTATGATTAATTAATATGGTAAATATATTAAAATATATTTGCTATATGTAAATAAATTGATAAAAACAATTTATTATAATAGAAAATAAACTTATTATCTATTTTTTATATATAATATATGTACATGTGTCGTACACATAGTTATTTGATATTATATTAAGAATAATATCATGAGACAATAAGTAAATTATTTTCTAATAATGAATGTCTTTATTCGGAGAAAACATAATATTTATGTTATGGCAAAATACATAATTTTTAATGTATTTTTCAAGAGAGTTTAATTTATAAAAGGAAACTAAGTTATTTTAATAACTTGAGTTGCCATAGTACCGTAAGTGTTATAAATAATATTTGAATATTTCTATTCGTAATATATTTATATGTGGACCTGATGACTTAATAGTTCTAATTATATTGAACATGTTATAAGTAATAAGTGATGGGAATAATAATAAGCTGGAGATTAAGCTTGTGAGAAATGCCTTGTGTGGCACGATAATAGATTCGGTAATGAATTGATTAATTCGAGGATGGAAGAATTATTAATTAAATAATTAATCTATATTAATTGTTATTATAATAGTATGTTAAATTATTATTATGGCTAGTGATAGTATAATAATAAGGAAATTGATTATAAATATAATCGAAATTGTGATTACTAAATTGATGAAGGATGAGGTAAATTGTCTTACTATATTAATTATTGTTATGGGCAATATAATATTATCAAGTAGTTATTTGATAATATGTTAATTAAGGAGTAGATGATTTATAAATATAATAAGATTTATATTTATAAGATAAATGTTAATTAATTGTTATAGAGATTAATAATTTCATTGATTTACGAGGAAGGGGTTCATTAATATTATTATTAATTAATTGATAAGATAAGTAATTTATTAATTTCTATGTGCAAACATGCGATATTAAAAATATAACATATAGTAGTTACACATATGTTATATAAAGTGTAGTGCAACATTAATGTGACTATATTATATGTATAAACTATATAGTATGATTGGTTGCATTAAGAGAGTTACATAATAATATTGCTTATGTGACTAAATAGTGGTGGGTAGACCTTGAGATATACCCTATTACCATATACCAATATCAATAAACAATTATTATTTGATAATAATTTTAATAGTTATTATAATTGAAATAATAACCATTTTATAATGAGTAATACCCAATTGAATTATATTTGGTGATAATGTACATGGATTATATGTTGGTGTATATACCTATTTGTTACATTGTATTTAGAAGGGACATTGTGACTTAAAAATATACTATGTGAACATACACTATAGTATATATATTATGTGTATGGATGTATTAACCTAAGTGTTACATTACCTTTACAATGCTGAGAATTGCTTGTCCCTAGCTTTGTGAGAGCCCCTCTCATCTCCTCTTCACGTGCACAAACTCCAAGCTAGTCTATTCCTATAACCATAAAACTCAGCAAACATTCATAGCAATGATGAGTAAGGAAGTGGTTTTCATGATTCAATTCAACTACTATCTACCCACTCCCTCTTAACTACCATGCAATTCTCATTCCCGTTGGTTTAAATTAGGGAGCAAAGTTATGGACTGTGTATTAGAATTTCTATAAATGCAGCCTCCCTTCTTCTCTTTTCTAATTGCTGAGATTTCTCTGTAGAGCTAGTATAAGTTTTTGTAACTGAGAATTTAAAGAGTGTATAGCATGTTGGTGAAGAGTCTGATAATTGAGAATGAGTACATTGAAGGAGTATTCATTTGAGCTTTAATAGAGGTATACTTCCCTTGTGTTCTTCATTTCGAAAATTCTAAATAAATCTTGATTTCATGCATGAACTCTTGCTAATTGGAGTTAGGAATGTTTTAAACTTATTCTCTAAGATCACATGTATGTTAGAAATGTATTATAGCAGTTTAAAATCAAAATTTGCTATGAAATTTATGAGTTGGGTTGCAGTCTGCCGAAGCAGGCTGTCTCTGCCTCTGGCCGGAGCCCTGCGCAGCTGCGCCAGTTGTATACTGGTCAGCGGCACAGCTGTGCCGGTACCAAATTCTAGTTTTTGATTTTTGTTGCAGATCTGTTATGTGCTATCGTGTGTCATCACTTTAAACAAGCTTGATGACTGGTTTAACATGTGTAATGAGATACCTAGACCTAATGTAAACGTGTGTTACTATGCTCGCATGTACGGTTAATGAAACCACCTATAATCTTAAAAATGAACTTAGAGTTTCAAAAAGGGACTTTGACATGTTATATCTATTTTAACATTTTGACCCTGCAAGCATATGAGTATGACCTAGAAATACATGATTCGTATGTTCACTTGCGTAGATAAGCTTCATAATGAAATACGAACATGCAAACCTCACTAGTAGCAAAAATGTAAGTTTTACAAAATAAACTTTGGACATGTATATACCATGCTAACGTTTTGATTTTACAAACATATTGGTATGGTTTAAGAATGCATGAATAGCATGTTAATTTACGTACATATATTTCACAATGTAATGTGAACATACGAGCCTTATTAGTGAGCTTACTAATGAAAATATAAGCTGTGGTCGTGCACGTTAACATATTACCTTGAGATTTGGATTTTGATTTATATGAACATATGTAATAGCACTCTTGAACTCTCTCATGTATCATACAAGTATATATATACCATGACTACATATCATGAAACCAAGTTTAGCGTAAACGAAGCATGTTTTCAAACTAATAATTGTGATAGTTACATGTATGAAGTATGAATATTCATGAACATGCCCAGTATGAGTTATATGAATACTTTATGTGTTTAAAGAACTAGCATGATAAACTTTGTGATGTTCATGACCTTGAGTGACCTTAAATTGTTGGAATGTTGACTTAGAACCTATATCAGTGTAAATTGAACATGAAAAGGTTGAACGAGCATGAAAGTATCCTTTAATATGTATACATGCAATGTAGGACCATATGTTAAACTTGAATCCGACTTCGACGGTTAATATAGTATAATTGCTTTGTTATGGCCTTATGTGCTAGTAATGATATATGAGAATGATTAACTCAAAAGATGGACTACACTAGCTATATGTAAATAGATTAGTGGTAGACGGGCATGTGGATGTAGAGAGTGGTAGTAAGTACGTATGGTTAAAGTATACGTATACTTACATATTTATTCTAAGAATACGATAAGAATGGGAGACGAAGGTTCTAAGAACCAAGTTAAACAACAATGTAACCTTTATTATTACATTGAGAATGTGTGGATACATATAACTAATGAGTGTGATCTCTATGGTTAATATAACTGTGTAGGATTACACGAAGCGCAGATATTCTTAAGCAGTTAAGTCGTAGTTGTTAAACTACGAATCAGGCAAGTCTTTCAGTTCCTATTTGATATATGAATTCAATAACTGTTAGTTGAATTATATTATGCTGTGATAATGTGAACTTATATATGAATTGTATATGAGATATAAATGAGATTGAAAGTTGATCTTTGATGATATACTTGTTATGTGAAAGTAACATGCATAGTAAATATAAATTGTTTATAAATGCATGAACTGAGTATGATGTTGTATGCTATGTGATGCATGAAAACTGTTAGAATTGATAAGTTGTCGAGCTCACTCTTGCAAATAACCACTTTTGCAGGTTAAGGATTCACGGTAAAGATTTCGTGCTTCTTGATTGATAAAGATAGATAGTATCGCAACGAAGAATACTATTTAGATTATCGTTTGAACCCTGTTTAGGTTCTAAGAGTTGTTCTTGATAATTGTATACGTTGTTTAAAACTTGTCGTACTGTAAAAATGTATTAGTTGATACATAGAGGATATCAAGTCGAGTTGTAAACGTTATACGATAACTCAAATAGAATGAATCATATTATAAAGTTGATTCAGGGATTTGTAATTGATTCAAAGTTATGGAATCAATAAGAAGAATTTATTCAAAGGATATTGAAAAGTTTAAATTATTCTGTATTTTAGTAACATCGAATATGTTGTAAAGACGAGATCTTGGATATAAATAGAATTTATATTCTAAATTGAAATATGCAAAGTTGTATTCTTTTACTAATGATTAAAAGATGTAATAGTTTGACGATAGTAGTATCGTGATTGCACCAGATCCGAGGAAAGAGAGGAACCCAGATTTGGGGGGGTCACAGATGCTATCCGGTCAATGAAAGGGACAGGATCCCACGAGAGCGTGAATTACTCGGATCTATATATATTCCCAAAGGCGAGATACCCGAATAAGTTTCAAGTCCCCGAGTTCGAGAAATACAACGGACTTGGAGACCCATACAGTCACTTGAAAGTCTACATAGGTGAACTTGGAACTTACGCTGATGATGAAAACCTCCAGATGCAGCTGTTTTAAAAGAGCTTTACTGGTGAAGCCCGAACGTGGTACGCACAGATAGAGAATTCCAAAGTCAGAGGTTGGGAAGATTTGGCCCATGCTTTCCTCAATTAATACAGTTTCCAATCCCATATGGCACCCGATCGCTACCAGGTTACTAAAGTCAAAAAGCTGGGCAATGAATCGTTCAAAGAATACGCTCAGAGGTGGAGGCGAATGGCAGCCAAAGTCAACCCACTAATGGATGAGGGTGAGATGGTGACAACCTTCATTGATATACAAGAAGCCCCTTTCTATGAGAGAGTCCTCGCTGGGTTAGGAAAATCCTTTTCTGAAATGATTAAGCACGGGGAAATGGTAGAAATGGGTTTGAAGTCTGGAAAAATCAAAGACCTCACTGCTTTGGAAGCCGTAGCCGAGCACATACAGTCAGGAAATTATGCAAGCGCTCCCAAAAGAGGATAAAAAAGAAAGGAAGAAGATGTCTCTTTAATATTGCAAGGACAATCTGCTAATAAGAGCCCTAACTCATCTATCCAGAGGCAGAACCCTCAGCCAGTGAATACCCAAAATTATATTGTAATGAAGGCCGGGGAAAACAAGCGAAGAAGGATATTCACTCCTTTGGGAGACTCCTTGGAGAACATATTAGCCCTACTGATCACCAAGAAAAAGATCGTCGAGCTTGCTCCACCTTCCGATCCAAATGGAAGGCAATTCGATTCCAACAAGAAATGCGCCTACCATTCCAACTCACCGTGGCATGATACTCAGGAGTGTTAAACTCTGAAGAACAAAATTCAAAACTTGATTGACAGCGGGGAGATTATAGTCAAAACCCCTGAGCAACTGAATGTCAACAACAACCCTCTGCCTCAGTATGCAGATGAAGAAGTCAACATGATCAGTGCCGGAAGCATGGAAAACCCTAAATACCTGGGGAAGATGGGAGAGTTACCCTTTACACAGGACCCTGCCATATGGGGATACCTTGAAGAAAAGTACGGGGTAGAGCAAGAATTGGATTCAATCAAGGCGCAAGTTGATCAGCTGACAGAATTGGTTATATACCAACATCAGTTGACCCGACAACTAATAAACCAGGTCTTATCAAAGCCAGCTGACCCCATAGCTGTCCAAGACGTTTCAACCTCCAGAAGGGATCAGATTTACTGCCAATAGCAGGATAGATGTACCGAAAAAATGGCCCGAGAAGCTAGACTGCAGAATCGGCGAGATTTTACCGCTAAACAGAAATTCACCCCGTTCAGGCAGTTCCGGGAGGAGATTCTCTGCACCTTGATCGAGGAGGGGAAGATTACGGAATTCCTGCCACCCTCAGATACAAGATTAAAGTGTTTCGATCCTTCCAGATCCTGCCTTTACCATTCAAATGCTCCTAGACATGCCACGGAGGAATGTTGGGCTCTGCAACATCTAATCCAGAACTTGATTGAATCAGGGGAATTGGAATTGATGAACAAAGCTGAGATCTTCTGCGAGGAAGAGATAAACTACCCTCGAGGACCGAGGAACTTAGAAGGTATGATAGCCGTTATCCTTTGCATGGAAGGAACATCCGGCGGACCCATAACCATCCAAGGAGTATTTGAGCAGAGAAACAAAGCCACTCTCGAGATATCAGCGCCTAAACCCCTGATGTTGGCTCCTTGGCCGCAACTTCCAATTCTCAGCCTGAAGAAGGTACCGTGGAATTATGGAGAAGGTATAAAATTGGCACCTGACTGTACCGCCATCATACCTAGGGAGAATCCATTTTACCTCCTGGGGCATTTGGCGAAACCGGCAACCAAGGTATTGGGGAAGGTATCTATTGGAAAGATCACAGAGTTCCTCCACAAAATAGGGCACGGTGAAGCCAGGACGGTGAGGCAGTTGGAAGCTGAACCCCATCAAATCTCCATCTTGGATTTGGTTTTAGATTCTGACGACCATCGTCAAATCCTGATCTAAGTATTGGAGGAAACACACTTACCTAAGACTATCGATACTGAGAAATTCCAGCACTTGATCAGCCATATACTGGATAGTAATGTGATATCCTTTACTTGCGACGATATACCAGCCGAAGGAACTGGGCATCACAAACCATTGTATATCGCTATCGTTTCGTCATGATATATGGTAGGTGGCGTGCTAATCGACGAAGGGTTGTCTTTGAACATTTGTCCACAGGATACTCTAGAGAAGATGAAGATTAACCCGAACCGAATTTGGGAAAGCCATGTTATGGTACGGGCTTTAGATGGATCAAGAAGGGATACTATGGGGGAGATTGAACTTCCTGTGGAGATTGGCCCTTTCACTTTCAACATACCTTTCCAGATCATGAAGATCACCACCAGGTATAATCTGTTGTTAGGACGACCATGGATCCATATGGCTGGCGCCGTTCCTTCAACTCTTCATCAACAAATAAAATATATCGTCAACGATAATCTGGTGACTGTCAGTGCAGAACCTGATTATCCTATTCATGACCTAGGAGATATGCCCCTGATCGGTGTGAATGAAGGTATCGAGCCTGCCAATTTTCAAGCCTTTGAAATTTGTAATCCACGATATCACTCTATGGGGGCACCGGTCTTAATCCCCCGGATATCTCCTGAAGTGATGGTGGTTGGCTAAGAGATGCTGTCCCGAGGACATCGATTAGGATGAGGACTGGGGAAGAATGGCCAAGGAATCAGGAACCAATCCGTATACCCACGCAGTTGGGGAAGGCTGGACTTGGGTACTCTGGTGGATCTTAACATCAGAATCCTCACAAGCATAAACCAGTTAATCATCTGATTCACCTCAAGCCAAACCTCAGTAAAACAGAATTTAAAGAGCCACTCAAGAAGATCCCCCTCATTATTTCAAACCTCCTGATTCCTAAAGTAAATCAAAGAGGACATCAGACAGACGGGGATGAAAAGCCTATCCAGGATTTGGCCTGGAATGCCAAAGACAAGAAGTTTCTGGAAGAGATCCAGTTGCAATTCCTGAGCAGTTTTTGCCACTCTGAAGAGGACCTGAAGAAGTCTGATGGGGCAGATCTGTCAAGTGATCAACCTATTCTCCCAGCCCTTAACTAGGTAAATGTAAACATCCCGAGCGAGGATCCAGGGACCAGTTCCAAACCAGTTATGACCATCTTGTAAGACGACGACTCCAGTAGCGCATCTATCTCAGCAACTCCCCATGATCTCATGACCAGCAATTGGACGATCACCCCACAGATCGTCCGAAAAGGGTAAAAACCAGGAAGTGATCGCTGAAAGGGAGCTCTACCTTTACCTATATTTATGTCTATTTTATTTCATCTGTAGCTTGTTATTGCTAGTTGTCATATTAACTGTTGAATCTTTTTGTAATTGACGACTACTTGTATATATTTAGCAATCAAGTTTTTATCTCAGGTTTCCAAATTTGCGTAGTCCTAGACATGTCCATGACTTGGTGAATTTGAGTAATGATTATAATTTCAACATAGAACTAGACTTTGACTTGATAGGAATCGAGCAAGAGGAAGGGGATGATGACGAGGTGCCCGAGGAAATTAAAGCATGGGTCAAAGATAAACCTAAACCCAATCTCAATCAAACCACTACCATAAATATCAAAACCCTTAACGATCCTAAAGGGATATAAATAGGAACTAACCTTCCCTCTAACCAAGAAAAAGAACTAATCCAACTCTTAACCCAGTTCAAGGATGTTTTTGCCTGGTCTCATGAAGACATGATAGGTCTATCCACCGATATCGTCGTCCATCGACTACCAATTAAAGAAGGGTTCAAACCGGTCAAGTAAAAACTGAGACGGTTGAAACCAAAATGGAGCCTGAAGGTCAAAGAAGAAATTATCAAACAGTTCAAAGCGTGAATCATTATGGTGTCAACGTACCCTGAATGGTTGTCCAATGTAGTCCTAGTGCCAAAATCTGGAGGAAAGGTGCGAGTTTGTGTGGATTATCGAGATCTCAACAAAGCCAGCTTTAAGGATGACTTCCCAGTGCCGTTCATCCACGTATTAATCGACAACACTACACAGTTCAAGATGGTTTCTTTCACTGATTGCTTTGCGGGATATCACTAGATCATGGTTGCTGAAGAAGACAGGGAATAGACCGCCTTCATTACCCCATGGGGAACCTTTTGTTATCGAAGACAAGCTTTTGGCCTTACCAATGCTGGCGCTACTTATCAAAGAGCCATGATGACCTTATTCCACGATATAATGCATAAAGAAATCGAAGTGTATGTGGATGATATCATCGTAAAGTCTCAACAGGCTGATGACCATTGCACCCATCTTCGAAGGTTGTTTGAACGACTCTGCAAGTTCAATTTGGAGTTAAACCCAGCGAAGTGTGCTTTTGGGATGAAATCTGGCAAACTACTGGGATTTCTTGGGAGCAACCGGGGCATTGAATTGGATCCTGCCAAAATCCAAACCATCACGGAAATGCCTGAGCCTCCTGGGAAGAATCAACTTCATCAGCCGGTTCATATCGCGGGTAACAGCAACCTTTGAGCCCATTTTCAAACTGTTAAGGAAGAATTCTTTGGGAAAATGGAATGAAGACTACCGAAAAGCTTTCCACACCATCCAGAAAGGGTTGATTGAAGCACCTTTATTGGTACCCCCAATGGATGGAATTCCGTTATTCATGTATATCTCTGTCAACTCCAACGCTATGGGTTGTCTACTGGGGCAGAAGGATGACATGGGGAAAGAAAGAGCTATCTATTATCTCAGTAAGCGCTTCAGTAGCGGAGAACAGAAATATACTCTGATAAAAAGAACCTATTGTGCATTAGCTTGGGCAGCCACGAGGTTACAGTATTACCTACACGGCCATACCACTTATCTCATATTGAGGATGGATCCTTTGAAATACATCTTCAGCAAGCCGATTTTGAACTATCGCTTATCCAAGTGGCAATTAATCCTTCAACAGTTTGACATCATCTATGTCACCCAAAAGTCCATTAAAGGGCAAGTGATTGCGGATCACCTGTCAGCTGCACCAACAGGAGGTTTTGAGCCTCTGGAAATGTATATCCTGGAGGAGGAAGTGTTGAGTATTCAACTGATCAATAAGGAGGATCAAGGTCAATTCTAGAAAATGTATTTTGACGGCGCATCAAACGCTGAGGGTGCCAGAGCCGGGAGTCCTGGTATCCATCACGGGAGATCAATACCCCGTGGCCACCAAGTTGTATTTCAACAACTCCAACAATACCACGGAATAGGAAGGGTGCATTGTGGGGTTAAAGCTGGCTCAGTCCATGGGAGTAAAATGTTTAGCAGTATTTGGAGATTCGGAGCTAGTCATCAGACAGTCTACCGGGGCATACACCACTAAAGAACTGCATCTACTGCCGTATCATTGACATGTCCTCAGATTGGCAGGGGAATTTGAATACATTGCCTTCATGCATATCCCTCAGAACCGAAATGATTTTGACGATGCATTGGCCACATTAGCTTCACTGGTGAACCTGTCAGCAATAAGGGGAATGCCTGTCATCACTTTCACTATGCAAAATACACCATCGTATGGAAACAATGTAGGGGAGATATTAGATGAGATACCACCTGCGGGACCACCTTGGTACCACCATATCAAAGAATATTTGCCAGATCAGCCAACCCCTGAAGGGATGAGTCAAGCCACGAAGAAGCGAATACAGAAAATGGCCATGAATTTCTACCTAAGTGGAGATGCTCTCTATAAGAGAGATCCAGGTGTAGGACTTCTGAGATGCCTAGAAAAAGATCAAGCCCAGCGACTTATGAATGAAGTATATGGTGGAGTATGCGGAGCACATATGAGTGGACCTCTGCTTGCCAAGAAAATTTTGAGGACCGGACACTACTGGATATCCCTCAAAACGAATTGCGATAATCATGTCAAGCGTTGCTATCAATGCCAGATCCACGCCAATATTATTCACGCGCCTCCGAATCAACTATATTGCATGACGTCACCATGGCCTTTTTCCATGTGGGGAATGGACGTGATAGGACCAGTTGAGCCTAAAGCCAGTAACGGTCATTGATTCATCTTCACTATGATTGACTACTTTACCAAGTGGGTGGAAGCAGCTTCTTTCCCTAGGGTCACCAAGGAGGTCATCGTTGGTTTCATTAGAAACAACGTCATCTGTCGGTATAGACAACCCGAGGTTATCATATCAGACAACGCGAAGAACCTGAATAACGAGATGATGAGGGAACTATGCAGTAAGTTCAATATCAAACACCTCAATTCGGTTATTTATCATCTTAAGATGAACGGCGCGGTGGAAGCGGCTAATAAGAACATCAAGAAGATAATGATGAATATGTAAGCGAATCACCGGGGATGGCCTGAGCTATTGCCGTTAACCCTACTCGCATACCGGACGTCGACTCGAACTTCGACTGGGGCAACACGCTACGCACTGGTATATGGTATGGAGGCTGTACTTCCTATCGAAGTGGAGATGGAATCACTAAGAGTGATGCTAGATGCCCAGATAGAGGAGAGCCAATGGATATAAGATCGATACGATCAGTTATCACTATTAGATGAAAGAAGAGCTGCTGCATATTCCACGGTCAACTCTATCAACAGTAAATGTCCCGATCTTATAACAAGAGGGTACGACCTTGGGAATTCAAAGAGCATGATTTGGTACTGAAGAAAATCATTCTGGGCCAGAATGCAGCTAAGGGAAAATTTGCCCCAAACTGGGAAGGACCCTTTCTTGTAAAAGCAGTCCTATCGGGCGGAGCTTTGAAATTGGAAGAGATGGACGGTGAGGAATTCCTGCAGCTAATCAATTCTGAGTCGGTGAAACGGAATTATGTCTGAGACCCTTTTTTCGCTTTCAAACTGGACTGCTATATCTTGATTAAAAAAAGAGAAAAAAAAGAAAAAAAAGAAAAAAAAGAAAAAGAAAAAATATATCAAGTCTAGTTTTTCAGGTTTGAGCCTGAACTACGAAAGACCTGATCTCCTATCTGTGGGAATACGTAGGCAGCCATTTATGGTGCGGTCTAACCCTTGAAAAACATCAAAATCCTATCAAATCTAACCCTTCAAATCAAATTAAAATCCTATCAAATCCAAACTCAAACTCAGGTAAACCACTTTTTAAACTTTTCAAGTCTGAGCCTGAACTACGAATGACCTGATCTCCTATCTGTGGGAGTACATAGGCAGCCATTTATGGTGCGGTCTAACCTTCAAAAATCCAAACACTGTCCTATTATTCAAAATCCTAACCTATCCAGAAAACCTATCCATAAGCCCATCCAATCGACGGCTCATGCGGAGAAGACCTAGCGACATCTCATCATCACTCCCGCCGAATCTGATGCTACATGACGAGACTAGTGCTATATCGACATAATAAATTATGAAGCAAAAATGGCAACCGTGGACATGGTTAGACATGCGTAAATAAGGGAAGTGAACTGAACTTGCTTCTTTTTATATATACAAATGTTTAGAATACAAAAGTTGATTCTAACCTATGACAAGTAATAATAACAAAGTCTCTATAGGAAAATAAAATAGAGCTATAAATCAGTGGTGAGACGAGCCAACATTGCCAAATATCCAGCAGTCTCTGTAATCGGGGGAGCAGCTCTGAACTCGTGCTCCAATGTATCAACCCGCCTCAGCATCTCTGCTGCCATACGAGAAATCTCCTCTTGACTCTGCACTACACCCTGTACGAGACCAATGAGTCCATCTGAGAAAGTCTGGGCCTCATCTCTGTCAATGAGGGTCTGGTCTCTAGAAGCACGGGCTGCATCTCTCTCAATGATAGCAGCATCCCGACCAGCTACGGTGGTCAATAATAGGGCCCGAGCCTAATCCTTCTCAAAGGTCACCAGGTGAAGCTGTCTATCCATCGCCTCAATGGAAACTGAGGCCGAACGCGTGACAGTGCTCACTAGAGAAGCTGCCAACTCTACAAATAAAGCATCCTCAGTCGGAGATATAGGATCCACCATCAGTTCTGCCGCATCCATGGACCAACCATCGTCATCAGATAAAGATCCTATACCAACCTGATCTGCGATCTCTGGTGCCAAATCTGACTCAAGCCAAGCTGAATACTCTGTGGAGCTGCCCGGATGGCCATCTCTAAACTCTGATGTCTGTCGATGAGACCAGAACCCATAAACCAGAACTAAATCAACCTCGGTAACTGAGCAGATGAGGAAGCGATAATCTACAATCCCCTCAAATGCATGGATCTCCTGGTACTGATCAAACTGACCCATCACCGCCAGAAGATGATAGGTCGTCACACGCCTCAAACCCACCAAGGGGAGGAAATCCAGATCGGCCACATGGGTGGTGAAACTCATAAAGGAGCAGTACCCAAAATATATGACTATAGCAAAAGGCTCCTCCATGGCACCCAGAAATGAAGTCCAGGACGCCTCATCGACACAAGAAGTCGGGCGATATGAATAGACCTGAGACAAGCCATGTCCAAAATAGAAACCATGACGGCGAAGCCGCCCTATCGGTCGAAGATGCGTCATCAACCAGATGTATAGAAGCACTGGGCTACCTCTGAACTCCTGATCACCAGCATCATGGCAAATAGAGGCTGATATCAATGTCTCTGCCAGGATAAGGGGCAATATAGTAAAGTCCTCTCGGAGAGCTCTAACAGCCATCAACATCTCCACATCCAGATGATCAGTATAAAATGGCATGTATAGATAGGCTATGAGGTACATAACCAAGGCATCCACTCGGGCAACGTGCCATCGCTCCTCTGAAATGATGAAGTCTCCGTGATAAACAGCAAAGCTATCCACGGAAGCAAATTGCCTAATCATAAAGTCTATAGAGATAATGTGGCTACCACCCACCTCGGCCATCACAACTGCCCTAAGTCTAGTCATCATGATGAACTGGCGGCACATATAGCCCAAAGCCATCCGAGCACATGGGCCCCTCCATCGACAATCCCGAGATACGACTATAATCCTCCAACGTAGGAGTCAACTTGGCCGAGCCGAACCGGAAGATATGACGCTCAGAAATCCAATACCTGAGTATCCCGGCAACAAATCCCTCTAGAATCTAAAATGATACATAGAGTGGCCTAACATGCGGCTGACATCAACACGGTCGGTATATGGCAACTGATCATACCAAACCCTCAAACTAGTAGCTACGTGGCTGGGAGGAAGGTGGTCCAAATGCACCACAGCAGAGGACGACATCTGTAAAAACTGTGTCAATAAGACCATACAGGGGTCAATTGTAGACACTCAAAATTTTGCTTTTGTCTTACTAACCCTGTAGGAGGGTAAAAGCATCATTTTACTTCGGAGACAACCCCGAATTAGGGCAAAAGATCCCGGTCATCTCGGAGATAACCCCAGGAATGATGAAGAGGACCAATGAAGTCCGAACATACTGTGGCCCAATCAAAGATCGACGAGCTGAGACAGTGATCATCAAAAACCACCTCAGCAAATCTCAAATGACGTGCCATCAAAAGATAAGCCTACGAACTGATATCTGGACCGAGAAGATATCTCGGCTATGAGTATCGATTTCCAAAATCCTATTTCAGTCAGACTCGATCATATCTCGCTGCGTTCGTCAAAGAAGGTCCGAAAGATCAATCGACGGACGTCAACTTCTGCCGAACCAAGACCGAAGGACCAATAGCCAAGCCAGGGGGTCACTTGGGTAGCCTCAACCATATATGCGGCTGGCTGCATACATGTGTGCGGCTACTCAGGATAGATTATAATCCCCCACTTAGTTTATTTTAGAAAAAAAAGGAGGCATTTAGAGAGAGAAATACATTTTTAGAGAGAGAAGAGCTCGGGTGGAACATAAACTAAGCAACTTGAAGCTCAAATCTTCCATCTAGCATCTACTTGAAGCCATCTTAGTGTTCTTAGTTCATCCCGGGAGTCAAAATGTTTGTTCACGCGTCCCCCAAGGTGAAATAATGCACTTTTAGCTTCGTTTCCTTTGTAAACTAGGTTCAAATGATAGATTGATGAAGTATCTTGTTTGAATATAGTTAAACTTGTTGTATTTTAAGCGTATTATATAATAGTTGATAGAATTTACGTTTCTATTGGTTATATTGTGCTTAATACGTTGTATATTGACTTCGGAGGCTAGATATACCTAGATCTAAGCCTAATCTAGTCCCCGAGAGGTTATTAAGCATGAAGCTTTAACTCGGGGCTATAACAGCTTATTTTCATGGTATATTTATGGATTTATTGCTTTGGAAGGTCCCGGTTAACCCGTATAGCACTAAATCTATATTTAGAGGCGAAAGGGGGGCCGAATCGGCACGAACGGTGATTTCAAAAGATGAAATCGCTTAGTATCGAGGCCCTGGACATTATGTATATGTTATTTTGTTCAAATCATATGAGCCTAGGAATCCCAATATCGAGATCCCCGAATGGATCCGACTTGATTCCCACGATGGACCGGTTTTTATGTTGGAAATGCTTTAAATAACGTAAATATCGATGTACATGTAATATTTGGATCTTGAAAATGAACTCGAGGGGTTAGTCTCGAGAGCTCGGGTTAAAGATCCCGTGATAGTGAAAACTTTAATTACGGGAGCTCGGTTCATCGAGATGGCTTTCATGCCCGATGATGATCCGAACCTTCTTAACGCTTTAGCAATTATATCATCAAAATGATTTCTCAAAGAAAACCCACAAAGAGCTTTTGATGAAATAAAGCGATTTGGGGTAAATTACGTAATCAGCGTAAAGAATAAAAAGAAGTATCGAAGTCCTCGATTCCTAGTCGGACAAAGGATTTGAAAACCTTACTTTCTAAAACCTCATTTCAATTTGCATATCTTATTAAAAATAAACTTTTGATTAAATCAAATCCTTCGTACCTAGGCGCAAAAGAGGTACAACACTACTTTCAAGTCACCAAAAAGACTTAGAAACTAACTAATAAAGCTTTCAAAATCAAAAACACACACACACACACTTACACACTTTTTGCATAGAAAATCAATAAGATGCGGTACCGTGCTTCCACGAGAGTCGGGGGGGTGCCTAACACCTTCCCCCCACTTAATCTATGCCCTAGATTTCATGAATATCGGATTTCAAGACCAATCAAAGAGTCACGCATTGGACCATCTTGCAAAAAATTATTAAAACCCGGATGAGTTGGTACATCCATTTCCAAAATACCAACTGGCGACTCTGTCTCAATCGGTCCAATCAATAAAATCAAACTTTTCAAAATCGTCGACACATATGTCAGTACCGGTTTCCTACGAAATTCACCCTGTAAAACGGAACCCCAAAGACAAAGAGAAAGAGAAAGGAAAAAGAATAAAATTAGGAAATCGGGGCACTCCTCTCTCGTCCCACGGATAAGAGACGATGGCAAACAACCAAAGAGAAATAAACCCCCCCCCTTTCAATTAAAGGGAAGGCACGAAGGGGGATTATTTTTTTCCTGCCCGGCGTTTACAGGTGGCGACTCTGATGGTGATCAAAGAGGGCTTAAGCTGCGATAAAACTTTTTGATTTTCATTCTGCATATGCATTTGTGTGGATGATCTTTGTGTGTGTCAATCTTTTAGCATCTTGTATTAGTGCCTCACACAATATATTAGTGCTTCGCACAATGTCATCATATTATATGCGGTGAGGACGTGAATGTATGTGAATGTATGTTGTGTGGTATCTCCATTAGGGGGTAATCCAGTAGGTTGTTTATTACTGGACTCCTATGGATGTTTCCATTGTGAGGCTCAGGAAAGGCACCACTCAGATCCGCTCCAATTAAAACATGAATGTTTTCATCAAGTAGATTGCGAAGATCTAGGAACCAATTTCAAACAGCCCATGAGAGTAACCCGAAGATAGGTCAGCCTCTGATAAACTAAACGCGCGGTGTGCTTCTTCATGCCCTATTTAATCTTCTATATATGTAAATGACCGTTATCTTGAAATGTCATACACACATCTTTTACATCTTGTCATCAATTCGACTAACTCGTTGTATTACAGGAAAAGATTAAAAAAATATTAAACTGATGCATAGCATGTCATGCATCCCTATCCACCAATATCCAGTCTAAACTAGATATCGGTTTTTGTGCAGATTGGTCCTAAAACCCGATCGCGAGCCAAAAAGGCCCTTTCACCAGTCCAAATGGCTGAAGGAAGTTCATCAGAACCCATCCCAGTATCTCGAGAAGAATTCGAGGAGTTTAAGAAGCAAATGGCCGAGATGACGACCATGTTAAAAGAACAACACAAAGTATCTCAGGAATCTAAGCACAAGAGTCCGACTGAATCCTCTGTGCAAGGAGACATGAAAGTACCCGAGAAGGAAGGTGATACCCATACATCGATACTTATATCTCTCCTAGATGTTGAAGTACCCAAGGAGGCCCCATTCCAAAAGACGACACGGGACATCACAAACCTCCGGGAGGACAAAGACACTGGAGATATTAGGAAGAAAGTTAGACAGATGGAAGACACTATCCGGTCTATGAAAGGGACAGGATCCCACGGGAGCATGAATTACTCGAATCTGTGTATTTTCCCAAAGGCGAGATACCCGGATAAGTTTCAAATCCCCGAGTTCGAGAAATACAATGGACTGGGAGACCCATACACTCACTTGAAAGTCTACATAGGTGAACTTGGAACTTACGCCGAGGATGAAAACCTCAGGATGCAGCTATTTCAGAAGAGCCTTACCGGTGAAGCCCGAATGTGGTACGCACGGATAGACAATTCCAAAGTCAGAGGTTAGGAAGATTTGGCCCATACTTTCCTCAACCAATATAGTTTTCAATCCCAGATGGCACCTGATCGTTATCAAGTTACCAAGGTTAAGAAACTGGATAATGAATCGTTCAGAGAATATGCGCAGCGGTGGAGGCGAATGGCGGCCCAAGTTAACCCACCAATGGGTGAGGGTGAGATGGTGACCACCTTCATTGATATACAAGAAGCCCCTTTCTATGAGAGAGTCCTCGCCGGGTTAGGAAAATCATTTTTCGAAATGATCAAACACGTGGAATGGCATAAATGGGTTTGAAGTCTGGAAAAATCAAAGACCTCACTGCTTTGGAAGCCGTAGCCGAGCACATACAGTAGGGAAATTATGCAAGCGCTCCCAAAAGAGGATCAAAGAGGAAGGAAGAAGATGTCTCGTTAGTATTGCAAGGACAATCTGCTAACAAGAGCCCTAACTCACCTATCAGAGGCAGAACCCTCATCCCGTAAATTTTCAAAATTCTACAGCAATGAAAGTTGGGGAAAATAAGCGAAGAATATATTTACTCCTTTGGGAGACTCCTGGAAAATATATTAGCCCTGTTGATTGCCCAGAAAAAGATCATTGAGCTTGCTCTACCTTCTGATCCAAATGGAAGGCAATTCAATTCCAAAAAGAAATGCGCCTACCATTCCAACTCACCGGGGCATGATACTCAGGAGTGTTGGACTCTGAAGCACAAAATTCAAAACTTGATTGACAGCGGGGAGATTATAGTCAAAATCCCTGAGCAGCCGAATGCCAAAAATAACCCTCTGCCTCAGTATGCAGAGGAAGGAGTCAACATGATTAGTGCCGGAAGTAGGGAAAACTGTAAATACCTGAGGAAGATGGGAGAGTTACCCTCGGCACATGACTCTGCAATATGGGGATACCCTGAAGAAAAGTACGGGGTAGAGCAAGAATTAGCTTCAATCAGAGCGCAGGTGGATCAGCTAGCTGAATTGGTGGTATACCAACACCAGTTGACCCGACAGCTCATCGACCAAGTCTTATCAAAGCCAAATGACCCCATATCTGTCCAAGATGTTTCAACCTCCAAAAGGGGTGGGATCCATTGCCCAGAGCAGAACAAATAGACTGAAAAGATGGCTCGAGAAGCTAGATTGCAGAGCCGTTAAGATTTTGCAGTTAAACAGAAATTCAACCCGTTGAGGCAATCTAGAGAGGAGATTCTCTGTACCTTGATCGAGGAGGGGAGGATTACAGAATTTTTTCCACCCCCAGATACGAGATCAAAGTGTTTCAATCCTTCCATATCCTTCCTTTACCATTCGAATGCCCCTGGACATGCCACGGAAGAATATTGGGCCTTGCGACATCTAATCCAGAACTAGATTGAATCAGGAGAACTAGATTCAATGAACAAAATTGAGATCTTCTCTAAGGAAGAGATAAACTACCCTCGAGGACCGAGGAATTTAGAAGGTATGATAGTCGTTATCCTTTGCATGGAAGGAATATTCGGCTGACCCATAACCATCCAAGGAGTATCTGAGCAGAGAAACAAAGCCACTCTCGAGATACCAGCGCCTAAACCCCTGATGTTGGCCCCTTGGCCACAACTCCCAATTCTCAACCTGAAGAAGGTACCGTGGAATTACGGAGAAGGTATAAAATTGGCACCTGACTGTACCGCCATCATACCTAGGGAGAATACATGTTACCTCCCAGGGCATTTGGCGAAATCGACAACCAAGGTATTGGGGAAGGTATCTACTGGAAAGATCACAGAGTTCCTCCACAAGATGGGACCCGGTGAAGCCAGGTCGGTGAGGCAATTGGAGGCTAAACCCCATCAAATCTCCATATTGGATTTGGTTTTAGATTCTGATGACCATCATCAAATCCTGATCCAAGTATTGGAGGAAGCACACCCAAGAATATCGATACCAAGAAATTCCAGCACTTGATCAGCCATGTACTGGACAGTAATGTGATATCCTTCATCGACGACGATATACCTGCCGAAGGAACTGAGCATCACAAACCATTGCATTTCACTGTCGTTTAAACAGGATATGTGGTAGGTGGCATGCTAATCAACGGAGGGTCGTCTTTAAACATCTGTCCACAAGATACTCTGGAGAAGATGAAGATCAACCCGAACCAAATTCGGGAAAGCCATGTCGTGGTACGGGCTTTCGATGGATCAAGAAGGGATACCGTGAGGGAGATTGAGCTTCCTGTGGAGATTGGCCATTTCACTTTCAACATACCTTTTCAGATCCTGAAGATCACTACCGGGTATAATCTGTTGTTAGGACGACCATGGATCCATATGGCTGGCGTTGTTCCTTCAACTCTTCATCAACAACTGAAATATATCGTCAACGACAATCTGGTGGCTGTCAATGCAGAACCTGATTATCATGTTCATGACCTGGTAGATATGCCCCTGATCGGTGTGAATGAAGGTGTTGAGCCTGCCAGTTTTCAAGCCTTCAAAATCAGCAATCCGCATTATAACTCTATGGGGGCCCTAGTCTTAATTCCCCGGATATCTCCAGAGGTGTTGGCAGTTGGCCAGGAGATGCGGTCCCGAGGACATCGACTAGGCAGGGGATTGGGGAAGAATGGCCAAGGAATCAGGAACCCAATTCGTATACCCATGTAGTTGGGAAAGGCTGGACTAGGATATTCTGGTGGATCCATGCATCAGAATCTGCACAAGCATAAACCAGTTACTCATCGAATTCACCTCAAGCCAAACCTTGGTGAAGCTAGATTTAAAGAGCCACTCAAAAAGATCCCCCTCATTATTTCAAACCTTCTGATTCCTAAAGTCAATCAAAGAGGACATCAGACAGACGAGGATGAAAAGCCTATCCAGGAGTTGGCCCGGAAGGCCAAAGACAAGAAGTTTCTGGAAGAAATTCAATTGCAATTCCTGAGCAGTTTTTGCCACTCTGAAGAGGACCTGAAAAAGTCCAATGGGGTAGATCTGTCAAGTGATCAACCAATTCTCCCTGTCCTTAACTAGGGAAATGTAAACATCCCGAGCGAGGATCTAGGGACCAGTTCTAAACCAGTTATGGCCATCTTGGAAGACTGCGACTACAGTAGCGCGTCTATCACAACGACTCCCCAGGAGCTCATGACCAGCAATTGGACGATTACCCCACAGATCGTCCGTAAAGGGTAAAAACCAAGAAGTGACCGCTGACAAGGAGCTTTACCTTTATCTATATTTATGTCTGTTTTATGTCATCTGTAGCTTGTTATTGCTTGTTGTCATATTAACTGATGAATTCTTTTCTAAATTGACAACTACTTGTATATATTTAGCAATCAAGTTTTTGTATCAGGTTTCCCAATTTGCATGTTTCTAGCCACGTCCATGGTTTCCCGAATTTGAGTAATGATTATGATTTCGACATAGAATTGGACTTTAACTTGATTGGAATTGAGCAGGAGGAAGGGGATGATGACGAGGTGCCTGAGGAAATCAAAGCATGGGTCGAAGATAAACCTAAACCCAACCTCGATCAAACCACCACCATAAATATCGGAACCCCCGACGATCCCAAAGAAATACAGATCGGAACCAACCTTCCTTCTAACCAAGAAAAATAACTAATCCAACTCTTAACCAAATTCAAGGATGTTTTTGCCTGGTTTCATGAAGACATGATAGGTCTATCCACTGACATAGTCGTCCATTGACAACCAATTAAAGAAGGGTTCAAACCAGTCAAGAAGAAACTGAGACGGTTGAAACCAGAATGGAGCCTGAAGGTCAAAGAGGAAATTATCAAACAGTTCAAAGCGGGAATCATTATGGTGTCAACGTACCCTGAATGGTTGTCCAACGTAGTCCCAGTGCTGAAATCTGGAGGAAAAGTGCTAGTTTGTGTAGATTATCGAGATCTTAACAAAGCCAGCATGAATGACTTCCCAGTGCCGTTCATCCACGTATTAATTAACAACACTACACAGTTCGAGATATATTCTTTCACTGATTGCTTTGCTGGATATCACCAGATCATGGTTGCTGAAGAAGACAGGGAAAAGACCGCCTTCATTACCCCGTGGGGAACCTTTTGTTATCGAAGACTAGCTTTTGGCCTTACCAATGCTAACGCTACTTATCAAAGAGATATGATGACCTTATTCCACGATATGATGCCTAAAGAAGTCGAAGTCATCGTAAAGTCCCGATAGTTTGATGATCATTGCACCGATCTCCGAAAGTTATTTGAACGACTCCGCAAATTTAATCTGAACTTGAACCCAGCAAAATGTGCTTTTGGTGTGAAATCCGACAAATTACTAGGATTTCTCGTGAGCAACCGGGGCATTGAATTGGATCCAGCCAAAATCAAAGCCATCACGAAAATGCCTGAACCAAAGATAGAGAAGGAAATTCGAGGTTTCCTGCGAAGAATAAACTTCATCAGCCGGTTCATATCGCAGTTAACAGCTACCTGTGAACCCATTTTCAAACTATTAAGGAAGAACTCTTCGGGAAAATGGAATGAAGACTGTCGGAAAGCCTTCCACATCATCCAGAAGAGGTTGATTGAAGCACCTATTTTGGTACCCCAAAAGGATGGGATTCCGTTGTTCATGTATATCTCAATCAACTCCAACGCTATAGGTTGTCTACTGGGGCAGAAGGATGACATGGGGAAAGAAAGAGCTATCTATTATCTCAGTAAGCACTTCAGCAACAGAGAACAGAAATATACTCTGATAGAAAGAACCTGTTGTGCATTAGCTTGGGCAGCCACGAGGTTACAACATTATCTACACCGGCCATACGACTTATCTCATATCTAGGATGGATCCTTTGAAATACATCTTCAGCAAGCCAATTTTGAACTGCCGTCTATCTAAGTGGCAATTAATCCTTCAACAGTTCGACATCATATATGTCACCCAAAAGTCCATCAAAGGGCAAGGGATTGCGGATCACCTATCGGCTGCACCAACAGGGGGTTTTGAAACTCTGGAAACGTATTTCCCCGAGGAGGAAGTGTTGGTTGTTCAACTAATCGATAAGGAGGATCAAGGTCAATTCTGGAAAATGTATTTTGACGCCGCATCAAACACTAAGGGTGCCGGAGCCGGGGCAGTCCTGGTATCTATCACGAGAGATCAATACCCCGTGGCAACCAAGTTGCAATTCAACAACTCCAACAATACCGCAGAATATGAAGGGTGCATTGTGGGGTTGAAGCTGGCTCAGTCCATAGAGTGAAACGTTTAGCGGTGTTTGCAGATTCGTAGCTAGTCATCAGAAAGTCTACCGGGGCATACACCACTGAAAAGCTACATCTACTGTCGTATCATCGATATGTTCTCAGACTGGCAGGGGAGTTTGAAGACATTGCCTTCATGCATATTCCCCTGAACCGGAATGATTTCGCTGATGCGTTAGCCACATTAGCCTCACTGGTGAGCCTATCAGCAAGAAAGGGAATGCCTGTCATCACTTTCGCTATGCAGAATACACCATCATATGGAAATAATGTAGGCGAGATATCAAATAAGATAACACCTGCGGGACCACCTTGGTACCACTATATCAAAGAATATCTACGAGATCAATCAACCCCGGAAGGGATGAGTCAAGCCGCGAAGAAGCGAATACAGAAAATAGCCATGAATTTCTACCTAACTAGAGATGCTCTCTATAAGAGAGATCCAGGTGTAGGACTTTTGATATGTCTAGACTGGGAGCAAGCCTAGCGATTTATGAATGAAGTACATGGTGGAGTATGCGGTGCACATATGAGTGGACCTCTGCTTGCCAAAAAGATTCTGAGGACAGGACATTACTGGTTATCCCTCAAAGCGGATTGCAATGATCATGTCAAGCATTGCTATCAATGCCAGATCCACGCCAACATTATTCATGCGCCTCCGAATCAACTACATTGCATGACATCACCATGGCCTTTTTCCATGTGAGGAATGGACGTGATAGGATCAGTTGAGCCTAAAGCCAATAACGGTCATTGATTCATCTTCACCATGATTGACTACTTTACCAAATAGGTGGAAACAGCTTCTTTCCCCATTGTCACTAAGGAGGTCATTGTTGGTTTCATTAGAAACAACGTCATCTGTCGGTATGGACAACCCGAGGTTATCATATCAGACAACGCGAAGAACCTAAATAATGAGATGATGAGGGAACTGTGCAGTAAGTTCAATATCAAACACCTCAATTCGGTTATTTATCATCCAAAAATGAATGGCACGGTGGAAGTAGCTAATAAGAACATCAAGAAGATCATGATGAAGATGTCAACAAATCACCGGGGATGCCCTAAGCTATTGCCATTAACCCTACTTGCATACCAGACGTCGACTCGAACCTCGACTAGGGCAATACCCTACTCACTGGTATATGGTATGGAGGCTTGTACTTCCTGTCGAAGTGGAGATGGAATCACTAAGAGTGATCCTAGATGCCCAGATAGAGGAGAGCCAATGGATACAAGATCGATACGATCAGTTGTCCCTTATAGATGAAAGAAGAGCTGCTGCTATATTCCACGGTTAACTCTATCAATAGCGATTGTCCTGATCTTATAACAAGAAGGTGCGACCTCGGGAATTCAAGGAGCATGATTTGGTACTGAAGAAGATCATTCCAGGCCAGGATGCAGCTAAGGGAAAATTTGCCCCAAACTGGGAAGGACCCTTTCTTTTCGAAGCAGTCCTATCGGGCGGAGCTTTGAAATTGGAAGAGATGGACGGTGAGGAATTCCCGCAACTGATCAATTCTGACTCTGTGAACTGGTATTGTGTCTGAGACCCTTTTCACTTTCAAACTGGACTACTATGTCTTGATAAAAAAAAAAAGAAGAAAAAAAAAAGAAAAAAAAAAAGAAAAATATATCAAGTCTAGTTTTTCAGGTCTGAGCCTGAACTACGAAAGACCTGATCTCCTATCTATGGGAGTACGTAGGCAGCCATTTATGGTGCGGTCTAACCCTTGAAAAACATCAAAATCCTATCAAATCTTACCCTTGAAAAACATCAAAAAACCCATCAAATCAAACCGAAAAACATCAAAATCCTATCAAATAAAACTCAAACCCAGATAAACCCTTTTCAAGCTTTTCAGGTCTAAGCCTGAACTACGAACGACCTGATCTCCTATCTGTGGGAGTACGTAGGCAGCCATTTATGGTGCGGTCTCACCTTAAGAAAAATCCAAACACTTTCCTAACCTATACAAAAATCCAAAACCTATCCATTGCGGAGTGGACCTAGCGACACCTCAGCATCACTCCTGCCGAATCTGATGCCATATGACGAGACTAGGGCTATGTCAACATAATAAGTCATGAAGCAAAAATGGTAACCGTGGACATGGTTAGACATGTGCAAACCAGGGAAGTGAATTGAACTTGCTTCTTTTTAATATATACAACTGTTTAGAATACAAAAGTTGATTCTAACCTATGACAAGTGATAATAACAAAGTCTCTACATGGAAATAAAATAGAGCTATAAATCAGTGGTGAGACGAGCCAACATCGCCAAATATCCAGTAGTCTCTGTAGTTGGGGGAGTATCTCTAAACTCATGCTCCAACATATTAACCCGCCTCAGCATCTCTGCGGCCATGCGAAAAACATCCTCTCGACTCTATACTACACCCTGGACATGATCAATGAGTCCATCTGAGAAAGTCTCGGTAGCATCTTTATCAATAATGGCCTGATCTCTAGAAGTACGAGCTGTATCTCTCTCAGTAATGGCAGTATCCCGACCGGCTACAGTGGTCAACAACAGAGCCCGAGTCTGATCTCTCTCAAAAATCACCAGCTGAAGCTGTCTATCCATCGCCTCCATGGAAACTGAGGCCAAACGCGAGACAGTGCTCACTAGAGAAGCTGTCAACTCTACAAATAAAGCATCCTCAGTCGGAGATATAGGATCCTCCATCGGTTCCGCCGCATCTGTGGACCAAACATCTTCATCAGATAAAGATCCTATACCAACCTGATCTGCGGTCTCTGGTGCCAAATCCGACTCAAGCCAAGATAAATACTCTGCAAAGCGGCTTGGATGGCCATCTCTAAACTCTACTGTCTGTCGATGAGACCAGAACCCATAAACCCAAGCCAAATTAGCCTCGGTAACTGAGCGGATGGGAAAGCAATAATCCTCAATCCCCTCAAATGCATGGACCTCCTGGTGCTGATCAAATTAACCCATCACAGCCAGGGGATTATAGGTCGTCACATTCCTCAAACCCGCCAAGGGGAGGAAATCCAAGGTCAGCGACATGGGTGGTGAAACTCATAAAGGAGCAGTACCCAGAATACATGACTATAGCAAAAGGCTCCTCCATGGCACCCAGAAATGAAGTGTAGGATGCCTCATCGACCCAAGAAGTCGGGCGATATGAATAAACCTGAGACAATCCATGTCCAAAACAGAAACCGTGACGGCGAAGTCGCCCTATCGGTCGGAGGTGCGTCATCAACCAGATGTATAAAAGCACTGGACTACCTTTGAACTCCTGATCACCAGCGTCATGGCAGATAGAGGCTGAAATCAATGTCTCTGCCACGAAAAGGGGCACTATAGTAAAGTCCTCTCGAAGATCCCTAACAGCCATCGACATCATCACATCCAGATGATCGGTATAAAATGGCATGTACAGATAGGCTACGAGGCACATAACTAAGGCAACCACGTGGACAACGTACCAGCGCTCCTCCGAAATGGCGAAGTCTCGGTGATAAACAGCGAAGCTATCCGCGGAAGCAAAATGCCTAAACATAAAGTCCATGGAGATGATGTGGCTACCACCCACCTCAGCCATCACAACTGCTCTCCTCAATCCAGTCATAAACTGGAGGCTCATATGGCCCAAAGACACTCGAGCACATAACCCCTCTATCGACAGTCCTGAAATGCTACTATACTCTTCCAATGTAGGAGTCAACTCGGCTGAGCCGAACCGAAAGACGTGACGCTCAAAAATCCAGTACCTGAGTATCCCGACAATAAATCCCTCTGGAATCTGGAAGGACAGTAAAGACATAGAGTGGCCCAGCATGCGGCTAACATCGATATGATCGGTGGATGGCAGCTGGTCATACCAAACCCTCAAGCTGGTAGCTACATGGCTAGGAGGAAGGTGGTCTAAACGTACCACAGTAGAGGACGACATCTGTATAAACTGTGTCAATAAGACCATACAAGGTCAATCTCTATCCAATCATTCAAATATATCTAAAGCATGCATCATACCAATGATAAAACAGCATGTGTGATGAATAAATAAAAAGCATCATATATAGATATCTGCCAAGTACATTAGTTTCATAAACATCACTGTCATACTTATGATACATGTGAAAACTAAAAATAAAAAGTACAGGATATTGGGGTACAAATGCCCAATGACTAACAAATGACCTATAGGCTCGCCACCTCGTCAAAATCACCCAAGAAGGTGGTGGTATCATCAAACTGATCAACCTGAGGTCGTCTATCGGGAGTGGGCACATCCTGCTGATCCGGGAGATAAGGCATCTCTTGTATATCCGGGGGAACGGTGAAGGGAGCATCTCTATCCTGAAAGCCACCAAAACCTGAGGGTCCAGCACCATGAGATCCACCACCGCCTGACGGTCCAGTCTCATGACCCCGAGAAGCAAAAGTGTGAGCCAAGGACGGGTCCAAGCCATTGTAACTACAATAGACCGACAGCTCCTCCAACTGAAGTCTCAAGGCAGAAATCTGATCCTGATGAGAAGGCTCCTAAAAACACGATATCTAGTCCCTCATTATAAGGGATCCTGGAACCATGTCGCCCAAGAACTGGGTAGCCCGGGTCTGAGCTCCTATTGTGTGCCGAACCCACCAAGCGATAAAGTTCGCCGAAGAGATCGGACCCTCAGACAAGAGGAAACCATCAAACCCCAATGTGGGAATCGATGCATCCGACGAAGTCAAATGCCAAAAACGCTAGGCTGGAGGAAGATACGGCAGGCGAATCTCCCCAGTAATGCATCGAATAGCACGGTCTCTAAGGTAGTGCTCCCAACCTCCATCAAAGAGGAATGGAATTCGGCGAGTCGATAAATAGAACTCTGGACTTGTCGGCACGCCATCCTTAAATCCCTCAACCAAGTGCTATCTAGAATATGGGGTCCACACTATGTCTCGAGCTATCAACATCTCCAACTGAAGATGGGCATGGGCAAAGTCCTCCGCGACCGGGACCTCAGACAGAGTAAACTAATGCCATCTACGTCCCCGGGGATAAGTGTCCAAGCCTAAGACAGTGGTAGGGCGAAGATAGGGAAGCCTCTCATAAGCCCAGAACTGTCAATTCAAACAAACCCTCCATCAAGTGTGGGAAAGGATAAATCAATCAAAAGGTAAATAAATGAAATTTGATCAAAAAGACTTACCAGAAGAAACGGGTAAAATCTGACCCAGGCGTTGGTAACTCCCTCGGATCGCAGTCGCATCCCGTGCAGGAAAAGAGCGAATGTGAACGATCCCCAATCGTAGTCCCCAATACGGTCTACATCTCAAACAGCCCCTACCATGCTAAAGGGCACAGTGGAGGAGTTATTCGCTATAAAACAACCCCTCGTGATGGTCAGGAACAGACGCCGCAAGATGCGATCCCTCTTCGCCAAATTAACAGGCAACTCCTGCTGCAAGGTGCCTCAAGCTGAATCAACGCCCAGACATCTTAATCAAACACTACGAGCCTTGAAGGCTCGCTCCTGAGGAGAAAACCCTAGGAGGGTACGCACAACAGCCCCAGTGATGGTCAGCTCCAAGGGCACCCTATCCCCGATAAACTCCAAGCCAGTGATATACCTCCAAACAAGGGGAGTCATCATCACCTCGCAGTCCAGTAGATGCAGCGACTGACTATGGTGAAACCATCTCTCATCCAAAGCCTGTAAATAGCCCCCAGGGCAACGATGGGGAACAATGGTAAAAAAAGGCCCCGAAACCCCAAGAATCTACCATCGCCCTGTACTCAAGATGTAATGACTGAAACAGAGCATAGACACTGAACCAGTTACCCCTAAGTTGGGTAAACTCTGGCACCTACACGACGTCAAGGTTAAGAAAACCCATCTATGTCACAAAGGAGAAAAGAAAACAAATTAATCCCATACCTCATTCGCTTGCAAGTGAATGGAGGGATGGTGGCTCAAATCCGTGCCCAGCAAATCCGGAACCCCTACTTCAATGCCCGAAAGAAATCTAGGTGTAGTAGGGAGCGGAGGCGGAACCTCAGGCTCGAGAATGTCCTCCTCCGGGAATGGCGGATCATCCCCAGCCGGTAAACGAGCGGGCTCGATCAATCGCTGCACCCGTCAGCTAATACATGGAACCGGAACCTCAGATGGGGTCCTATGCCAGCGAAATCTAGATGAAATCGACCGTCCTGTAGAACGACTAAGTCCCTCAGAGTCCATATCTGAACAATGAGTTCGTAGGAATCAAAGCCAAGTCAGGTATATTCTTACCATTTGCAAATTTCAAATTAAATCCATCATCATGCATATCCTACATGTGTCATTAAATGTGTATATTATTTGCATATTAGTACATCTATAATGTATTTGGGATCCAGACATTTGGCTCATAAATTTTTTTACCAGAGTCTTCTTTATAAAACGGACTATCCACATGCCTGAAGCATGTATTTAATCACCCTATGAGGGTACATCATCATAACCAAGCATGTAAACATCAATTTCAACTGTTATTCTAACACATATATACAATATATGTCTAGATTAGCTGATAAATGATAATATCTCGCATTCATACGGTCCATAAGATGATTTGTACGCATGCATTACATCATAAACACATTTATCTATTTATACATGCATACATGTTAGATATAATGCCTTTAAGAAAGGAAACACGTGTTTTCACCAATGAAAACACGAAAGAACAGAGTCTAGACGTTACCCGTAGTTCTAAGAAGGAATGCACGATGGCGGATCGCTCCAAATCAAGCCGGAATAGAGTATAAGTGAAGAAGAACTCGGTTTTTTTAGAGAGAAATGACAAGAAACCCAAATAGAATTTGTGAAAATGAGGCCTCCCAAGGATATAAGCTCGATCACGGGTAGCCTTGACCATGGTTTCTCTAGCCGCAACCATGTATGCGGCTACCATAAGTGGGTCCCGCTATATTCGGTTTGGTAACACGACGTCCAGAATGTGTTTTTTTGGGTTCAAAATGGTCACATTAGGAAAAATGATGCCTTTTGGGACAGTTTGAAACCCCAAAAACCTTTAAAAAATCCTCCAAATAGCAGAAGTCCGGCGAAGATTAGACAACCCGACGTTAAACTCCGAAAAAGTAGAAAGTCAGTCGGCTCGACCCCTGACAATGTAATCCACCGATAATGAATCAGTGAAAGCGTCAGCTCGACCCCTGACGATGAAATCCTCTGACAACGAATCAGTGAAAGCATCGGCTCGACCCCCGACAATGAAATCCACCGACAACGAATCAGTGAAGGCGTCGGCTCGACCCCCGACGATGAAATCCACTGACAACGAATCAGTGAAGGCGTCGGCTCAACCCCCGACGATGAAATCCACTGACAACGAATCAGTGAAGGCGTCGGCTCGACCCCCGACGATGTAATCCACAGACAATGAATCAGTGAAGGCGTCGGCTCGATCCCCGATGATGTAATCCATTAACAACAAATCAGTGAAGGCGTCGGCTTGACCCCCGATGATGAAATCCACCGACAACGAATCAATGAAGGCATTGGCTCAACCCCCAACGATGTAATCCACTGGCAACGAATTAGTAAAGCCGTCGGCTCGACACCCGATGATGTAATCCATCGATAATGAATCAGTGAAGGCGTCGGCGCGACCCCCGATGATGAATCCGCCGACAACGAATCAGTGAAGGCGTCGGCTCGACCCCCGATGATGTAATCCACCGACAACAAATTAGTGAAGGTGTCGGCTCAATCCCCGATGATGTAATCCACCGACAACAAATCAGTGAAGGCATCGGCTCGACCCCTGATGATAAAATCCACCGACAACGAATCAGTGAACGCGTTGGCTCGACCCCCGATGATGTAATCCACCGATAATAAATTCGTGAACGCGTCGGCTGAACACCCGACGATGTAATCCACCGATAATGAATTAGTAAAGGCGTCGGCTAGAACCCCGACGATGAAATCCACCAACAACGAATCAATGAAGGCGTCAGCTCGACCCCCGATGATGTAATTCACCGACAACGAATCAGTGAAGGCGTCGGCTCAACCCCGATGATGAAATCCACCTACAATGAATCTGTGAAGGCGTCAGCTCAACCCTGATGATGTAATTCGCTGGCTACAAACCAGTGAAGGAATCAGCTCAATCCTGATGATTGTAATCCATTGGCTACAACCCTACGCAGATCGGCAAATCCCCAATGATGTAATCTATTGGCTACAAACCAGTGAAGGTCAGCAAATCCCCGATGATGTAATCCGTTGGCTACAAACCAGTGAAGGTCGACAAATCCCGGATGATGTAATCCGTTTGCTATAACCCTACGCAGGTCGACAAATCTCCGATGATGTAATCCGTTGGCTACAACCCTACGCAGGTCGGTAAATCCTCGATGATGTAATCCGTTGGCTACAACCCTACACAGATCGGCAAATCCCTGATGAATGTAATTCGTTGGCTACAAACTAGTGAAGGTCGGCAAATCCCCGATGATGTAATTCGTTGGCTACATCCCTACGCAGGTCAGAAAATCCCCAATGAATGTAATCTGTTGGCTATAACCCTATGCAGATCGGCAAATCCCAGATGATGTAATCCATTGGCCACAACCCAGTGAAGGACTCAGCTCAACCCTGGTAATGAAATTCGTCGGTTACAAACTAGTGAAGGCATCACCATGATCCCGATGGTGCAATCCGTTGACTATAATTCAACGCACATCGACTCAACCCCGATAAAGTAATCCTTAACTTCCCCAACCGAGGAAGTAACCCTTTTATACATCTCACACATCATTTCATCGATTATACATGACATTGCATCATCAGATATACCTTGTCATGCATTCTCCGTGTATATTAAATCTTTGTCATGTTCATTCCATTACATTACATAAACATGACAAAGAGGGGCATCTGTAGACACTCGAAAATTCACTTTTGTCATACTAACCCTGCAGGAGGGTAAAAGAGTCATTTTACTTCAGAGACAACCCTGAAGTAGAGCAAAAGATCCCGGTCATCTTGGAGACAACCCCGGGAATGACGAAGAGGACCAATGAAGTCCGATCATATCGCGACCCGATCGAAGATTGACGAGCTGAGATAGTGATCATCGAAAACCACCTCAGTAAATCTCGATCGACGTGTGACGCCCCTAAATTCGGGCCCCAATGCCTCGAATCCGGTGTATCACGTTCTAACAATAATAGTGTCGCCCCAAATTCGGATCACCACTTGGTCACTCGAATTCGGTTTGTCACGTTCAGCAATCTCATACAATAGTAATAATACGACTAAATGTCGCATCGCACAACGGAATAAATACACAACTACTACTGAATAGAATTATATTTAATTAACATAATTTATTCGCATCCCAACGTCTCGTAACTTAAACATCGATTGCATAGCTTAAACATACCTTAAGCATATATAACCCTAATTAGTACATAATAGAATAAGTGTGACACCCCCAAATTCGGGATAATTCAATTCCACAGAATTTGGTGTCCACTGTACAAATATCATCTATCTATCTACCCATAATAAATGCAAACCATGAAATAGATAGAAATAAATCCTCCCCTTATGGGTTACAACATCTGAATAATAAATACAATTCCAGGTCATACTAACCTTAAACATCTGTGCGAAACATAAACAAATAAATAAGTCTTACACAACTTTAACATAAGTCTGAAACATAAACATATAAAAATAAACAACAAGTCTTCATCACTTATTGACATTGCCCTTGCATTTGCTAGTAGAAGGCTCGTCGGACCTTTTATTCTTAACTGCAATGTTATTATTACGCAAGAGTTAGCACGATTGCCCACAAGTATAATAGTACAACAACAATGTAATAACATGCGAGCGAATCAAGGACATCTGAATAAAGAAACTCAACTTTTGACTCAAAAATGAATAACAGGAATCAAAAGAACGTCTGAGGGTCATAAGACCATGAACTATGTCCTAGGTTGTAAAGTTTTTATTCTTTAAACCTTTAACAGTCATAAGACTATGGACCCTACTTCTCGTACTTAGGGGGATCAGCCCTTAGTACCATATTGTGTACAATATCTCAACGCTAAAGTGTAAATAATCCCCTTTTACAGGGTTGTTCATCTCAGTGTTGACATCAGAGTCCGCACCAAAGAAAGTTTGGTTTGGATAAGCTTAATAAGTATTTTAGAATTTAGAACGTTCATCAACTATGGACTAGTCGAATCAATAAGGGTTCAATAGTCCTATAAGGTTCAACAATAACATCGATATTCAACTTGAATAATAAATCTCAAGAGTATACAATCGAATAAGTATTGTATAACTGAATCATGCTTTTAAAAGAGTTACAATATCTAATATGAATTTTGAACTGGAACAATTAAAAACACGAGCTTACTCGATATAGAAACACAAGTCGAAGACTTAATAAATGAATAAATTAGAATTTAGGGAACTTGCTAAATCAATAAGTTAGGGATAGGATACTTGTCTCTTCCATAAGCTACAAATATAATTATAATTCACTTTCTCAACGTCCTACACATTACATTATGTATACAACATCGATTAATTTTCATAACTACCATGTTTAACTGTTGAACTATTCACTTAAGTTCGACATATAACTTGGTTTATAATATTACTCAATGGCTAACCACATAACATGAATGTAAACTCACAACATGCATATCACACATGTATAGCCCTTTAAACAATCATAATCAAGTTTTATAATTACGATATTCAAGTTCGCACTTAGTTTGTTAACTTGAACCTTCACATTATCTTATACATGTCAATAACTTAGTTTATTAATCATGAACTTCAAATCATATAATATTCATGTATGTAACTTAGAACAATATCTTTTATTATCGAGAACACTACACTTGTGTGTGTGCATGTCCGAAGCCCTCCGATTGCCTCCGAATACACATCAGTCACAAAGATGGCCATTTTTACCCGTTTTAACGATTTCAAATTAAAAAACTTAAAGAATGAAAGTTGTAGGTCTACTTGTTATCTTTCCGAATCATCTTGAATCGCCTTAATCGGAGTTCGTATGAAAATTTATGCTTATTTTACTACAGGAAGTCAAAACAGTCTCGAAAACCAAAAAAAAACTCCTGGACAACCCCTATGCCTGCTGGGGCGGATCTTTATGCCCATGAACACCCGCTGGGGCGGGGGCCCCTGCTGGTGCACTCCCTGGTTCGCAATTTTGACAGTTTGTTATTCTAATTACTCCAATTAAATGCAAATTAAACTCACACAGCGATTTCTATAAAGTACGAACTTCATAGAAACATCATACAATGTTACTAACATGTTTTTAACATCTTAAATCATGTAATTACTCGAATCAAATCATTAAATTTTACTGTTCTTGGTGTCCTTGACGGTTTTGAAGAAAAACATAAAATTTGACATCACATATTCATTATAACTCCGAATCCGTCCGTTTAAAGTTTGATTTTTTTTTGTTTTAACAAGTATTATCATAATCTACTGTCAAATTTAAGTTAAACAAATCATTCATGGCAAAAAAATTGTACGTAAGGGTCGTATTGGCCATATATAGAACTTCTATACTCTGTAACTTTCGAAAACCCAATTCAAACAAAATTCTATGGTGTGATTACTGAAAGTTATGCATATATGGCATATAATATGTTATTAACAATTAGTAACACCTATAAGATCATATGATTAACAATCATTGACATAAAAGATTTAATTTGCACGTAAGGCCATATATATAACTTTTCTACTATGTGACTTTTGAATTCCAAATTAAAGCATACCTTCATGGATTTGATTGTTTTAAACATACATATGTTATAGAAAGTATGTTATGAACATCAATTAACATGTATATGATCATAACTCAAGTAATTAACACCAACTTTATTCACAGAGAACTCAAGTTGGCTTTTTCATGGAAGACATATATATATATATATATATATATAAAGGTTGAATCAAGAGGTTATCCTTGCTAACTATGTGAAGATGATGTACTTTAATTCTTCAATTTCTTTCATCTCTCTATCAATTCTCTCCTTTTCTCTTTGTATTCTTCCTGACTACTTTTCAAATGACTGATAATAGTAATATATAATATAATATGTATAACATGTATAGTGGGTGAGTGGTCGTCCGTTACTCCCTTAATGGGTTAACTGGCTCCAACTCCCCTTAGGGCCTTGTTTGGCTAGCTCATTCCTTCCCCCTTTCCATTTATTTTAATTATAGCTTTATAATATAGTTTTAATATCACACCCAATTTAATCAAATAATGTTATTTAAATCAATTAAATAAAATAGCATAAATCCACATTAAATCATATAGTCCCATAATTAAAATTCTCATTTATTAATTATATCAAACCATTAAATCTCTAATTAATTATTAAATTAATTAAAACACATTATGCTTATTAATTAATATATTAATCAAATACGCTCAATTAAATGCATCATTGAATATAAAAATTTCTCCACATTAATTTAATCAATGCAACACATATAATTAAATTAATCTACCACAAATTCATTAATTAATTAGTTAATTCAATAATTAAATCATCGAAAAATATTTATTTAATTAAATAAATATTCAAATTAAATTACAAAATCTCGTTCGTCACATCTTTCCCCCCTTAAAAGGATTATGTCCCCAGAATCACGGTTCAATTAAAATTTTCGTCCCATTACATTCTCCCCCCTTACAAGATTCTGTCCCCAGAATTGCTACACATAATTTAAGTAAATAAATGCGGGTAATTCTTCATCATATGCACTTTGAGTTCCCACGTAGCTTCTTCAGCATTGTGGTTCCTCCAAATTACCTTAACAGAAGGTATAACTTTGTTTCTGAGGACTTGTTCTTTCCTGTCAACAATCTGAACAGGAATTTCTTCGTAGGATAAGTCTTTCTCAAAATGTAGGGGTTCATATTCAATCACATGCTTGTAATCGGGTTTGTAGGAGCGTAACACTGAAATATGGAAGACGTTGTGGATATTCTCTAGCGTCGGAGGTAAGGCTACCTCATACACAACTTCTCTAATCCTTCGCAGTACCTCGAAGGGTCCAATGAACCTCGGGCTCAATTTCCCCTTCTTACCAAATCTGATCTTTCCCTTCCAGGGAGAGACTTTCAAAAATATAAAGCTACCCGATTCAAACTCAACATTTTTACAGGTGTGGATCAGGCGTATTTCTTTTACTTATCCTGAGCTGCTACCAGTCTTGTTCTGATTACATTGACTATCTCTGCTATCTGCTGTACCAGTTCTGGACCTAGTAGTTATCTCTGGCCAACTTTATCCCAGTATAGCGGGGTTCTGCATTTTCTTTCGTACAACGCTTCATAAGGCGGCATGCCAATACTAGCGTGGTAACTGTTGTTGTAACCGAATTCCACAAGCCGGTAGGTGGTCATCCCAGTTGCCTTTGAAATCCATAATGCGTGCTCTCAGCATATCTTCCAATGTCTGGATCGTTCTTTCGCTCTGCCCATCTATCTGTGGGTGATAAGCCGTACTCATTCTCAACAGTGTCCCCATGCATTCCTGTAGTCATTTCCAGAAGTTCAACTGTGAAACGCAGATCTCTGTCGAAAACTATTGACACCGGAACTCCGTGCCTCAAAATAATCTTTTTCACATATAGCCTTGCCAACTGGTCTAAGTTGAATCTGATTTTGATCGGAAGGAAGTGTGCGAATTTCGTCAGTCGTTCAACGATAACCCATACTACGTCGAAGCCTTTCTGAGTCGTCAGAAGGCCGACCACAAAATCCATCTAAATATGTTCCCATTTCCATTCTAGGATTTCCAGGGGTTGTAGCAAACCACTAGGTCTCTGATGTTCTGCTTTCATTTTCTGACAGGTTAGACACTTTGCAACACACTCAGCAACATCTCATTTCAAATTCGGCCACTAGAAGTGCTGTCGAAGATTCGAGTACATCTTGGTACTACCGGGGTGAATCGAATACCGTGAGCTATGAGCCTCGCTCAAAATGTCCTCCTTAATCTCTGGCACTGACGGTACCCACACTCTGTTCTCAAATCTCAGTAGTCCCTCACTGTCTATCTTTAATCTTGGTTCGGTTCCTTCATATATCTTTTTCTTCACCTTCTCACATTCTTCGTCCAGAAGTTGAGCTTCCTTAACTTTATCCAATAGGGTTGTACCAGCTTGCATCTAAAATAACTTCTCGTCAATCTCCATCGGATACTTCACTTCCAATTCTAACTTTTCCATTGCTGAAATTAGCTCCTCCTGAGCAGTCAACATCATCAATTTCTCCCGACCCTTTCTGCTTAAGGCGTCGGCAACCACAATAGCCATACCCGGATGGTATAAGATTTCACAGTCATAGTCCTTAATTAACTCCAGCCACCTTCTCTAGGCGCATATTCAAGTCCTTCTGTGTAAAAATATATTTCAGACTCTTGTGGTCTGTATATATTTCACACTTCTCCCCATAGCGATAGTGTCTCCAAATTTTCAAACCAAATACCACTGCAGCTAACTCCAAGTCATGGGTCGGATACCCCTTCTCATAGTCTTTCAATTATCGTGACGCATACGCAATGACCCTGCCATTTTGCATAAGCACACAGCCAAGTCCTTTATGCAACGCATCACTATAAACCATAAAATTTCCTATGTCGTCCGGAAGGGATAACACAGGTGCTGAACTCAACCACCTCTTAAGCTCTTGGAAGCTTTCCTCACACTTCTCCATCCAAATGAATTTTATCGATTTTCTAGTCAAATTCGTCAGCGGAGTTGCGATCTTGGAAAAGTCCTGAATGAATCTTCTATAATAACCCGCCAATCCAAGAAAACTCCTCACTTTCGACGGTGTTTTCGGCTGATCCCAGTTTATCACAGCTTCGACTTTAGAGGGATCTATTGAAATTCCGTCCTTGTCGATCACATGTCCAAGAAATTGCACTCTTTTAATCCAGAATTCAAATTTCAAAAATTTGGCGTACAACTTCTCTCTTCTCAATGCCTCTAATGTTAAGTTCAGATGTTCTACATGTTCTTCCTTGGTCTTCGAGTATACCAAAATGTCGTCGATAAAGACCACCACGAATTTGTCCAAAAACGGCTTAAACACTCCATTCATGAAGCCCATGAATGCTACAGGAGCATTCGTTAGACCAAATGGCATTACCAAAAATTCGTAGTGACCATATCGAGTCCTAAATGTTGTTTTCGAAACATCCTCTGGCCTCACCTTCAGCTGATGATAGTCACTCCTCAAGTCTATCTTTGAAAAGTACCTTGCACCCTTCAATTGGTCAAACAGATCGTCGATCCTCTGTAATGGATATCTATTCTTAATTGTGACCTTATTCAGTTCTCTGTAGTCGATGAAAAGCCGCATCGTCCCATCCTTCTTCTTCACAAACAACACCGGCGCTCCCCACGACGATACGCTCGGTTGGATGTACTTTTTGTCTAGTAACTCTTGTAGTTGTACCATCAACTCTTTCATCTCTATAGGAGCCATCTGGTACGGTGCCTTCGATATTGGGGTCGTCCTTGGTGCCAAATCGATCACGAACTCAACCTCTCTGTCTGGTGGAAGTCCTAGCAGATCATCCAGAAATACGCCTATGAAGTCCCTCACGACTGGTATATCTACCACTTTTGGGTTTTCTTTATGACTATCGACTATGTAGGCTAAATATCCTACACAGCCTTGTCTTAACAACTTCCTGGCCTACATCATCATCAGACAACTCGCTTGTCTAGGCGATTTGCTACCATAAAACATAACCTTTGACGGGGTCATAAGGTTGATACACTTCCTCTGGCAATTAATTACAGCCCCATAATTGACTAGCCAATCCATTCCCAGAATAACACCGAATTCCCTAAGCCTAATCGGGATAAGATCTACGTTCATAATGTTACCCTTAATATCCACCTTACAGTTCTTGTGTACGTACTTAGCAGTGATTACTTCTCTATTTGCAATTTCTATGTTCATGGGGTATTCTAACTAGTCCATAAGCAATTCTAAGTTCTTAGCAAAGTCATCGGATATAAATGAACAAGTAGCACCCGAATCAAATAGTACATAAGAATTAATTTTATTGATCGGAATGAAACCTGACACCATATCGCGAGACTGTACAACAACCTACACGGTCATATTGAAGGTCCTGGCGGTTGGTCAGGTGGGTGCGGTTGGTCACGTGATAGTTAGAGCACTTCCACCGCTGTTTCCCCTGTTCCCTCCTGATCCTGCCCCTCCAGATCTCTTCTTGGGATAGTCCCTTGCCAGATGGTCCTTTGAGCCGCAAGTGAAGCAAGCGCCCTTCTTTAGGTTCAGACAGTTAGGTGCTATGTGGCCTTCCTAACCACAATTATAGCATACTCGTTTTCCCTTCATACAGACCCCCAGGTGAGCTTTCTCGCAGGTCAGACAAGCTTCGATCCTCTTTTTCTGACCTCCTTGCTGATTCTTGGTTGATGAGTTATCATTCCACCTCCTCTTCTGATTGTTACTTCCCCCCGTGTTGCTACCACTAGCCTTGTTAACTCCTTCACCTTCACTCTTCTTCTTTTTTTCTGATCTTGGTTATACTTTGTAACAGTGTCACTCCCGCCTTCAGCGAGAATGGCCTTCTCTAGCACCCCAGCAAAAGTGTTTAATTCGAACATTAACACTTTGCTATACAACCAGGGCTTTAGGCCCTGTTCAAACCTCCTTGCCTTCCTCTGATCGGTGTGCACTTGATACGTGGCAAACCTAGCCAACTCATTGAATTTTGTCGCATATTCTGGTACGGACATATTCCCATATTTCAGCTCCAGGAACTGGACCTCCATTTGATTCTGCGAGCTGGTTGGAAAGTACATCTTGAAGAACATCTCTTTGAACCTCTCCCAGGTAATCACATCTTCTCCTCCCCAGACCTTATTCGCTTGCCACCAATAACTAGCTTCGAATTTTAGCATGAATGTTACATAGGCTGTTTGCTGGTCTTCTCTGACTCTGGCGACGTCAAAAACTTTCTCCATCTCCATTACCCAGGTTTGAGCTTCTATCGGGTTCATGGTTCCTTTAAACTCTGGCGGTCCCACCGCCTTGAAGTCCTTGAACATTGTGTTCGGTGGAGCTTGAGGTTGGTTGTTAAGCGCCCCAGCAAGTAAGTTCGCCAACTACTGAACGGGGTTAGCATTGGCGTCGTTGTTGTTGTTCCTTAACCCTTCTTGGGCCTGTTGACGGTTAAGTCGGCTCCTTGGTGGCATTTTTCTATTAAGAAATACGCTTATTAGATCTTTACTCAATTCTCTAAATATCCAAGGCTTAACTTAAACATTTAGACACAATCAGTCAACAAATTCTATCAAATAAACTCTGATATTTTATTAAATCAAAAGTTTTAACATAACACGATAGCATCACTGCTATTTACATCAACTATCCTGAGACAAAGAATTTACATGATTTAAAACATAAAATATTCCTCTGTTTATAAACACATTAGAATTTACATTATTAACTACCAGATAGGTTTCACAAAATCAAATGTTCCTATCACTGCCCATTAAGGCGACGAACAGCTTTGCCACGCTCTTCTTCTATAATTTGGGACATCGTCCTGCGATCTAGCATGTATGATGGTAGTCCTTCGAACTGAATTGGATACCTCATAACCCGATCTTGGGCTTCATCAATTGCATAATGAAGTGTAGAGTACGTCTCCTCAAGCTTGGCCTTCTTCGCCCGACAGTTGTCTTCTGCGAGATCTGCTCGTTGTGATTCCCTTACTCAGGCCTCCTCTGCTATGGTCAGCCTTGTTGATTTCTCTTTCAGTTCATTCTTCAACTCCTCTATTTCATCTGACTTCTGCTCGGTTTGGCCTTTCTAGTGAACCAAATCCCACTCTACATTTCCCATATGTGTGTGAAGAGCCTCAACCTCTCCATCCCTCTACTCGATGGTAGACTGTTGAGTAACCGATCGTTCCCTCAGCTCCTGAACAGTCTCCCTCAGCTCCTGAACAAAATCACGTAACTCTATGTTACGGTCATACAGCTCGTCATATATCTCAGCACTGATAGAGCTCGGCGGGAACTCTTCACGGTCTTCCTCCTCCTCTTCGGCTGCCTCAGCCTGAACCTCAATCTCCTCAGGGTCTTCCTCAGAGTCCTCCTCTAAATCAGACACAGGCACATACTCCTGACCAATGACTATGATCAAGGGTGATGGCTCTCGTCGGACTAACTGCTCCCATACTGTGTGGATATCTCGGGGCTCCTCCTCTCTAGCCTTTAGGGGTACAAGGTCCCTGGACTGACTAGGTTCTCCAGCATCCGTCATCCTGACAAATAAAATTTTAAGTCTTAGTTATTACGTGATGCTAATCGATACTCAAGTATATAAGTATAAGCACATAGCACATAAGATAAGTTATTATCTTTCTTAGAACTCGATAAGAGTTATCATTACTACGTTCTCGATCTCTAAAAGGCTACTATCCTAAGGTTTTCCCCACCTAAGGTTCATAACCTACAGCTCTGATACCAAACTGTGACACCCCCAAATTCGGGTACTTCAATTCCATGGGATTTGGTGTTCACCGTACAAATATCATCTATCTATCTACCCATAATAAATGCAAACCATGCAATAGATAGAAATAAATCCTCCCCTTATGGGGTTACAACATCTGAATAATAAATACAATCCCAGGTCATACTAACCTTAAACATCTGTGCGGAACATAAACAAATAAATAAGTCTTACACAACTTTAACATAAGTCTGAAACATAAACATATAAAAATAAACAACAAGTCTTCATCACTTGTTGACCTTGCCCTTGCCTTTGCTAGTAGAAGGCTCGTCGGACCTTTCGTTCTTAACTGCAATGTTATTATTACGCAAGAGTGAGCACGATTGCCCACAACTATAATAATATAACAACAATATAATAACATGCGACTGAATCAAGGACATCTGAATAAAGAAACTCAACTTTTGACTCAAGAATGAATAACATAAATCAAAAGAACGTCTGAGGGTCATAAGACCTTAAACTATGTCCTAGGTTCTAAAGTTTTTATTCTTTAAACCTTTAACAGTCATAAGACTATGGACTCTACTTCTCGTACTTAGGGGGATCAGCCCTTAGTACCATACTGTGCACAATATCTCAACGTTAAAGCGTAAATAATCCCCTTTTACAGGGTTGTTCATCTCAGTTTTGACATCAGAGTCCGCACCAAAGGAAGTTTTATTTGGATAAGCTCAATAAGTATTCTAAAATTTAGAACGTTCATCAACTATGGACTAGTCGAATCAATAAGGGTTCACTAGTCCTATAAGGTTCAATAATAACATCGATATTCAACTTGAATAATAAATCTCAAGATTATATAATCGAATAAGTATTGTATAACTGAATCATGCTTTTAAAAGAGTTACAATATCTAATATGAATTTCGAACTGGAACAATTAAGAACACGAGCTTACTCGATATAGAAACACAAGTCTAAGACTCAATAAATGAATAAATTAGAATTTAGGGAACTTGCTAAATCAATAAGTTAGGGATAGGATACTTGCCTCTTGCACAAGCTACAAATATAATTACAATTCACTTCCTCAACGTCCTACACATTACATTATGTATACGACATTGATTAGTTTTCATAACTACCATATTTAACTATTGAACTATTCACTTCAGTTCGACTTACAACTTGGTTTATAATATTACTCAATGGCTAACCACATAACATGAATGTAAACTCACAACATGCATATCACACATGTATAACCCTTTAAACAATCATAATCAAGTTTCACAATTACGATATTCAAGTTCGCACTTAGTTTGTTAACTTGAACCTTCACATTATCTTATACATGTCAATAACTTAGTTTATTTATCATGAACTTCAAATCATATAATATTCATGTATGTAACTTAGAACAACATCTTTTATTATCGAGAACACTACACTTGTGTGCGTGCATGTCCGAAGCCCTCCGATTGCCTCCGAATACGCATCAGTCACAAAGATGGCCATTTTTACCCATTTTAACGATTTCAAATTGAAAAACAAAAGACTGAAAGTTGTAGGTCTACTCGTTATCTTTTTGAATCATCTTGAATCGCCTTAATCGGAGTTCGTATGAAAAGTTGTGCTTATTTTACTATAGGAGGTCAAAACAGTCTTGGAAACCAAAAAAAAACTCCCGGACAGCCCCTATACCCGCTGGGGCTGGTCTTTATGCCCATGAACACCCACTGGGGCAGGGCCCCCTACTGGTGCACTCCCTGGTTCGCGATTTTGACAGTTCGTTGGCCCATTTACTCCAATTAAATGCAAATTAAACTCACACAGCGATTTCTATGAAGTACGAACTTCATAGAAACATCATTCAATGTTACTAAAATATTTTTAACATCTTAAATCATGCAATTACTCGAATCAAATCATTAAATTTCACCGTTCTTGGTGTTCTTGACGGTTTTGAAGAAAAATATAAAATTTAACATCACGGATTCGTTATAACTCCGAATCCGCCCGTTCAAAGTTTGTTTTCTTTATTTTAACATGTATTATCATAATCTACTGAAAAAATTTACGTTAAACAAATCATTCATGGCATGAAAATTGTACATAAGGGCCGTATAGGCCATATATAGAACTTCTATACTCTATAACTTTCGAAAACCTAATTCAAACAAAATTCTATGGTGTGATTACTGAAAGTTATGCATATATGGCATATAATATGTTACTAACAATTAGTAACAGCTATAAGGTTATATGATTAACAATCATCGACATAAAACATTTAATTTGTACGTAAGGCCATATATATAACTTTTCTACTTTGTGACTTTTGAATTCCAAATTAAAGCATACCTTCATGAATTTGATTGTTTTAAACATACATATGTTATAGAATGTATGTTATGAACATCAATTAACACGTATATGATCATAACTCAAGTAATTAACACCAATTTATTCACAGAGAACTCAAGTTGGCTTTTTCATGGAAGAAATATATATATACGCAAATATAAAGGTTGAATCAAGAGGTTACCCTTGCTAACTCTGTGAAGATGATGTACTTTAATTCTTCAATTTCTTTCAACTCTCTCTCAATTCTCTCCTTTTCTCTCTATATTCTTGTTGACTACTTTTCAAAGGACTGATACTAGTAATATATAATATAATACGTATAACATGTATAATGGGTGATTGGTCGTCCGTTACTCCCTTAATGGGTTAACTGGCTCCAACTCCCCTTAGGGCCTTGTTTGGCTAGCTCATTCCTTCCCCCTTTCCATTTATTTTAATTATAGCTTTATAATATAGTTTTAATATCACACCCAATTTAATCAAATAATGTTATTTAAATTAATTAAATAAAATGGCATAAATCCACATTAAATCACATAGTCCCATAATTAAAATTCTCATTTATTAATTATATCAAACCATTAAATCTCTAATGAATTATTAAATTAATTAGAACACATTATGCTTATTAATTAATATATTAATCAAATAAGCTCAATTAAATGCATAATTGAATATAAAAAAATTTCCACATTAATTTAATCAATGCAACACATATAATTAAATTAATCTACCACAAATTCATCAAATAATTAGTTAATTCAATAATTAAATCATCGAAAAATATTTATTTAATTCAATAAATATTCAAATTAAATTACAAAATCTCGTTCGTCACAATAAGTTCTTATTACAAACATAAGTTCTATAAAATTAACAGCTACTCTGTAGCCTTTCCCTTGCCCTTGTCGGGGCCCGAAGGTCCGCACTGCTCTGTCTTAACTGAAATGTTTTAGGAAAAGCAAGAATGAGCAACGAGTTTGCTCCGCAAGTAATATAACAGCAAGGGGGAGTTTTTAAGCTCTCGAATCCAACAGTGTATAGTAAGGTATGATAGTTCAAGGATAACATGAATATCAACAGTTTTCAATAACAGTCACTAAGGACAGAATAATATCAATATGATTCAACGATAAATCAATTTAAGAATTCAAGATAACTGAGTACTGAGCAGTCACTAAGGACTATGAACTTCTACTAGAATTAACAGTAATATACTGATAACCCATTCAAAAACAAGTACAACAGGTGATCAGCCTAAAGTACCCTACGGTATGCATATCGTTCAACCTACTAAAGTGTGCGCACGTCGGTCTCCCGACAAATATATTTTCCCTTCAAAGAAGGTTGTTCATCTCAGTCAAACACATGATCCCGCACCAATCAATTGGTTTGGGTTGCTTTTCAACAATATAAGTCTAGCCGAATCAAATGGCATAGATCACAATAATTATAAGTTCAATCTCAAGATTTAAAGTTCGAAGAATATAAATCGACTTTTATCTTATCCACGAAGTATATGATTCATAATAATTAAATTTCAATATCTAAAGATTACTTGTATGACAATAATAGCACAAGCTAAATGAATGCTCAATAAAGAGTAGAGTTAGGAACTTGCTTACAACGTTCCTTGAATAAAGTAAACACAAGGATAGGATACTTGCACAATAAATGAGTGTAAGTCAGGAAACTTGCCTTATGCGTAGTTTATCCATGTTAAATAAATCAACACGTTTCGAATCTCTATCGTAATATAGTTATGCGCATAAGATATTCATTAGTTAAGTATACTCATACATGATATGTAAGTTTAAATGCATACATAAACGTCTAACTTAGTTGTACACTCTTTACATACTCCATTATACATTTTGCGTACTTATAGCACAAAAGTTTAGTTTATAAATCGCTATGAAGTCAAATAACATAGTCTCTAATCATTGCTTTATAGTTTGCAAATACCTTTTGGACTTAACATTCAAAAGTTTATAAACATATATCAACATACTTTTATTACCAATATGTTTATTCATGTATTCGACACCCATTTAAAATCATAGATGTATAATCCACATTGTTTTGAAATCCTTAGAAACACCTTGGCAAAACTTGGTTCCGTAGAGTTACTATATGCTTGAATACTTAAAACATTTCTTGAGTCATATATTATAGCTTAAGGCATTCATACGAACTAGGTTTGGTCTTTTCTATTTTGCTTTCAACAATGGATAGTTCTATTCATCAATCTTCATTTTACAAAGCCGAGAGAGCTTATCATGTCAAAGACTAACCATAGTACTCATTAAACCACATAACATTGCCAAACAACCTTTACTATGTAGGCTTGCATGTATTTGATTCATTTATTCCAAGTCAACATAACTTTACTCTTTGAAAATTCGTTTTAAGCAACATTAAATAGTATATATATTTATCTTAAGAAATCTCATGTTATAACAAACTAAGTATGCAAAGCATTTCGAAACCACATTTCATATGTATTCATAAAACTAACTAAGTTGCGAATACATGCTAAAAATTAGATTTCAAAAAGGAGTAAGGTTTTATAACATAACAGCACAAATCTTGGTTTCCTGGTCACCCCCCGCCGGGGCGGGTAAATGAACCATAAGAGGCTCGTCGGGGCGGCATTGGCAAAAAAATTCCTCTGGCCATCCCCCACCGGGGCGGCACTTTGGCTTAAAGGAAGCTCGCCGGGGTAGGCATAGGCATACCAGTTCAAAAATTTCTTTCCCCTGCTGTGAACCAATACCCCAAATCACAATCCAACAGTAAATTTAAGCATACCTAATATGTATAAACTCCATAAACTTGCTACACAACATACATAGTATGATTCTAACAAACTTAGCTCATCAATTTAAACATTAAGGCAAGTATTTCAAGATATTTCTAAAAACTTGTAAGACTTGAATTCTATGAACATATAAATGGTATTACCTCTTGTGAAGTTGAAATGCTACTCTAGCTTCAATTTGTAGATTACTCAACCTCTCACTCCTCTTGAACTAATTTCAGATTTCTAACAACCAAATTGAGAAGAGAAAGCTCCCGTTTATAGGAAAAATGAAAACCCATACCAAAGCTTTACACCTATGAATCAAAAGAAGAAATCAATGGGTAATAGATAGTTGGTGAATTGAATCATGAAGGCCACTGTCCCATTGATCATTAGCTAGGATGGAGCTTGGGAGAAAAAGAGAGAGTATCTTCTAGCCTTTGTGAGACACGAAAATGAGAAATGGGGGGGCAATTGGGCACTCAATATGGGACACAATACTCAGCATTCCATATTATTAGCATACAAGAGTTTATTTGATATTTGCCCACAAATGAGCATACATATCCACCCACTCATATAATACACATAGAATTATATAATCCATGTACATTGGTTTAGTGCAAATAATATTCACATTAGACTAGAATAATTTAGTTGGGTATTATTTTTCATAAAACTCATTATTTCAAATTCTATTAAAATAGTCATTTAATATTAATTATTTATTTAGTCAAAGTCATTTTCCCTCATAGGTTTAAAATACCCATTTAATTACTCCCACACACATCATGGGGTCACATAAAACTCTTTCATACCACTTAGTAATTTACAAAAATTAAGCTCACTTTTATCATATAGTTTTATATAATAACTATTCACATTCCAATGTCACACCTCATTTTACAACCTCTATTATAAAACTACATACATATATGTCTACATGTATATATATGCATATTCCTATCATCATACATTACACATTGGGCCATATCAATTAAATCAATTGGGCTAAGTATATTAAAGCACATAGACTCTAGTATTTAATCTAGCACATAAATTGATTGGGCCACATCTCTTAATTTTTATCATATCACATTAATGTGGTTGGGCTTGGATATATCTTAAGTCCAATACATTATTAATTCAATGATCCAAGGAAATTAATTAGGTCCACACAAAGCTTATCACTTAAGCTTAATTAAGCTTATTATTGTTTCTATTTTCGTACCACACAAGGCATTTTAACGAATTTAATAGAAACTCCACATTCTTCCTCAATTATTATATATTCAATTTGAAACAACTGAGTTAACCCATTACATAAACATTTATATTAGAATAAATATTCATTTCCATTTATATATTCATTTAATAATATTCGAAAATTCTCAGGTATTACACGACGTGCCATCAAAAGATAAGCCTAATAACTGATATCTGGACCGGGAAGATATCTCGCCTACGAGTATCGATTTCTGGAATCCTATTTCAGTCAGACTCGATCTTATCTCGCTGCGTTTGTCAAAGACGGTACGAAAGATCAAGCGACGGATGTCAACTTCTGCCGAACCGAGATCGAAGGACCAATAGCCGAGCCGGGGGGCCACTTGGGTAGCCTCAACTATGTATGTGGCTGGCCGCATACATGTGTGCTGCTACCCAGGATAGATTATAATCCCCCACTTAGTTCATTCTAGAAAAAAAAGAGTGAGATATTTAGAGAGAGAAATACATTTCTAGAGAGAGAAGAGCTCGGGTGGAACATAAACCAAGCAACTTGAAGCTCAAATCTTCCATTTAGCATCTACTTGAAGCCATCTTAGTGTTCTTAGTTAATCCCGGGAGTCAAAACGCTTGTTCACGCATCCCCCAAGGTGAAATAACGCACTTTTAGCTTCATTTCCTTTGTAAACTTGGTTTAAATGATAGATTGATGAAGTATCTTGTTTGAATATAGTGAAAATTTTATATTTTAAGCATATTTAGTAATAGTTGATGGATTTTACGTTTCTATCGGTTATATTGTGCTTAATACGTTGTATATTGACTTCGGAGGCTAGATATACCTAGATCTAAGCCTAATCTAGTCCCCGAGAGGTTATTAAGCATGAAGTTTTAACCCGGGGGCTATAACGGCTTAGATTCATGGTATATCTATGGATTTATTGCTTTGGAAGGTCCCGGTTAATCCGTATAGCCCTAAATCTTTATTTAGAGGCGAAAGGGGGACTGAATCAGCACGAACGGTGATTTCAAACGATGAAATCGCTTAGTATCGAGGCCGTGGACATTATATATATGTTATTTTGTTCAAATCATGTGAGCCTAGGAATCCCGATGTCGAGATCCTCCGAATGGATACGACTTGATTCCCACGATGGACCAGTTTTTATGTTGTAAATGCTTTAAATAACGTAAATATCGATGTACATGTAATATTTGGACCTTGAAAACGAACTCGAGGAGTTAGTCTCGAGACCTCGGGTTCAAGATCCCATGATAGTGAAAACTTTAATTATGGGAGCTCGGTTCATCGAGATGGCTGTCATGCCCGATGATGATCCGAACCTTCTTAACGCTTTAGCAAGCATATCATCAAAATGATTTCTCAAAGAAAAACCACAGAGCTTTTGATGAAATAAAGCGATTCGGGGTAGATCACGTAATCAACGTAAAGAATAAAAGGAAGTATCGAAGTCCTCGATTCCTAGTCGGGCAAAGGATTTGAAAATCTTACTTTCTAAAACCTCATTTCAATTTGCATATCTTATTAAAAATAAGCTTTTGATTAAATCAAATCCTTCGTACATAGGCGCAAAAGAGGCACACAACTACTTTCAAGTCACCAAAAAGACTTAGAAACTAACTAATAAAGCTTTCAAAATCAAAAGCAAACACACACACACACTTACACACTTTTTGCATAGAAAATTAATAAGATGCGGTACCGTGCTTGCACGGGAGTTGGGGGGTGCCTAACACCTTCCCCCCGCTTAACCTAGCCCCCAGATTCCATGAATCTTGGATTTCAAGACCAATCAAAGAGTCACGCATTAGACCATCTTGCGAAAAACTATTAAAACCCAGATGAGTTGGTACATCCATTTCCAAAATACCAACTGGCGACTCTATCTCAATCGGTCCAATCAATAAAATCAAACTTTTTAAAATTGTCGACACATATGTCGGTACCAGTTTCCTACCAAATTCAATCTTTAAAATGAAACCCCAAAGACAGAGCGAAAGCGAAAGGAAAAAGAATAAAATTAGGAAATCGGGGCACTCCTCTCTCGTCCCACGGATAAGAGACGATGGCAAACAACCAAAGAGAAATAAACCCCCCCCCCTTCAACGAAAGGGAGGGCACAAAGGGGGATTATTATTTTCCCGCCTGGCGTCAACATCAATCTCTATCCAATCATTTAAATATATCTGAAGCATACATCATAACGCGTGATAAAATAGCATATGAGATGAATAAATAGAAAACATCATACATAGATATCCGCCAAGTACATTAGTTTCATAAACATCACTGTCATACCTATGATACATGTGAAAACTAAAAATAAAAAAGTACAGGATTTGGGGCACAAAGGCCTAATGACTAACAGATGACCTATGGGATCACCACCTCGTCAAAATATCCCAAGAAGGTGAGGGCATCATCAAACTGATCAACCTGAGGTGGTCTACCGGGAGTGGGCACATCTTGCTGATCTGGGAGATAAGGCATCTTCTGCGCATCTGGGTGATCGGTGAAGGGAACATCTCTATCCTGGAAGCCACCAAAACTGGAGGGTCCAGCACCATGAGAGCCACCACCGCCTGACGGTCCAGCCTCATGACCCCGAGAAGCAAAAGTACTAGCATAGGACGAGTCCAAGCCATTGTAACTACAATAGCCGACAGTTGCTCCAACTGAAGTCTCAAAGCAACAATCTGATCCTGATGAGAAGGCTCCTAAAAATATGATATCTAGTCCTTCATCATAAGTGATCCTAGAACCATGTCTCCCAAGAACTACGTAGCCCGGGTCTGATCTCCTATCGTGAGCCAGACCCACCAAGCGATAAAGTCTATCGAAGAGATCGGACCATCGGACAAGTGAAAAACATCATACCCCAGGGTGGGAATTGATGCAATCGACGAAGATAAAGGCTAGAAGCGCTGAGCTGGAGGAAGATAAGGAAGGCGAATCTCCCTAGTAATGCATCGAATAGAGTGCTCCTCGAGGTAGAGCTCCTAACCTCCATCGAAAAGGAATGGAATCCGGCGGGTGGATAACTGAAACTCGGGCCCTATCGGCAAGCCATCCTCAAATTCCTCAGTCAAGTGCTCTCCCGAATATGGGGTTCATACTATGTCCTGAGCTATCAATGTCTCTAGCTGAAGATGGGCATAGGTAAAGCCCTCCGCGACTGGGACCTCCGACAAAGTAGATTGATGCCATTTACATCCCCGGGGAGAAGTGTCCAAACCCAAGACAGAGATAGGACGAAGACATGGAAGCCTCTCATAAGCCTAGAACTTCCAGTTCAAACGAACCCTCCATTAGTTATGGGAAAAGATAAATCAATCAAAAGACAAACAAATGAAATACGATCAAAAAGACTTACCAGAAGAAACGGGTAGAATCCGACCCAGGTGTCGATAACTCCCTCGGATCGCAGTCGCATCCTGTGTAGGAAGAGAGCGAATGTAAACGATCCCCAATCGTAGTCCCCAATGTGGTCTACCTCTCAAACGGCTCCTACCAAGCTGAAGGGCACAGTGGAGGAGTTGTTCGCTATGAAACAACCCCTTATGATGGTCAGGAACAGATGCCGCAAGATGCAATCCATCTCCGCCAAATCAACAGGCAACTCCTGCTGCAAAGTGCCTCGAGCGGAATCGATGCCCAAGCATCCCAGTCAAATACTACGAGCCTTGAAGGCTTGCTCCTGAGAAGAAAACCATAGGAGGGTGCAATCCACAGTCGCAGTGATAGTCAGCTCGAATAGCACCCTATCACTGGTGAACTCCAAGTCAGTGATGTATCTCCAATTCAGGGGAGTCATCATAACCTTACAGTCCAGCAGATGCAGAGACTGACTCTGGTGAAACCATCTCTCGGCCAAAGCTTGCAAATAGTCCCAAGGGCAGCAATGGGGAGCAATGGTGAAGAAGGCCGCAAACCCCCAAGAGTCCACAATCGCCCTGTACTCGGGATGCCGCGAGTGATACAGAGCGTAGATGCTAAACCAATTACCCCTGGGCTGGGTAAACTCCAAAACCTGCACGACATCAAGGTTAAGAAAACCAGTCTTTGATAGAAAGGAGAAAAGAAAATAAATTAAATCACGTACCTCATTCGCCTGCAAGTGAATGGAGGGATGGTGGCTCAGATCCGTACCCAGTAAATTCGGAACCTCTAACTCAATGCCCGAAAGAAATCTAGGCACAGTAGGGGGCTGAGGTAGAACCTCAGGCTCGGGAATGCAGTCCTCATCCACAAGTGGATGATCCTCCCCAGCAGGCAGGAGAGCGGGCTCTGTCAATCGCTTCACCCGTCTACTAATGCGCGGAACTGGAACCTCGGACGGAGCTCTACGACGGCAAACTCCAGATGAGATCGGCCGTCTTGTGGAACGACTAAGTCTCTAAGAATCCATATTTGAACAATGAGTTCGTAGGAATCAAAGCCAAGTCATGTATATTCTTACCATTTGCAAATTTCAAATTAAATCCATAAAATATAATCATCACATCATGCATGTCTTATATGTGTCATTAAATGTATATGTTATGTGCATCCTAGTATATTTATAATGTATCTAGGATCCGGACATTTGGCTCATGAATTTTTTTTGCCAGAATCTCCTTTATAAAACGGACTATCCACATGCCTGAAGCTTGTATTAAATCACCTTATGAGGGTACACCATCACAACCAAGCATGTAAACATCAATTTAAATTGTTATTCTAACACATATATACAATATATGTCCAGATTAACTGATAAATGACAATATCTCGCATCTGTACGGTCCATAAGATGATCTGTAGGCATGCATTGAATCATAAACATATTTATCTATCTATACATGTATACATGTTAGATATATTGCCTTTAAGAAAGGAAATACGCATTTTCACCAACGAAAACACGAAAGAACGGAGTCTAGACGTTACCCATAGTTCAAAGAAGGAATGTACGGTGGCGGATCACTCCAAATCAACCCAAAATCGAGTAGAAATGGAAGAGAGCTCAGTTTTATAGAAAGAAAATAGAAGAAATCCGAATAGAATGGGTGGAAACGAGGCCTCCTGAGGGTATAAACCCGATCAGAGGCAGCCTTGACCATGGTTGCTCCAGCCAAAACCATATATACGACTGCCACAAGTGGGTCTCGCGCCTCCCGTTTGGTAACACAATGTCCGAAACGTGTTCTTTTGGGTTCAGAATGGTCACTTTATACAAGAAGCTACCTTTCCAGGAAAGTTTAAAACCCCAAAAACCCTAAAAAAATCCTCCGAAATAGCAGAAGTTTTGGCGAATATCAGAAAACCCGACGTTGAACACCAAAAGACTAGAAAATCAGTCCAGATCAAGCTTACACCATGTAATCCACCAACAACGAATCAGTGAAGGCGTCGGCTCGACCCCCGACAATGTAATCCACCGACAACGAATCAGTGAAGGCATCGACTCGACCCTCGATGATGTAATCCACCAACAACGAATCAGTGAAGGCGTCGGCTGGACCCCCGACGATGAAATCCATCGATAACGAATTAATGAAGGCATCGGCTCGACCCCCAATGATGTAATCCACCGACAACTAATTAGTGAAGGCGTCAGCTCAACCCTAATGATGTAATCCGCTGGCTACAAACCAGTGAAGGAATCAGCTTAACCCTGATGATGTAATCCATTGGCTAAAACCCTACGCAGGTCGATAAATCCTCGATGATGTAATCCGTTGGCTACAACCCTACGCAGGTCGGCAAATCCCTGATGATGTAATTCGTTGGCTACAACCCTACGCATGTCGATAAATTCCCGATGATGTAATTTGTTGGCTACAACCCTACGTAGATCGGCAAATCCCCGATAATGTAATCCATTGGTTACAACCCTACGCAGGTCGGCAAATCCTCGATGATGTAATCCATTGGCTACAACCCTACGCAGGTCGGCAAATCCCCGATGATGTAATCCATTAGCTACAAACCAGTGAAGGCGTCAGCTCAACCCTGATGATGTAATTCAGTGGCTACAACCCAGTGAAGGCGTCAGCTCAACCTTGATGATGTAATCCGTTGGCAACAAACCATTGAAGGCATCGACATGATCCTGATGGTGCAATCAGTTGACTACAATTCAACGCAGGTCGACTCAGCCCCGGCAACGTAATCCTTAACTTCCCCAGCCGATGAAGTAACCGTTTTCTAAATCTGACATATCATCACATATGTTATACATGATATTGCATCATCAGATATACCTTGTAGTGCATTTTTCGTGTCTATTAATCTTTGTTGTGTTCATTCCATTACATTGCATAAACATGATAAAGAGGGGCATCTGTAGACACTCAAAATTTTGTTTTTGTCGTACTAACCCTGTAGGAGGGTAAAAGCATCATTTTACTTTGAAGACAACCCTGAAGGAGGGCAAAAGATCCAGGTCACCTTGGAGATAACCCTGGGAATGATATAGAGGACCAATGAAGTCCAAACATACTGTGACCCGATCGAAGATCGACGAGCTGAGACAGTGATCATCAGAAACCACCTCAGCAAACCTCAAACGACGTGCCATTAGGAGATAAGCCAGCTAACTGATATCTGGACCTGGTGGATATATCTTAACTATGAGTATTAACTTCCCAAAGGACCTCAACTTCTGCCGAACCGGGACCGAAGGACCAACAGCTGAGCATATAGGGGCCACTTGGGGCAGCCTCAACCATATCTGCGGCTAGCCGCATATATGGGTGTGGCTGCCTCTGGAAGATTACAACCCCCACACTTAGCTCATTTTAAAGAGGAAGAGATAGATGTTTAGAGAGAGATAGACATTTTTAGAGAGAGAGAGAGGCTCAGGTGGAACCTTAAACAACCAACTTGAAGCTCATTTCTCCCATCTAGCATCTACTTGAAGTCCACTTAGTGTTCTTAGTTCATCCCGGGAGTTAAAACGCTCATTTACGTGTCCCCCAAGGTGAAATAACGCATTTTTAGCTTCGTTTTCTTTGTAAACTTGGTTCAAATGATAGATTAATGAAGTATCTTCTTTGAATATTGTTAAAATTATTGTATTTTAGCATATTGTGTAATAGTTAATTGATTTTACGTTTCGATCGGTTATATTGTGCTTAATACGTTGTATATCGACTTCGGAGGCTAGATATACCAGATCTAAGCCTAATCTAGTCCCCGAGAGGTTATTAAACATGAATCTTTAAACAAGGGGCTATAACAGCTTAGATCCACGGTATATCTATGAGTTTATTGCTTTGAACGATCCCGGTTAACCCGTATAGCCCTAAATCTATATTTAGAGGTGAAAGTGGGGGCCGAATCGACTTGAACGGTGATTTTAACCGATGAAAGCATCTAGTATCAAAGCTGTGGACGTTATGTATATGTAATATTGTGAAAATAATATGAGCCTAGGAATCCCGGTGTCGAGATCCCCGAATGGATCCGACTTGATTCTCACGATGGACCAATTTTTATGTTGTAAATGCTTTAAATAACGTAAATATTGATGTACATGTAATATTTGGATCTTGAAAACGAACTCGAGGGGTTAGTCTCGAGAGCTCGAATTCAAGCTCCCGTGATAGTGAAAACTTTCATTACGGGAGCTCGGTTCATCAAGATGGCTAATATGCCCGATGATGATCCGAACCTTCTTAACGCTTTTGCATTCATATCATCAAAAAGATTTCTCAAAGAAAACCACAAAGAGATTTTGATGAAATAAAATGATTCAGGGTAGATGACGTAAATAACGTAATGAATAAAAGGAAGTATCGAAGTCCTCGATTCCTAGTCGGGCAAAGGATTTGAAAACCTTACTTTCCAAAACATCATTTCAATTCATATATCTTGTTAAAAATAAACTTTTGATTAAATCAAATCCTTCGTACCTAGGCGCAAAAGAGGTACAGCACTACTTTCAAGTCACCAGAATAAAGACTTAGAAATAAAATAATAAAGCTTTCAAAATTAAGACACACACACACACACACACACACACTTTTTATATAGAAAATTAATAAAATACGGTATCATGCTTGCACGGGAGTCGGGGGGTGCCTAACACCTCCCCCCCGCTTAACCTAGCCCCCGGATTCTACGAATCTCGGGTTTTCAGACCAATTTTTAGAGTCACACGTTGGACCATCTTGCAAAAAAACCATTAAAACTCGGATGAGTTGGTACATCTATATAAAAAATACCAACTGGAGACTCTGTCTCAATCTGTCCAATCATCAAAATAAAATCAAACTTTTCAAAATCATCAACACATATGTTGGTACCAATTTCCTACAAAATTCACCCTTTAAACGGAACCCCAAAGACAAAGCGAAAGCGAAAGGGTAGAATAAGATTCAAATTAGGAAATATGGGCATTCCTCTTTTTCCCCCGGATAAGAGAGGAAGGGAAACACAACTAAAGAAAAAAGAGTCTCCTCCTTCAAACAAAAAAGGGGAGATCAGAGGAAAAGAGATTGCTTCTTCCCGGCGTCGACAACCCGGATGCAGGTGTACATGTGCTTCAGACATAGTACCTTTTCTCGGTGTCTGAATTGATGAGGTGGGGAAACTCGCTCTCATCCATTTCTTGTAGTCTGATAGCCCCCCATGTCAACACTTCTTTAACAATGAACGGGCCTTCCCAGTTAGGGGCAAATTTTCCTTTGGCTTCATCCTGATTGGCCAAGACCTTCTTCATTACTAAGTCATTTTCTTTGAATTGTCAGATTCAGACCTTCTTGTTGTAGGATCTGGCGATCCTTTCCTGGTATAACTATCCGTGGAAAATGGTTGTAGCCCTCTTTTCATCTATCAGAGACAGTTGATGATACCGGTCTTGCAACCATTGATCTTCGTCTATTTGAGCATCGATTAACACTCGCAAGGATTCCATCTCTACTTCTATGGGAAGGACTGTCTCCATGCCGTAGACCAACGAATAGGGGGTAACCCTAGTAGAGGTGCACATTGACGTCCTGTATGCTAACAGGGTTAGAGGCAGCAGGTCAGTCCATTCCTTATGATTGGCGACCATTTTCTGCATGATCTTCTTGATGTTTTTGTTGGCCGCTTCGACAGCACCATTCATCTTGGGTTGATAGATGACAGAATTGAGATGCTTGATGTGGAACCTACTGCACAGTTCTTTCATCATTTGATTGTTCAGGTTATTGGCATTGTCTGAGACAATCACCTCCGGTTGTCCATATTGTCAGACGACATTATTTTTGATAAAACTACTGATGACCTCTTTTGTGACTTTGGGAAAAGAGGCTGCTTCAACCCATTTGGTGAAATAATCGATCATGGTGAAGATAAATCGATGACCATTGCTGGCTTTGGGTTCCACTGGACCTATCACATCCATCCCTCACATAGAGAAAGGTCATGGTGAACTCTTGTTATGTAGCTCATTTGGAGGAGCATGAATGGCATTTCCATGTATTTAGCATTGAAAACATCTCTTGACGTGATCACCACAATCAGCTTTGAGAGAGATCCAATAATGTCCTGTTCTGATTATCTTCTTGGACAACAAATGACCGCTCATGTGTGGACCACAGACTCCGCCATAGACTTCATCCATTAATCTTTGGGCTTGCTCTTTGTCAAGGCATCTTAACAGGCCTATTCCAGCATCCCTTTTGTACAGTGCATCTTCGCTCAGATAGAACTTCATAGCCATTTTGTGAATCCATTTACGCTCTGAGTGGCTTACCCCAGCGGGTGTGGATCCATCACGGAGATATTCCCTGATGTCTTGAAACCAAGGCTGCTTGACAGGAGGTATTTCATCTGATGCTTCTCCAACGTATCTCCCATATGTTGGGGCTTTCTAAATGGTGAACTGTATGTTGGGAAATCCACTCTTATCGGATATGCGGATTAGTGAAGCTAACGTTGCCAATGCATCAGCGAAGTCATTCCAACCCTGCGGAATATGAACGAAGGTTATGTCTTCGAATTCCTGGGATATTTTGAGGACCTACAGATGATAGGGCAGCAAATGCAGTTCTTTGGTGAGATACGCACCGATGGTTTGTCTGATGACCAGCTCAGAATCTCCGCAGACTAGTAGATGTTTGATAGACATGGATTGGGCTAGGTTTAACCCCATTATACAGCCTTTATACTCGGTCGTGTTATTGGTATTGCCAAATTGAAGTTTGGTAGCCACAGGATATTGTTCTCCTGTACCAGAGATGAGGACTGCCCCAGCTCTGGCACCTTCCATGTTTACCGCTCCGTCGAAATACATTTTTTATGGTCGGACTGTATTCTCTGACTGGAGTTGTTGAATTGTCATGATCCCATCATCCGAGAAATATGTTTCCAGGAGCTCAAACCCTCCTGAAAGTGCTTCAGCTAATTGATATGCAATGCCTTGACCCTTGATTGACTTCTGAGTCACGTAGATAATGTCGAACTGCTGTAGGATCAACTGCCATTTGGACAGTCGGCAATTCAGCATTGGTTTGTTGAATACGTATTTGAGTGGATCCATGCGGGATATGAGGTAGGTCGTATTCCCATGCAAATAGTGTTGCAAACTCATGGCGGCCCATATCAATGCACAGCATGTCTTTTCGATCAGGGCGTATTTCTGTTCACTACTGCTAAATCTTTTGCTAATGTAGTAGATGGCTCTTTTCTTGCTACTATCATCCTTCTGTCCCAGCATGCAGCTCATTGTATTGGCATTGACGGACAGGTACATGAACAAAGGGACTCCATCCCTTAGGGGTATCAGAACAGGAGCTTCAGTCAGCTGCTTTTTGATGGCAAGGAAGGCTTGTTGACAATCCTCATTCCATTTAGTGGAGGAATTCTTCCTTAACAGCTTGAAGATGGGTTCACAGGTGGCTGTGAGCTGTGAAATAAAATAGCTTATGAAGTTAACCCTTCCCAGGAATCCACGTATCTCCTTCTCTATACGACGTACGGGTATTTCAGTAATGTCTTTGATCTTGGCAAGGTCTAACTCGATGCCCCGATTACTCACCAGGAATCCTAACAGCTTGCCTGCTTTAACACCAAAAGCACATTTGGCAGGATTCAGCTTGAGGTTTTACTTACGTAACCTATTGAACAGCTTCCTAAGATGGTCAATGTGATCATCCTCCCTCCGGGATTTGATGATGATGTCGTCCACATAGACTTCTATTTCTTTGTGCATCATATCATGAAAGAGGGCCATCATGGCTCGCTGATATGTGGCTCCGGCATTGATGAGGCTGAAAGATAGTCGTCAATAGCAGAAATTTCCCTAGGGAGTGATAAAGGCTATTTTCTCTCGGTCTTCCTCAGCAACCATGATTTGATGGTAACCAACAAAGCAGTTTACGAAGGAGTACACGCCATACTGCGCAGTATTGTCTATCAGGATGTGGATGAAAGGCACCGGGAAGTTGTTCTTGAGGTAGGCTTTGTTCAGATCCTGTTAATCCATGCATACTCGTACTTTTCCTTCGGCTTAGGCACGGGGATTATATTTAACAGTCATTCTGGGTATGTTGATACCATGATGATTCCGGCTTTGAATTGTTTAACAACTTCTTCCTTACTCCACTTAGGTTTTAATCGCCTGAGCTTTTGTTTGACTGGTTTGAATCCTTCTTTGATGGGCATTCGATGGATGACAATGTCCGTAGAGAAGACGATCATGTTTTCATGTGACCATGCAAATACAACCTGATACTGTTTTAGGAATTCGACCAGGTTAACTTTTTGATTTGGTGTTAGTTCTGAACCTATTTGGATTTCTTTAATGTTTTTGGAGGTTCCTATATTGATGGTGGTGGTTTGGTCGAGGTTTGGTTTGGGTTTGACTTTGACCCATTCTTTGATCTCCTCAGGCACCTTATAGTCATCTTCCTCCTCTTGATAAATATCCATCAAGTCAAAGTTTAATTCTATATCAAAGTTGTAGTCACTTTAACAGGTTGGCATCTCATCAGCAGAGACACACACATCCAATGCTTGGGTCCCTTTTTGACTGAGGAAAGGGACACTGCTCCAGTTGTCCAGTGTCAGATTCTCATGAACTGGGAGAATCGAGGAATTATACTCGTCTGCCTCGTCTTGGATAATGACTGAGACATCTTTTAGAATAGGGTCGAGGCTTTTCTGTGGATTGTTACTCTTCTTGATGTGAGGAATTTGGATATGATCATCTTTATCATTGTCTGGGAGTTCGTCATTCATGCCCTCGTAGTTGATAATGACCCTCATATTAGCGAATATGTCTCATCCTTCATACAGGATCTTTTCTTTTCCCTTTTCGCTGTCTGCCTCAAGCTTGAGGGCTTTTCTTTCATGGACAGGTATGATTGGAGGAAATAACATGGCTAATAGGATTTTCCTCGTAGGTTTCACCCATCCGGCATTTATGAGGTTTGGCAGCAGAATTGTGGAGGTATGAGCTTTGGGATGCTTATGTGGGTTCCGATGATTTGACCCGGCTGAATATCCCAATCCTATTCTCCCAATCTGACTTGGGATTTGGACCAGCATCTTGATACCTTGCTTATCCTTTCCCAACCCTTCTCTAGGTTGGAAACCCAAAGATATCATTTCTAGGCCCACTATCATTACTTCAGTGGAGACCTTTGGCTTCAGGGCTGGTGCCCCAATAGGTAGATACTGAGTATCGCTCACCTCAAGAGCTTGAAAACTGGCAGGCTTAATCCCCGCATCTAGGATAATCATTGGCACGTCCCCATATATCTAAGTAGGGTATTCTGGTTTGGCATTGACCGTGATGAGGTTGTCGTTGATAATGTACTTGAGTTGCTGATGGAGGGTGAATGGCACTGCTCCTGCCATATGGATCAATGGCCTGCCCAGTAACAAGTTGTACCCGATGGTAATGTTAAGCACCTAGAAAGATACGTAGAATGTGTGTGGACCAATTTCTAAAGGAAGCTTTATTTCCCCCATAGAATGTCGGCGAGATCCATCGAAGGCACGGATGACAACAGGACTGGTTTTAATCCAATTCGGATTGATCTTCATCATTTCTTAGGTATCGTAAGGACATATGTTGAGGGAAGATCCTCCGTCGATGAGCACTGCTCCGATCACATATCCGAAAGATATCACAGCTATATGCAGGGACTTTTGATGGCCCGTCCCTTCTGTCAAGATATCATCGTCCGTGAAGGATATCACATTACTGTTGAAGATGTGTTCTATCACGTAACAGAATTTCTCGGTGTCCACCGTGTGTGGCAGATGGGCTTCTTCCAGCACTTTTAAGAGAATGTTGTGATGGTCCTCTGATGATAAGACCAGATTGATGATGGACATTTGCTTGGGTGCGCCTTTCAAGCTTTGCACTATCTTGATTTCATTGTATCCTATCTTGTTGAGGAACTCTTCGATCTCCTCTTTAGCCACCTTTTCTTTTGCTTTGATGACTGGTTTGATCACCCGCTGTGGCAGGTACAGTGGATTATCCTTTAATAGGATGGCAATATTATTTGAAGTGGAGCCTTCAATGTCCCCGTAGTTCCATGGGACCTTCTTCAGACTGGTGATTGGATACTGAGGTCTGAAGGGCAAGATTAGAGGCTGAGGTGCAGCCACCTTCACAGGATTTTGTATATCTTGGATCCCTTTCTCTGTCAGTACCAAAGGTGTGAGGGTCGGTTCCCTATCGCAGGATATGACAGCCACTGTGTCCTGGTTCCATGCAGTGGGGATCTAGAGAGTGTCTTTATTCAGGAGGTCAAGAACTTGATTTCCTCTGATCAGGTCACCCTTCTAGATCAGGTCTTGAATTAGGTTTTGAAGTGCCCAACATTCTTCTGTATCATGGCCGGGTGAATTGGAATGGTACTGACATATCTGGTCATGTTTGAATTTTTTGGATCGAGGGTTCAGTAAGGGTAACAAATCTGCAACCATCCCCTCGTTGATTAATATCTGGAGGATTTCTTCCATTGACTAGTTTAGGTTGGTGAAGTTTCTTTGAAAGAGGGATCTCCCACCTGGTTGGAGATTCTCCTTTTTGACCATCTGTTCGGTCCAAGGCTCTTGTTCGTGAGAATGGCAATAATCCCTACTGGGGATGGGATTGTCCTCCGTCGAAGGAGAATGATTGCCAATGGATTGATGGATTTGCTTCAACATCTTCCTGGTGAGCTGATGTTGGTAGACAACTAGTTCGACTAGCTGCTCGATTTGTTCCTTGAGAGACTTTATTTCTTGCTCCATCAGGAATCATTTTTCAAAAGTTTCCCAACTATCTGGGCTGCTGTTATTGGATTGACTTGGTTCCCCAACGTAGCGGAGGTATTTAGATCCTTCTCCACTTGAGGTGCTGATCATATTGATATTTTTCTCTTTGTGTTGTGGGAGAGGGTTGTCTTGGACATGCGGTTGTCCGGGTCTTGTAACCACGATCTCTCTGCTGTCAATCAAGTCTTGGATTTTGTGCTTGAGAGACCAACAGTCTTGGGTGTCATGGTAGTGGGGTGAAAGTTTTTCGATGTCTGACTTCTATATTTTTCTTAAATTAAGGGTTTGCAGGCTGTGTGGGAGCTGGAAAAGAGGTATAGTCTCCTTTGAATAGGCATGTTATTTGACTCGCCCCTTAAATTTTGTCCTTGTAATACTAAGGAAACTTCTTCATTTTTCTTTTTATGGACCCTCCGAGGATTACTCCGGTAATTTTTGGTCTAGATATGCTCAGCAACGGCTTCGAGGGCTGTTAGATCTTTTATCTTCCCGGATTCGAGCCCCATTTATGCCATTTCGCCATGCTTGATCATTTTTACAGAATGGTTTTCCTATGCCGGCTAAGACCCTCTCATAATAAGGCGCTTCTTGGATATCAATATAGGTCATGACTATCTCAGACTCAGTTATGGCTGGGGTGACTTGTGCTGCAACCCGCCTCTAGCGTTGGGCATATTCTCTGAATGATTCAGTGTTCTTTTTCTTGATTTTAGTTATTTGATATCTGTCTGAAGCCAGCTGAGACTGGAAACTGTACTGACTGAGGAAGGCGTGGGCTAGTTCTTCCCAATTGTGAATTTTGGAATTGTCCAGACGGGCATACCAGGCTCTGGCTTCTCCGGTTAAACTCTTATGGAATAACTGCATTCAAAGTTTCTCGTCCTCTGCATAGGATCCGAGTTCTCCGATGAAGACTTTTAGGTGTGTGTAAGGATCCCCCAATCCATCATATTTCTCAAAATCGGGGACTTAAAATTTTTTGAGATAAAGCGCCCTGGGGGATATGCAAAGGTCAGAGTAATTAACACTGCCAAATGCCCCAGTCCCTTTGATAGACCGGAGGGTTTCTTCCATTTGTTGCACTTTCTTGAGAAGGTCACCAGCTTCTTGTTCCTTGCTTAGGGTGGTGATTTCAGGGGTTTTGTTAGTTGTGTCCTGGTTCTATAGTCCAAGAATCTGAGTATCGGGTTTCTCAGTCTCTTGACTGCATCTACTGCCACCAGGTGCTCGTGGTTCTGTGTGAGTTTGGCTCTGTTTCCCTTTAAGGGCCTTGCTTTGTTCTAGTAGAAAATCGGCTAACTCGGCTATCTGATTTTTCAGTCCTTCGAACTCTTCCCTAGAGGCAAGGGTGGATTCTGGTTGAGCACTTGAAGCCATGTCCGTGGATGGACTGAGTGCTTTCTTAGACTTAGATCTGGTGACAGGACCAATTTTTACCTACAACAAAATGTAGGCGTGTCAATTTCCTGAGGTAGGTAAGGATTGGATGCATGATGTGTTTTTTAGAGTTTATCCTGCAAAATTGAGGTTAGTTGTTTTAATGGTAGGATGACATGATATCTAACAGGGAAAGTAAATCTTTCATTATTAATATTTATATTGTGCTCCTCAGTAATTGGAGACTTGACATAGGAATTGAAAGAGGAAGGCATGAAGAAACTTCCCATCGGATTTGGTTGATCAGATGCTGACCTATCCAAGGTTTACTGTTGCGACTTTTGTTTCGGCATGAAGGCTCCCAGATCATCGTAATCTACTAGAAGGGAAGTTAATCAAATCATTCAACTGGAGTGAATCTGAGTGGTGCATTTTCATGAGCCCCAGATATTTAGTGGTCCCCAGAGACATTACTTATCACCGACCGGATTTTCCTCCTTGTAAGAGGGACACACAACATACATTCACATACATCGTTCCTCACCATTATGCATATGATGCTTTGTTTGGAAAGCAGGTAAACATTCATTCACATTCATTCAATGTAAAGACGTAGCATTTATGCATTCATTCAATTGTAAAGACGCAGCATTCACTCATTCATTGACTGTGGAGGCGCAGAATTTCACACATTCAATAGTTTTGAAAGGGAAATATTTGAAAAGATTTGAAAGCGGTCTAAGCCCTCTACTGTCCCTAGCAGAGTCGCTACCTGTCGACTGTTGGTTTTAAAAATCCCGCGAGTCGGGTCACAACCCGGGGCTTTTAAATCACTTTTCCTAAGTTATCTCTACCCTTATTCTTTTTATTTAGGAAAAAGGTTTTGAAGGGTTTTTTAGGAAAAAGGCCAACATGTATCATGTTGACGATTTAAATATTTTACAAAGTCACTAGTTGGTAGATTTGAAAATGGTTGTACCAACTCAACCGAGTTTTGTTTGAAAGAGGCCCAATTACTGGACACTATCGAAACTTGATCTTTGAAAATAAAGTTTGAGCTCGGGGGCTTGGTTAAGTGTAGGGAAGGTGTTAGGCACCCCACAACTTACGTGTAAACACGGTACCGCATCTTTTTAATATTTCCCTTTAAAAACTGGAATGCGTGAGTGAATGCTGGTTGAAAATTGGGCCTATTGATTTGATTGATTGAAAGTAGTGCTTTGCTTCATTGAACCTATATACGAAAGGTTTGATTTGATTTTGCAAAAAGTCTTTGATTTGATTTGCAAAAGTGTTTTGATTAGATTTGCAAAAGCTTTTCTTTTGATTGAATTGAAAGTGATGTTTTGAAAGCTATTTATCAAACTCCTACGCTGACATAGGAATTCAAGCCTTTTGATACCTCTAAATTTTATATTTATAGCCTTAAGGCTGCATGTGAATGGTGATGTGAAGCATTATCAACCATGACAATAAAAACACGTGTCGGTCTCCTCATGGGTATGAAAACCATCGGAGGGACGCCGACACGACAAGCCACATTTCACTATGTTGAGACCTTAAATCCGGATAACCGTTTTAAGGTCTTTGTTTGTATATTTTACAAAAAAACTTGCAGGGTACATTTGTAAACTGGAGTTTGTCCATCATGGGAATCAGATCCCGATTGATTTGATCGTGAATTCCATGATTCCAAGGCTTACATATGAGTAGCCAATAAACCTACACAGTTCAAATTTGCACAGAAATAGATATATACATCCTCACGACGCAATGGAACCAAGGATTCATCAGTAAATCCTGGCTGCGTGTGGCCAAAGCGTCTCGTTCCCACTAAATAGCGATCTAAGGGCCACGATTTTGCTTTCGAAGATGAAACTATAAAAATAACTAGATTTAAAGAAATCTCAGCCATTATAGCTTCCAAGTTTTGTCGGGACCTGTTTGAACCGCTTGAAAGCTAGAATTGGCGAGATTTGGATAAATCTAGTCCGCACGCAGATATGTCAGTGCCGATTCATATAAAAATGAATATTTAAAGCAACAGTTGAATAAATTGAGTAAAGAAATATATATATCTAATTATATATATACAAAAGCTGTAAAAAGGCGATGGATTTTCACTCGCAGGCCCGGAGTGTAATTGAAATATATATATATATATATATATATATATAAGCTGTAAAATAGCCACGACATAATTTATGCTTGATAGAAATGAAATATATATATATATATAGAAAAATAATAAAAAGGGCGATGGGTTTAACACGCCGGTGCCCGTACTTGAATTGAAATTGACGTAAAAGTGGTCAACTAATGACTGAGGAGAGCGCCCAGTATGGTGAGGTGTGCAAAAGCAGTAAAAAGGCCACAAAATGATCCAAGCCGTACTGAAGTGTAAATGTACAGGAAAGTAGTCAACCAGTGACTGGGGAGAGCACCCAGTATGGCGAAGAGTGCAAAAGCAGTAAAATGGCCATGAAATAATGCAGGCCGGACTATATATATATATATATATATATTGACAAAAATGTAGTCAACCAAGATTGGGAAAAGAACCCAGTAGTGGTTAATGTCGCTTATATATGCGTAAATATATATAAAAGCGGTAAACTATCTCGAATTGGAAATTCAGGCTTGACAGAATTAAAATATTAGTATATATACAGTTAAATATATACAAAAAAGGCCAAACCCAGACTGGGAAGATAACCCAGTCTGGCGAAGTTGCCAGAGCGTGTGTGCTAGTGCATTGAAGCTGCTGGAGCTGACGGATTGTCTATCCGAGTTTTAGAAATGCCAGAAATTAAGTTTATGTACAAAAATATACTTAATTTGGACGAAAACGGCCACGGAACTAAGTTTTGGGCATATTTAGACGGTGAAAATTGACGTGCAAGTGTATAAAAGTGCGAAGTAGTAGTATTGACTTGCTGATCGTAAAAATACTTATAATGGATAGCACAACGGGCTTTTAGCCACTTAGTGGGCTTCAAACGACCAAATATAGCGGTGAATTTTTGATATGTGGTTGTATGTGGGTCTGCCTACGTGCAGGAGTAAAAATATTTGAGTTTGGAAGAGGTGTAAAAGTCGGGAAATCGAACAGGCAGAGCTTCGCTGCGTTTCAGAATTCTTGAAAATGAAAGGGGGCACATTTATTTATAGGCCAGGGAGCCTCCACTCTACCTGCTACTGCCGCAGGTAGAGGTGCGTCACCCCTGGTGGGGCCCGCAGTGCTGGGTTTTGTCATCTCAAAGTACGTGCACTCCGAGCAACGCGTAGTCGAAGTCGAAACTTTTTAACTTTTGATCGGAGCGTCCGTTTGAGGCATGCGATACCTTTTTGGAAAGCCCTCGCTGAGAGTGTCGCAATGACATGGGATAAAACATTTTTTGGGTCCGAGAAGACGGGTTCATAACCAGGTCTTCGATTCCCCGCAGTTTATCCGTTGAGCTATTTTGCGTTGTTTGCACTCGGGATCGTTGTTATGGTTCGTTCTAACTTTGTTGGCATCGATTCAACTTGAGTTTGACCAAATAGGCTGAGAGTTGGTAAAATAACTATTTTGCCCCTCCCGAGGTGGTCCTTGGTGAATTTGGCTTCCCGTGGTTATCTCTAGGGCTGAACTGCACTTCCCAGATTGACGTCGGGGCTGATCTGTACTTCCCGAGCTGAGATCGGGGATGACCTGACATGTCTTGGGTTGATGTCGATGTTGACTTGACTTCCCGGGTTGAGACCGGGGATGACTTGACGGCCCAATATTAAAATCGGGGTTGATTGGTACCTCCCGGTTGCTGTCGGGGCTGACTTGTACCTCTCGGATTGCTGTCAAGGCTAATTTGAAGGCCCAATGTTGAGATCGGGGTTTGAACTGACAGCCCGATTGGAGATCGAGATTGATCTGATGGCCCGATATTGAGATCGGGGTTGATCTGACGGTCCGATTGACGATCAGAGCTGGATAGACGGGCAGATTAGAGATCGAAACTGGATAAACAGTTAGATTAGAGATCGGAGCTGGATAGACGGTCCGATTAGAGATCGGAGCTGGATAGACTGTCCGATTAGAGATCGGAGTTGGATAGACAGTCCAATTGGAGATCGGAGCTGGATAGACGGTCCGATTAGAGATCGGAGCTGGATAGACGGTCCGATTAGAGATCGAAGCTGGATAGACAGTCCGATTGGAGATCAGAGCTGGATATATGGTCCGATTGGAGATCGGAGTTGGATAGACGGTCCGATTAGAGATCGAAACAGGCTGGAATACCGACATTGGTAGTCGAATTTGACTGGAGTACCGATATTGGGGATCGTATTTCAGTTGAAGGACCAGCATTGGTGGCCGGATTTATATTGGACGTCCAGTATCGGAACCGGGATCAGCTTGATTGACGGCTTTGCCCTCCTACAGTGTTAGTATTGGGGCAAGGAAAATTTTGAGTGTCTACAGGTACCATGAATCTGCAAGTTTTTCAAGTCACGTGAATGTCCTGATTCTAAGAAAATGTATTTCTAAGAAAATGTATATTTTCTAAGAAAAGGTATATGGTATCATATATATATATATATAAGATATAAAAGTAACGGTTATATTATATATATATATATATATATATATATATAAGATATAATATATATATATATATATATATATAATATTCTTAATAATTTTTTAATTAAAATAAAGAGTTTATTTTAATCTTGAAATTAGATTTCATATAATTTAAAATTGCCTATTAAATGATACTTATATATATATGGAATGATTAATTCATGAGATGAATGTAATTTATTTATTGATGCATATGGTGATATGTATGATAATAAATGGGATTGATTATACGACTATTGACCAATGTGATTGGATTTTATTTTAGTTGAATGCTTGAATGAATGAGTTTTATTAAATGGGATCTGTGTACCTCGTCTTCTCAGGTTTTTTCTTGATGTAAAATTCTATCTTCCTTCTATGTACTTCACTTGACTGCTGATCAAGGTTTCTATTTAAATTAAATAGTTTAATGTGATAGAAATAGTTAGAATTATCTTCAATAAATTGGAGACCAAGGAGCAAGGAGCGCGTGAAGACCTGTTTGTATGGAGCCCGGATTTAAATGTAATAGTTACGTTTAAATTTAAATTCTTGCACTTTTAGAATTGACCTTTTGGTTCACTTGGTAGCTCTACTGAACAAAACTAGAATAAAAGTTCATAATCAATCCGGGTAGAATATAGTATTCTATATGTGCATGCTAAGTATTATATATATTATATTTTATGCAAACAAGCTTCGCATGTTTTAATAAAATAATGCGTATTATATATATATATATATATATATATATATATATATGTGTGTGTGTGTGTGTGTGTGTGTGTGTGTGTGTGTGTGTGTGTGTGTGTGTGCGCGAGCAAAACAAGATGAGACAAATAATAACAAACCACTCAAAGAAATTATATTAAGTCTCAAGCATTCAGAGATATTTGGAATATCGAACGTCGCCTTCTAGCATGATAAATTAATAGAGTATTAAATAGTTAATACGAGTTTGTTGTGATATCCACAAGACAAGTATTACATCTTTAAGATATTAATTTAATCACATTTTATGCTTATTAAGAAAATTGAACAATATTTTTTTGTTGTGCTATCCACAAGGACAATATTTTTCTTTTTTGAATTTATGGAAGTGCTAGGTTGGACTTAACTTAAATTATTTTAATTCGGATGTACACACACTTGACCATTATGATTTAAGAGATAAAATAAAAAGGAGTTACATGTTGATGTAATTGACAAAGAGTGGTCTACCTATTTATTTATATATCGTTTGTTGTGCTATCCACAAAGCTATATACATTTGAAATGGGATCCTTAATCGCACAAGCAAATCTTTAATTAGATGTTGCCGAACTATATTAGTGAGGGTAATATATTTTGAAAAAAATAGTGGGAGATACCAATTTAAAATAAGACCTAATTTATTTTGGTATATAAAATTAATTAAATGAATGTTTACTAAAATGTTGTCTTTTCACATACAAAAATTTAAAAATGTCGAAATCACTAATTTCACTGCGTAGCATACTTGATGCTAACAAACTTATCGGACCAAATTATACGGACTGGTTAATGAATCTGAGAATAGTTCTCACTGCTAAAAAAATTTCTTATGTCCTAAATTCACTTGTCCCTAGAACTGTTCCAGAATCAGCCTCTGAGGAAGAGATTGCCACCATTGTAAAGTGGCATGATGATGCATCTATGGCTCAATGCATCATACTCGCATCTATGAATAACGAGCTTCAGCGTCAGCATGAAAACATGGATGCTCCTACTATGTTGCTTCACCTCAAGGAGTTGTATGGTGAACAAAGTAAGACTGCTAGATATGAGATATCTAACGAGCTCTTCCAATCTCAGATGACTGAGGGCACTGTCGTTGAAACTCATGTCCTAAGGGTGATCAATCTGATTGAATGCCTTGGATAGCTTGGGTTCGTCATTGATGGGGAGTTGAGTCAAGACTTGGTCTTGAAGTCACTCCCTGAGACCTTCTCGCAGTTCGTCGTAAATTTCCACATTAATAAGTTAGATATCAGCTTGCCTGAATTGCTTAACATGTTGAAAACTGCAGAAGGTCACTTTCCATTCAAGAAGACATTCATTTTGATGAGACAATCAAAAGAGTGTTATTTTATCAAAAACGAGAATGAACCTAGTGTGTACAAAAAGGCCAGTGGGAGCGCTGTTTCATTCGTAGTATTATATGTTGATGAAATATTACTGATAGGGAGTAACATTTTCTATACTACAATCGATCAAAATAAAGTTGTCTAAACATTCCTCCATGAATGATTTGGGTAGAACATCCTACATTGTATCATACATACATTATCCTCTAATAATATATATTTGAGGAAGGGGGTTTCCACGTCCATTTGCATAATTTAGTAATAATAAGCTACAATCTCAAGTAAAATCCAAATAGACTTGAGCATTGCTTCAAAGATTCATTTTAGATTTTATGGTCATCTACCATTTCTATGAGTTTTAATTACTCATAGCATGTTCGTAATTCAATGGATCATCATCATTCATGATGTGTAACTCATCGTCTTCCTCTATGACGAATCCATACCTTTCAGGTATCTTCGGTACTCTTCCAGATTTACGAATTGGGTGTCGTACAGAAGGCGTCTATACTTGGACAGGTTCATCCAATTGATCTGTAGTGGTTTGTGGTTCTTGAATTTCTTTAAAATCTATTTTTCTCCCACCAGCCCCTTCAAGGGTAAATTCTTTTTCCAAGAAGGCAGCGTGTTTCGCAAGAAACAACTTTTGCTCAGTAGGATTGTAGAAATAGTATCCCAAACTTTCTTTAGGATATCTCACAAGCGTGCACTTATCAGATCTTGTCCCAAACTTATCATTTTGAAACCTTTTTACATAAGTTGGATATCCCCAAATCTTAACATGCTTAAGACCAGGTTTCCTCTCTGTCCACATCTCATATGGAGTCTTGGGGAAGGATTTTAAGGGGACGGATTTTAATAGATATGTAGTCATTTCTAGGGTATGACCCCCGAATGAAATTGAAAGATCGATAAAACTCATCATGGAACGAACCATGTCCAGCAATGTTTGATTTCTCCTTTCAAATACTCCATTTAACTGTGTTGTACCTGGTGGAGTCCATTGTGAGATTATACCATTATCTTTGAGACAATTGAAAAACTCACCACTTCAGTATTCTCCACCTCGATTTGAACGAATAATCTTAATACTTTTGCCAGTTTTTTCTCTACTTCACTTCTAAACTCTTTAACCTTTTCAAATGATTCAGATTTGTATTTCATTAAATACACATTTTCAAAACTTGAGTGATTATCAGTGAAAGTAATAAAATAAGAATTCCCTCTCCGTGCATTCGTTGTCATAGGTCCACAAACATCTGTGTGAACCAACGCTATTAACTCTATAACTCTTTCTCCTTTTTTACTAAAAGGATATTTAGTCATTTTACCAATAAGACAAGATTCACAAGTTGGATATGATTCATAATTAGATAGCACTAAGAGCTCATCCTTATGCAACTTGGATAATCTTGTTTCATTGATATGACCGAGTCCATAGTGCCATATATATGTATAATTAACATCATCTCTTTTCCTTTTCTTAGTTTGTTCTATTTGAAGTATATTTTCATGCAAGTCAAGTATATAAAGTCCATTTCGCAGATTACCAACACCATATAAAATATTGTTTTGAAAAATAAAACAACTGTTGTTCTTTATTATAATGTCAAATCCTTCCATATCTAATACAAAAATAGAAATAATATTTGTAATGATATTCGGTACAAAATAATAATTATTTAAATAAATGGACCTTGCCCGTAGGCAGTGCTAAACAATAAGTGCCTACAGCTAATGCAGCAACCTTTACTCCATTTTCCACTGGTAGGACAACCTCATTCTTGTTCAGCTTTCTACTTCTGACCAGTCCTGCACAGTATTACAAATATGAGAACCACAACCGGTATCCAATACCCAAGTAGAATTTTGACTTTCTGAAAAATTAATTTCAATCATGAACAAACCTTAATTGGAAGTTGAAGCTTCTCCAAGCTTCTTCTCTGCCAGAAACTTCTTGCAGTTCCTCTTCTAATGACCCAGCTTGTTGCAATGGAAGCACATTCCTTTGCTAGCTAGATCAGGTTTCTTTGGATCCTTCATTTTTTCCTTGCCCTTAGCCTTCTTAGATTTCTTCTTTTTAGAAGATACCTTGGGCCTTTTCCTATTCTTTGAAGAATCATCCACCATTAAGACATTGGCGATATAAATATGTACAGATAGATTTAAAAAGATGTTCGGCTTAACCCAAGGAACGTATATTCATTAGATGCTAAAGGCGTTTAGCATGGCAAACTCCAAAAGTGTCTTATGATGATAAGCCATGGAGTGTATCTCTCTAAAATTGTCCTCAATAAAAGAGAGATCGCATGAGTTAATATCATGTATGCAATGAAATATACGAGACTTGATGTTGATCAGTCATATTTTGGAGAAGATCATTGTAAGAGTGATAAACATCTTAAAGTACTTAACTGACACTAAGGATACATCATGACCCATAATGGGTCTGAATTAAACTAGAGGACTAAATAGACTCAAGTTTTTTGACTAACCAAGACGACAGTAAATCCACTTTAGGGTAAGTCGTTACCTTAAAAGGTGGTAAGGTGGTGCAGTGAATTGGAATGGTTCCAAACAGCAAAAGGTTGCTGGTTTAGTGACAAAGACAAAGTATATAACTATTAGTGAAGCTGTAAATTGATGTTTTGGATGAAAAGTTCATTACAGAACTAGGAATAGTTCCTAAGTCTTATCTTGAATTCAAACATGTGTTGCGGCACTTTGATTAAAGAAATCATTGAAAGATGAGACGTCACCTTATAGTGTGTAGACTCTCAAGACAACATTGCAGATCCATTTACTAAAATCTTAACACAACAACAGTTTGATCGTCCTTAGAGAAGATGGGTATGAGATATCATTATGATTTGCTTTAGTGCAAGTGGGAGATTAAAAATGGTATGCATACAAGCCAATTATGTATGATGATAAAGCATCTACTTTGGAGATGATCTTATTTATTTATTAATAAAAATATTCATTTATTAAAAGTATTTAATTAACTACATGATACTATTTTTTATAATATGTAAATAACTCATAGTTTTAAGCAATGCTTTTAGAATCATGATGTTGATCATGCTAATGAGTTATAAATTCTTAGAAAGCTTAAAACTAAAATAGTTCTCAATCGTTGGATTACTAAAAAGGGGATTAGTAAATTCGGATAGATTGGTACATATGTTGCTTGCTCATTGGATGAGGATGATTGATCTCATGATGATTTGTGTTTAGACACTAAAGCACGTATATAGGTACTTATTGAAGAATAAGTTCACTGAACGTGACTCACTATGGAATACCTAATGGAGTTTTATTTGCCTGTCAATAGAAATTCCTAATGTGATAGTAATACAAGTGATCCTTGGACTTGAGATCATCATATTATCTTGTATGTAATGAATTATACTTTAACTTATTTCTTAAGACCCTTAGGGTATATCAAATGGTGTGCTTGGGTATAATGAGCTACATATGGAGATAATGAATGATCAATAAAGAATATATCACTTCTAGTAAAAGAAGAGATATGTCCTATGTGATTCGTTAAATAACAACCCAGTAGTCATTGGTCAAGTCAGAATGAAATTAGAAAGGAGTTTCTAATTTATATTATTTGGAGTTGTACATTTTTCAATCGAAATACATATAATTAAATAAAATAAGACTTGACAGTAATTCCATGTCTTATATTTAATTGGAAATTGTATGGGTGAAGGATTGAATTGTATGGTAACTATTTATTCACATGTTCTTTTATGATTAATGTTGAAATCTATATTATCTGCAAAGTCGTTGATCGCTAGGGAGGCTTATCCCTATTGTAGAATAAATAATATTTATTTAAATAGATTATTAGTTTAATTTATTTATTTAAATAGGATTAGAATTGTTCTAATTGATTTATTCACAACCGGTTTAATATGGAGAACCTAAAAGGCCACACCATAAAAGGAAGAATAATTATTTAAGAAGGTAGTGGCATAATCGTATTAATGCATTAAGTGTAATTAATTTAATTTATGGTGATAGAATAAATTAAATAGTTTAATGTTTATTATTTAATATTTTCAAAATATTAAATATAAATTAATAAGAGGAGTCTTATTAATATTATTATAATAATTATTATTTTAATTTCTAAAGGAGTTTAGGAATTAATTTATTATTAGTACGCGCATTTATTCCTAATAAGATTAGAAGAAAAATTAATTAAATGAATTTAATTAATTATTCTCAATGTGGTGGAAAACCTTAATTAATTACAGAAGTTTAATTAATTAAATAAAACCCAATGTCTAATAAGATTAGAAGGGTTGAGCAATATCTATATAAGAGGAATCTTATAATAGATATCAATTGATGCAATTCCAATTGTTGGAGAGTTCTTCTTTTCTATAATGGATAGAAACCTAGGGTTTAGCCAACCACCCTTCTTCTTAATAATTCATCTTCCTTAGTGGATCACATCTAGAGGCTAAACACTTAGGTGACTAATGTTGATCAAAGGAAAGAATCTAAACCCGGATAATTCAAGGATATTGCGAAGAACAAGGAGTTGAACTTGTACATGTGGAAGATTCGTTCTACAAGGGTATGAATTCTATAACTTTTTCTTTATCGTTTTAAATTAATAATTTGCATAAATGATGATCCGGGTAATGGTTTATTAGAAAATTTTAAACTTTGATATATCATACTTCCGCTAATTTTTGCAATTTAATTGCGCCATATTTTTGTATAAACCCAACAGTGGCATCAGAGTCAAATCTTTATGTAATTATTTATTATTTTGATTTATTATATGTATGGGTATGTATTTAGAATAATTTGTTAAGCATAATTAATTATATAAAATTATTTTAAAAAAAATTGAAAGAAAAGAAAAGAAAAATCAGAAAGCTTCCAATTCGCAAAAGCTGTTTTTATTTTTGGTGAACAATTCGCGAAAGTTTCGTTTTTGGGGTGATTCACAGTTTTCATATAAGGCGAAATGATTCAATTCAAAAAGGAGGAGTCCTGGAATAGTTTTTTAAAGGAAACTCAGAAGCTTTACGTAATGGCTGATATATAAGGTATCATGAATCTACAAGTTTTTCAAGTCACGTGAATGTCCTAATTTCTAAGAAAAGGAATATTTTCTAAGAAAAGGTATATGTTATTATATATATAAGATATAAAAGTAACGGTTATATTATATATATATATATATATATATATATATATATATATATATATATATAAAAGATATATTATAAATATAATATTTTTAATAATTTTATAATTAAAATAAAGAGTTTATTTTAAGTTTGAAATTAGATTTCATATAATTTTAAATTGTCCATTAAATGATACTCATATATATATGAAATGATTTTAATTCATGAGATGAATGTAATTTATTTATTGATGCATATGGTGATATGTATGATAATAAATGAGATTGATTATACGACTATTGAACAATGTGATTGGATTTTATTTTAGTTGAATGCTTGAATGAATGAGTTTTATTAAATAGGGTCTGCGTACCTCGTCTTCTCAGGTTTTTTCTTGATGTAAAATTTTATCTTCCTTCTATGTACTTCACTTGACTGCTGATCAAGATTTCTATTTAAATTAAATAGCTTAATGTAATAAAAATAGTTAGAATTATCTTCAATAAATTGGAGACCAAAGAGCAAGGAGCGCGTGAAGACCCGTTTGTATGGAGCCCGAATTTAAATTTAATAGTTACATTTAAATTTAAATTATTGCACTCCTAGGATTGACCGTTTGGTTCACTTGGTGGCTCTAGTGAACCAAACTAGAATAAAAATTCATAATCAATCCGGGTAGAATATAGTATTCTATATGTGCATGCTAAGTAATATATATATTATATTTTATGCAAACATGCTTCACATGTTTTAGTAAAATGACGCTTATTTTATATATATATATATATATATATATATATATGTGTGTGTGTGTGTGTGTGTGTGTGTGTGTGTGTGTGTGTGTGCATGCGCGCTATACAAGATGAGACAAATAAAAATAAACCCTTAAAAAAATTATATTAAGTAAAGCAGTCAGAGATATTTGGAATATCGAACGTCGTCTTCTAGCATGATAAATTAATAGAGTATTAAATATTTAATACGAGTTTGTTGTGCTATCCACAATGCAAGTATTGCGTATTTAAGATATTAATTAATCACATTTGATGCTTATCAAGAAAATCAAAAAAAAAAATTTGTGCTATCTACAAGGATAATATTATTTTTTTTTGAATTTATTGAAGTGTTAGGTTGGATTTAACTTAAATCATTTTAGTTCGGATGAGCACACACTTGACCATTATGATTTAAGAGGCAAAATAAAAAAGAATTACAAGTTGATGTAATTGACAAAGAGTTGTCTACCTATTTATTTATATATCGTTTGTTGTGTTATCCACAAGGCTATATACATTTTAAATGGGATCCTTAATCACACTAGCGAATCTTTAATAAGATGTTGCCGAACTATATTAAAGAGGATAATATATTTTGAAGAAAATAGTGGGAGATATCAATTTAAATAAGACCTAATTTATTTTGGTATATAAAATTAATTAAATAAATATTTGCTAAAATATTATCTTTTCACATACAGAAATTTAAAAATGTCGAAATTACTAATTTCACTGCGTAGCATACTTGATACTAACAAACTGACCAGACCAAATTACACGGACTGGTTAAGGAATCTGAGATTAGTTTTCACTGCTAAAAAAATTTCTTATGTCCTAAATTCACCTGTCCCTGAAACTGTTCCAGAATCAGCCTCCGAGAAAGAGATTGTCACCATTGTAAAGTGGCAAGATAATGTATCTGTGGCTCAATGCATCATGCCCACATCCATGAATAACGAGCTTCAGTATAAAAATATGGATGCTCCTACTATGTTGCTTCACCTCAAAAAATTGTATGGTGAATAAAGTAAGACTGCTAGATATGAGATATCTAAGGAGCTCTTTCGATCTCGGATGACCGATGGCACTGCCGTTGAAACTCATGCCCTAAGGGTGATCAATCTGATTGAACGCCTTGGATAACTTGGGTTCGTCATTGATGGGGAGTTGAGTCAAGACTTGGTCTTGCAGTCACTCCTTGAGACATTCTCGCAGTTCGTCGTAAATTTTCACATGAATAAGATAGATGTCAGTTTGCCTAAATTGCTTAACATGTTGAAAACTGCAGAAGGTCACTTCCCTATTCAAGAAGAACCATGTCTTAATGGTGGATAATTCTTCAAAAATAAGAAGAGGCCCAAGGTATCTTCTAAAAAGAAGAAATCTAAGAAGGCTAAGGGCAAGGAAAAAAGGAAGGATCAAAAGAAACCTGATCCAGCTAGCAAAGGAATGTACTTCCATTGCAACGAGCCAGGTCATTGGAAGAGAAACTGCAAGAAGTTTCTGGCAGAGAAGAAGCTTGAAGAACCTTCAACTTCCAATCAAGATTTGTTCATGATTGAAATTAATTTTTTAAAAAGTCAAAATTCTACTTGGGTATTGGATACCGACTGTGGTTCTCACATTTGTAATACTGTGCAGGACTGGTCAGAAGTAGAAAGCTGAACAAGGATGAGGTTGTCCTACGAATGGAAAATGGAGCAAAGGTTGCTGTATTAGCTGTAGGCACTTATTGTTTAGCACTGCCTACGGGTAAGTCCATTTATTTAAATAACTGTTATTTTGTATCATATATCATTAGAAATATTATTTCTATTTTCGTATTAGATATGGAAGGATTTGACATTATAATAAAGAACAACAGTTGTTCTATTTATAAAGATAATATTTTATATGGTGTTGGTAATCTGCGAAATGGACTTTATATACTTGACTTGCATGAAAATATACTTCAAATAGAATAAACTAAGAAAAGAAAAATGGATTATGTGAATTATACCTATATATGGCACTGTAGACTCGGTTATATCAATGAAACAAGATTATCCAAGTTGCATAAGGATGGACTCTTAGTGCAATCTGATTATGAATCATATCCAACTTGTGAATCTTGTCTCATTGGTAAAATGACTAAATATCCTTTTAGTGTAAAAAAAGAAAGAGTTACAGAATTATTAGCGTTGATTCACACAGACATTTATGGACCTATGACAACGAATGCACGAGGTTGGTATTCTTATTTTATTACTTTCACTGATGATCACTCAAGTTTTGGATATGTGTATTTAATAAAATACAAATCTGAATCATTTGAAAAGTTCAAAGAGTTCAGAAGTGAAGTAGAGAAACAAACTAGCAAAAGTATTAAGATTTTTCGATCAGATCGAGGTAGAGAATACTTAAGCGGTGAGTTTCTCAATTATCTCAAAGATAATGGTATAATCTTATAATGGACCCCACTAGGTACACCAAAATTAAATGGAGTAACTGAAAGGAGAAATCGAACAAAGTTGGACATGGTTCGTTCCATGATGAGTTTTACCAATCTTCCAATTTTATTTTGGGGTCATACCCTAGAAACGGCTACATATCTACTAAATAAGGTCCCCTCAAAATCCGTCCCCAAGACTCCATATGAGATGTGGACAGGAAAAAAATCTGGTCTTAAGCATGTTAAGATTTGGGGATGTCCAGCTTGTGTGAAAAGATTTCAAAATGATAAGCTTGGGACAAGATCTGATAAGTGCACGTTTGTGGGATATCCTAAAGAAAATTTGGGATACTATTTCTACAATTCTACTGAGCAAAAGGTGTTTGTTGCGAAACACGCTGCCTTATTGAAAAAAGAGTTTACCCTTGAAGGGGCTAGTGGGACGAAAATAGATCTTGAAGAAATTCAATAACCATAAACCACTACAGATCAATTGAATGAACCTGTCCAAGTAAAGACACCTTCTGTACGGCACCCAATTCGTAAATCTGGAAGAGTACCGAAGATACCTGAAAGGTATAAATTTGTCATAAAGGATGACGATGAGTTACACATCATGAATGATGATGATCCATTAAATTACGAACATGTTATGAGTAATTAAGACTCATAGAAATGGTAGATGACCATAAAATCAAAAATAAATCTTTGAAGCAATGCTCAAGTCCTTTTGAATTTTTCTTGCGATTGTAGCTTATTATTAATAAATTTGGCAAATGAACGTGGAGAGGTCGTTCCTCAAATATATATTATTAGAGGATAATATATGTATGATACAACCAGATGAATTTGTTTCAATGGTTGAACAAATCATATATATGAGATACAACAATTCATTTATAGATTGAAGCAAGTCTTTCGTAGATGGAACAATTATTTTGATGAGACAATTAAAAGAGTTTGATTTATCAAAAACGAGAATGAACCTAGTGTGTACAAAAGGGTCAGTGGAAGCGCTGTTTCATTCCTAGTATTATATGTTGATGAAATATTACTGATAGGGAATAACATTCTTATGCTACAATCGATCAAATTAAAGTTGTCTAAACATTCTTCCATGAATTATTTGGGTAGAACATCCTACATTGGGGATATAAATATGTATAAATAGATTTAAAAGGATGTTCGACTTAACCCAAGGAATGTATATTCAATAGATGCTAAAGGCATTTAGCATGGCAAACTCCAAAAGTGTCTCGTGATGATAAGCCATGGAGTGTATCTCTTTAAAATTGTCCTCAATAAAAGAGAGATCACATAAGTTAATATCATGTATGCAATGAAATATACGAGACTTGATGTTGATCAGTCATATTTTGGAGAAGATCACTGTAAGAGTGATAAACATCTTAAAGTACTTAACTGACACTAAGGATGCATCATGACCCATAATGGGTTTTAAACTAGAGGACTAAATAGACTCAACTTTTTAGACTGACCAAGACGACAACAAATCCCCTTTAGGGTAAGTCGTTACCTTGAAAGGTGGTAAGATAGTGCAGTGAATTGGAATGATTTCAAACAGCAAAAGGTTGTTGGTTTAGTGATAAGGACAAAGTATATAACTGTAAGAGAAGCTGCAAATTGATGTTTCGGATGAAAAGTTCATTACAGAATTAGGAATAATTCTTAAGTCTCATCTTGAATCCAAATATATGTTGCGACACTTTGATTAAAGAAATCATTGAAAGAGGAGACGTCACCTTGAAGTGTGTAGACTCTCAAGACAACATTGCAGATCAATTTACTAAAGTTTTAACACAGCAGCAGTTTGATTGTAACTTAGAAAAGATGCGTATGAGATACGCGATTGACTTTAGTGCAAGTGGGAGATTAAAAGTAGTATCCATACAAGCCAATCATGTATGATGATAAAGCATCTACTTTGGAGACGATCTTATTTATTTATTAATAAAAGTATTCATTTATTACAGGTATTTAATTATCTATATGATGTTATTTTTTAAAATATATAAATAACTCATAGTTTTAAGCAATGCTTTTAAAATCATGATGTCGATCATGCTAATGAGATCTAAATTCTTAGAAAGCTTAAAACTGAAATAGTTCCCAATCGTTGGATTACTAAAAAGTGGATTAGTAAATTTGGATAGATTGGTAGATATGTAGCTTGCTCATTGGATGAGGATGATTGATCTCATGATTATTTGTGTGGAGACACTAAACCAAGTATGTAGGTGCTTATTGGAGAATAAGTTCACTGAACGTGACTCACTATGGAATACCTAATGGATTTTTACTTGCATGTCAATAAAAATTTCTAATGTGATAGTAGTACAAGTGATCCTTGGACTTGAGATCATCATAGTATCTTGTATGTAATGAATTATACTTTGACTTATTCCTTAAGACCCTTAGGGTATATCAAAGGGTATGCTTGGGTATAATGAATTACATATAGAGATAATGAATGATCAGTAGAGAATCTATCACTTCTAGTAAAAGAAAAGATATGTCCTATATGATTCGTTAAATGACAACCCAGTCGTCCTTGGCCAAGGCATAATAAAATTAGAAAGGAGTTTCTAATTTACATTATTTGGAGTTGTACATTTTCCAATCGAAATACACATGATTAAATAAAATAAGACTTGACAGTAATTTCATGTCTTATATTTAATTGGGATATTGTATGATGAAAGAATTGAATTGTAGGGTAATTATTTACTTACTGGTTCTTTTATGATTAATATTGTAATCTATATGATCTGGAAAGTTGTTGATCGCTAGGAAGGTTTATCCCTATTGTAGAATAAATATTATTTATTTAAATAAGATTAGAATTGTTCTAATTGATTTATTCACAACCGGTTTAATATGGAGAACCTAAAGGGTCACACCATAAAAGGAAGAATAATTATTTAAGAAGGTAATTGCATAATCGTAGTAATGCATTAAGTGTAATTAATTTAATTTATGGTGATAGAATAAATTAAATAGCTTAATATTTATTATTTAATATTTTGAAAATATTAAATATAAATTAATAAGAGGAGTCTTATTAATATTATTATAATTATTATTATTTTAATTTCTAAAGGAGTTTAGGAATTAATTTAATATTAATACTCTCATTTATTCTAAATAAAATTAGGAGACAAATTAATTAAATGAATTTAATTAATTATTCTCAATGTGGTGGAAATCCTAAATTAATTAAAGGAGTTTAATTAATTAAATAAAATCTCATGTCTAATAGGATTAGAAGAGTTAACCAATATCTATATAAGAGGAATCTTATAATAAATATTAGTTGATGCAATTCCAATTATTGGATAGTACTCCTTTTTTATAGTGGATAGAAACCTAAGGTTTAGTCAATCACCATCCTTCTTGATAATTTCTTTTCCTTAGTGGATCACCTCTAGAGGCCAAACACTTGGGTGACTAACGTTGATCAAAGGAAGGAATCTAACCTGTATAATTTAAGGAGATTGCAAAGAATAAGGAGTTGAACTTGTACATGTGAAAGATTCATTCTACAAGGGTATGAATTCTATAACTTTTTATTTATCGTTTTCAATTAATAATTTGCATAAAGGATGATCCGGGTAATAATTTTGTAGAAATTTTTAAACTCTCATATATCATGCTTCCGCTAATTTTTATAATTTGATTGCGCTATGTTTTCGTACAAACCCAACAGTGGCATCAGAGCTAAACTTTTATGCAATTATTAATTATTTTGATTCCATATATGTATGGGTATATATTTAGAATAATTTATTGGGCATAATTAATTGTATAAATTTTTTTAAAAAAATTTTGAAAGAAAAGATAAAAAAATCAGAAAGCTTCCAATTCGCGAAAGCTGTTTTTCTTTTAGGTGAACAACTCGCGAAAGCTTTTTTTTTTTTTTTTTTGGGTGATTCACAGTTTTCATATAAGGCGAAATAAGTCAATTCAAAAAGGAGGACTCCTGGATTTTTTTTAAGGAGACTCAGAAGCTTTACGCAATGGCTGATTTACATTTATATATATATATAAGGTACCATGAATCTCCAAGTTTTTCAAGTAACGTGAATGTCCTGATTTCTAAGAAAGGTATATGGTATCATATATATATATATATATATATATATATATATATATAAAAGATATAAAAGTAACGGTTATATTATATATATATATATATATATAATATTCTTAATAATTTTAAAATTTAAAATAAATAGTTTATTTTAATCTTAAAATTAGATTTCATATAATTTAAAATTATCCATTAAATGATACTCATATATATGGAATGATTTTAATTCATGAGATGAATGTAATTTATTTATTAATGCATATGGTGATATGTATGATAATAAATGAGATTGATTATACGACTATTGACCAATGTGATTGAATTTTATTTTAGTTGAATGCTTGAATGAATGTGTTTTATTAAATGAGGTTTGCGTACCTCGTCTTCTCTGGTTTTTTCTTGATGTAAAATTTTATCTCCCTACTATGTACTACACTTGACTGCTAATCAAGATTTCTATTTAAATTAAATAGTTTAATGAAATAAAAATAGTTAGAATTATCTTCAATAAATTGGAGACCAAGGAGCAAGGAACGCGTGAAGACCAATTTGTATGGAGCCCGAGTTTAAATGTAATAATTACGTTAAAATTTAAATTTTTGCATTCCTAGGATTGACCTTTTGGTTCACTTGGTGGCTCTAGTAAACCAAACTAGAATATAAGTCCATAATCAATCCGAGTAGAATATAGTATTCTACATGTGCATGCTAAGTATTATATATTATATATTATGCAAATATGTTTCATATGTTTTAATAAAATGACTTGTATTTTATATATATATGTGCATGCGCGCTAAACAAGATGAGACAAATAATAACATACCCCTCAAAGAAATTATATTAAGTCTAAAGCGTTCAGAGATATTTAGAATATCGAACGTCGTCTTCTAGCATGATAAATTAATAGAATATTAAATATTTATACGAGTTTGTTGTGCTATCCACAAGGCAAGTATTGCGTATTTAAGATATTAATTTAATCACATTTGACGCTTATCAAGAAAATTGAACAATATTTTTTTGTTGTGCTATCCACGAGGACAATATTTTTCTTTTTTGAATTTATGAAAGTGTTAGGTTGGTCGTAACTTAAATTATTTTAGTTCGGATGTACACACATTTGACCATTATGATTTAAGAGACAAAATAAAAAGGAGTTACATATTGATGTAATTGACAAGAGTTGTCTACCTATTTATTTATATATCGTTTGTTGTGCTATCCACAAGGCTATATACATTTGAAATGAGATCCTTAATCACACTATCGAATCTTTAATTAGATGTTGTCGAACTATATTAGTGAGGGTAATATATTTTAAAGAAAATAGTGGGAGATACCAATTTAAAATAAGACCTAATTTATTTTGATATATAAAATTAATTAAATGAATGCTTGCTAAAATATTATCTTTTCACATACAGAAATTTAAAAATATCGAAATCATTAATTTCACTGCGTAGCATACTTGATGCTAATAAATTGACTGGACCAAATAACACGGACTAGTTAAGAAATTTTAGAATAGTTCTCATTGCTGAAATGATTTCTTCTGCCCTAAATTCACCTGTCCTTGGAACTGTTTCAGAGTCAGCCTCTGAGGAAGAGATTGCCACCATTGTAAAGTGGCAAGATGATCCCTCTGTGGCTCAATGTATTATGCTCGCATCCATGAATAACGAGCTTCAGCGTCAGCATGAAAATATGGATGCTCCTACTATGTTGCTTCACCTCAAGGAGTTGTATGGTGAACAAAGTAGGACTGCTAGATATGAGATATCTAAGGAGCTTTTTCGATCTCAAATGTCTGAGAACATTGCCGTTGAGACTCATGTCATAAGGGTGATCAATTTGATTGAATGCCTTGGACAGTTTGGGTTCGTCACGGATGAGGATTTGAGTCAAGACTTGGTCTTGCAGTCATTCACTGAGACTTTCTCGCAGTTCGTCATAAATTTTCACATGAATAAGTTAGATGTAAGTTTGCCTAAATTGCTTAACATGTTCAAAATTACAGAAGGTCACTTCCCATCTAAGAAGAACCATGTCTTAATGGTGGATGATTCTTCCAAGAATAGGAAGAGGCCCAAGGTATCTTATGAAAAGAAGAAATTTAAGAAGGCTAAGGGCAAGGCAAAAATGAAGGATCAAAAGAAACCTGATCCAGCTAGCAAAGGAATGCGTTTCCATTGCAACAAGCCGGGTCATTGAAAGAGGAACTGCAAGAAGTTTCTGGCAGAGAAGAAGCTTGGAGAAGCTTCAACTTCCAATCAAGGTTTGTTCATGATTGAAATTAATTTTTCAGAAAGTCAAAATTCTACTTGGGTATTGGATAACGGCTGTGGTTCTCACATTTATAATACTGTGTAGGGACTGTTCAGAAGTAGAAAGCTGAACATTGATGAGGTTGTCCTACGAGTGGGAAATGGAGTAAAGGTTGCTGCATTAGCTGTAGGCACTTATTGTTTAGCACTTTCTACGAATAAGTCCATTTATTTAAATAACTGTTATTTTGTATCGAATATTATTAGAAATATTATTTTTATTTTCGTATTAGATATGGAAGAATTTGATATTATAATAAAGAACAACAGTTATTCTATTTATAAAGACAATATTTTATATGGTGTTGGTAATCTGCGAAATGGACTTTATATACTTGACTTGCATGAAAATATACTTCAAATAGAATAAACTAAGGAAAAAAAGAAATGATGTTAATTATACCTATATATGACACTGTAGACTCGGTCATATCAATGAAACAAGATTATTCAAGTTGCATAAGGATGGTCTCTTAGTGCTATCTGATTATGAATCATATTCAACTTGTGAATCTTGTCTCATTGGTAAAATGACTAAATATCCTTTTAGTGAAAAAGGAGAAAGAGTTACAAAGTTGTTAGCGTTGGTTCACACAGACATCTGTGGACCAATGACAACGAATGCACGGGGAGAGTAATCTTATTTTATTACTTTTACTGATGATCACTCTAGATTTAGATATATGTATTTAATGAAATACAAATCTGAATCATTTAAACAGTTCAAAGAGTTCGAAAGTAAAGTAAAGAATCAAATTGGTAAAAGTATTAAGATTCTTCGATCAGATCGAGGTGAGGAATACTTAAGCGGTGAGTTTTTAAATTGTCTCAAAGATAATGGTATAATCTCACAATGGACTCCACCAAGTACACCACAGTTAAATGTAGTAGCTGAAAGGAGAAATCGAACATTGCTGGACATGGTTCGTTTCATGATCAGTTTTACCGATCTTCCAATTTCATTCTGGGGTCATACCCTAGAAACGGCTACTTATCTACTAAATAAGGTCCCCTCAAAATTCGTCCCCAAGACTCCATATGAGATGTGGACAGGGAGGAAACCTGGTCTTAAGCATGTTAAAATTTGGGGATGTCTAGCTTATATGAAAAGATTTCAAAATGATAAGCTTGGGACAAGATCTGATAAGTGCACGTTTGTGGGATATCCTAAAGAAAATTTGGGATACTATTTCTAGAATCCTACTGAGCAAAAAGTGTTTGTTGCGAAACACACTACCTTCTTGGAAAAACAGTTTATCCTTAAAGGGGCTAGTGGGAGGAAAATAGATCTTGAAGAAATTCAAGAACCACAAACCACTACAGATCAAATGGATGAACCTGTTCAAGTAGAGACACCTTCTGTACGACACCTTATTCATAAATCTGGAAGAGTACCGAAGATACCTGAAAGGTATAGATTCATCATAGAGGATGACGATGAGGTACACATCATGAATGGTGATGATCCATTGAATTACGAACATGCTATGAGTAATTATAACTCATGAAAATGGTAAATGACCATAAAATCTAAAATGAATCTTTGAAGCATTGTTCAAGTCCATTTGAATTTTACTTACGATTGTAGCTTATTATTACTAAATTTGGCAAATGGACGTGGAGACGCCTTTCCTCAAATATATATCATTAGAGGATAATGTATGTATGATACAATCAGATGAATTTATTTCAATGGCTGAAATAAATCATGTATATGAGCTACAACAATCCATTTATAGATTGAAGCATGCTTCTCGTTGATGGAACATTCATTTTGATGAGACAATCAAAAGAGATTGATTTTATCAAAAACGAGAATGAACCTAGTGTGTACAAAAGGATCAGTGGGAGCGCTGTTTCATTCCTAGTATTATATGTTGATGAAATATTACTGATAGTGAATAACATTCCTATGTTACAATCGATCAAAATAAAGTTGTCTAAACATTCCTCCATGAATAAATTGGGTAGAACATCCTATATTGGGGATATAAATTATCCTCAATAAAAGAGAGATCACTTGAGGTAATATCATGTATGCAATGAAATATATGAGACTTGATGTTGATCAGTCATATTCCGGAAAAGATTGTTGTAAGACAGTGATAAACATCTTAAAGTACTTAACTGACACTAAGAATGTCATCATGACACATGATGGGTCTGAATTAAACTAAAAAACTAAACAGATTCAAGTTTTCAAACTGACCAAGAAGACAACAAATTTACTTTAGGGTAAGTCGTTACCTTGAAAGGTGGTAAGGTGGTGCAGTGAATTGGAATGGTTCCAAACAACAAAAGGTTGCTGGTTTAGTGACAAAGACAAAATATATAATTGTAAGTGAAGTTGCAAATTGATGTTTCGGATGAAAAGTTCATTACAGAACTAGGAATAATTCATAAGTCTCATCTTGAATCCGAACTTGTGTTGCGACACTTTGATTAAATAAATCATTGAAAGAGGAGACGTCACCTTGGAGTGTGTAGACTCTCAAGACAATATTGCAGATCCATTTACTAAAGTTTTAATACAACAGCAGTTTGATCGTCACTTAGAAGATGGGTATGAGATACCATGGTGATTGGCTTTAGTGCAAGTGGAAGATTGAAAATAGTATGCATACAAGCCAATCATGTATGATGATAAAGCATCTACTTTGGAGAAGATCTTAATTATTTATTAATAAAAGTATTCATTTATTAAAGGTATTTAATTATCTACATTATGCTATTTTTTATAATATGTAAATAACCCATAGTTTTAAGCAATGCTTTTAGAATTATAATGTTGATCATGCTAATGAGATCTAAATTCTTATAAAGCTTAAAACTAAAATAGTTCCCAATCGTTGGATTACTAAAAAGAGAATTAGTAAATCCGGATAGACTGGTACATCTGTTGCTTGCTCATTGGATGAGGATGATTGATCTCACGATGATTTGTGTGGAGACACTAAAGCAAGTATGCAGGTGCTTATTTGAGAATAAATTTACTGAATGTGACTCGCTATGGAATACCTAATGGAGTTTTACTCGTCTGTCAATAGGAATTCCTAATGTGATTGTAGTACAAGTGATCCTTGGACTTGAGATAATCATAGTATCTTTAAGACCCTTAGGGTATATACTTTGACTTATTCCTTAAGACCCTTAGGGTATATCGAAGGGTATGCTTGGGTATGATGAGCTACATATGGAGATAATGAATGATCAATAAAGAATCTACCACTTCTATTAAAAGAAGAGATATGTCCTATGTGATTCGTTAAATGACAACCCAGTAGTCATTGGTCAAGTCAGAATGAAATTAGAAATGAGTTTCTAATTTATATTATTTGGAGTTGTACATTTTTCAATCGAAATACTTATGATTAAATAAAATAAGACTTGACAGTAATTCAATGTCTTATATTTAATTGGGGCATTGTATAGTGAAAGGATTGAATTGTACAATAACTATTTACTCACAAGTTCTTTTATGATTAATGTTGAAATCTATATTATTTGAAAAGTCGTTGATCGCTAGGGAGACTTATCCCTATTGTAGAATAAATATTATTTATTTAAATAGATTATTAGTTTAATTTATTTATTTAAATAAGATTAGAATTGTTCTAGTTGATTTATTCACAACCGATTTAATATAGAGAACATAAATGGTCACACCATAAAAAGAAGAATAATTATTTAAGAAGGTAATGACATTATCGTAATAATGCATTAAGTGTAATTAATTTAATTTATGGTGATAGAATAAATTAAATAGCATAATGTTTATTATTTAATATTTTTGAAATATTAAATATAAATTAATAAGAGGAGTCTTATTAATATTATTATAATAATTATTATTTTAATTTTTAAAGGAGTTTAGGAATTAATTTAATATTAATACTCTCATTTATTCCTAATAAGATTAGGAGGCAAATTAATTAAATAAATTTAATTAATTATTCCCAATGTGGTGGGAATTCTAAATTAATTAAAAGAGCTTAATTAATTAAATGAAGCCCCATGTCTAATTGGATTACAAGGGTTAACCAATGTCTATATAAGAAGAGTCTTATAATAGATATCCGTTGATGCAATTTCAATTGTTGGAGAGTACTCCTTTTCTATAGTGGATAAAAACCTAGGGTTTAGCCAACCACCCTCCTTCTTGATAATTCCTCTTCCTTAGCGAATCACCTTTAGAGGCAAAACTCTTGGGTGACTAACGTTGATCAAAGGAAGGAATATAACCCGAAAAATTCAAGGAGATTGCGAAGAAAAAGGAGTTAAACTTGTACCTGTGGAAGCTTCATTCTATAAGGGTATAAATTCTATAACTTCTTATTTATCGTTTTAAATTAATAATTTGCGTAAAGAATGATCCGGGTAATGGTTTTGTAGAAATTTTTAAACTCTGATATATCATGCTTCCGCTAATTTGTATAATTTGATTGCGCCATATTTTCATACAAACCCAACAAATTCAACTTCAACAATCTTAAAACAGCTGCAAATAGGGTTACAAAGAGCTATTGTAGCATTTCCGAGCACAAACTAAGCAAAACAGCTCAATAAACTACCTACGAAGACCCAAGATACCATTTTGGTCAAGGACCCATCTTCCCGAATTCAAAAAGGAGAAAGCCCTATGTTATTGTGTAGCTCTCGGAGAGAGCTTTCTGAAATGGTATGGCACATCTCCATCGAGTTCCCGGATTGCAAGTTACAAGCATTTTAGTGGACTGTATATCGATCGAGATTGCACGTACTTTGAGGCAGGGCCCACTTGGCCACTTCCGCAGGTATACTCGTGGAAGCCCATGGATTTATATACAAGCTTCCATCAGCTTGTAGAGGAAGAAGGTGAAAAGAAAATAAAGAGAAGAAAGAGAAAGAGAGAGAGAAGAGAGAGAAAAGAGGGAGATTTCATGCCAGAAACCCTCGAATCTTGTTTCCAAACTTGTAAACCCCACTTGTAAGCTTTTATGTAATACCCGAATATTTTAATAAATAAATAACATTTTTAAAGTTTCTGTTTAAATATTTTTAATTGGGTCAAAGTAGTTATTTAATTTATGTGGGCTAATAAATATTAATAAGTGATGGGTAAATGTACTTAGTAGAATTGGGCCTTAAATTTATTGGGTCTAATTTATAATTGTGAAATATTAAAATCCTATTACAATTAGGAGAAACAATAAAATATATAAATAACTAAACCTAATTACACTTGCACAACATCTCCTAACCATCGAGGAAACAAATAGGCGTGAGGCGGCAGTAGGGGAAGAAAATAAAATAAGAGAAGAAGAGAGAAAATAATCAAGGCATTCAACAAACCAATTGACAAATTATATCCAGTAAGTTATTTCTATAATTCTTTTAAAAATTATTAGATTTGTCATGTTGAAAGCAGTATCATGAGATATTGAAATTTCATATTCTATATACATACTGCTTCGGTAAGGTGAACAACCTATTGGCTTTATCATAATGATTTAAAAGTTAATAAAGTAGTAGTCATTGTAGAAGCATTTAGTTTTATATATATATATATATATATATATATATATATATATATATTATAATATAAGTATCCTAATATGTATATATTAAGATTCTGGCCAGGCGGCCATTAACTTATATATATAAGTAATATTTTAATAATTATGTAATTATAATGTAAAGTTTTAAACCGAATTGAAAACGGTGAATTAATTTAATTAATTAATTATGTTGATAAAATTTTAAAGATTTACTTAATAATAAATTTAACAATATTATGTTATTAATGGTTAAACTTGTAATTCTTATTTGTTAGATCGGATTGAAGCAGAATAGCATAATCTTATTTATAATTTGGGTATTACATTGCTTGCTTCAGGTACGGATTCCGTACTCCTTCAGCGATTCTCTTATTAAATTTAATTTGTTCGTTTTGTTTCTCGTTTCGAAATTTATTACTGTTTCGCATGACCGTTCGTTCTCAAATTCATGTGATTGTTCGTTTTAATATTGATCCTTAGAACTCGTGTTTATACTCTTGATCTAGTATATCATGTTTAGAATTTATTTCGATATTTGTAGAAAGTACATGTTAATATTTTTGGAGACTCGTGTTGATTTGTTCGATTTAACATGTACACGTTAGAACCCTTTGTGTTGATGTTATGTCGCATGTGTTGTGATATAATATTTTTGTTAGAACATACCGTAGGGTATACCTGAGCTATAACCACCTGTGGGGGTACCACAGGCATGTCGTCTTGGCACGAGAGGCATGACACCTTCCGTGGCGGTGTGATTAGTCCACGGCATCTCCGTTTTGTGCTCCGGTGGGAGTTGGCCATATGGTGTTTTGTTGTGGGAGGCGTATGGGTCGACCCTAGTTTTCTGTTCTGTTCTGTTCTGCGGAATGGCGATGTTTGTGCCAAACACGCCTTCCGATTTTGCATGCGTTGGATTCGCGGTCCAATGTGTGTGACTTGCCTGTGTGGCATTATTTGACCTTGCCTGTGTGGCAAGGTATATTTCTGTTTTATTTTGAGCTCGGTATGAAATAACCCCAGCCATTTGTTTCAGCCTATTATTTCGTTGTATTAGTTTGTTCGTTACAGTTCAGTTTATTTTAATTGAGTTAGTTATCTCAGTTCTTTATTTTATATTCCATATCTGTACTGGGCATTTGGCTCATGCTGTGTTTTTCTTCCGGCAGGTAATCAGGGGGATCAAGGGCAAGTGTGATGAGAGCTCCTTTCAATCCAATGGTCTAGGAATATTCTATTTAGGCTGGACATATTAATTTCTTTAGAGTTGTAATAATTAATTTAAATTATGGTTTGGGCCAGTTTGGCATTTATTCTGGTTTGACATTATTGATATTTATTAGTTTTAAATACTATTCTTTTGTGGTTTAGAGCCTTAGTATTATTTTCTTTAGTTCTGTTGTGTTTTGAGTAACCTCCCTTTCTATTTCGGAAAGGGGGTGTTACAGAGTTGGTATCAAAGCTTAGGTTCTTTCTTGTAGAAAACCTATTTAGGTTTGACCTGTGAGTTATGGGTAGACTTCTGGGTTAGGTTTTTGTTCAGTTTGATTTTCTGTTCAGCTATATTCGAATCTGTCCTTAATCTGTTTTGCTGATATTCGTTGATCTATTATTAGATGGCTCGTAGATCCGCTAGAGTTGCTGGGAGGCGAGGTAACAATAGGGGAAGAGGTGATGGTCAGCCCGATGAGCAACCTAATGACCAGATTAATGCTCAATTGGCTGCCTTGGTGAATCGGGCGGTTAATCAGGCTTTACCGCAGTTGGTGGCACAGGTGGTACAGGCAATGCAACAGCCGCCAGAAATTCCTGAGCAGGGGAACTCGGGAAATAATGGTCCACAAGCAAACGAAGAGGAAGGGAATGTGGATGGTCTTGATCAGCAGGTGGTTCCAATGTACGTATGGTTGGAGAGGTTTCAGAAGCAGAAGCCACAGTCTTTCAGTTCGGCTCCAACTCCAATTGATGCGGAAAATTGGATTGCACACCTAGAGAAGATTTTTGATGTGTTGGGTTGCTCAGATAATCAGAGAGTGTTGCTTGCTGCTTACAAACTGGAGGGGGATGCACAGAGGTGGTGGAAAGCGCTGAAAACAACCAAGGGTGATGGGTACGTGGAAACACTTCGGTGGGCAGAGTTTTGTGAGGTCTTTTATCAGCAGTACTTTCCAGCTGCTGATAAAGAGGCCTATGCTAGAGAGTATCTGTCTATTCGGCAGAAAGATGAAGAGTCCATCACAGATTTTATGACGAGGTTCACCAGGTTGGCAGGTTTTGCGGGAACCTCTGCAGGGACTGCAGCGGAACAGGCGGAGAAGTTCAAGTGGCGGATTCATTATAGGTATCGGCAACATCTCATTAACACCAAGTTTGCAGATGTATCGGCTGTGGCTAATGCGGCCAAGAACATTGAGATGGAGCGACAGGACTTTCGGTCTTCTAAACCGGAAGGGAATCGGAAAAGGGACAGAGATGACCAGCAGGGTCAAGCCTCGGGTCAGCCTGGGAGAAATCAAGGTGGTCAGTGGAATAGAAACCGTGGTGTCCAGCAAGGGCAGTGGCGTGGTCAAAATTAGAACAGGGGTAATCAGCAGATGCCTCAGCAAGGACAGAATCGTCAGCTTCAGCTACCTTGGTATGGACAGAATCCACAGCGAGGGCAGAATCGTCAGCAGGGGCAGAATCAGGGTCGTTATCCGGGACCAGCTGGTGGGGGTAACCCAAATCTTATTCCGATAGTTCCTTGTGCCATGTGTGGGGCTAATCATCCGGGGAGACAGTGTCATAGAGTTACTGGTGCATGCTTCTTATGTGGACAGATGGGTCATATGGCTAGAGATTGTACCGGGCCACGTGGTAATGGTGGAGGCGGTGATCATGGTGGCAATGGTGGTCAGCGTCAAGGTGGTCGAGTGTTTGCCTTGACACATAATCAGGCGGCAGGTGCGCCAGGTACTGTTTCTGGCACTCTTTTAGTTGGTAGTCGTGAGGCTTCTATTTTATTTGATACTGGTTCTACTCATTCTGTTGTGGCTCGGTCTTTTGTTCGGCACCTGGGTGTGCCATCTCTGTCTTTAGATTCTGTTATGTCTATTGCTACCCCGATGGGGACTTCTGTTATTATTTCTGATTTATATCGAGGGTGTCCGATCAGTTTTGGGGATAAGATTCGTAGTGCTAATCTTCTTCCAATGTGTATGCACGATTTTGATGTTATTCTCGGGATGGACTGGTTGGATAAGCACTAGGCCACTATCGATTGTCAGGCGAAGAAGGTTATATTTGGAGATGTGAAATCTCCAGAATTCGTGTTTCAGGGTTCACAGCCGAGTAGAGTGATGAAGTTGATTTCAGCTTTGAAGGCTGGGAAGTTAGTGGCAAAGGGTTATGAGGGGTATTTGGCATTTGTGAAGGATACCTCTAAGGGCGAGTCTCGTATTGAGGATATTTCAGTGGTTCGTGACTTTCCCGATGTGTTTCCTGAGGAGTTGTCAGGGTTACCACCGCAACGGGAAGTTGAGTTCACTATTGAGCTCGTTCCTGGGGCGGGACCTATTTCTAAAGCGCCGTATCGGATTGCACCATTGGAGTTGCAGGAGTTGAAGGAGCAGTTGCAAGAGCTGTTAGATCGTGGTGTGATTCGGCCGAGTGTTTCGCCATGGGGTGCTCCAGTTTTATTTGTGAAAAAGAAAGATGGGTCTATGAGGTTGTGCATAGACTACAGGGAGTTGAACAAGATTACTATCAGGAATCGGTATCCATTGCCGAGGATTGAAGACTTGTTTGACCAACTTCAGGGGGCGAAGTATTTTTCAAAGATAGACTTGAGGTCGGGTTACCATCAATTGAGGGTGAGAGATGAGGATGTCTCTAAGACAGCTTTTCGTACTCGCTATGGGCATTATGAGTTTCTGGTGATGCCATTTGGGTTGACTAACGCTCCGGCAGTGTTTATGGATTTGATGAACCGGGTGTTCAAGGAGTACTTGGACCAATATGTTATTGTCTTTATTGATGATATTTTGGTTTACTCCAAGTCTAGGGAGGAGCATGAAGAACATCTTCGAACAGTGTTGGGAATTTTGCAGAAAGAGAAATTGTATGCTAAATTCTCTAAATGCGAGTTTTGGTTGGAGCAGATTGCATTTTTGGGCCACGTTGTTTCTGCTGAAGGCATTAAGGTGGATCCTGCGAAGGTTGAGGCTATCACTAAGTGGCCGAGACCTACTACTGTGACAGAGATTAGAAGTTTCTTGGGTTTAGCAGGGTATTATAGGAGATTTGTGGAAGGATTTTCTTTGCTTGCTTTGCCATTAACTCAGTTGATGAAAAAGGGCTCGAAGTTTATGTGGAATGAGGAGCGCGAGAAGAGTTTCGAGGAGTTGAAGAAACGACTTGTGACAGCTCCTATACTTACATTGCCTTCGGGGACAGGAGGTTTCCAGAGTTATAGTGATGCTTCTAAGAAGGGCTTGGGATGTGTTTTGATGCAACACGGTAAGGTGATTGCTTATGCTTCTAGGCAACTTAAACCCTATGAGGTGAATTACCCCACACATGATTTGGAGTTGGCAGCGGTGATCTTTGCTCTAAAGATTTGGAGGCACTATTTGTATGGAGAGACTTGTGATATCTTCACCGATCACAAAAGTCTTAAATACATTTTCACTCAAAAGGAGCTTAACATGAGGCAGAGGCGTTGGTTGGAGCTTCTAAAAGATTATGATGCGAGGATTCAGTATCACCCGGGGAAGGCAAATGTGGTTGCAGATGCTCTTAGCCGAAAAAGTTCAGGAAGTGTAGCAGCTCTTATTTCACAACCTCATCTTATTTCGGATATGGAGCGACTAGAGTTGGAGTTGTATGTCCAAGGTTCAGATGGGCATTTGGCAGATATGAGAGTGGAGCCCTCTCTTATCTCGCGGGTTAAAGAAGCTCAAAAGGAAGATGGGGAATTGTGGAGTATGGCACAGAATATGGAGGAGGGCAAGCAGCCCGACTTTCGTATTGATGATCATGGCGTGATTTGGTTGGGTGAGCGGTTGTGTGTACCATCGGATCAAATCATTCGGGAGGCGATTTTGGCGGAGGCTGATAGTTCGCCATTTTCTATTCATCCAGGTTCTACAAAGATGTACAGGGATTTGAAGGAAAAATTTTGGTGGAATGGGATGAAGCGAGATGTGGCTGAATATGTTGGGAAGTGTCTCACTTGTCAACAAGTGAAGATAGAACATCAACGAGCGAGTGGGTTGCTGCAACAGTTAGACATTCCAGTGTGGAAATGGGAAGATATCACGATGGATTTTGTGACTGGTTTGCCGAAGACTTTCAGGAAGAATGATGCCATTTGGGTTGTGGTGGACCGTTTGACTAAATCGGCACACTTTTTGGCCATCCACGAGGGCTACTCGGTGGATAGGTTGGCACAGATATTTCAGCAGGAGATTGTTAGACTTCATGGTACTCCGGTGTCTATTGTTTCGGATCGGGACCCACGATTCACTTCACGGTTCTGGAAAGGGTTTCAACGAGCTTGGGGTACTCGGCTCAACTTTAGTACTGCTTTCCATCCGCAGACTGATGGGCAATCCGAACGGACCATTCAAACGTTGGAGGATATGTTGAGGTCTTGTGCACTTGAGTGGTCGGGTAACTGGGATGATTACTTGAGCTTAGTTGAGTTTGCTTATAACAACAGTTGGCATGCGAGTATTGGGATGGCTCCGTTTGAGGCATTGTACGGTAGAAAGTGTCGGGCACCAACTTGTTGGGATGAGGTTGGCGAGAGAGCCATTGAAGGGCCTGAGTTAGTTCAAATCACTACAGAAAAGGTAGCAGTGGCTAAGGAAAAATTGAAGTCGGCTAGATCACGGCAGAAGAGTTATGCTGATAAGCATAGGAGGACCTTAGAGTTTGAACCTGGTGAGCATGTGTTCCTAAAAGTTTCTCCTTGGAAGGGTATTCGGCGATTTGGTCTAAAAGGGAAGCTTAGTCCGCGTTATATTGGCCCATTCGAGATTCTGGAGAGGGTTGGTGAGGTTGCATATCGGTTAGCTTTGCCTCCACAGCTAGCTGTGCACAATGTGTTCCATGTGTCGGTGTTAAGGAGTTATAAATATCATCTGTTGCATGTGGTGCAATATCCGTTCGATAAGATTAGTGACGATCTTACTTGTGTGGAGCAAGCCGAGGCGATTTTGGATCGTCAAGAGCGGGTTATGAGGAGGAAGACAATTTCGTTTGTTAAGGTTTTGTGGAGAAACCATTCGGAGCGAGAAGCTACATGGGAGATGGAGGAGTCTATTCGAGCGGAGTATCCGCATCTCTTTGATAATTAGGTTCGTTCTTTTCTTTTGATTCCGGGGACGGAATCCTTTTTAAGGGGTAGGTGATGTAATACCCGAATATTTTAATAAATAAATAACATTTTTAAAGTTTCTGTTTAAATATTTTTAATTGGGTCAAAGTAGTTATTTAATTTATGTGGGCTAATAAATATTAATAAGTGATGGGTAAATGTACTTAGTAGAATTGGGCCTTAAATTTATTGGGTCTAATTTATAATTGTGAAATATTAAAATCCTATTACAATTAGGAGAAACAATAAAATATATAAATAACTAAACCTAATTACACTTGCACAACATCTCATAACCATCGAGGAAACAAATAGGCGTGAGGCGGCAGTAGGGGAAGAAAATAAAATAAGAGAAGAAGAGAGAAAATAATCAAGGCATTCAACAAACCAATTGACAAATTATATCCAGTAAGTTATTTCTATAATTCTTTTAAAAATTATTAGATTTGTCATGTTGAAAGCAGTATCATGAGATATTGAAATTTCATATTTTATATACATCCTGCTTCGGTAAGGTGAACAACCTATTGGCTTTATCATAATGATTTAAAAGTTAATAAAGTAGTAGTCATTGTAGAAGCATTTAGTTTTATATATATATATATATATATATATATATATATATTATAATATAAGTATCCTAATATGTATATATTAAGATTCTGGCCAGGCGGCCATTAACTTATATATATAAGTAATATTTTAATAATTATGTAATTATAATATAAAGTTTTAAACCGAATTGAAAACGGTGAATTAATTTAATTAATTAATTATGTTGATAAAATTTTAAAGATTTACTTAATAATAAATTTAACAATATTATGTTATTAATGGTTAAACTTGTAATTCTTATTTGTTAGATCGGATTGAAGCAGAATAGCATAATCTTATTTATAATTTGGGTATTACATTGCTTGCTTCAGGTACGGATTCCGTACTCCTTCAGCGATTCTCTTATTAAATTTAATTTGTTCGTTTTGTTTCTCGTTTCGAAATTTATTACTGTTTCGCATGACCGTTCGTTCTCAAATTCATGTGATTGTTCGTTTTAATATTGATCCTTAGAACTCGTGTTTATACTCTTGATCTAGTATATCATGTTTAGAATTTATTTCGATATTTGTAGAAAGTACATGTTAATATTTTTGGAGACTCGTGTTGATTTGTTCGATTTAACATGTACACGTTAGAACCCTTTGTGTTGATGTTATGTCGCATGTGTTGTGATATAATATTTTTGTTAGAACATACCGTAGGGTATACCTGAGCTATAACCACCTGTGGGGGTACCACAGGCATGTCGTCTTGGCACGAGAGGCATGACACCTTCCGTGGCGGTGTGATTAGTCCACGGCATCTCCGTTTTGTGCTCCGGTGGGAGTTGGCCATATGGTGTTTTGTTGTGGGAGGCGTATGGGTCGACCCTAGTTTTCTGTTCTGTTCTGTTCTGCGGAATGGCGATGTTTGTGCCAAACACGCCTTCCGATTTTGCATGCGTTGGATTCGCGGTCCAATGTGTGTGACTTGCCTGTGTGGCATTATTTGACCTTGCCTGTGTGGCAAGGTATATTTCTGTTTTATTTTGAGCTCGGTATGAAATAACCCCAGCCATTTGTTTCAGCCTATTATTTCGTTGTATTAGTTTGTTCGTTACAGTTCAGTTTATTTTAATTGAGTTAGTTATCTCAGTTCTTTATTTTATATTCCATATCTGTACTGGGCATTTGGCTCATGCTGTGTTTTTCTTCCGGCAGGTAATCAGGGGGATCAAGGGCAAGTGTGATGAGAGCTCCTTTCAATCCAATGGTCTAGGAATATTCTATTTAGGCTGGACATATTAATTTCTTTAGAGTTGTAATAATTAATTTAAATTATGGTTTGGGCCAGTTTGGCATTTATTCTGGTTTGACATTATTGATATTTATTAGTTTTAAATACTATTCTTTTGTGGTTTAGAGCCTTAGTATTATTTTCTTTAGTTCTGTTGTGTTTTGAGTAACCTCCCTTTCTATTTCGGAAAGGGGGTGTTACATTTTATCTTTGTATCTATTGCAACATATCAAGTTTTCACTGGTGCAAATTGGTTTAAAAGGCGTTTAAAGCTGTTTGATAGCCATTCTCGTGCAAGGCCGTAAGGTTTCTTTAAATTTTCATTTTTCTTATTAATATACATATATATGAATAATATATATGTATATTAGTTAGTTTTACGGTTTACATATCGTTTTTAGCTTTTCTTTGCTTTATTATATATATATATATATATATATATATATATATATATATAGCTTTATATATAGTTATTGGGCCTGGATTTTAAATTCATGGCCTTTATTGCTTTTTTATACATATAAGTATATATCTATATTTATACCGTTCAGTTTGCCTGGATTGTAAATCCGTGTCTTTTCATGCTTTAATATATATAAGCATATATATATATATATATATATATATATATATATATATATATATATATATATATATATATATATATATATATTTATACTGTTCATTTGGGCCTGAATCGCAGATCTGTGGCTTTTTACTGCTTTCATATATGTATATATATATACATATATATATATATATATATATATATATATATATATATATATATATATTTATACCAGTCAGTTTGCCTGGATTGCAAATCTGGGGTTTTTATTGCTTTATTATATATATAAATAATATATATATATATATAGTTAATCTTTATATAATTGTTTATATATATATATATATATATATATAAGCTTTATCGATTTATTGTATATATTTATTTAGTTAATCATTGTGATTAAATATCAATTGTAAACGTTCATGTGATGTAAATTTGCAATATGTAAAGTTTGTTGACTTGATTTATATAAATCTAGCCATATCTAGCCTCTAACCGGTTCAAAAGTTGTAAAACTGAAACCTTTAAGCTAGAATGGCTAAGATTTATTTAAATCTAGTTTTCTTTCTTGTTTGTAAAAATTTGGCAACTACGGGACCCTAGATCTGTGTCTAAAGGAAACGTGAAGCCACTGCTACGCGCATGCAGGGATTTAACTGATGAGTCTCTTGTTTTCTGACATCTAGAATTAAATGTGCAGTTTATTTTAAGTCATACATCATACAAGCGTTTATAATCTTCTGTAAGCCTTGGAATCATGGGATCTACGGTTAAATCCTTGAATCTAGGCCCGGTTCCCATAATGGACATGTTCGAGTTGTATAGTTAGCTTGTAGCCCTTTGTAAATGTAAATAAGAGGGACCTTAAAATGGTTATCCGAATTTAAGGTCTCAACATAGTAAAAGCATTGATTGTGGTGTTCGGGTCACTTCGATGGCTTCTATGCCCATAAGGAGCCCGACACTTATATATACATCTATGAAAGTAGTATGCATACAAGCCAATCATGTTTGATGATAAAGCATATACTTTGTAACAATCTTATTCATTTATTAATAAAAGTATTATTTAATTAAAGACATTTATTTATCTACATGGTGCTATTTTTATAATATGTGATAAATCCATAGTTTTAAGTAATGCTTTTAGAATCATGATGATGATCATGCTAATGAGATCTAAATTCTAAGATATCTTAAAAACTAAAAATGTTCCCAATCGTTGGATTACTTGATAAGTAGGTTTCGTACCTATGAATTGATGCAATTTAAACCTAAGATGTTGCTACTTCAAGTACTTTTTAGGTTCTATTTCATGCATTTGCATTGGTTTATGTGCAGGGAATGGCCGGGATGAAAAGTGCAAGTAACGGAGGACTTGATGAAAGAAAGCTGCACAAGTTCTGCAAACTTTGCCGAGGCGCAGTTTTATAGCAGTCAAACCTCGCCTAGGCGCAGGTTCGCTAGGGTGCACTTCTGAAGGCTAAAAACTCGCCTAGGCGCAGTTCTGACAGATTGGATTTTGTTTCCTTGTTGAACTGGGATTATGTTGGAAAGAGGCTGCGGTTTTGGCTCGTGATTAGGAGAACATATAAGGCTATCAGAGAGGCATATATCACATATACTGAGATATTAACAAACCCTAGTTCGTGAGAGTTGATTCGTGAGGAGAATTGAAGCAAGGAGAAGCACGACGAACACAAGGCGAACGTGAAGACGAGTATTGATAAAATTTCAGATTCTTCTTTCTCTCTTCATCTATACCTTGTATTCAGGATGTTATTTACTTTGTGGATTATGGTTTTTACTTCGTTTGTGATGAACTAATTTGCTATTTAAGTCTACAACGGATCTTATTATGTAACTAAGAATTGACATGCTTTCACGTTAGCTTATGGAGATTATTTTCAGATTATTTGCTATGGTGTGTGCTTAATTTATGTTATTGCATGATCGATAATTTCTTGTTATTCCGTATGAACTCGAGAGATGACATATGGAATTCGAACTAACCATAGCGACGTGTGTTTGTGATTTCTACCATTAGTTGGAATTCATAATTTATGTGTAGGATAGAGATATCTATGCATCATGCGTAATCTAAAGAGAACTTGATATTAAACCTTTTTCAATTCTAATTCACATAGAGATATTGTGAGTTAGTTAATTAAGGTGTTTTACTTAATTCTATCGATTGTGGATTTGAGTGAGTATGGATGTAATGGATTGAGAGATGGTTATATCTACTTTCGTGTTCTTGGTTAAAAATCTAGAATAATTGATATAAGTAAAAGGAAGTATGGCATTCGAAGTGAAACAATAAGTGAAGTTGTAGGCTTAATTCTCCGAAAACTTGTTAAATTCCTGGAAAGTGTTAATTATAGTCTGAGTAGTAGTTTTTCATAAATATCATCATTTAACCATTGGTTTAATAAAATTAAAATAGTATAAAATTGGTAATTGTTCGGATACATTGTAATTATTGTCTCTGTGGGAACGATACTTTTCTTATCAGTATATTACTTGTTGATCACGTCCACTTGCGTGTTGCGCGTATAGATTTTACCCAACATTACTAAAAAGGAATTAGTGAATCCGGATAAATTGGTACATATGTTGCTTGCTCATTGGATGAGGATGATTGATCTCATGATCATTTGTGTGGTGACACTAAAGCAAGTAGTAGATGCTTATTGGAGAATAAGTACACTAAACGTGAATCGCTAAGGAATACCTAATGGAGTTTTACTCGTCTGTCAATAGGAATTCCTAATGTGATTGTAGTACAAGTGATCCTCAGACTTGAGATTATCATAGTATCTTGTGTATAATGAATTATACTTTGACTTATTCCTTAAGACCCTTAGGGTATATCAAAGGATATGCTTGGGTGTAATAAGTTATATATATAGATAATGAATGTTCAATAAAAAATCTACCACTTCTAGTAAAAGAAGAGATATGTCATATGTGATTCAATAAATGACAACCCAAGAATCCTTGGCCAAGGTGAAATGAAATTAGAAAGGAGTTTCTAATTTGCAATATTTGGAGTTGTGCATTTTGGAATCGAAATACATATAATTAAATAAAATAAGACTTGACAGTAATTTCATGTCTTATATTTAATTGAGACATTGTATGGTGGAAGGATTAAATTGTTAGAGTTTATGCCCTAGAGGCTAATTCTTTGATGTAATTGTTTAAACATTTTTTGATATTATATTTGATTGAATAAATGAATTATTTTATTATGGTTTTATTTACTGCGTTATATAAATGTTAACATAATAAAAGTCCTTAGAATAGTGATACAAATTATATGGCTTCAAGTATGTGACTTGAACATGAGATCATATAGTTACAATTAGTATCATTACTCTTAAATGTCCCTAGTCAAGTGTCATTGTTAATGGGACAACAATGATACATTGAGACAAGTATGTGGATTGACTGATGGCCAAATCTCATTGGTCATAAATATATGAGATATTGAGTCAATGCATAGGTACATGTTAGAGAACAATGTACTGGGCAGACCCACCATGAGAATTCTACGTGGAGCATTATGCAAAGTGTCATAAGCAATTCTCATAGTGACAATGATGTAATGATCCTCCGACCTGAAATCACTATATTACTACACGAGAATTTTTGTACTTTGATATCATTAAAGGCCACCTTTAATAGGTGGACGATAAAGGTGATTATTGGGTATATCATGAATCGTGTGAGGAATATGAGTGATCTAGATGGAATTTAACCCTCCTATATATTAGGGGTGATATCCATAGGCCTCTTGATTGAGTAGGACTATGAAATGCATGACCATGCTCAAATAGTGATTTGTTTCATATAGTCTACTCATCGATCAAGAAAACTCAGATTAAATTATGAAGAGGATGACACATTCCATGCCTCGAGTTTAATCTAGGATGTCAAGGTTAAAAGGATTAAATTACATTGAAACATTGGTCACGAAAAGGTTGTATCGAATCACCGATCTTATTATTATTTGGGTAGCAGTGATGCATTACTAGATGCCGCTCACTGTTTATAATTTTATAATATGATTTTAAAATTATTGCCAACATAATAATAACCTATAGGGTCACACACTTAGAACGTAATTAAAAGGGAATTAATTTAAATTGTATGAATTTAAATATATCAATATGATTGATAGTATTTAAATTATGAATTTAAATTAATAGGATAATTTGTATATATATATATATATGTATATTAATTAAGTAAGACTTAATTAAGATATAATATATATATATATATATATATATATATATATATATAAATTCGGATTTTATATTTCTAATTGGATTAGGTTTTGGTTAATTCCTTTAACTGCTATATATATGATATATCAACCGTTTAGGGTATTATCGATATCAAAACCCTAGCCGCTCTTAGAGAGAGACTAGAGAGAAAAATTTCAAAAAATCCAGATCCTTGGCGGCTAGTACCGCAGCTTTCCTTGCTGCAGATCGTGTGACGATTCGCGGGACGTTCGTGTGGATACCATAGAGGCGCAGTTCCGTTGGATTGCGTTGAGGATTCGAAGCAGTTCCAGAATCTCCATCGTCTCCTTTCAGGCTTGAATAATCGGTAAAACATATCTTAACCTCTGAATTAATATGTTTTCGCATGGATCCTGTTTTAGGGTTTCGAAAATTTTTAATTTCCGTTGCGTTTATGTGCCGAAAATCCTACATAAATTGTACGGCAACTATTAACTTATATGTTCTTTTATGATTAATGTTGAAATCTATATTATCTGAAAAGTCGTTGATCGCTAAGGAGGCTTTATTCTTATTTAAGAATAAATGTTATTTATTTAAATAAATTATTAGTTTAATTTATTTATTTAAATAAGTTTAGAATTGTTCTAATTGATTTATTCACAACCGGTTTAATATGAAGAACCTAAAGGGTCACACCATAAAAGGAAGAATATTTATTAAAGAAATAAATGACATAATCGTAATAATAAGTTAAATATATTTAATTTAATCTATGGTGATATAATAATTTAAATAACTTAATATTTATTACTTAATATTTTGAAAGTATTAAATATAAATTTATAAGTGGAGTCTTATTATTATTATTATTGTTACTATTATTATTATTATTATTATTATTTAATTCCTAAAGGAGTTTGAGAATTAATTAATAAGATTCTCTCTCTCACTCATATATATATATTCCTAATTAGAATAGGAGACTAATTAATTAAAAGAGTTTAATTATTCCCAATAGGATTGGGAAGCCTAATTAATTAAAGAAAATTAATTAATTAATATAAAACCCTAATCCTGTTTAAGAGGGTTGCCTACATCTATAAATAAGAAAGTCTTATTTTGGAACAAGGTTAAACTTTTTAATTCCAAGAGTTGGGAGAGCACTCCTTTTCTAGAGAGAAGAAAACTAGGGTTTAGCCAAACAACATTCTTATTGAATTCTTATTCTTTCTTGGTGGATCACTTCTATAGGCCAAACACTTGGGTGGCTAACATTGATCAAAGAAAGAAATAAACCCGGTGGATTCAAGTAGAGCGCGAAAAGGATTTGGAGTTGAACTCGTACTTGAGGAAGCTAGAATCTTCAAGGGTATAAATACTAAAATTCATCTTGTTTTTTAATTAATAATTGTGCATAAAGGATGATCCGGGTATATGGTTTATAAAATTTTTAAACTCTAATTTACTATACTTCCGCTTATTTTATGCAATTTGATTGTATCCATGAATCTTACAAACTTAACAATATATATATATATATATATATATATATTATTTTGTCGAGGATGCTTCGCTTCCCGAGAATAAAATTAAAATAAACCGAATATGGAATAAAATAGAATATCAAAAGGCTTCAACTCTTATGCAAGCGAAAGGATTTGAAAACAACTTTTCAAAACATCACTTTTATATCTTGTCTAAAAATGAACTTTTCAAATAAATCAAACCCTTCATATATAGGTCCAACGAAGCACATCACTACTTTCAAATAAAGCACTTAGGCCCAATTAACTGCAAATACACACACATACACACAAATTATGGAATGAAAAGCGCGGTAACCGTGTTTCATTGAAGTTGGGGGGTGCCTAACACCTTCCCCCCGCTTAATCAAGCTCCTGAACTCTATGAAATCTTGGTTTCCAAGACCAATTAAGTAGAGTCCAATATTGGGCCATATTGCAAAACCTTTCAAAACTCGGTTGAGTTGGTACAACCAATTAACTCGTACCAACTAGTTGCTCTATTTAATTCGGACCAATAACATCAATCCTTTTCAAATTGTCGACATTTTATGTCAGTCTTTTCCTAAAAATTCACCATTCAGCTCAATCAAACCATATAGAAAACATAAATGGTAGAAACACTTAGGAAAAGGGAACCCAAATTTTTTTCGATGTTGACAATATGATAATAAGTTTATTTCTTTTATCTTTTCCACTTTTCTTATTGCTTCTACCCTTTTCATATTTCTATGCCAATTAATTCATCTAAAGGTTGAGATTTGGGAAAAGCTCAAAATTTTGCATTCCTGCTACAACCCTGTAGGAGGGCAAAACTGTGACACCCCCAAATTCGGGTACTTCAATTTTCACGGGATTTGGTATTCACTGTCCAATCATCATATATCTATCTACCTATAATAAATGCAAAAACATAAATTAATAGAAAATCCTCCCCTTAATGGTTACATCATCTGAATAAATGAATCATATGTCATCTAAGCTTAATACATCAATGTGGAAAAATAAACAAATAAATAAGTCTTAACAACATCATAGTCTTTACACATAATAATCTCAAATAAAATAACAAGTCTTTATCACTTGTTAACCTTTTCCTTGCCCTTGCTAGTTGAAGGCTCGTCAGTCCTTTAAATCTTAGCTGCAATGTTATTATGCAAGAGTGAGCACGATTGCTCACACATATAACAATATAATTATAATAATAATATTCGAGAAATAAAAAGGTTTTGAATAATAGAAAGCTTGACTTTTGAATCAAGAATGAATAACAAGAATCAAAAGTACATTTAAGGGTCATAAGACTAAGAACTATGTCCCAGGTTGTCAAGTGTTTCTACTTTAAACCTTTAACAGTCATAAGACTATATGGACTCTACTTCTCGTACTTAGGGGGATCAGCCCTTAGTACCATAATATGCACATTATCTCAACGCTAACTCGTAAATAATCCCTTATAAAGGGTTGTTCATCTCAGTTTGACATCAGAGTCCGCACCAAAGGAAGTTTAGTTTGGATAAGCTCAATAACAGTTCTAGAAATTAGAACGTTCATCAACTATGGACTAGTCGAATCAGTAAGGGTTCAATAGTCTTACAAGGTTCAACAATAATCTGATAATCAATCGAATAATAAATCTCAAGAGTATACAATTGAATAAGTATTGTATAATTGGAGTATTGCTTGAAAGGAAATATACATCTCATATGAAATCTTGAACGTGAATAAATAAGAATAAGAACTTGCTTGATATAGAAACTGTCTCGTGCACAAGCTACAATTATAATTCTCGTTCCTCAATTAATCCTACATATCATTACATTCACAATACAAATTAATTCTATGTCCGATAATACACATCGTATCATAACATCAATTATTCAACATGTTATAAGATTTTTTGAATAACGAGTTTAAACCTTTTGTTTAACTCATCAATTAATCACGTAAAATAAGTTAATAATTTGTTTTACATCACAATATATGTCTAATATGTCATCATGTTCATTACATTAGGTTTTAAAACACCTTTTTGAACTTTGAACACTTAAATAAAATTTATGGTGTCATTCTGCTGGCTGGCGCTGCAGCGCCTAGTTTGTACTGGGGTCCGGCGTTGCAGCGCTGAGCCCATGTCAGCCAAGTCTTTGGCCTGGCGATGCAGCGCTAGGTTCCTTCATAGAACTGGTGTTATCGCGCCATGCCTACGTCAGTCAAGTCTATGATCTGGCGCTGCAGCGCTGGGTTCCTTCTCAGAATAGGCGTTGCCGCTCCATGACTACGTCAGCCACTGGTTTCCTGCCGTTGCAGCGCCCGGTTTCTTCATAGAACCGGCGCTGCGGCGCTGAGTCGCAGAATGGTCTGACAGTTCTCAAAGAACACAGGGAAAAGGTCAAAAATGCCAAATTAAGCTCAAACAACACATTATAACATTATCCATGAGTTATAAACTTAACATAAACATCATATAACGTCTCTAGCAAAATTTTAACAGTTTAATTCATATAATTAGCCAAATTAGAACATATAAATTTACTATTTTTGATATTTTGCAAAGTTTTGACAAAATCATGAAATTCATCATTACAAATTCGTTATAACACCGAATATGTCCGTTTGAATTTTATTTTCTTCGTTTTAACATGCATAATCATAATCAACAATCAATTTCAAGTTTAATAAACAATTAAAGCATAAATGTTTTTACATAAGGGCCATATTCATACTTTTTATACTCTGTAACTTATGAAACTTCAATTAAAGCATAATTACATGGTTTTGATTTCTTTAAAGCATAAATATATTAGAGAAAACATGTTATGAACATATATTAACACATATATAATCATATAATAAACAATCATTCATGAATGTCAATTACATAGAACTTTAAAAACATACGTTAATGGAAAACTATTAAGAACATGAATTTAAAGCATAAAATGAGGGAATTACCCTTACTTGTTTGTTTATGTGATATAATTTCTTCAAATCTTCTCTTCAATCACTCTCAAATTCTCTCTAACTTTTCTCTGATGAATATATGATATATGAAGTCTGATATTATATGTAAGGTTTGATATATAATATACGTATAAGATATAACTGATAGTTAGTGGTTGTCAGTTAATTCCATAATGGTTTTAACTGCTCCCACTAACTTAAGGCCTTGTTTGGTTGTTCTCCTTTATTAACTCATTTCCCATTATTTTAATTAAACTATTTATTATATAGTTTATTTATCACACTTTAATTTATCAAATAATCATCATTTAAAGTTAATTAAATAAAAGATAATATTACACATTAAATCACATCATCACATAATTAAATTTCTCATTTATTAATTATGTCAATTCATTAAATTTCTAATTAATTATCAAATTAATTAGGAATAAAATTATAATTAATAATTAATTTATTTAATCAAATAAACTCAATTAAATTCACACTTTGAACTATAAAAATTCTCCATATTAATTTAATCAATGTAACACATATAATTAAATTAATCTACCATAATTCCATCATATAATTATGTAACTCAATAAATAAACATCAAATATTTATTTAACTCAATAAATAAATCATCATAAATATTTATTTAATTTAATAAATATTTAAATTAAATTATAAAATTCTCGTTTGTCACATCTTTCCCCCCTTAAAAGGATTCTGTTATCAGAATTACTATTCAATTAAATTTGTCCCGTTACATTCTCACCCCCCTTACAAAGATTTTATCCCCAGAATCGCTTACACATAGATTAAGCAAATAAACATGGGTAAGTTTTCATCATATGTTCTTCGAGTTCCCACGTAGATTCTTCAGCGTTGTGGTTCCTCCAGATTATCTTAACAGAAGGTATCACTGTATTTCTGAGAACTTGCTCTTTCCTGTCAATAATCTGAACAGAAACTTCTTCATAGGATAAATTTTTCTCAAATTATAGGGGTTCATATTCAATGATATGTTTGTAATCGGGTTTGTACAGTCGTAAGACTGAAACATGGAAGACGTTGTGCATGTGCTCTAACGCTGGAGGTAGGGCTACCTCATATGTAACTTCTTCGGTTCTTCGCAGCACCTCAAAGGATCCAATGAACCTCGGGCTCAATTTTTCCTTCTTGCCGAATATGATCTTTTCCTTCCAGAGAGTGACTTTCAAGAAAACAAAGCTACCCGATTCAAATTCTTTGTTCTTACGGTGTGGATCGACGTATTTCTTCTGCCTATCTTGAGCAGCTACCAATCTTGTCCGGATCACCTTGACGATCTCGGCTATCTGTTGTACAAATTCTGGTCCTAGCAATTGTCTTTAGCCAACTTCATCATAATATAATGGAGTTCTGCACTTTCTTTCGTACAATGCTTCGTAAGGCGGTATGTCAATACTTATGTGGTAACTATTGTTGTAACTGAATTCCATGAGTGGTAGGTGATCATCCTAATTTCCTTTGAAATTCATTATGCATACTCTCAATATATCCTCTAATGTCTGGATCGTTCTTTCGCTCTGCCCGTTTGTCTGAGGGTGATGTGTCGTGCTCATTCTTAACTGCGTCCCCATGCATTCCTGCAGTCGCTTTTAAAAATTCGATGTGAAGCGCGAATCTCGATCAAAAAAAATTGACCATGGAACTCTTTGCCTTGAAATAATCTCTTTCACATACAACTTTGCCAACTGATCTAGGGTGAATTTGATCTTGATCGGTAAGAAGTGTGCTAATTTCGTCAGTCGATCCACTATAACCCATACTGCGTCAAAACCTTTCTGAGTCGTCGGAAGGCCTACTATAAAATCCAGTGTAATATGCTCCCATTTCCATTCTGTGATCTCTAGTGGTTGTAACAACCCACCTGGCCTCTGATGTTCTGCTTTCACTTTCTGACAAGTCAGACACTTGGCAACACAATCTGCAACGTCTCGTTTCATGTTCGGCCACCAGAAGTGTTGTCGGAGATCCTGATACATCTTCGTACTCCCTGGGTGAATGGAATACCGTGAGCTATGAGCCTCACTAAAAATTTCTTCCTTAATCTCTGACACTGCCGTTACCCAAACTCTGCTCTCGAATCTTAGCATTCCTTTGTTATCCGCTTTGAATTTCTGTTCATTCCCTTCGGATATCCTCTTCCTTATCTTTTCACATTCTTCGTCCTGAAGTTGTGCGTCCTTAACCTTATCCAGTAAGGTTATACCAGCTCCCAGCTGGAACAGGTTCTGTTCAGACTCCATAGGATATCTCACCTCTAATTCCAATTTCTCCATTGCTGAAATTAGCTCCTCCTGGGCAGTCAACAACGTCAATTTCTCTCGACCCTTTCTGCTTAAGGCGTTGGCAACCACATTCGCTTTACCCTGATGGTATAAAATCTCACAGTCGTAGTCCTTTATCAACTCCAACTATCTCCTCTGGAGCATGTTCAGATCCTTCTGTGTAAAAATATATTTCAAGTTCTTGTGGTCTGTATATATTTCACACTTCTCCCCCATAGAGATAGTGTCTACAGATTTTCAAAGCAAATACTACCGCAGCCAATTCTAAATCATGGGTCGGATACCCCTTCTCATAATCCTTCAGTTGTCGTGACGCATACGCAATTACCTTGCTATTTTGCATAAGCACATAGCCTAGTCTTTTATGCGACACATTACTATACACCACAAAATTTCCTGTGCTTACTGGAAGAGATAACACAGGTGCCGTACTCAATCTTTTCTTAAGCTCTTGGAAGCTTTCCTCACACTTCTCCGTCCAAATGAATTTCACCGATTTCCTAATCAAATTCGTCAGTGGAGTTGCGATTTTAAAAAAGTCCTGAATGAATCTTCTATAATATCCCACCATTCCAAGAAAACTTCTCACTTCCGACGGTGTTTTCGACTGATCCCTGTTTATCACAGCTTCAACCTTAGAGGGATCTACCAAAATTTCATCTTTATCAATCACATGTCTAAGAAATTGTACCTGCTCAATCCAAAATTTACATTTCAAAAATTTGGCGTACAACTTCTCTTTTCTCAATGCCTCCAATGTCACCTTTAGATGTTCTATGTGTTCCTCCTTGGTCTTCGAGTACACCATAATGTCATCAATAAACACCACCACAAATTTGTCCAAAAATGGCTTGAATACTCTGTTCATTAGATCCATAAATGTAGTAAGAGCATTTGTTAGACCAAATGACATCACCAGAAATTCGTAGTGACCATATCGAGTCATGAACGATGTCTTCGGAACATCTTCTGTCCTCACCTTCAACTGATGGTAACCACTTCTCAGATCTATCTTCGAGAAATACCTTGCTCCCTTCAGCTGGTCATATAAGCCGTCGATCCTAGGCAACGAATACTTATTCTTAATTGTGACCTTGTTCAACTCCCTGTAGTCAATACAGAGCCGCATCATCCCATCCTTCTTCTTAACGAATAAAACAAGGGCTCCCCACGACGACACGCTCGGCTAAATATACTTCTTGTGTAAAAGTTCTTGCAGCAGCACTATTAAATCTTTCATCTCTACCAGAGCCATACGGTACGGGGCCTTCTATATTAGAGCAGTTCTTGGCGCCAAATCGATCACGAACTCTACTTCCCTATTAGGCGGAAGTCCTGACAAATCATCCAAAAATACGTCCATGAAGTCTCTCACGGCTGGTATTTCCTCCAACTCGGACTCTCTTAACGACTATCGACTATGTATGCTAAGTATCCTACTCAACCTTATCTCAACAACTTCTTGGCCTGCATCATCGTCAGATAACTCGTTTGTCTAGGCAACTTGCTGCCATAAAACACAATCTTTGACTGAGTCATAAGGTTAATACACTTCTTTTGGCAATTAATTATCGCCCCATAATTGAATAGCCAATCCATTCCCAGAATAACGTCAAATTCCCCAAGTCTAATCGGGATAAAATCTACGTTCATCACGTTACCCTTAGCCCTATAGTTCTTATGTACGAACCTAACAGGAATCATTTTCCTATTCGCAATATGTTCATATGGTATTCTAACTCGTCTTTAGGCAATTCTAAGTTCTTAGAAAATTCATCGGATATAAATGAGAAAGTAGCACACCAATCAAATAATACATATGCATTAACATTATTGATCAGAATGATACCTGACACCACATCGCGTGACTACACAGCGTCCTAGGATGGTCATATTGAAAGTCCTGGCAGTAGGACTATTTGTTGGTGTTGGTCCCGAAATAGTCAGAGTGCTGCCACCACTGCTTCCTCTGTTCCCACCTGCTCCTGCCCCTCCTGATACCTTCTTGGGGAAATCCCTGGCCAGATGGTCCTTTGACCCAAATGTGAAGCAGGCCCCCTTTCTTAGGGTTAGGGCAGTTATGTGCTATGTGGCCTTTCTAACCACAATTGTAGCAGACACACTTTTTTTCATACAGACCCCCAGGTGATTCTTCCTGCAGGTCGAACAAACTTCTACTCTCTTCTTCTGGTTTCCCTACTAATTCTCGGTCGATGGGTTGTCATTCCACCTTCTCTTCTGATTATTGCCTCCACCAGTGTTACTTCAGCTAGCCTTGTTACCTTCTCCTTCACTCTTCTTCTTCTTCAGCTCTTGGTTGTACTTGGTCATAGCATCACTTCCACCTTCAGCGATGATTGCCTTCTCCAATACTCCCGCAAAAGTGTTTAATTGGAACATTGACACTTTGCTATACAACCAGGGATTCAGTCCCTGTTCAAACCTCCTTGCCTTCCTCTCTTCGGTATGCACTTGATACGTAGCAAACCTAGCCAGCTCATTAAAACTCACCGCATAGTCTGGCACAAACATGTTACCTTGCTTTAGCTCCAAAAACTGAACCTCCATTTGGTTCTGTGAGCTCGTCGGGAAGTACATTTTGAATAGCATCTCTTTGAACCTTTCCCAGGTTATCATGCCTTGTCCTCCCCGGACCTTGTTTGCCTGCCACCAATAGCGGGCCTCTGCCTTTAGCATGAACGTTACATAGGCGGTCTTCTGATCCTCATTGACCCTAGCAACGTCGAAAACCTTCTCCATCTCTATTACTCGCGTCTAAGCTTGGATGGGTTTCATGGATCACTTGAACTCTGGCGGTCCCACCACCTTGAAGTCTTTGAACAAAGTGTTCGGTGGAGCTTGCGGTTGATTGTTAAGAGCTCCCATAAATAGATTCACCAATTGCTGAATAGGGTTGGCATTGTCATTGGCGTCATTGTTATTAGTTGACCCTTCTTGTACAGGTTGACTAATTGGGTGTCTTCTCGGCGACATATTTCTGTTTAAGATTCACTGCTTATTAGATCTTTATTCAATTCTTTAAATATTTAAGGCTTAACTTAAATACTTTAAAATAATCACTTAACACATATCATCTCAAATAAACTTTGATATTTTATTTAATCAAAAGTTTTAAACAAAATAAGATAACATCACTGTTGTTTACATCAACTATCCCAAGATAAAGAATCTTCAGGATTTAAATCATCATCATATTCCATTGTTTATAATCACATCGGAATTTACATACTTAAATTCCAAAGAAATATTCACATAATCATGTTGTTCCTATTACGGAACATCGTCTTATGGTCTAACATGTACTAAGGTAAGTCCTCGAACTGAACCGGATAGTAGACAACTCGATCCTGGTCCCTATCAATCGTTGTCTGGAACGTATAGTCCATCTCCTCAATCTTAGCCTTCTTTGCCCGATCGTCATCCTCGACAAGATCTGTACGTCGTGAAGCACTCATCCAAGCGTCCTCTGCTCTGGCACGCTTTGCTGATTCCTCTTGTAAATCATTCTTCAGTCTCTCTATCTCAGCTGACTTCTCTTCATTTTAGCCCTTCTCATGAACCAACTCCCACTCCACGTCTGCAAGACGTGAATCCAGATTCTCGATCTCACCATTCTTTTGCTCGATGGTAGTCTTCTGTGCAACTGCATACTCCTTCAGCTCCCGAACAATATCCTGTAACTCTATGTTACGGTCATATAACTCGTCGTACATCTCGGCACTGATAGAGTTCGGTGGAAACTCATCAGGGTCCTCATCCTCCTCCTCAGCTGCCTCAACCTCAATCTCCTCAGGGTCCTCCTCTAAATCAAAAACTGGCTCATACTCCTGACCAACAACAGTGATCAAAGGAGATAGCTCTCTCCGAACCAACTGTTCCCAGACTGTATGAATGTCTAAGGGCTCCTCCTCAATAGCCACTCGGGGTACAACCTCTCTATGCTGACTGGATCCTCCAACATCCGACATCCTGATAATCAAAATTTTAAGTTCTTAGTTACTACGTGATGTTAATTGATACTAGCGAGCATATAAGTAATCACATAAGCACATAAAGTCTTTTATTATCTTTTTAAGAACTCGATAAGATATTATCACCACTATGTTATTGATCTCTTAAAAAGGCTACTACCCTAAGGTTTCCCCCCACCTAAGGTTCATAACCTACAGCTCTGATACCAACTTGTGACACCCGTTACTTCAATTTCCACTGAATTTGGTGTTCACTGTCCAATCATCATATATTTATCTACCCATAATAAATGCAGAAACATAAATTAATAGAAAAGCCTCCCCTTAAGGGGTTACAACATCTGAATAAATGAATCCCAGGTCATCTAACCTTAATACAACAGTGCTAAAACATAAACAAATAAATAAGTCTTAACAACATCATAGTCTTTACACATAATAATCTAAAATAAAATAACAAGTCTTTATCACTTGTTAACCTTTCCCTTGCCTTTACTAGTTGAAGGCTCATCGGTCCTTTCAATCTTAGCTGCAATAATATTATGCAAGAATGAGCACGATTGCCCACAAGTATAACAATATAATCGTAATAATAACATGCGAGAAATAAAAAGGTTCTGAATAATAGAAAGCTCGACTTTTGAATTAAGAATGAATAACGAGAATTAAAAGTACATTTGAGGGTCATAAGACCAAGAACTATGTCTCAGGTTGTCAAGTGTTTCTACTTTAAACCTTTAACAGTCATAAGACTATATGGACTCTACTTCTCGTACTTAGGGGGATCAACCCTTAGTACCATAATGTGCACGTCATCTCAACGCTAACGTGTAAATAATTTCCTATACAGGGTTGTTCATCTCAGTTTGACATCAGAGTCCGCACCGAAGAAAGTTTGGTTTGGATAAGCTCAATAATAGTTTTAGAATTTAGAATGTTCATCAACTATAGACTAGTCGAATCAGTAAGGGTTCGCTAGTCTTACAAGGTTCAACAATAATCTGATAATCAATCGAATAATAAATTTCAAGAGTATACAATTGAATAAGTATTGTATAACTGAAGTATTGGTTAAAAGGAAATATACATCTCATATGAAATCTTGACCTTGAATAAATAAGAATAAGAACTTGCTGGATATAGAAACATAAGTCTAGAACATGCTCAATGAATAACTTTGAGTTTAGAAACTTGCTCAACAATAATAAATTAGGAATATAATACTTGCTCAATTTAAAGAGTGTAATTAAAAAACTTACCCTGTGCACAAGCTACAATTATAATTCTCGTTCCTCAATTAATCCTACATATCATTACATTCATAATACAAATTAATTCTAAGTCTGATAATACACATCGAATCACAACATCAATCCTCGAACACGTTATAAGACTTTCAGAATAACGAGTTTAAACCTTGTGTTTAACTTATCAATTAATTGCATAAAATTAGTTAATAATTTGTTTTAACATCTCAATATATGTCTAATATGTCATCATGTTCATTACATTAGGTTTTAAAACACCTTTCTGAACTTTGAATATTTAAATAAAATTTATCGTGTTATTTTGCGAGCTGGTGCTGCAGCGCCCAGTTTGTACTGGGGACCGGCGCTGCAGCGCTGAGCCCACGTCAGCTAAGTATTTGTCCTGGTGCTGCAGCGCTAGGTTCCTTCATAGAATCGACGTTGTTGCGCCATGCCTACGTCAGTCAAGTTTATGACCTGGCGATGCAGCACTGGGTTCCTTCTCAAAACCGGCGCTGTCGCGCCATGACTACGTCAGCCACTGCTTACCCTGCGCTGCAGCGCCCGGTTTCTTCACAGAACCGGCGCTGCGACGCCGAGTCGCAGAATGGTCTGACAGTTCTAGAAGAACACAGGGAAAAGTCCAAAAATGCCAAATTAAGCTCAAACAACACATTATAACATTACCCATGAGTTATAAACTTAACATAAACATCATATAGCATCTCTAACATGTTTTTAACAGTTTAATTCACATAATTAGCCAAATTAGAACATATAAATTTACTATTTTTGGTATTTTGCAAAGTTTTGACAAAATCATGAAATTCATCATTATATATTCGTTATAACACCGAATATGTTCGTTTGAATTTCGTTTTCTTTGTTTTAACATGCATAATCAAAATCAACCATCAATTTCAAGTTTAATAAATAATTAAAGCATGAAATTTTGTACATAAGTGCCATATTCATACTTTTCATACTCTGTAACTTATGAAACTTTAATTAAAACATAATTACATGGTTTTGATTTCTTTAAAGCATTAATATATGGTAAAAAAACATGTTATGAACATATATTAACGTATATATAATCATATAATCAACAATCATTCATGAATGTCAATTGCAGAGAACTTTAAAAATATACATTAATGGAAAATTATTAAGAACATGAATTTAAAGCTTAAGATGAGGGAATTACCCCTTGCTTGTTTATTTAGGTGATATAACTTCTTCAAGTCTTCTCTTCAATCTTCCTCAAATTCTCTCTAACTTTTCTCTGATGAATATAATATATATGAAGTCTGATATTATATGTAAGGTTTGATATATAATATACGTATAAGATATAACTGATAGTTAGTGGTTGTCAGTTAATTCCATAATAGTTTTAACTGTTCCCACTAACTTAAGGCCTTGTTTGGTTGTTCTCCTTTATTAACTACTTTCTCATTATTTTAATTAAAGTGTTTATTATATAGTTTATTTGTTACACTTTAATTAATCAAATAATCATCATTTAAATTCAATTAAATAAAATATAATATTACACATTAAATCACATCATTACATAATTAAAATTCTCATTTATTAATTATGTCAATTCATTAAATTTCTAATTTATTATTAAATTAATTAGGATAACATTATAATTATTAATTAATTAATTTAATCAAATAAACTCAATTAAATTCACACTTTGAACTATAAAAATTCTTCACATTAATTAAATCAATGTAACACATATAATTAAATTAATCTACCATAATTCCAATCAAATAATTATGTAACTTAATAAATAAACATCAAATATTTATTTAAATCAATAAATAAGTCATCATAAATATTTATTTATTTCAATAAATATTTAAATTAAATTATAAAATTCTCATTTATCACAAAAATTGTCTTTTACCTTCCAAAGACAACCCTAGAAGTTCAAATCAAAGTCAACGCCTCGGCTACAACACCGGAATGCCAAGTGAAGCCTCGGCGACAACCCTGGGAGATCAAAGCAAGCCCCGGCAATAACCCTGGGAGGTATAAAAACTCTGGTGATAACACCGAGATGTTAAGTCAAGCCCCGACGACAACACCGGGAGATCAAACTCAACCCCGACAACAACACCGAGTTGTCAAGGCGAGCCCCGGCGATAACCCCGAGAGATACAATCACCCACACAACCCCGGGAGACCAAATCAACCTCGGAGACAACCCTAAGGAAGAACAAAGTCGGCTGGGATCAAACCTCGGAGAGAATCCCGAGAAAACAGTCTAAAACCTTGTCAATCCGGGAGACAACCCGTGGAAGGGCAAAATGGTCATTTTATCCACTTAACATCAAACTAAGTCAAATACAAGCCAAATTGATGCAAAGAGGTTCAGAAAGAGCCATAACATCAATCCCGAGTGAAAACAGCACAATACAGCTCAACGGACAGACTACAAAAATTCAGAGATTTGGCCACATACCCATCTTCCAAGATTCAAAATAGGTCAAATCCTATGTCATTATGTAGCTCTCGAAAAGGTCTTTCTGGAAAGGTATAGCACGCCTCAAACGGATTCTCAGATTGAAAGTTATGAAGGTTCGAAGTAGACATCGCGTTGCTCGGAGTGCACGTACTTTGAGACGACAGGACCCACGGGAGTGGGGCCCACTCAAGCAGCCGCACCTCTACCCGTAGTTTTCGCGGGTAGACCCGCTACCATTTTGGTCTATAAATAAGACCCCCCACCCTTGCAAAAAAAGAAGAAAAAAAATAGAAAAACACATAGAAACTCCGCCCATTTCGACCTTTAGCCCTACTTCTAGCACTCCAAACTTCAATTTTATTCTTCCAGTACGTTTGCATACATATATTCTACAACATATCAAATTTTAACCGATGGAAATGGAGATTTATAGTCCTTTGAGTGGCAAAAAGCCCGTGGAGCAGTCCATTGTAAGTTTTTTTACGATCAGAAGTTATTTCCTATTTTATCATACATATGTGAACGTGCACATGAATCTTTAGCTTCTAGGTTTTGCTCGGATCTCAAATCTGTGGCCTTTCTAGCTTACTTTTTAGTATATATAAGTGTATATATATATATATATATATATATATATATATATATATATATATATATATTCTTTGTTTGCACAGCCTGGATTGTTAATCCGTGACTTTTAGTTGCTTATATATATATATACAACTTGTTTGGCCTGGATTGCTAATTCGTGGCCTTTTCAGCTTTATTATATATATAACTGACTATATATATACTTTCAATTCTGTCAAGCCTGGATTGTTAATCCGTGACTTTTTATCATTTATATATATATATATATATATATATATATATATATATATATATTTATACTAACTTGTTTGGTCTGGATTGCTAATTCGTGGCATTTTCAGCTTTAATATATATATACTAACGGTATATATTAACATTTCATTCAGTTGAGCCTATATTAGAAATTCGTGGCTCTTTACAGCTTATATGTATGTATATATATATATATATATATATATATATATATACACACACACACACACACACACACACATTTCAGTCGAGCCTGGATTAGAAATTCGTGGCTCTTTATAAATTTTATAAATATATATATATATATATATATATATATATATATATTTACATTTCAGTGGAGCCTGGATTAGAAATTCGTGGCTCTTTACAACTTTTATATATAGATATTTACATTTCTCAGTCGGGCCTGGATTGGAAATTCGTGACCCTTTACAGCTTATATATATATATATATATATATATATATATATATATTCTTTATTTAATGTGATTAAATATCTGCTTTAAATATTCATTTGATATGAATCTGTGCTAGTGTAAATTTTGTGGATTAGATTCATCTAAATCTAGCCCTTTCTAACTTTCAAAAAGTTCAAAATCGATCAAACCGGAATCGGGGAGCTACAATGGCTAAGATTTATTTAAATTTAGTTTTCTAGTTTTGTTAAATATTAAAGCGACTATGCGACCCTAGATCCATATGTAGTGGGAACGGGAAGCTTTGGCTACGCGCATGAGAGGATTTGACTGATAAATCCTTTATTTTGCGACATCTAGAGCACAATTTGTATTATATGTCAATATTTGTGTTGTGTAGGTTTATGGATCATTTTTTGTGAGCCAAGGAATCATGGGATTAATGATCGACCACACGGATCTAAATTCGATTCCCATGATGGACAACTTCAAGTTGTAAATACATCCTACCAGTTTTTCTGTAAATGTAAATCAGATGGACCTTAAAACGGTTATCCGGATTTAAGGTCTCCATATAGTACACTATGGTTTGTAGTGCTAGGGTCACTTTGATGGCTTTCATGCCAACAAGCAGACCAACACTTGTATATACATTTTGTGGTCGAGGATGCTTCGCATCCTGACAATAAACATCCAAATCAAGCCGAATGCAGAATAAAATAAAATGAAAGTATCAAAAGGCTTCAATTCCTATGCGAGCGTAAGGGTTTGAAAACCATCTTTCAAAATGACATTTTCATATCTTGTCTAAAAATGGAATTTTCAAACAAATCAAACCATTCGTATATAGGTCCAACGAAGCACGACACTACTTTCAAATCAAACAAACATAGACTCAATTACTTCCAGTATACACACACACATTGCAAATAAAAGGGAAATATTGAAAAGATGTGGTAACCGTGTTTCATAGAAGTTGGAGGGTGCCTAACACCTTCCCCCGGCTTAACCAAGCCCCGAACTTTAAGAATCTCGGTTTCTAAGTCCAAGTTTTGACAGCGTCCAGTAATTGGGCATACTTTCAAAAATCAAACAAAACTTGATTGAGTTGGTACAACCATTTCAAAATATACTAACTGGGGACTCTATAATCTTTCAAAATCGTCGACATGATACATGTTGGCCTTTTCCTAAAAGTTTCACCCTTCATAAAATAGATAAGATAAATAAGGGTCAAAAATAACAAAATTTAGGGAGAGGAATTTCTGTCCAAAGAAGATTTTTTTCCCGACGTGGACAGGTGGCGACTCTACTGGGGACAGTAGAGGGCTTAAGCCACACTCAAGTCTTTTCAAAATTTCCCTTTTTATCTGCGTATGTGTGGATGCTGTGTTTTACATTGAATGGATGTAAATAAATGCTTTACTGCTTTATATTAGTGCTTCGCACAATGTCATCATTTCATTCGGTGAGACACGATGTATGTAAATGTATGCTGTGTGATTCCTCCACCAGGAGGCAAACTCATCAGGTGATTGATTACTAGACTCAAAGGAGACTAATCCTGCGAGGCTCAGGAAAGACACCACTCAGATTCGCTCCAATTGAAAGAACAGATTAATTTCCCCTGGAGTATTGCGATGATCTAGGGACCTTCATGCCGAAAAACCGCGAGAGTAGCCTAAGATAGGTCAGCCTATGATTAACCAAATCCGAAGAGAAGCTTCTTCATGCCTTCCTATTTCAATTCGATGTAAATTTTCCAATTCAATGTAAATTTACATTCCATGTCTTGTAAATCCTGTCCTGCTATCCTATCATCTACAACTAACCTTTGTTTTACAGGATAAGATTAAAAAACTTCAAAAATAAACACATTGCATAGTATGCATCCTATTGATATATATACATCAAAGTTAACACACCTACTTTTATTGTAGGAAAAAATTGGTCCTATCACCGGATCAAAATCTAAGAAAGCACTAAGCCCATCTCCAAACATGGTTTCAAGTGCTCAACCTAAATCCACCCTTGTCTCTAGGGAGGAGTTTGAAGGATTAAATAATCAGATAGCGGAATTGGCTATTTTTCTCAAAGAGCAAAGCAAAAGTCTTCAGGGTAAACAAACACCCGATCAACATAGAATCATCTACACCCGGTAGCAGTCAGGATATTGGAAAGAAAGATATTCAGATTCCTAAGCCTCAGAACCAAGATCTGACCAACAAAATCTCAGAAATCATCAACCTCAACAAAGAGCAAGAAGCTAAATATATTCTGACAAAGGTCCAACAAATGGAAGAAATAATCTGGTCCATCAAAGGGACTGGGGCATTTGGAAACGTAAATTACTCAGATTTATGTATATTCCAAGGGGCTCGTTATCAAGATAAGTTTTAAGTCCCTGATTTTAAAAAATATGATGGATTAGGAGATCCCTACACCCATTTAAAGGTATTCATTGGAAAGCTCGGATCCTATTCAAAGGACGAGAAGCTCAGAATGAAATTTTTTCAGAAAAGTCTGACCAAAGAGGCTAGAGCTTGGTATGCCCGACTGGACAATTCAAAAAGTCACAGCTGGGAAGAGTTAGCACATGCCTTCCTCAATAAATATAGCTTCCAGTCTCAAATGGCTCCAGACAGATATCAAATCATCAAAGTCAAGAAGCAGAGCTCTGAGTCATTCAGAGAGTATGCCCAAAGATGGAGACGGATGATGGCACAAGTCACCCCGCCTATGATAGAGACTGAGAAAGTCCTGACTTTCATCGACATTCAAGAACCTCCATATTACGAGAGAGTCATGGCAGGTATAGGAAAACCATTCTCGGAGATGATCAAACATGGAGAAATGGTCGAAACGGGTCTAAAGTCGGGAAGATAAAAGATCTTACCACCTTGGAGGTCGTGGCTGACCATATTCAATCTAGAAGCTATGGGAGTAATCCTCGGAGAGTAAACAATAAGAAGGAAGAGGAGGTGTCCTTGATACTTCAGGGACAGAATCAGAAAGGCTTTACAAGAAGTATGCCCATTCAAAGGAGAACCTATTCCCCCTTTCAAGCTCCTACACAACCTTCTAATCATCCCTTTCAGAAAGCTAGAGAGATTAGATGTCGAAGAACGTTCACACCCTTCGGGGACTCACTAGAAAGTGTGTTGAAGTTGCTAACAACACAAAAGAAGATCGTCTAGCTCCTTTCGCCCGCCAGTTCAAGCGGACAGAATTTCAACACGAGTAAAAAGTGTGCATACCATTCTGGAGCGCCGGGCCATGATAAACATGATTGTTGGTCTCTCAAGCACAAAATCCAAGACTTGATAGATAACAGAGAAATTATGGTGACAAAGCAAGATCAACCGCATGTGCAAGATAATGCTCTCCCTCAACACAATGAGGAGCGTGTTAATATAATTAGCACGAGAAACGGAGAAGGATCCAAATACCTCTGATATATTGGATAGTCAATCCAAGCAAGTACTAATAGCCCAGACAATTGGGAGTTCTTAGATAGGCAGTTCCTGATGGAATAGGAAATCAAGTCTATCAAGGACCAGGTTGGACAACTGGCAGAGCTGGTGGTGTATCAACATCAGATAACGAGACAGTTGATAAATCAGGCTAGCTAACAAGAAGTTAATCCTCCTACTCTGGAAAATAGTCCCATCGCCATGAGGGATCATTAACGGTTTCATGAGCGTGAATCCTGGGCCGACAACGTTGCTAAGGAGGAAAACTTCCAAGCCAATAGAGAATTCTCCTTCAAGAAGAATTTCACTAATTTGAACCAGCCAATGAAAGAAATCCTCCAAATACTGAGCAATGAGGGGATGATCACAAATTTGTTACCCCAGGTGGACCCTCGATCCCGAAAGTTCAAGCTTGAGAGAATCTTTCAGTATCATTCCAACATACCTGGTCATGACACCGAAGATTGTTAGGGACTTCATCATCTGATTCAAAACCTCATTGAAAGTGATGAGCTGATGAAGGTAAATCAAGATTATAATTATCATTACGTGGAAGCACTCTTTATTCCTAAGACAGGGAATCGGAAGGAAGTAGTGGGTGTTATTTCCTATGATAAGGATCTAGCTGTAACACCCCTAATACTGCAAGGAAAAGGGGTCCAATAAGGAAAGAATCATGTGAAGGTGGCTGCGCCAGAACCTCTCATATTTCCCTTCAGACCGATATATCATGTAGTCAGCCTGAAGAAAGTCCCATGGAACTATGGGAAGGATAAAGGTTCAACATCAAATAACATTGCCAGCGTATCAAACGAGAACCCACTGTACCTGCCTCAGCAGTGATCAACTCAATCATTAAATCTAAAGGGAGAGTGGCTGAAGAGAAAATTGAAGACTTCCTCAGCAAAATGGGGCATCCTGAGATCAATGTGGTGCAAAGCTTGAAAGAGGCACCTAAACAGATATCTATCCTGGATTTGGTCTTATCCTCGGTAGATCATCGCAAAATTCTGGTGAAAGTACTTGAGGAAGCATATCTGCAAAAGACAATAGATACTGAGAAGTTCTGTCATGTGATAGAGCACATTTTAAATAGCAATGTGATATATTTAATTGATGATGAAATACCCGCAAAAGGGACGGGTCATTGCAAGTCACTTCACATAGCAGTAATGTCCTCAAGGTATGTGATTGGAGGTGTGCTGATAGATGGGGGATCATCCCTGAATATTTTCCCCTATGACACCTTGGAGAGGATGAAGATCAATATAAATCAAATCCGGACTAGTCATGTAGTCATCCGAACTTTCGATGGATCTCGCCGAGAGGCTATGCGGGAGATTGAGCTTCCACTCGAGATTGGTCCCCATACTTTCTATATATCCTTCTAGGTACTCAACATTACCATCGGATATAATTTGTTGTTGGGAAGACCGTGGATCCACATGGTAGGAGCAGTTCCATCCACCCTTCATTAGAAACTCAAGTACATTATTGATGGCAACCTCATCCCGATAAATACCGAGCCAGAATACCCTGTCTGTATACAGGGCAAAATGCCGGTGATCAGTCTAGATGAAGGGATTGAACCTGCTAGTTTTCAAGCCTTGGAAGTGAGCAATACTCAGTACCTGCTAGTTGGGGAACCAGCCCTAAAACCAAAAGTTTTCCCCCAAAGTAATGACGGTAGGTCAGGAAATGGTATCCTTGGGATTCTTCCCTGGAGAAGGGTTAGGAAAAAATCAACAAGGAATCAAGATTCCAGTGAAAATCCCAAACCAGACAGGGAAAGTCGGATTGGGCTATTCATCCGGATCAAACCACCGGAACCCATATAAGCGTCAAACGGTTCCTGCTTCCACTATCCTGCTACCAAACCTCACTGATGCCGGGTTTATGAAACCAATGAGTAAAATTCTTGCTATTGTGTCAGATATGCTGTTTCCTTCGATCAAACCAATTAGTGAGAGAAAAGTCCCAAAACATGATGGGGAAAGTAAAAAGGGAAAGAAAAGTTCCTACACGAAGGACGAGACCCATTTGCCAACATGTATTTTTTGATGCACTACGAGGGTATAAATGATGATACCCCAGACAGTGATGAAGACGATCAAATTCGAATCCCTCGCATCAAGAGGGATAGGGGTAGTAGTGCAAAGAAGAACCCCAGACCTGATATGAAAGATGTCTCAGTCGTCATTAAAGAAGAGACAGACGACCATAATTCCTTTATCATCCCTATTCATGAGGACTTGACATTGGACAATTGGAGAAGCACCCTATGTTTCATTCAAAAAGGGTGAAAGGGCAGAAAGTCCATCTGCCCTGAAACGTGGTTTTATTTACTGCTTATTTTATTGCACAGCGATTGCAGTTACTTTTGTCATGCTGTTGCTAAATGTTTTGTATGATTAAACAGTTTCATATATGAAAGTGACATCATTTTTTTTTCAGGACTCCAGAATTGGATTTGTTTGTTACTGCTAATGAGATGCCAAATTTTCATAGTGACTATAACTTTGATGTAGAACTAAACTTCGACTTGATGGAAATTGATCAAAAGGAGATAGATGACTATGAGGTGCTCAAAGAGATCAAAGAATGGGTCGAAGACAAACCCAAACCAAATCTCGATTAAACCACCACTGTCAATATCAGAACCTCAGAAAACCTTAAAGAAATCCAGATAGGCATAGACCTTACCTAAAACCAAAGAGTCGACCTGATTAAACTCTTAACGCAGTTTAAGTATGTGTTTGCATGGTCACAAGAAGACATGATTGGTTTTTCTACTGACACTATCATCTATCGACTGCCCATTAAAGATGGATTCAAGCCAGTAAAGAAAAAACTCAGGCGATTGAAACCTGAGTGGAGTTTGAAAGTCAAAGAAGAAATTGTCAAGCAATTCCAAGCCGGCATCATCATGGTATTAGCATACCCGGAATGGTTATCCAATATAGTTCCCGTGCCTAAGCCCGGAAGGAAGGTACGAGTATGCGTGGATTATCGGGATTTGAACAAAGCTTGTCTCAAAGACAACTTTCCAGTACCTTTTATCCACATCCTGATAAATAATACGACATAGTATGACATATATTCTTTTGTTGACTGTTTTGCCGGGTACCATCAAATCATGGTTGCTGAGAAGGACAGGGAGAAGAAGACTTTCATCACTCCCTGAGGAACTTTCTCTTATAGACGTTTGTCTTTCGACCTTATCAATGCCGGTGCCACATATAAACGAGCCATGATGGCCCTTTTTCATGACATGATGCACAAAGAGATAGAGGTATATATAGATGACATCATCATCAAATCCCCTGAGGAGAATGATCACATTAGCTATATATCTCAAAAAGCTTTTCAACAGGTTGTGCAAGTACAACCTAAAGCTGAATCCGGCTAAATGTGTGTTTGGTGTCAAATCAGGCAAGTTGTTGGGATTCCTAGTGAGCAATTAAGGCATTGAACTAGATCCCGCCAAGATTAAAGCCATCACTGAGATGTCGGTGCCCAGAATAGAAAAAGAAATACGGGGGTTACTGGGGAAAATCAATTTCATAAGCAGGATCATCTCATAACTTACGGCAACGTGTGAACCCATTTTCAAGCTACTAATGAAGAATTCCTCCATGAAATGGAATGAAGATTGTCAAAAAGCCTTCCTTTCCATCAAAAAGCAGCTGATCGAAGTACCTGTTTTGGTACCTCCAAGGGATGAGGTTCCCCTGTTTATGTACTTGTCCGTAAATGTTAATGCAATGGGTTGTATGATGTGGTAGAAAGATGATAGAAGCAAAGAGAGAGCTATATATTACCTCAATAAAAGATTTAGCAACGGCGAGCAGAAGTACACTTTGATTGAGAAGACGTGATGTGCGTTAGCATAGGCCGCCATGAGATTACAACATTATCTGCATGGGCACACGACCTATCTCATATCCCGCATGGATCCACTGAAGTTATGTATTCAGCAAACTGGGAGCTGTCGTTGACACCCCAAAATATACTTTGCTTTTACTTCATAAATTTAAATAATTAGCATAGTAGTAAGGAAGGATCAATCCTACAGAGAGTAAGTTTGTTTTAGAATTATTCTACTATTTTAAAAGATGGGGGTTTTTTGAAATTTGTTTTTAAACTAGGAAAAACAAAATAAAATAATGAGATTAACCAAATATGTAAAAACTTCAGTTCTACAGTTCAATTTAGACAAGTTACAACAATCAATTAATCAAGTTGTTATTGTTTATCCTTCAATGAGATTAATAACCCTAGATAACCGCAATCGCTAATTATCCGCAATTATTCTTTTGTTGTAAATTTAAAGTGACAATCGTTCCAATAAACCCTTACTATCATACAACCTAGAACTATCAGTCTAGATTTAATATAATAGTAGCATGAAGAATGAGAATCAGGTTATTCCAAGCAATAATTACACAATCAGGAATTATTTAAATTGCCTTCTAATAATCTTAGCAATACTCAAAAGTTTGTCCATAATTATGCATTACTAATTGCTACTTATGATCAAATATAATATCGTTTGCTTAATACTATATTTTAATCTAGCAGATGATATTTATCAGATTAATCTAACTGGCCAATTCAAATAAATCAGATAGAATAACATGCAATCAAGTAACACAGATTATTAGAATAAATCTCAAGCAAGAAGTAATAAATAATAATAATACTTAATTAATTAAATACTTGTAAACAATATTCCACCTCCCTTTAGAACTGAATAGAGAAAACTAACTTGACATGCTTCCTTGTCTGCACTTCAATGAGGTATGATAGTTGGTAGAAGATTTAATGAATAAAACTCTGACTATCATTCTCTACTTATAGTGCTAGACAATACCTAAATCCTATGAGAACTAGAAATCCAAATCCTAAAAGGAATTACAAAACATAACTAGTTTCCATAAAGAAATATAATCTAATAAGAAAATAAAATCTTAGTCCAAAGCAATCCTAATTCTAATAGCAATATCAATCCAAATCCATGTAGAAATCTCCAAAATCTACTTTTAAAAACTTTCCAAAAATCCAAGATTTCCAAAAAAAAAATTCTCTTCAATTCAACTCCAAATCAACTTGTTTCCATCATTTTAGCTTTAATTCACCTGAAAATAATAAACAACTTATTAAGCTCATATACATATGAAACATGCAATAAAACCAAACGTAATGGAATAAAAAATCATGAATATTATGCACTTATCAAATTCTCCCACACTTAGCCTTTTACACGTCCTCGTGTAAACCAGAAGTTTAATTTTCAAAAAACTCTACTCAACTATAATGTCAAAAGATTTCAAGATCAAATCATGATTATCAATACTAAATCCACAAAAACATAATCAATGCTTCATCAATAAACTCAAAATAACCACCTTACCACTTCACCATTAAATTTCATTAAGTCAAATTGTATCCACATAAGCACTTTTCTATGTTCCACACACTTACTCAACTTAGTTACTATGGAGCAAAAACTATACACACCACTCAAGACTCAATACATACTTTTCCTACTTTATTTTTTTATCAGAACCCTTTAATTTTCCTATTTATTTCCAGTGAATGCATTTTATGCTTCGTTTCACCTTCCTCGATATTTCTTTTTGTAAGTGAGTGCATTTTTTTGCTCCATCTCACTTATTCGCACGTGTTTATGGGAGAGTGCGTTTTACGCTCCATCTCATCCCACCACATGATTTCTCTTTTTCTTCTTTTTCTCTTTTTCAATAATTTTTTTGATTTCTAACTTTTTTGATTTCTTTTTCACATGGTCATACAAAAAGCATAAGCAGTTCAATAGTTCTAAAGCATGAGATTAGTGCACATAGATAACTCCACAGATAACTCAGTCAAATAAGCAAGTATCACATATTCAAGTACTTATGCAACACAAATTCAATTCAAATCAATTACTATGGATCATGGCTTAGTTTTCATCTTTCATTAACCAGTTGGGCATCAATAGATTCTGAGATTTAGCATTAATTTTCAATCTTCGACTTTAACCTTTTAAACACTTAGCCAAATAGAATCACGGAACCCAAGAATTTTCAAAAAGCATCATTTTTTTAACTTCCCATCAAAATTGGATCAATATCCCAAAAAAAATAATTACAAAAAAAACCTAAATCTCCTCCCCCACACTCAAACCTTACATTGTCCCTAATGTAAGAAAATCATGCAAAGAAGAAAGAATATTATTCAACTAATATGCAAAAACTAAAAAGTAAAGGGAGAGAAAAATCAAATCTGAGTTCTTGGGTTGCCTCCTAAGTAGCTGCTCTTGTTTATTATCTTTGGCTCGACATCATGTCTCTCGATTACTTATAATCTGGCTCCACCAAACTCAACATCTCCACCTCTTCCATCTGAAATCCTTCGAAGAACGGTTTTAGCATGTGCCCATTTACCTTGAATTTATTTCTTGTTTTTGGATTTTGTATATCTATAGCACCATGAGGAAACACATTAGTAATAACAAAAGGACCTTCCCAATGAGATTGCAACTTACACGAAAACAATTTCAGTCTTGAATTACAGAGAATAACTTTTTGTCCAACGGTGAAATTTTTTCGCAAGATTTGCTTGTCGTGAAAAAACATTGTCTTGCTCTTGTATAGTTTAGCTCTCTCATATGCTTCATTTCGCAACTCCTCTAGCTTTTGTAACTGCAATTTCCTGTGCACTCCTGCCTCGTATATACCCATATTGCATTGTTGAATAGCCTAAAAAGCTTTGTGTTCTAACTCCACAGGTAGATGACACGGTTTTCCAAACACCAACTGATATGGAGACATGCCAATGGGAGTTTTATATGCGGTTCTATACGCCCATAGTGCATCTTCTAGCCTTAAAATCCAATCTTTCCTGTTTGGATCGACTACCTTTTCCAAGGTGGATTTTATCTCACGGTTTGACACCTCAGCTTGCCCATTGCTTTGTGGATGATAGGATGTTGTGTAGAACATTGTATTTCTTGAACAAAGCCGCAAACACCCTATTGCAAAAGTGTGTCCCTCTATCACTGATAATAGCCCTCCGAGTTCCAAACCTGAAAAATATATTAGATCTAACAAAATCTGCAACAAATCTAGAATCATCAGTCCCTAGTGGCTTTTGCCTCCACCCATTTGGAAATATAATCAACAGCCAAAACAATATAGAAATTACCAAAAGAAATAGGAAATGGTCCCATAAAATCAATACCCCAAACATCAAAGATTTCAACAATTAAAATAGGGTTTTGTGGCATTTGATTTCTATGTGAAATATTACCCGTCTTTTGATAATTTGCACAAGATCTACAAAATATGTAGGAGTCTTTAAAAATTATAGGCCAGAAAAATCCACTTTCTAGAACTCTATGAGCAGTCCTTTTTGGGCCAAAGTGCCCTCCACAAGAATTTGAGTGACAAAAGGTTAAGATAGATAAAAATTCATTATTTGGCACACACCTTCTAACTACCTGATCAGCACAGAATTTCCATAGATATGGATCATCCCATACATAATACTTGGCATCACTCTTAAGTTTGTCTTTTTGGGCTCTAGAGAGGGAACTTGGAAGATATGCACTTGCTAAGTAATTCACAATGTCAGCGTACTAGGGCAATTCCTTATGAATAGAAAGTAGATGCTCATCTAGAAAGGAATCTTATAATTGTAGTGCTTCCTCATCCCTCATTAACCTACTCAAGTGATCTGCCGCCAAATTATCTGCCCCTTTCTTATCCTTGATTTCCAAGTCAAATTCTTGCAGAAGCAGAATCCTTCTGATAATCCTCTATTTAGAGTCCTTGGTTAGCAAATACCTGAGAGCGACATGGTCAAAATAAGCTACAACTTTAGTACCAAGCAAATATGATCAAAATTTATCAAAAGCAAAAATAATAGATAAGAGTTCTTTTTTCGTTGTAGAGTAGTTAATCTCATCAGAGTTTAGAGTCCTCCAGCCATAGTATATGGCATGGACAACTTTGTCAATTCTTTGGCCTAAAACAGTGCCCACTGCATAATTGCTGGCATCACACATAATTTCAAAGGGTAGATTCTAATTTGGAGGTTGAATCACAGGTGCAGAAGTCAATAGGCTTTTCAAATTGTCAAACGCTTCTTTGCACTCATCAAAAAACTAGAATTCTTTATCCTTTTGCAATAATTTACACAATGGCAGAGCTATCTTCAAGAAGTCCTTGATAAACCTATGATAGAATCCTGTATGTCCAAGAAAAGACCGAATCTCCCGCACACTGAGGGGTAAGGTAGAACAGAAATAACATCTATCTTTGCTTTATTAACTTCTAAACCTTTAGCTGACACGATATGACCAAGTACTATACCTTGTTCTACCATAAAATGACATTTTTCCCAATTAAGAACAAGATTAGTTTCCAAGCATCTATCTAAGACACGAGTCAAATTATCCAAATAGATATCCAAAGAATCACCATAAATTGTAAAATCATCCATAAATACCTCGATGTAATTTTCTAAAAGATCAGAGAAAATGCTCACCATGCATCTTTGGAATGTTCATGGTGCATTACACAATCCAAAAGACATTCGACGATATGCAAATGTGCCAAAAAAAAATTTGAATGTGGTCTTTTCCTGATCTTCCAGGTGCAATTACAGTTTGGTTATAACCTGAAAAACCATCTAGAAAATAATAATAAGCACGCCCAGCTAATCTTTCTAACATTTGGTCAATGAGAGGAAGAGGAAAGTAATCTTTTCTTGTTACAACATTTAATTTTCTATAATGAATACACACTATATATCTTGTTTGTGTATGCATGGGCACCAACTCATTGTTGTCATTCTTGATGACGGTGATTCCAGAATTTTTTTGTACTACCTGTACTAGACTTACCCAACGACTATCTGAAATGGGATAGATTATACCGACATCAAGCAATTTGAGCACTTCTTTCTTCACTACCTCCATTATGGGTGGGTTCAATCTCCATTGTTCGTCCCTAGTAGGCCTTGCTCCTTCCTCTAACAAAATCCGATGCATGCACATTGTTGGGTTTATTCCTTTGATATCCGTTACTGTCCAACCAAAGACTGTGATATGATCCTTTAGGATTCTCAATAATTTATCTTCCTGCACTTTGGTTAGATTGCTAGAAATAATCACATGTAATGTCTCATTAGGCCCTAAATATGCATATTTCATATGAGCAGGTAATGGTTTTAGTTCTAGGATTGGAGCATGCATCACAGATGGTAACAATTTTTGATGAGAAATAGGAAGTTGAATAGATTTGACTGCATATTTATCTGTTAATTTCGGTAATGAATGTAATGCAGCTACAATCTCCTTTACCTCCTGTTTTGGCTCAATCTCTTCATCTTTATCTATATCCAAACGGTTAACAATTGGAACTTCCAACCCTTCCTTATGCATATGTCTAAAAGATCCATGCACTAGTGAATCAATTATGTCAATGGCAAAAATAGGATTAACATCATTTGGATACCTCATTACCTCATATATATTGAACTGTATTCGTTCTCCATCAAACTCCATGGTTAGGGTTCCATTTTGTACATCAATCATTGTCTTTGTTGTTTTCAAAAATGGTCTCCCAAGAAAAATATGTGAACGATTTGGAGATTTGTCATCCTCCATGTCAACAATGTAAAAATCTACAGGAAAGATTAGTTCGTTCACCTGCACCAAGACATCTTCAATTACCCTTTGGGCGTAAGTGATAGTACGATCTGCAAGTTAAATAATAACACCAGTTTATTTCAAGGGCTATAGATTTAAAGAAGCAAATATAGATAATGGCATTCCATTTATTGATGCTCCTAAATTTAGCATGGCTCTTTCAAATCTGATGTTTCCTATTTTACGCGGGATTGTAAACATGCTTGAATCTTTACATTTGGGCGGCATTTTTCTTTGCAATACTGCTGACACATTTTCTCTAACTATGACTTTTTCATCATCTTTTAATTTTCTTTTATTAGTGCACAGTTCTTTTAAAAATTTTGCATACCGTGGCACTTGTTTGATTGCATCAAGGAGGGGAATGTTTACTTCTACTTTCCTAAAAGTTTCCAGAATTTCTTTTTCTTGTTCATTTTTCTTTGAAGATTTAGAAATTCTGGGGGGAAAGGGTAGAGGAACATTTGTAAGATGATAAGGAGGGTTAGGTTGTACCTTTGATTTTTCAGTTTCCAACTTAATTGTTTCCTCCTCACACTCAACGGTGGCCGGTGGTGTATTTATTTGTTGTCCACTCCGTAAAGTTATGGCACTTACATTTTCCCTTGGGTTGACTACTATTTGTGACTGTAATGTTCCTGAGCATATGGATTCCAATATCCCCATAGTTGTAGCCAATTGTTCTACTTGGTTCCTCAAATCTTGAACCCAAGCTTTTGTCTCTTGCTGTAACTGTTATGTCTGTCCTATGAATGCTTTGAACATATCCTCCAATATTGTTCCCGTAGGTGCATGTGTTTCTTGATTTGGTTGATATTGAGGTTGGGCTGGTTGGAAGCCCTGCAACCTAGATGTAAATGCAGGTGATGCCGACTGCTTGTTCCCATAACTTAGGTTTGGATGATCCCTCCATCATGGGTTATAAGTGCATGAGTACGGATCATACTTTCTATGAGGCTGTGGCTGATAATTTCCCATTGCTTTAGCTTGTTGCATTGTTTCATCACCTTGCAATGTTGGGCATTCATCTGTATTGTGATTAGGTTGTAGAATGATTCCACAAACCTTTGCAATTGGCATTTGACCTATATCTAATTGTCTAACCATAGCAGTTAGTTCAGAAATTTGCTGACCATGATCACAAGTGCTTACCTCGCTTACCCTTACTGGTGCATGATTTGTTCTAGTGCCATATTGTTGCGAGTTTGCTGCCATATTTGCAATTAAATTCCTTGCAGCCTCTGGGGTTTTGTCAACTAGTGCTCCTCCACTAGCTGCATCGATCATGCTTCTATCCACCGGTACCAATACTTCGTAAAATACTGGATCAGGTGTTGTTCATCTATTTAATGCGGTGGACAGTAGGAACAAAGCTTCTTGAATCTTTCCCAATACTCATAGAATGTTTCTCCACTGAATTGTCTAATCCCACAGATCTTATTCCTTATGTTGGCTACTCTTGAGGCTGGAAAGTGGTTCTCCAAGAACAACTGTTTCATGTCATTCCAAGTCTGTATTGAACCTAAGGGCTAGTAGTATAGCCAATCCTTTGCCAGATCTGCTAGAGAGAAGGGAAAGGCCCTAATTTTGATCTGCTATTTTGTTATCCCATGTGATTTCATGGTAGAGCACACCACATGAAATTCCTTTAAATGTTTGTAGGGGTCCTCACCTATAAGACCACGAAAAGTAGGAAGTAAATGGATTAGTACAGATTTTAGTTCAAATGCAGCATCTAAATTAGGATATTCAATGCACAGAGGTTGCTGATTTAAATTAGGAGTTTCCAACTCCCTGAGAGTTCTATTATTTTTTGGAACCACCATCTCTTCTTCCGTGTCTGATTCGGCGGATGATTTGTCGGAAAGTAACTCCAAAGCTAAGTTGAGGCTCGATGATGGAACAAAATCCTCGTCCAAATCTGCAGTAGACTGTTGAGCTTTACGATTTTGTTTCCTTAGCCTCCTTGCAGTCCTTTCAATTTCTGGATCAAAATCTAATGTAGCAGCTTGAGAAGACCAAGTCATAAAACAAAATAAAACAAATAATAGAATAAAAATAAAACGCACAATTACTCCCCGGCAACGGCGCCAAAATTTGGGAGCTGTTGTTGACACACCAAAATTAACCTCACTTTCACTTCATAAATTTAAATAATTAGCACAGTAGTAAGCAAGGATCGATCCTACAGAGAGTAAGTTTGTTTTAGAATTATTCTACTATTTTAAAAGATGGGGGGGGGGGGTTTGAAATTTGTTTTTAAACTAAGAAAAATAGAATTAAATAATGAGATTAATCATATATGTAAAAACTATAGTTCTGTAGTTCAGTTTCACCGAGTTACAACAATCAATTAATCAAGTTGTTATTATTTACCCTTCAATGAGATTAATAACCCTAGATAACCGCACTCACTAATTATCCGCAATTATTCTTTTGTTGTAAATTTAAAGTGACAATCGTCCCAATAAACCCTAACTATCATACAACCTAGAACTATCAGTCTAGATTTAATATAACAGTAACATGAAGAATGAGAATCAGGTTATTCCAAGCAATAATTACACAATCAGGAATTATTTAACTTGCCTTATAATAATCTTAGCAATACTCAAAAATTTGTCCACAATTATGCATTACTAATTGCTACTTATGATCAAATATAATATCGTTTGCTTAATAATATAATTTAATCTAGCAGATGATATTTATCAGATTAATCTAACTGGCCAATTCAAATCAATCAGATAGAATAATATGCAATCAAGTAACACAGATTACTAGAATAAATCTCAAGCAAGAAGGAATAAATAATAATAATACTTAATTAATTAATTACTTGTAAACAATGTTCCACCTCCCTTTAGAACTGAATAGAGAAAACTAGTCTGACATGCTTCCTTGTCTGCACTTCAATGAGGTATGATAGTTGGTAGAAGATTTACTGAATAAAAATCTGACAATCATCTTCTATTTATAGTGCTAGACAAATACCTAAATCCTATGAGAACTAGAAATCCAAATCCTAAAAGGAATTACAAAACATAACTAGTTTCCATAAAGAAATCGAATCTAATAAGGATATAAAATCTCAGACCAAAGCAATCCTAATTCTAATAGCAATATCAATCCAAATTCATGTAGAAATCTCCAAAATTTGTTTTTAGAAACTTTCCAAAAATCTAAGATTTTTTTTTATTAAAAAAACTCTCTTTAATTCAGCTCCAAATCAACTTATTTCCATCCTTTTAACTTTAATTCACATGAAAACAATAAACAACTTATTAAGCTCATATACACACGAAACATGCAATAAAACCAAACATAAAGGAGTAAAAAATCATGATCATTAAGCACTTATCAAAAACCCATGTTGAATTGTCGATTGTCCAAATGGTAGTTGATCCTACAACAGTTCGACATTGTCTACGTTACTCAGAAATCTATCAAAGGTTAAGGGATTGCAGATCAATTGGCCGAAGCACCGTCAGCGGATTTTGAACCCTTGGAAACTTATTTCCCGGACGACGGGATCATTATAATTCAGCAGATCCCTCAAGAAAATATAATCGAGTATTGGAGAATTTATTTTGATGGAGCAGTGAACATAGAAGGTGTCAGAGCTGGGGCAGTCCTTGTCTCTTGTACAGGAGAACAGTATCTTGTGGCTACCAAGTTGCAGTTTGTCAACACCAACAACACGGCTGAGTATGAAGACTGCATAATGGGGTTGAAACTTCAACCCAGTCCATGGTTATTAAGGGTTTACTAGTCTTTAGGAATTTTGAGTTGGTTATCAGACAAACTACTGGGGCGTATCACACCAAAGAATTGCATTTGCTGCCGTATCATCGGCAAGTTATCAAGATGTCCAGGGAGTTTGAAGAGATAACCTTCATCTATATCCCTCGAGGTAGAAATGACTTTGCTGATGCTTGGCTTCCTTGATCTACATGTCTGATATGATGGGAATTCCCAACATCAAATTTACAAGCCAAAAGTCCCCGACATAAGGAAATTACATTGGAGAAATATCAGATAAAATACCTCCTATCAAACAGCCTTGGTATCAAGATATAAACGAATATCTGAGAGATGGATCTACACTTGTCGGGGAAAGTCAAGCTGAACCAAAGATGATTCACAAGATGGCTATGAAGTTTTATCTGAGTGCAAACGCACTCTATAAAAGGGATACTGGAATAGGCCTTTAAGATTCCTGGATAAGGATCAAGCTCAGAGACTGATGGATGAAATCCACGGCGGAGTCTGCGGTCCACACATGAGCGGTCATTTGTTGACTAAGAAACTATTGAGAACCGGGCATTACTGGATCTATCTCAAAGCTGACTATGATGATTGATAAGTAGGTTTTATACCTACTTATTGGCTATCTACTTGCTAGAATTAAGGCTTAATCTCAAGTATTTTAGTGTCGTTTTATTTTTTTTATCTTTGTTTTATAGGTTGCATTTAAGAAACTCAAATGGCAAGCAATGGCAAGTAAAGGCATGGATTTGGCATGGACTTCGTAAGATGGTGTGCTAGAGGTGGATTGAAGGTGGAGCATGCATGTGGAAATGGCATCTAAGCAGGGCAAAGGAAGGAAGAAAGAAGAGGAAAGCAGAAGCTAAGGTAGCAGAAGTGACCAGCAATGCACCAGCCAGCATAAGGCAAAAATCAGCATAGCGCGACCGCGCCAGAAATGGCCTTGAACACAGCGCGCCCGCCCTAGAAGGCAGTCGGCCTGCAGATCAGCGTGTCCGCGCCCCAAATGACTTATGGGGCCCGAGCGGCCGCGCCAGTCAACTTCTAAAAAATATTTGACTTTTCACTTAAACATTTTGTTGTAGCATATTTTCTATATAAGGGTGTATTTGCTAGTTACAAACTATTCATTCAATCGTTTTAATTTCTATTTCTATGGTTTTTGAGAGCTTGAGAGAGTTCTATAGATACACTCTATTATTTTGGCTTCTCTTTTTAGTTCTTAGTAGATTTCAATTGTTAGGGTTTCAATTAGGTTTGATTGTGATCCTGAACTCAGCTTGAAGGCTTATTTTGGAAGGAGGATTATCAAATTATCAGATTTGCAATTTCCTTTTCTCTTATCCCCTCTACTTTCATTATTTTGCTTTCAATGTTTAGATCAAATCCCATAATGGTTATTGCTTAAGAGATGAAGTAATCACCATTATGGGATTCTAATGGAGCTTATTGGTTAGTTTAGATCTATATGGCTCTTTGTTATGTGTGATTGATTATGTATGGGTTGCCTAGCATGGTTGTGTTTATTGTTTAGATGCTTGATCACCATCTACCTTAATCATTTGTATGGAATTGAAAGAGGAAGTACAAATTCAGATTTGGCCATGTTAGCATATGTTCATAAAATTTGCATGTGACAGGTTTTGTGATTCGTAATCCGGATAGACAAATACCAGCTTACCATGTGTAGTCAGTTAAGAGAGCTTGTGCTTCAATTGATATTACTTGTAATTCACATAGACATATAGTGAGTTAGGTAATATTGATGTTCATATGCATTCTATCTCTTTTGTGGATTTTATGTGATATGGACTTGGTTTATTGAAAGATAGTCATTTCTCACATTCGTGCTCTCGACTAGCAATCCGAATTAATTAGTTAGACTTAATAAGAGGTGTATAATCTGGATGATGCATTAAGTGACATTAGGATCCCATATCTTCCCAATTTGAATCAATCGTTTGTTTATTAGTTAAGTTTAGTTGATAATCACTTTAGTTATTAATTCACATCTTATTTACTCGTCTAAGTAGCCAGAAATAGCTATAAAGTTGTTGCATGATAGATTAAGAATAATTTCTTTTCTCCGTGGGAACGATCTTTACTTATCATATATTACTTGTTGACCGTGTATACTTGCACGTGTTTGTGTCTGTTTTGTTAACACCGAAACAAGCCAACAAGTTTTGGCGCCATTACCGGGGATAAGTTGTTATTTTTATTACTATCAACATCAATTTAAGTTAAATTTGTCTAACTTGAATAATTCACATCTTATCTCATTTCTATTTTGTTTAATTTGTGTTTCAGGTACTTGTGGTTAGTATATGCACACTCGATCTACAAATTCTGCGTTGGTACCTATGAAGGATAATATCAACGGGAGAGTTTGGAGAGCGAATACATGTACTACTAACAGACAAGAAGACTCTGAAACAACGGTACAAATGGCAGCCAAGGAATATAGAGCGTTGAGAGACTACTCTATGCCAAAAATCAATGAACTACAGTCGAGTATTGTCCGGCCAACGATAACATCAAACACCTTTGAAATCAAACCAGGTACAATTCAGATGGTTCAAAACACAGTCCAGTTTGGGGTTTCACCTAACGATGATCCGAACAAACATCTTCTAAGCTTCATTGAAATTTGCGACACATTCAAGTACAATAATGTGTCGGATGATGCGGTGAAGCTTCGGCTCTTCCCATTTACTTTGAGGGACAAAGCTAGGAGCTGGCTTCATTCGTAACCATCAGGTTCAATTACTATGTGGGAGGACTGTGCTCAAAAGTTTCTAGCAAAATTATTTCCAATGGCTAAAACAGCGAAGATGAGGAGTGCTATATCTCAATTCGAGCAACAGCAAGGAGAATCATTATATGAGGATTGGGAAAGGTATAAAGAGATGCTAAGGAAGTGTCCACACCACGAGTTGCCAGATTAGATGGTGATCAATACTTTCTACAATGGTTTGGGATGGCAATCGAGACTGTGTATTGATGCCGCTGCAGGAGGTGCTCTATGGGCAAAGAGCTTTGTGGAAGCTTATAATTTGATTGAGACCATGGCGGCAAATGACTTCCAGAATCTGATAGCTAGTATGCCTCAACAAAAGGTTGCCGGAGTATTGGATGTGGATGCCATCACGCCACTATCAGCTCAGATGGCGGCGATGTCAAAGAAAATTGACTCTATGGCTGAAAATAAAGTTCAGCAAGTTGCCTTCGTCTGTGAGTTATGTGCGGGATCACACCCGACAGAACAATGTTCTATCACTGCAGAATTGGTTCAATTCGTTAGCAACTACCAAAAGCCATAGAATCAGTTTCAGAACTCCTACCATCCAAACAATAGAAACCATCCAAACTTCAGCTGGAGTAATAATGAAGGTGCTCAACAATAACACCAACCTCAACAACAACATTACCAACCACAACAGTCTCATCAACAGTATGCACCTAAACAGTCCTATCCTCCCAGATTTCATCAACAACAACATCAACACCATCCAGCCTCTGCTCCAGAACCAGAGAAGAAAATTGAAATGGAAGAGCTCATGTTGATGCTAAAGAGCCAAGCGGTGGCTATCAAAACATTGGAGAATCAAATGGGCCAGATGGCCAATATGTTGACTAACAGACCGCAAGGAACTTTACCAAGCAATATAGAGGCAAATCTAGGAAAAAGGGATGGAAAGGAGCAGTGTCAGGCTATTACATTGAGGTTTAGGAAGCAGACTGCAAGACTGGAGCCTGGCGCGGCCGCGTCCCAGGAAGAAAAGAACCTGGCGCGGGCGCGCCCATATGCAAAAAAAATTGATGTAATTTTAAATGATGGGAATGATGGGAAGCATGATGTTGAGTCAGAAAAGGAGGTATTAGCTGAGAAACCCAAGGCTACACCACAAGTTGTGTATCCTTCTGCACCATACCCTCAGAGACTTCAAAAACAAAAATTAGACAAACAGTTCCCTAAGTTCTTGGAGGTTTTTAAGAAACTACAGATTAACATTCCTTTCACAGAAGCTTTGGAACAAATGCCAAGCTATGCGAAGTTTATGAAAGGCATTCTGTCAAGAAAGAAGAAACTAGAGGATTATGAAACAGTTGCCTTGACAGAGGAATGCAGTGAAGTATTGCAAAGGAAACTACCTCCAAAGCTCAAAGATCCAAGCAGTTTCACGATACCTTGCTCCATAGGATAATTGTCGTTCAACAAATGCTTATGTGACTTGGGGGCGAGCATCAATCTGATTCCTCTATTGGTATTCACATAGTTGGGATTGCCGGCTCCTAGGCCGACAAACATATCATTGCAGCTCGCCGATAGTCCATCACATACCCGAGGGGTATCGTAGAAGATGTCTTGGTTAAAGTGGACAAGTTTATCTTCCCTGCCGACTTTATTATTCTGGACTACGATGTGGACAAAGACATACCAATCATTCTTGGGAGACCTTTTCTAGCAACTGGGCGTACACTCATAGACGTACAGAAGGGAGAACTGACAATGAGAGTTCAGAACCAAGAGGTCACGTTTATTGTTTTCAAAGCCATGAAGTTCCCCACTGACAAAGAAGAGTGTTTCTGGGTTGATGTAGTAGACAGGGTACTGCATGAAGATGCTGAGCAAGTGATGAGCATGGACCCTTTAGAGAGTGCATTGCTTGGAGATTCTGATATGGATGATGCAGATGTTGTGGAGTATGTACAAATTGTGAACACAGTGCCACAAATGAGAAAATTCAAGATTCCCATTGAACCACTCGGACATACAGGGGAGACATCGGAGCGACTGAAGCCTTCTCTTGATATGCCTCACAATCTTGATCTTAAACCTCTTTCGAATCATCTAAGGTACGCATTTTAGGTGAATCTTCAAAGTTGCCTGTTATAATTATTGCTGCACTAACATCTTGTCAGGAGATTAAGTTGCTGCGAGTGCTGCTAGAATTCAAATCGGCTATTGGGTGGACCATAGCTGACATTAAGGGGATCAGCCCCTCATTCTGCATGCATAAGATACTCCTAGAGGATGAAAGTAAGCCAACGGTAGAACAACATAGGAGATTAAATCCTATTATGAAAGAAGTCATCAAGAAAGAAATCTTAAAGTGGTTAGATGCCTGAATCATTTATCCAATCTCTGACAGCTCATGGGTGAGCCCGGTGCAATGCGTCGAAGAAGGGGGGCATGACAGTAGTGTCCAATGAAAATAATGAACTGATACCTACGAGAACAGTCACACGGTGGAGGGTCTGCATGGACTATTGCAGATTGAACAAGGCTACAAAAAAAGACCATTTCCTTCTCCCGTTCATTGACTAGATGTTGGATAGGTTAGCGGGATATGACTACTACTTCCTCTTGGATGGTTATTCGGGGTATAACCAGATAGTTATAGCCCCAGAAGACTAGGAGAAGACTACCTTCACGTGCCCATATGGTACTTTTGCATTCAGGAGGATGTCTTTCGGATTATGCAACGGTCCAGCCACATTCCAGAGATGTATGATGGTGATATTCTCCGATATGGTTGAGCAAAATGTAGAAGTTTTCATGGATGACTTCCCAGTCTTTAGAGACTCTTTTGACATATGCTAGGAGAATCCGGTTACGGTATTAAAGAGGTCTGTTAAGACCAATTTAGTGATGAATTGGGAAAAGTGCCATTTTATGGTACAGGAAGGCATTATTTTAGGGAATAAAGTTTCAAGGAAAGGATTAAAGGTGGATAGAGCAAAACTGGAGACTATTGAGAGCTTACCTCCACCAGCTTCTATAAAAGGGGTTCGTAGCTTCCTTGGGCACGCGGGGTTCTATCGCCGATTCATAAAGGAGTTCTCAAAGATCACTAACCCACTATGCAATTTTCTTGAGAAAGATGTCCCCTTTATATTCGACGAGGAATGCTTAGCCGCTTTCGAGCACTTAAAGAAGAGACTGACTACGGCACCCATTATCACAGCTCCTGACTGGTCTCTTCCGTTTGAATTGATGTGTGATGCGAGTGACTTCACTGTGGGAGTTGTCTTGGGGCAATGCAAGGATAAAACTTTTTATGTCATTTACTATTCCAGTAAGACCCTGACGGATGCCCAACTGAATTACACTACCACAGAGAAGGAGCTTCTAGCGGTGGTATATGCATTTGATAAATTCCGTTCTTATCTGATTGGCACAAGAGTTGTTGTTTACACCGATCATGCTGCAATCCGATACCTGATTTCTAAGAAAGATGCAAATCCCCATCTCAATTGTTGGATACTTCTTCTACAAGAGTTTAATTTAGAAATCAAAGACAGAAAGGGGACCGAAAACCAAGTGACTGACCACTTATCCCGATTGGAGAACCCGGGAAAGGACACGAATGATAAAGTGATGATTAATGAGTCCTTCCCGGACGAAAAGTTGTTTGTGGTGCAAGGCAAAATGCCATGGTTTGCGGACTTTGCGAACTTTTTAGTGAGCAACATAATCCCTTCTAATTTGACTAGACCTCAGAAGAAGAAGTTTTTACATGATGTTAAATGGTATATTTGGGATGAGCCTTATCTGTTTAAGCAGTGCGCAGATAGAATGATCAGAAGGTGCATCCCAGATAGTGAGACGGACAACATACTTTAGGATTGTCATTCATCAGTCTATAGAGGACACTACGGGGGAGAAAGGACAGCAGCCAAAGTGCTTCAGGCTGGATTTTATTAGCCATCTCTGTTCAAACATGCTTACAACTTTGTGTAAAAATGTGACCGGTGTCATCGAGTTGGCAATATATCCAGACAAAACAAGATGCCTTTGAATATGATCCTATAGGTCTAGATTTTTGACATTTGGGGGATAGACTTCATGGGTCCTTTTGTTTCGTCATGCGGTAATTTGTATATCTTGCTGGCAGTGGATTACTTGTCCAAGTGGGTGGAAGTAGCAGCCTTGCCAACTAATGATGCTCGGGTGGTCTTGCGATTTCTTTAAAAGAGTATATTCACAAGATTCGGGACTCCTCGGGCTATCATAAGTGATGAAGGCACCCATTTCTGCAATTGACAGTTTACTACGCTATTGGGCAAGTATGGGGTGAATCACTGTGTTGCTACGGCTTACCATCCCTAAACAAACGGCCAAGATGAGGTGTCCAATCGTGAGGTAAAAAGGATATTAGAGAAAATTGTCAATACCACGAGGAAAGATTGGTCCCTTAAGCTTGATGATGCAGTTTGGGCATACAGGACTGCGTACAAGACACCATTGGGTATGTCGCCGTATCAGCTAGTTTATGGGAAGGCTTGCCACCTACCCATGAAACTTGAGCAAAAAGCCTACTGGGCTATAGAAAAGTTGAACTTTGACTTGAAAGCTGCAGGGGAGAAGTGCCTTCTCCAATTAAATGAGTTAGATGAATTCAGACTGCAAGCTTACGAAGACTTAAAGCTGTACAAGGAAAAAGTGAAAAGGTGGAACGACTGCAAAATCATGGAAAGGAAATTTGAGCCGGGGCAAACAGTACTCTTGTATAACTCTCGTCTTAGACTCTTTCCTGGAAAATTCAAATCGCGGTGGTCGGGCCCTTTCACGGTGAAAATCGTGTTTGCACATTATGCAGTCGAGATTTTTGATCAATACCCAGACAAATCGTTTAAAGTGAATAAAGGTTGAAGCACTAATATGGGGGCGAAGTCGATTGACAGAAAGTCACCTCGATCCTTTGCACTACCTGACTAGTTCCGACAGAGTCGAGCTAATTGACTATAAACAAGCGCTCAATGGGAGGCACCCCATCATCTCTCTTCTCCCTCTCATATAATTCTTGTTACATATCTCTATTTCCTTCCCCCTGTTTAATTCTAAACATCATGAAAATTTTGAACAAGTTTGAGTTAGGAGCATATTGCATCTATTTTAGAAAGGATTCCCATATACAACATTTTTGAGGATACAAACATACATACATCGTACATAGTCCAATTTTGATGTTGTAATCATTTATATCTCAATTTTTAATGCTATTTGTGCAGGAAATAAAATGCATATCAATTGCTACTTAGTCTTCATCACTGCTGCAGAAAACGTTATTGTTGAGCTCAGGGCAGCGCGACGGCGCCACCATCAAGACAAAAAGCTGAGTGGCCGCGCCAGTATGCAGAAACCAAAGAGCAGTTCTGGGTATCAGCGCGGCCGCACCCTCCTCAAGGACAAACACAGCACACCCGTGCCCGACTTCAGGAAACTGCTGGTTTGGAAATTTTAAAAGCAGAATCAACCCCTCATATTGTATAACTCCTTGACCGAATTTCTCACTTTACCACATTACAATATACAAACTCTCCTTCTCCTTCTCATATGCAAACTCTCTCTCTCTGTGATTTTATATACAAACCCTAACCTCCCATCTTTCAATCATACTCCCTCATTCTCACGATTGTATCTAGCCCTACCCACTACACTCCTATATCTCCACATATAAATCTCAAACCCTAGCCGCCACTTCCATTCCATCAGTTAAATCCAAATTCATTAGAATTAGGGTTTGAAAAGAGATTTTAGAGTAAAATTTGGGGGTGTTCTTTGGATTCACAAACCAGGGTTTGCTATACAAAGTTTTAGAGGCTAAGTTTGGGGGTTGTTCTTTAATATTCATGATCTAGGGTTTGAAAGGGAACTATCTTCAAGATATCATGGGTCCAAAGAGAGCACTTTTTGTCATGCCTGAATCGCCCGCTCACAATAACTAGGGCGAGGACACTGTGAACTTGACCAAGTTCGTCAGCCTTGAGGCACAAACTGACTATTACAGGATTGCGGCCAAGACGTTTGTGAAGGAGCTGGGACTGAAGCAGGCCAAGGAAGATGGCCACATGCTAGATATGATCCAAGAGAGGGCCTGGTTTGGGGTTGTGGGAATGCCTGTGCCTGCTTCGATGGCCATTATTCGAGAATTCTATGCAAATGCCAAAGAGACACATAGTGGCATCTCTTTCGTAAGGGGCATACAAGTCGATTACCGTCTGCTGGCAATCCGTGAAGTCTACAATTTGCCTTCATTATCGACTGGCCGAGTCAATTGGGTTGAAGCGGCGCGATTTGAGACAGACTTGGACATGGTGATTGCCGACTTGTGCGTGCCTGACACTCAATGGAATTATACGCAGGGCACTGATACAAAGGCCAACTTCCCCAGCTCAGCTCTGAACCGATATGCCAAGGCATGGAACCTGTTCATATGCTCAAATCTGATGCCGTCCACTCACCAGAATGACATTCCAGCCGAGAGGGTAATTATTTTATGGGGAATCATTACTAAGAAGTATATAGATATTGGGCACTTGATCCATCAGAACATGCTACGCTTTATGCGGGGGCAGTAGTACTGGTAGTATTCCATAGGCATCAATGGTAACGCATCTGTGTGCTTAGGCGGGACTCGATTGGGAGGACGAACAGGTCCAGATGTCGAGCCAGAATTTCACTCACGCCACCATCAACAAATTTGAGATTGGGCTGGTGGAATGGCAAACCAGCGAGGCAAAGGGATTATCCTGCCAACTCCTCCACCAGTGCCTCCACCACAGACAGCAGAGGCAGCCGCTCCTCCTCCAGCAAGTGCAGTGAATCAGGATTGCCAAATACGGCGATTGGAGAGGAGGATGGACGCTCTACATGGCAACTTCACAACGTTTGCCGATGGACTATCTCATGCCTTGGCTGAGGCTTTTGCTCAGCAAGGGACGCTTGTGGAGTGGCCAGTCTTCGGGTCCGCCATGCCTTATCCACCACCAGATTCACCACCCGAGTCGGGTGGCCATGCCGATACATAAGGGAGTTTCCTTACCCTTTATCTCCATTGAGGACAATGAAAATTTGAAGTTTGGGGGTATTGGGGTGTAGTTAGTAGTTACTGCATATAGTTAATTATATATAGTTTTAAATTTATGTTTAGGTTGCATAATAGTTGCATTTTAGTATTTTGTAAGTTTGATTTTTTTTTTTTCAGTTTTCTTTTGTTTTGTCTATTTAGTATGTGTTTAGTTGCATTGCATAGCATAATCCCAAGATTTTAGTCTGTTGAATTCCAGTCTGGCCGATGATGATATTGAAATATGATAGATTTTTGAACTCAGTTGATAACTTAAGCTTAGTTATAAGTTTATACATGATGTAGTCTATGCATGTTGCTTTGATGTTACCGGATAGCACGACATTGTTATTATTTGCTTGTTGGTTAGATTAGCACAATCTTGTCTTCTGAGGGAAAAAAATTATTTTTAATGATAGAATTATGTAGAAAATGAATAATGGCCATAATGACACAGAAATTCAAGTTTGGGGGAAAACATTGGGTATGCATGCTAAAAAAAGAAAAAGAAAAAGAAAAAAAAATAATTTGAGAAAAAGAAAAAAAAAATAGAATAAACACCTTGGCTAGCTAAGTCTTGTGGCCTTTGATAATCGAGCAAGTATGCCCTAGGGGATTGTCTCTACACCCAGCGCCCTAAAACCTTATGGTTTGGGAGTCGTTGGTCGAAAGCTCGATAAATGAGTAGCATTAAAAAGCCTAAGAGGGATTAGCATTGCACAGTCAGGTGTAGCCACGGGAAAGTGCGAATATCGCCCTCATATGTGAATAAAAGCATAATAAACCCTTTTGTTGAACCTTAGCTTGTATTGATGTGTTGGATTGGTTGTTGTTTCATATATGTGCAAAATTCTTGACTCAAAACCTCAGTTTTCTTCCTTAGAAGTATAGCATGTGGAATCTTCGCCTCTATCAAGCTTATTTGTGATATAGCACACACACACACACTACATCTTAGCAACAAGTTGTGATTTTTGAATTGTATGTTTTTATGACTTTAGCTTGGGTGGATACCTTGTTCATAGATCTTTTTATTTCTCTGAGGCACATCCTATTGGAATTCATAATATGGCTGAAATTTTGGGATTCATTTTCATATTAGTATAGTTGCATAGCATGTAGTTGCATTTGTGTTTGTTGCTTGAGGGAAAGTAATAGTTCAAGTTTGTGGGTACTTGATAAGTAGGTTTTATACCTACTTATTGGCCATCTACTTACTAGAATTAAGGCTTAATCTCAAGTATTTTAGTGTCGTTTTATGTTTTTTATCTTTGTTTTATAGGTTGCATTTAGGAAACTCAAATGGCAAGCAATGGCAAGCAAAGGCATGGATTTGGCATGGACTTAGCAAGATGGTGTGCTAGAGGTGGATTGAAGATGGAGCATTCATGTGGAAATGGCATTTGAGCAGGGAAAAGGAAGGAAGAAAGAAGAGGAAAGCAGCAGATAAGGTAGCAGAAGTGACCAGCAATGTACCAGCCAGCATAAGGCAGAAATCAGCATAGCGCGGCTGTGCCAATAATGGCTTTGAACACGGCGCACCCGCTCCAGGAGGCAGCCGGCCTGTAGATCAGCGCGCCCGCGCCCCAAATGACCTATTGGGGTCGTGCGGCCGCGCCAGTCAACTTCTGAAAAACATTTAACTTTTCACTTAAACATTTGCTGTAGCATATTTTCCATATACGGCTATATTTGCTAGTTACAAACTATTTATTCAATCGTTTTAATTTCTATTTCTAGGGTTTTTGAGAGCTTGAGAGAGTTCATAGCTACACTCTATTATTTTGGCTTCTCTCTTTAGTTCTTAGTAGATTTCAATTGTTAGGGTTTCAATTGGGTTTGATTGTGATCCTGAACTCAGCTTGAAGGCTTATCTTGGAAGGAGGATTATTATATTTGCAATTTCCTTTTCTCTTATCCCCTCTACTTTCATTATTTTGCTTTCAATGTTTAGATCAAATCCCATAATGGTTATTGCTTTATAGATGAACTAATTACCATTATGGGATTCTAATGGAGCTTATTGCTTAGTTTAGATCTATATGCCTCTTTGTTATATGTGATTGATTATGTATGGGTTGCCTAGCTTGGTTCTGATTATTGTTTAGATGTTTGATCACCATCAACCTTATTCATTTGTATGGAATTAAAAGAGGAAGTACAAATTCAGATTTGGCCATGTTAGCATATGTTCATAAAATTTGCATGTGACAGGTGATGAGAATAAAATATGTTATATTTTATTCCTTTAATACTTAATCTTTTATATTTATTTTGTACCTAAATACATTTATTGTTCTTATATTTTTATTTTAGGTACAGTTGAACCAAGGAAGCAAAATGGATGCAAAAAGGAATAAATTTGTGGGCTTTTCAAAACCAATTCGGAAATTACATGTCCAGCTTAATATGTGGGCCACGGTCATCAAGCTTGTAACTCATCAAGTGGCCATGCACATGCAATCCGCCAAATTGTAAGCGGGTTAAGCAGCTCACGCTACTTAAGCAGCCCATGAATTGAATGCTAGGTGGGGACCCACAGATTTGATAGCTTCAAGTGGAGATAAGCACAAGCAGGTCACTAATTTATATCCTAAGCAGCTTACGAATTTCCAAAGTAAAGCAAGCACGTGGGCCTACATTCCTTTCATGTATTCCAACTTGGAGAAGATTCACGGCTGGAGCAATTTGCAAAAGGAAATCAGCATATATATAAGAATGCTACATGGGGCCCACGATTGAAGTAGCTCACTTGATAATTGGTGAAGCCTTGTATGCATGCCAATGAGTAGCTCACGTGCTTGACCAACGAATTAAGCAGCTCGAATTCCTTTTACGAATTGGACTCGGCAACATAAAGGGTAGCAGCTTGCAACACACACGCATATCACCAGCGGGGAGGCACGGCCAACTACAATTTTCCCTTCGCGACTTGGATTCGGAATGATAGCTAGGACATATTCGGGCTGAAGGATCATTGTTATAAATAGGGGGGATCTCATGTATACTGGGATATTCATTCAAGAAGAAAAAAACTATTCTTCTCTCTATATTTCTTGGTGATTCAATAGCCATGTGCGGCTAATTTCTTGTTCTTGGATTAAGGAGACGGAAGCCTTGGATTAAATACACTGTGAGATCTAATTGATTTTAATTGTTCAATTATTATTTTGAGTATTGATTATTTTTCTGTGCTTGAATTATATGATTGATTTGTTTAATTGCTAGGTTCACACTAGTTTATTATTCATTGAAATCTACTGCTAAATTAGATATCGAATTCGTAATTGTTTGATCACTCTAATTTGCGAAGCAACTAAGATTAATAATGGGTTGCAGATCACGAAATTATTAGATCTTAGGAAGAATATTCAACTAAATTAAATGCAACCGCTTGTGCTTGTGTTGTTTAGCTTCATCGATTTTTCTAATTCTTAAAGCTTCTACTAGATTAAACTTTTAGCGCTTGTCTGAAGTTGTTTAGTAGTTAGGGTTATTTAGATCGCTTGTTTCTATCTAACTAAAATTAAGGAAATACATGGAATTAATTCTAACGATGAATATTCAAGATATTAATTGTGTATGCTTGAGTCAATGATCAGTGTATGTTTCTAAGGTGGAAGTTGACTTAACCCAAGGTTTGTTCTCTTGATTTTATTCGTTACAATATTTTACACATTAGTTTATTTTAATTAATTAACAATAATCAAAAATCCCCCTCTTTTAGAATACAAAGTATATAAAAATAGATTAATCAGTCTCTGTGGGATCGACTCTTACTTGCACTACTACATTATTATCGTTCGCAGTAAGATTTAGTTTTGGTTGTCTGCGACAGCACACCAAATTTTGGCGCCGTTGCCGGGGACTGATTTTTGTTTATTTTTATTTTTATTTTTATTTATTTTTTTTGTAATTCTTATTTTATTTTTAATTTCTTTTTATAAGTAATTTGAATCTCCTTGATTGTTTATGCCTGAAACTCGATCTACTAATCAAGGTGATTTAAAGTTTGATCCAGAGATAGAGAGAACTTGTCGCAGATTAAGGAAGGAAGCTCGGGAAATTCGTGAAGAAAAGGGAGTCATGGCAGCAAATCGAACCTTGAAAGAGCTTTCGGCTCCTGATTTGAATCAACAGCCCTTATGCATAACTTTCCCTAATCTTGATACTAACACTCATTTTGAATTAAAATCTGGACTGATACATCTTCTACCTTCTTTTCATGGTTTGACAGGTGAAGATCCCCATAAACACTTGAAGGAATTCCATGTGGTATGCACGAGTATGAAACCCACCGGAGTAACCGAAGAACAGATCAAGCTAAGAGCCTTCCCATTTTCTTTGAAAGATTCAGCTAAGGATTGGCTCTACTATCTTCCCTCCGGAAGTATCACCACATGGGAAGAGATCAAAATACTCTTTTTAGAGAAATATTTTCCAGCTTCAAGGGCAGCCAACATACGGAAGTCAATTTGTGGTGTGAGGCAGAACAACGGAGAATCCCTACATGAGTATTGGGAACGTTTCAAGAGATTATGTGCTAGTTGCCCTCACCACCAAATCAGTGATCAGCTTCTCATCCAGTATTTTTATGAAGGTCTCAATTGTACCGAGAGAAGCATGATTGACGCTGCTAGTGGCGGAGCGTTGGTGGATAAGACTCCCGAGGCTGCAAGAAATCTAATTGCAAATATGGCAGCCAACTCTCAACAATTTGGCACTAGACTTGATTCTGCATCTAGGAATGCTAATGAGGTACAAATTTCTGCTATTGAACAACAACTTGCAAGTTTAACTTCTCTTGTTCGTCAAATGGGTGCAGGTAACATACATCAGGTAAAAGCTTGCGGGATTTGTGCGGTAGTAGGACATCCGACAGATGCATGCCCAACTCTTCAAGAAGAATCCGTTGAGCAGGCAAATGCAGTAGGAGGATTTCCTGGGCAACCACAAAGGAAATATGATCCTTTTTCAAATACATATAATCCTGGATGGAGGGATCATCCTAACTTTAGCTACGGGAACCCACAAGCAAGTCAACCAGCACCTCAAAATTTTCCAAATCATCAGCAGTACAAACCATCGTATCCCAACAGACAACAACAGGGCCAAACTTCTAACCCTAGTATGTCTTTAGAAGATATTGTTAAAACACTTGCCACTAACACTTTAAATTTTCAACAGGAAACAAGGGCAAGTATTCAGAATTTGGGTACACAAGTGGGACAAATGGCGACCGCGATTAGTCGATTGGAGGCACAAAGTTCAGGAAAATTACCCTCCCAAACAGTGGTGAACCCAAAAGAAAATGCAAGTGCAATCACTTTGAGAAATGGTAAGGAGATAGAAGTTCCAGAAAAGACAATGCCTACACCACAAGATCAAAACAAGGCAGGTAAGAAAAAAGACGAAGCAGACAGCAGTGTTCTGAATGACAAGGATGAACCTAAGCGTAAATTTCCTCCTCTCTCTGAATATAAATCGGTACCTCCTTTCCCTCTTGCTTTAACAGAAAATAGAAAATAGAAAATACGAAAAAAATTCAGATTTGTATGAAACTTTTCGTAAATGCGAAGGTAAATATTCCATTGTTAGATGCTATTAAACAAGTACCTCGTTATGCTAAATTTTTGAAAGAATTATGTACACATAAGAGGAAACAGGAAATGAAAAAATATGAAAAGGTGAAGGTAGGAGAAAATGTTTCCGCAGTCATTCAAAGAAAGCTACCTACTAAGTGCCCAGATCCGGGTATGTTCACTATTCCGTGCACGATAGGTAGCGCTAAAATTGAAAAAGCCATGTTAGACTTAGGAGCCTCGATAAATGTTATGCCATATTCTATATATACTAATCTATCACTTGAACCTTTGAATAAAACTGGTAGTGTAATACAGCTAGCTGACAGATCTAATGTTTATCCCAAAGGTGTAATTGAGGATGTTCTTATGCGAGTCAATAATTTGATCTTTCCTACTGATTTTTATGTGCTTGATATGGAAAACGGTGACCAAAATGCTCCTATTTTGCTAGGAAGACCATTTTTAAAGACATCAAAGACTAAAATAGATGTTCATAGTGGTACACTTTCAATGGAATTTGATGGCGAAATTGTTAAGTTCAATATTTATGATGCTATGCGTTATCCCACTGATGATAATTCTATTTATTCGGTTGATGTGATTGACTCTTTAGCACAGGAAATCTTTGAACTCAATGGGAAGGATGAATTGGAAATTGCACTTAGTAAAGACATTGATGAAGGAAGTGCGACTTTGACCTTGAGCACCGAGTTGCAATCAACTATAACAGCTTTGGATGACATTCCAAAATCAGGTAACATCTGTTACGTTGAATTGCCGATTTCTAATGAAAGGTCTTTACCCTCTGTTGTGCAGGCACCAGTTCCCGATTTGAAATATCTTCCTAGTCATCTCAAATATGTATTCCTTGGAGAGGGAAAAACATTACCAGTGATTATATCCAATACACTTGGTGCATCACAAGAAGAGAAACTCATGCATGTTCTAAAGGAGCATAAGAAGGCCATTGGATGGACGATAGCTGATATTAAAGGAATAAGCCCTTCCACATGCATGCATCGGATCTTGCTGGAGGATGAAGTGAAACCTTCCCGTCAACCACAAAGGAGATTGAACCCTCCCATGATGGATGTCGTGAAGAAAGAAATTCTCAAACTTCTTGATGTCGGAGTGATCTACCCTATTTCAGATAGCAGTTGGGTTAGCCCAGTTCAAGTGGTTCCTAAGAAGACTGGAATAACTGTGGTGAAAAATCAAAATGACGAGTTGGTTCCCACCCGAGTTCAAAATGAGTGGCGGGTTTGTATAGATTATAGAAAATTGAATGCTGTAACCCGCAAGGACCATTTTCCATTACCTTTTATTGATCAAATGCTTGAACGATTAGCTGGTCATTCTTATTATTGTTTTCTTGATGGTTATTCAGGTTACTTCCAAATTGCAATCGCCCCAGAAGACCAAGAGAAGACTACTTTCACATGCCCGTTTGGTACCTTCGCATATCGCCGCATGGCCTTCGGACTTTGCAACGCACCGGCCACTTTTCAGAGGTGTATGGTTATCATATTTTCAGATTACATTGAGCATATCATGGAAGTTTTTATGGATGATTTTACAGTTTATGGAGACTCATTTGATAAATGTTTGCAAAACCTTACTCTTATTCTTCAAAGATGCATAGAAACTAACCTTGTCTTAAATTCTGAAAAATGTCATTTTATGGTTGAACAAGGTATAGTTTTGGGTCATGTTGTTTCATCTAAAGGAATTGAAGTAGATAAAGCTAAAGTTGACATTATACAATCTCTTTCATATCCCACTAGTGTTCGGGAAGTTCGTTCTTTTCTTGGACATGCAGGTTTTTATAGGAGATTTATCAAGGACTTTTCCCAAATAGCATCACCCCTATGCAATCTACTACAAAAGGATGCCGAGTTTGAATTTGATGAGAAATGTCGCAAGGCGTTTGATAAATTGAAGGAATCACTGACATCCACTCCAGTTATTCAACAACCTGATTGGACCATGCCTTTTGAGATAATGTGCGATGCAAGTGACTACACCGTAGGTGCTGTTTTGGGCCAAAGAATCGGAAGAGCATCACATGCCATTTATTATGCGTCGAGAACTTTGAATAATGCCCAACGAAACTACTCTACTACAGAAAAAGAGCTTTTAGCTGTTGTTTTTGCTTTAGAAAAATTTCGATCTTATTTGCTTGGTACTAAAGTCATTGTATATTCTGATCATGCAGCTCTTCGTTACTTAATGACAAAGAAAGAGGCAAAACCAAGATTGATAAGATGGATACTTCTCTTGAGTGAATTTGACTTGGAAATTAAGGACAAAAAGGGAGCGAAAAATAGTGTTGCGGATCACTTGAGTCGCTTAGTGAATGGGCATGATGAACTTCAACTGAAAGAAGAGTTTCCCGATGCACAATTATTTTCTGCAAGCACAACTATGCCATGGTATGCAAATATTGTGAATTATTTGGCTACTAACATCTTACCTTCTAGTTTGTCTAAAGCTCAAAAAGATAAAATTAAATGCCAAGCACTATGTATGGGATGATCCTTACTTATGGAAGCACTGTGCCGACCAAGTGATACGAAGATGCATCCCTGAAGGTGAAATTGCGTCGATTCTTACTTTTTGTCATACTTATGCTTGTGGAGGTCACTTTGGAACCAAGAGAACAGCAAGGAAAGTATTAGAATGTGGTTTCTTTTGGCCATCTCTTTTCAAAGATTCATATCTGTTTTGTAAGTCATGCTATAATTGTCAAAAGACAGGTAATATTTCCCAACGAAATGAGATGTTTCAAACCCCCATATTATATTGTGAAATTTTTGATGTTTGGGGAATTGATTTCATGGGACCGTTTCCTGTCTCTTTCGGTTGTACTTATATCTTACTCGCTGTTGATTATGTTTCGAAATGGGTGGAAGCCAAAGCCACCAGGACTAACGATTCTAAAGTGGTTTCAGATTTTATTCAGTCTAACATTTTTTCTAGGTTTGGCTTTCCAAGAGCTCTAATCAGTGATCGAGGAACTCACTTTTGCAATCGAACAGTGGGAGCATTGTTGAGGAAGTACCATATGACTCATAAGGTGTCAACTGCTTATCACCCGCAGACCAATGGACAAGCAGAGGTGTCAAACAGAGAAATCAAGGCAATCATTGAAAAGACGGTTAACCCAAGTAGGAAAGATTGGAGTCTGCGCTTAGATGATGCTTTATGGGCTTACCGAACTGCATTCAAGACACCCATTGGTATGTCACCTTATAGATTAGTGTTTGGGAAGCCATGTCACCTACCCGTTGAGTTGGAACATAAGGCTTATTGGGCTATTAAGAGCTTCAATATGAATATGGATGAAAGTGGAGAACACCGGAAGTTGCAACTACAAGAGTTAGAGGAAATTCGTAATGACGCGTATGAAAGTGCACGGATTTACAAGGAAAAAACGAAAGCTTTTCATGACAAAAGGATATCTAGGAAAGAATTTCAAATTGGTCAAAAAGTTCTTCTCTACCAATCACGGCTTCGTTTATTTCCAGGTAAGTTACGTTCTCGTTGGAATGGACCTTTTGTTATTACTAATGTTTTCCCGCATGGAGCAGTTGAAATCAAAAGTTTAGCAACTTCTAAAGTGTTCAAGGTGAATGGTCATCGACTCAAATATTTTCATGAGGGTTTCCAAGAAGATAAGGTGGAGAATATGGATCTTGAGGATCCGGTTTATACAGATTAACTCAAAGGCAATATCGAGTCGAGCCAACGACCATAAACAAAGGCGCTGCATGGGAGGCAACCCATAGGGGAGTATCTCTCTACTTTTCTTTGCATTTTACTTTACATTGGGGACAATGTAAGTTTTAAGTGTGGGGGGAAGCATTTGATATTTTTCAGATATTTTCCAAATTTTTTATTTTTTTTATTATATTTATTTTGAATTTTGTGGGGATATTCACTGCAAACCCTCACGAGACAAAACTCGTCCACTTAGGGTAACTTTGGGGTTTAAAGGCTTGTTGCACATGCTAAGTGCAATCGTGTTTCCTACGAAAATAGAGTAGTTTTAGGATATGTCACTTGAGTAATAAGTTAATTTGGACTTTGATTTTTGACCAATGATAGAATTTTGATTTCTTTGTGATAACTTCTAGGAGGACTGATAAACAGTGGGTAATCTAAATTCAGGTTTTCTTTATTGATCACTACTTTATTTGAGACCCTTCACTATTAAGCACATATCCATTTGTTCGACCTAGTTCTGACTTGGAAGAAATTTATCAGATTGAACGTCTAGGGAAGAAATTTTGAACTCTCTCAATTGTTTGATCACCACTTGAAATTGATATGAGGTATTAATTGAGAAAAGGGAAATGATTTAGGCAAAAGTTTGCAAGATTGATAGAAAGGAAAAAATTTTAAAAAGTAATCAAGGAATGATTCATGTGGTGGGATGAGATGGAGCGTAAAACGCACTCACTCATAAACACGTGACATGCGAGATGGAGCGTAAAACGCACTCGCTGGTAAGATGGAGCATAAAATGCACTTACCAAATAAAAAAAAAGGAAAGGAAAAAATAAGACAGAAAGAAAAGCCTTTTGATCCTTTGATATTACTTGTTGGTTTTAACTGAGATTTGTGAGAAAAATAAGTGGTTGAGTTTATTTTTTTTCCTTTAAGGCTTCAATTTCATAAGTTTTTCTGTAATTTGACTAGTTTGATACGGGTGGATACATACACACACACACAAGGGATTGAGAATAAAGTAAGGTTGATAGGTAAATTTGGGTTTCAGATGATACATGGTTTTGAAGTTTCCCAAGAGTTATTAATTTGAATCTTTGAGGTCGATGTGGAAGTTCATGTTAACTCGTGGCTCAAGTTCGACGTATTTGTTTAGTTGATTGTTTTTGTGTTATAGTTTATTTTTGTTTTGCCCGAGGACGACCAAAAGATAAGTGTGGGGGAATTTGATGAGAATAAAATATGTTATATTTTATTCCTTTAATACTTAATCTTTTATATTTATTTTGTACCTAAATACATTTATTGTTCTTATATTTTTATTTTAGGTACAGTTGAACCAAGGAAGCAAAATGGATGCAAAAAGGAATAAATTTGTGGGCTTTTCAAAACCAATTCGGAAATTACATGTCCAGCTTAATATGTGGGCCACGGTCATCAAGCTTGTAACTCATCAAGTGGCCATGCACATGCAATCCGCTAAATTGTAAGTGGGTTAAGCAGCTCACGCTACTTAAGCAGCCCATGAATTGAATGCTAGGTGGGGACCCACAGATTTGATAGCTTCAAGTGGAGATAAGCACAAGCAGGTCACTAATTTATATCCCAAGAAGCTTACGGATTTCCAAAGTAAAGCAAGCACGTGGGCCTACATTCCTTTCATGTATTCCAACTTGGAGAAGGTTCACGGCTGGAGCAATTTGCAAAAGGAAATCAGCATATATATAAGAATGCTACATGGGGCCCACGATTGAAGTAGCTCACTTGATAATTGGTGAAGCCTTGTATGCATGCCAATGAGTAGCTCACGTGCTTGACCAACGAATTAAGCAGCTCGAATTCCTTTTACGAATTGGACTCGGCAACATAAAGGGTAGCAGCTTGCAACACACATGCATATCACCAGCGGGGAGGCACGGCCAACTACAATTTTCCCTTCGCGACTTGGATTCGGAATGATAGCTAGGACATATTCGGGCTGAAGGATCATTGTTATAAATAGGGGGGATCTCATGTATACTGGGATATTCATTCAAGAAGAAAAAAACTATTCTTCTCTCTATATTTCTTGGTGATTCAATAGCCATGTGCGGCTAATTTCTTGTTCTTGGATTAAGGAGACGGAAGCCTTGGATTAAATACACTATGAGATCTAATTGATTTTAATTGTTCAATTATTATTTTGAGTATTGATTATTTTTCTGTGCTTGAATTATATGATTGATTTGTTTAATTGCTAGGTGCACACTAGTTTATTATTCATTGAAATCTACTGCTAAATTAGATATCGAATCCGTAATTGTTTGATCACTCTAATTTGTGAAGCAACTAAGATTAATAATGGGTTGCAGATCACGAAATTATTAGATCTTAGGAAGAATATTCAACTAAATTAAATGCAACCGCTTGTGCTTGTGTTGTTTAGCTTCATCGATTTTTCTAATTCTTAAAGCTTCTACTAGATTAAACTTTTAGCGCTTGTCTGAAGTTTTTTAGTAGTTAGGGTTATTTAGATCGCTTGTTTCTATCTAACTAAAATTAAGGAAATACATGGAATTAATTCTAACGATGAATATTCAAGATATTAATTGTGTATGCTTGAGTCAATGATCAGTGTATGTTTCTAAGGTGGAAGTTGACTTAACCCAAGGTTTGTTCTCTTGATTTTATTCGTTACAATATTTTACACATTAGTTTATTTTAATTAATTAACAATAATCAAAAATCCCCCTCTTTTAGAATACAAAGTATATAAAAATAGATTAATCAGTCTCTGTGGGATCGACTCTTACTTGCACTACTACATTATTATCGTTCGCAGTAAGATTTATTTTTGGTTGTCTGCGACAGCACACCAACAGGTTTTGTGATTCGTAATCCGGATAGACATATACCGGCTTACCATGTGTAGTTAGTTAAAAGAGCTTGTGCTTCAATTGATATTACTTGTAATTCACATAGACATATAGTGAGTTAGGTAATATTGATGTTCATATGAATTCTATCTCTTTTGTGGTTTTATGTGATATGAACTTGGTTTATCAAAAGATAGCCATTTCTCACATTCGTGCTCTCGACTAGCAATCCAAAATAATTAGTTAGGCTTAATAAGAGGTGTATAATCTTGATGATGCATTAAGTGACATTAGGATCCCATATCATCCCAATTTGAATCAATCATTTTTTATTAGTTAAGTTTAGTTGATAATCATTTTAGTTATTATTTCACATCTTATCTATTCGTTTAAGTAGCCAGAAATAGCTATAAAGTTGTTGCATGATAGATTAAGAATGATTGCTTTTCTCCGTGGGAACGATCTTTACTTATTATATATTACTTGTTGACCGTGTATACTTGCACGTGTTTGTGTCTGTTTTGTTAACACCGAAACAAGTCAACAACGATCACGTCAAGAGATGCTACCAATGCCAAGTCCATGGAAAGGCCATACACGCTCCTCCAAATGAACTACACAATATGAGTTCACCATGGCCTTTTTCTATGTGGGAAATGGATGTGATTGGGCCAATAGAACCCAAAGCCATCAATGGTCATCGATTCAACTTCACCATAATCGATTACTTCACCAAATGGGTTGAATGTGCCTCTTTTCCCAAATTCACTAAAGAGGTAATTATTGGTTTTATCAGAAATAATGTCATCTGTCGATATGGACAACCGGAGGTGATCGTATCAGACAACGCCAAAAATTTAAACAACCAGATAATAAAAAACTTATGCAGCAAGTTCCATATCAAGCATCTCAATTTTGTCATCAATCGGCCCAAGATGAATGGTGTTGTCGAAGCAGCCAACAAAAATATCAAGAAGATCATGTAGAAAATGTCCGCCAATCACAAAGGATGGCCTGACCCTCTATTGCCTCTGGCTCTGCTCGCATACAGGACGTCAATATGTACTTCTACTAGGACTACCCCCCTACTCATTGGTCTATGGCATGGAAGCAGTACTTACCAAAAAAGTAGAAATGGAGTCCCTGAGAGTATTAATAGACGCTCAGATGGAGGAAGATCAGTGGTTACAAGAGTGGTACCACCAATTGCCCCTAATAGATGAAAAAAGGGCTACAACCATCTTCCACGGGCGGTTATATCAGCAAAGGATTGCTCGGTCGTATAACAAGAAAGTTCGACTCCGACAATTCAAAGAGAATGACTTGGTATTGAAGAAAGGTCTAGCCAATCAAGATGAAGCCAAAGGAAAGTTTACCAAAAATTGGGAAGGCCTTTTCATTGTCAAAGAAGTGTTGATAGGGAGGCCATCAAATTGCAAGAAATGGATGGGAAAGAATTTCCCCAACTCATCAATTCAGAAATAGTAAAGAGGTACTATTTTTGAAACGCCTACCAGCCATCATCCTGGTCCTGCGAATCAACTAAATCAATTCAGGTTTTCACTAAAAGCCTGAACTATGAATGACCTGATCTCCCTCAACCCGGGAGTACGTAGGCAGCCATTTATGGTGCGGTCAAACCAAACAAAAAATTCAAAAAACCCATTAAACCAAACTCAAACCCAAAAGAAAAACTTTTCAAAACATTCAAGCAAAGCTCGAACTACGAATGACCTGATCTCCCTCAACCCGGGAGTACGTAGGTAGCCATTCCTGGTGCGGTTTGACCTTCAAAGAAAAATAAAAAAATAATAAAAACCAGTCCCAAGACACCGAAATCCTATAAAACCTAAATACTATCAAGCCTCCAGGATCAATAGACTCTGCTGAGGTACTCTCCGACATCTCAATGTCAATCCATCAAGGAAAAGCTCATGATACAACAAAAATAACAAGTCATGAAAAAAGTGGTAATCAATCAGCAATGACAATACATATCCAACAGGAAAGTGAATCAAAATATATTTCTCTGCTATATAATACATTTTGATATATATAATGTATCATATACATAACAAAATGGCTGATCTAGTATGTGAAAGAAAATTAAAGCTAGTCTATAAGCCTATGGATAAACGGGATAGCAAGGCCAACATGGAATCCCTCTCAAAAGATGGAGGAGCAGCTGTAAGCTCATGTCCCACGATCTCCATACGAGCAAGAATATCTACAGCCATCTGCATGGTGCTGCTATGACCGTCTATGAAGGTACTCATATATGTGATAACGCTGTGTATATATAACCTAAGTGCAGTGCTATCGGCAATATAAACATCTCGGGTAGCTAGGGTCTCATCCCTCTCAATATAAGCGGCATCCCGGGCGACTAAAGCCTCCTCAATCTCAATAAAAGCTGCATCTCGGGTAGCTCGAGCCTCGCCTCTATCAACAAAAGCGGCATCCCTGTCGAAAAGGGCTGTCAACATCAGCGCTCTAGCCTGATCCCTCTCAATGGTCATCTGAGCTAATGAATCGATAAGAGCTGAATCTGTCCCAGTAGGAACACTCAGGGGGGTCACTGACTAAAGTTGCTGTCAAACCATCAAATAGATCATCCTCGGTGGGAGAATCAGAATCCTTCATAGGCTCCTCCTCATCTGAATCAATGCTCGGCTTTGAGTGAATAACTGTAGCCAGTGCAATATCGGCCTCCAACCATGCATAATACTCTGGAAAATGATCCGGATGGCTAGTAAAAAAATCAGTCGTCTCCCTATGAGTCCAACACTCATAAGTCCTGATGAGGTGAGCTGACGACAAAGATGAAGCTGATATCCGCTGATCCATAGCCCCCTTAAAGTGGTGAATGCTCTGAAACTGATCAAACTGTCCCATGACAGCTAGCAGATGAAAAGTGGTCACCCTTCACAAACCCTCCAGGGGCAGATAATCCATGCCAACTGCATGAGTGATGAAGTTGTAAGGGGAGCTAAGCCCTAAGTAGGGCAAAATCAAAAAGGGATGCTCGATCGCTGTCAAAAAAGCCAACCATGATGCGGCATCTATACATTCTGCTGTCCGAAAGGAGTAGGACTTGGCTATCTCATCAGTAAAGAAATACCCATGATGTTTGAAGGTGCCAATGGGTCTCAAGTGTGTCATGAACCACACGTATAGCAAAACGGCACTGCCCCTGAAAAACCACCCTGGATGGGTACTGCAGAATGTAGCCGACCTCAAGGTCTCGGCTAATATCATCGACATAATAGTACAACCCTGTCTGAGAGCACTAACCACTACCATCAAGCCAATGTCTAAGTGGTCCATATATAGTGGCATGTACAAATAAAATGTGAGGCACATCAACAGAACGTCTACGCGTGCAAACTGCCTCTCATCTGCAGGGATGATAAAGTCTCTTGAATACCGCTCGAAGATGTCCAGTCCGCCAAAGCGATCGATCAAGAAGTCCAGGGACACCACATGCCCCACAATAATATCATCAGCGATGACTCTGCGTCTCAGAACAGTCATGGTCATAAACGGTCATCTCATGTCATTAATGGTCGTCCTAGCTCATGGCAGATCTAATGCCAAACCCGTGAGGTACTCATACTCCTCCAGTTTAGGAGTCAGCTTATGAAGACCGAATCTGAAAACCTGGTGCTCGGGTATCCAACAGGATAGCATGTTGTCCACAAAGCTTGGTCGAACCTAAAAAGCTAAAATAGCCAAAGAATGCCCCAGCATCTGATCAGCTGTCCCTCTGGCTATGGGGGGGGGGGGGGGGCAGACTGTCATACAAAGATCTCAACGACGATGCTATCAAAGAAGGTGGTAGGTGCTCAATACGACTGACGGTAGATGAAGACATTTTTATAACCGTATCATGAGACCATCAAGGGGTCAAATCTAAACTCACCTATCTAAGTGCATATCCATGACATAATACATGCATAATGACAATGATAAATGATAATAGGATGCAATAGATAAGAAAAATCATGTATTTCTAGAATATACTATCTATTAAAAGCATCATCTCTATCTGCTTATAAAATGCAAAATAAAAAATACAGGGAAATGGGGCACATCCGCCCCAATGACTAACAGAGGACCTACCAAAAAATATAACGAGAAATGGGGCACAATAGCCTAATATCTAACAGAGGCCTATCAAAAGATATAGCGAGAAAGCTATCAGAAGAAATATATAATATCTGCATCCAGGCGATCGACATGCTGTAACTCCTTCAGAGTCGCTGAATCTCAGCCAGTGTGAATGTTCGGTCGATACAGAGGAGGATCGGCACCTGTATAGCTGTCAGAATATAGATCTGCTGAGGGGCCAGCTCCATTGCTGGAAGGATCAAATGAATCTGCCTCTGAAGTATTCCTTCCTAGGTGCCTAATGAAAAAATGAGCCCGCTCCAACCGCTAGGTCAATCCTGAAATCTGCTCCAGATGAGTAGGCTCTCTGAGGCAAGCTATCCAGTCTGTCATCATAACAGACCCATGCACCATATCTGCCATAAACTGGGTAACATGAGTCTGAGCCCCAATAGTGCAGGGAGTCCACTAATGATAAAATGCCTCCTGGCTGTGAGGACCCTCTGACAGGGTGAAGCCATCTATGCCCACCAGGGGAATATCTGTGAGTGGCTGAGCAAAGGGCCAATGATGCGAAACAGGAGGAACAAAGGCAATGCGAATATCTCTTGTGGTGCTCTTGATAGCGCGCTCTCTTAAATAGAGATCCCAGCCTCCCTTGGTCAAAAAGGGAATCCGACGAGTGGACAATGTAAACTCCATCCCGGTCAGAAAGCCATCCTCAAACCCGACTGTCAGATAGTCTGGGGTGTATGGAACCCACGTGATAGAGTAAGCAGTCGACAGCTCTAGTTGCAAGCGGGAGTGGGTAAATACCTCTGGTACAGGGACCTCCGTCAAAGTGGAGTGATGCCAACGTCGTCCCCTCGGATATATCTCCAAGCCCAAAGTAGTGGCAGGGCGTAGGCAAGGGAACCTCTCATATACCCAAAACTGGAAATGCAAAGATCAAATGTCCTCAGTGGTAAAGATTGATAAACACAATGAGGAAAATTAAAAGGTGAAAGGTGAAAGAGAAATTACTCACCAGCAGGAAGGGATAAAAACCTAGCCAAGCCTCCATGAATGTAGGCGAAGGTGTAGGTACCCCAATCAAAATTCTTGAGGCGCTCCACGAATCGAGTAGCGCTAACCAGAGCGCAAGAGACCGTCGAAGAGATGTCTGCAATGAAATAACCACTGATAATCACTAAGAACAGCTACCGAAGAATGCAATCTCTAACCCTCTAATCATCAGATAAAGGCTCAGTCAAAGTCCCGCTCTGGGCATCTACACTCAAGGGACTAGAACGGACAGTCCGACCCTTGATGGTCGTCGCAGGAACTCCCAAAAGGGAGCGAACGGCAGCAGGTGAAATATTAGCCACCAGCGACACTGGCTCCTCTGCAAACTCTATCTCGGTGATGAACCTCCAGTCCATCAGTGTCATCATCACCTCACAGTCCAACAGATGGAGAGATTGGGTCTAGTGGAATCAGCGCTCAGATAATGCCCTCAGATAACCCTAGGGGCAACGGCGGGGAGGAATAGAAAAGAAGGTCTTGAAACCCCAAGTGTTAACGATGGCCTGATACTCCGAATGCAAAGTATGATATAGAGAATGGACGTTGAACCAGTTACCATTAGGCTGCGTAAATCTGGGTACCTAAATCAAATAGCCAGTCCATATTAAACTTGTGCCCTGAAATGGCAAAAGAAAGAAAAATCCAGAATGAAAACTTCAGTCACCTCATTGGCATGAAGGTATATTGAGGGATGGCGTCTCAAATCGCCTAGAAGCTATGGAATCGGCACAATGATGGCTGGAACCTCCCTACATGGAGCATGAGCTGGAACAGGATCCATAAATGGGACATCCTTGTTGTCCACATCATCCGGCATCTCAGCCCAGATCAGAAGAACCACAGACTCAGCCAAACGGCAAGGCGGCCGAGGTGGACGAAGATGGGGAACATCAGAAGATCTCCTCTGCCTCACACCTGAAGTGACCATGCTAGCACTACCTAGTCTATCTGGCTCCATAACCTAGAAAAAGTATCCAAATTACCTCAGAAAGGGTGAGGTAAGCATTAAACCTACAACTTATTAAATTAAATTATTGCTTCATGCATCTTTTAAGTCATAAAGCATGCATTAGTTAACAAAAATCCCCAATAGAGTTAAAATTTCATGTTCATTGAATGCTCAGGCTTTTGAATTTATTTTTTGCCAGAGTCTCCTTTGTAAAAATGGACTATTCGTGTAACACCCAAAACCCGTACATGCCCTGAGTGCCACACAATGCAAGCCCAAAGACCCGCAAGGCAACAATATCAATAGCGCAGCCCAAATGAAAATATAATAATGAAACTAACTTGAAACCAAGCAATCTTTCATTAACAAATTTACACTAAGATTCAATAACTAAATACTGAAAACATAACTTTGGAGACATAGCTCCATTAAACAAAAGTCTTATCATAATTCTAAAATATTCATAAACTTCTCAAACAAAAATATCTTCTGATCTTCCATAAAAGTGCCATAATGCTCGGCTCTTAACAAGATTCCTATAGAAATTATGTAAGGGTGAGCGATGAAGCCCAACAAATGACAATCTTTACTATTTAGGTGGATCAAGTACAATTTGCAAAATACTTTTTCAAAATAACTTTTTGAATTAAATAACAATAATAAACGTACTTTTCAAAAATAATCTTTTCTTGTTCGATAACAATATTCAATATATACTTTCAAAACCAAAATCAATAATTATAAAATATAATTCGAAAACAATTTCAATATGTTCCAATAAACGATTTCAATATATTCAATATATTCAATGTATCTTTTAATCCCTAGCCCTGATGACTAAGGTTAGAGCAACCCTGTAACACGGTCCAATGGTTCGATAATGTCAATGATACGCCCCCTACTAAGGTATCTTATCATGCACGCTCCCCTAAAAGCACCCCCCAAAGGGTATCTAAATGTGTGCGCCTTAGTAGGTCCTAAATTGTTCCGGAACTAGCGTAAACACTAACGTTTATGTACATAGTCTGACTGAGGTTTCTAAAAATAATTTCTCAATATTTTCGATATTCAAAATTATTCTTATTTCACAGTTCCAAAACACATAATATCATTATCTAAATAAAAATTCTATTTTGATACTTGATCCGGGTTTTTAAACAAAATAGAGTAACATTTTTATTCAAATGGAAGCCGTAAATAAAGTATAACAATTTTTGAAACAATATATTTAGGCATCCGAATAATTACTAAAAGTATAAATAATTATAAACGAAAATTTTAAAATACTAAATAGCTTAGAAAGTCACTTACCTGATATTGTGGAACACAAATTTAATAGCCGAACAATTCCTAAATATAAATTCAGAACAAATAAATGGCATAAGGATATAATTTTATTATTTAACAGCTCTCTTATTATTATTATAACTATAAGTATATTTGAAAAAAATATTCTTTCAATATTTAATCCTTTTTCAAACAAATATTACAATTATGCCAAAATAATAATTTAAATACAAAGCAATAATTACAACTACAAAATTAACAACAATACAAAATACTTATTACTAACAAAATATACTAAAATATCAATTTTAACTAACAAATTAAATATAATATTTAAAATAATAACAATATATAAAATTACGTAAGAAACATACCCGAAATATGAGTTCGACAGACTTCCCACACACCCAAAACCAAAATATAACTAAGGAGGTTTTATAAAAACTTTCACACAAAAAAGCCATTCTCAAAATTAAAGGCCTTATTGTTGGTGAATGAAACAAAAGGGCTAAGCCTTCTATTTATAGACTTATGAAAGGGTAAAGGTTTCAAATTTAGAAGATGTGGGACTTGGGTCATTACATTACCTCCCCCTTAAAAAAATTTGGTCCTCCAAATTTTCAAATCATAAACAAAATAACACGAATATTTTATATTTAAAGAATTTACTATTTAATTATTAACCATAGATAACAAAAGTGTTACATACCTTAATACTGATTGCCTGAAAGCTGAAACACGCGTCCTCGAGTTAGCCTTCGACTTGATATGTTTATTTCCTCCTTCCTTGCATCTCCTTTTGGTGGAGGGTTCTTCGGACATTTTGCAATTTTATGACCTAACTCTCCACAATGAAAGCATGCACCCGTGTTCCAATGACATTCTTTGTCTGGGTAGTTCCGACCACATCTCCCACATTTCAATTTATCTTCTTGGTTTATGTGATTTCCCCGAAATCTACCATTTTGGATATCTAAATTTTTCTTCGGTCTCTCATGGATCGACTCTTCCCCAGAAGGTTCCTCCCTCTTTCGATTGACATTCTTCCCATTTTCAATCTCTATTAGGCCTTTCTAAATAACCAATCCCTTATGGAGCACCGCATCATATGTGGGTAGCTCAAAAGATGCAACGACATGCCTTATATCAACCCGTAACCCATTTTCTAACCTACGGGCTTTTGTCACGTCATCTGGTACTAAGGTAGATGCGTACTTAATGAGCTTCGCAAACTCGGCTTCATATTGAGCAACTGTCTTGTTCCCTTGTTCTAACCTAATGAATTCTCTCTCTTTTTGTGCCCTGATCGTTTTAGGAAAGTACTTGTTGGTAAATGCCTCTTTGAACATGGTCCAAGTGTAAGGTTCAGGATCTCCCTCTTCAGAATTCCCCTCTTGTTTCCTTTTCTCCATAAGCCACTAATCATAAGCTCCACCCTGAAGTTGGTAAACCGCCAATGTCAACTTATTAGTTTCAGTACTCCCTAGCAAATCAAATGCCTTCTCCATTTCTTGAATCCACCTTTCAACGATAGTAGGATCCGTAGCTCCTTCAAAAATTGGCGGATTCAATCGCTTGAATTTCGCTACTATACTATGTTGACCAGACTGTTGATTCTATACTAGCTTCGCTAAGGTATTAACGAGCTGAGCCATACCATCAGCGCCACCATTGTTGTTAGTAGGGTTATTTCTTCTAGGATACATTTTTTACACAATAAAGTAATCCCCGCTAAACAACAATATACACAGCTAGTATCAAAACATATATCTAAATGAACTTTAAAATATCCAAGTTTATTTAATAAATAAAATAATATTTTACCCAAAATTCACGTTCCAAAAGCAAACTGACAACTAACAAGACAATACAAATATTTGTCACCTTATTTTATCTCATACTCCAAATTCTTAAATTTAGTCAAGACTATACCCACAGTTAATTCCCAAAATCACTCCCCAGAAAATGTGTAAGTTTTTCATCCCAACACACTTTGAGGGGCCACTGCTCTGATACTATCTCTGTAACACCTCGAACCCGTTACATGTCCAGAGTGCCACACAATGCAAGCCCAAAGACCCGCAAGGCAACAATATCAATAGCGCAGCCCAAACAAAAATATAATAATGAAACTAACTTGAAACCAAGCAATCTTTCATTAACAAATTTACACTAAGATTCAATAACTAAATACTGAAAACATAACTTTGGAGACACAGCTCCATTAAACAAAAGTCTTATCATAATTCTAAAATATTCATAAACTTCTTAAACAAAAATATCTTCCGATCTTCCATAAAAGTGCCATAATGCTCGGCTCTTAACAAGATTCCTGTAGAAATTATGTAAGGGTGAGCGACGAAGCCCAGCAAATGACAATCTTTACTATTTAGGTGGATCAAGTATAATTTGCAAAACACATTTTCAAAATAACTCTTTGAATTAAATAACAATAATAAACATACTTTTCAAAAATAATCTTTTCTTGTTCGATAACAATATTCAAAATATACTTTGAAAACCAAAATCAATAATCACAAAATATAATTCAAAAACAATTTCAATATGTTCCAATAAACGATTTCACTATATTCAATGTATCTTTTAATCCGCAGCCCTGATGACTAAGGTTACAATAACCTTGTAACACAGTCCAATGGTTCAATGATACGCCCCATATTAAGGTATCTTATCATGCACGCACCCCGAAAAGCGCCCCCCAAAGGGTATCTAAATGTGTGCACCTTAGTTGGTCATAAATTATTCCGGAATTAGCGTAAACACTAACGTTTATGTACATAGTCGGACTGAAGGTTTCTAAAAGTAATTTCTCAATATTTTTGATATTCAAAATTATTCTTATTTCATAGTTCCAAATCACATAATATCATTATCTAAATCAAAATTTTATTTTGATACTTGATCCGGGTTTTTAAACAAAATAGAGTAACATTTTTATTCAAAAGGAAGCCGTAAATAAAGTATAACAATTTTTGAAACAATACATTTAGGCATTCGAATAATAATAAAAAGTATAAATAATTATAAACGAAAATTTCAAAATACTAAATAGCTTGGAAAGTCACTTACCTTGATATCGTGGAACACAAATTTAATAGCCGAACAATTCCTAAATATAAATTTAGAACAAATAAATGGCATAAGGATATAATTCAATTATTTAGCAGCTCTCTTATTATTATTATAACTATAAGTATTTTTGGAAAAAAATATTCTTTCAATATTTAATCCTTTTTCAAACAAATATTATAATTATGCCAAAATAATAATCTAAATACAAAACAATAATTAAAACTACAAAAATAACAACAATACAAAATACTTATTACTAACAAAATATACTAAAATATCAACTTTAACTGACAAACTAAGTACAATATTTAAAATAATAACAATACATAAAATTACGTAAGAAACATACCCAAAATACGAGTTCCACAGACTGCCCATGCACCCGAAACCAAAATTTAACTAAGGAGGTTTTTATAAAAACATTCACACAACAAAGTCTTTATCAAAATTGGAGGCCTTATTATTGGTGAATGAAACAAAAGGGCTAAGCCTTCTATTTATAGACTTATGAAAGGGTAAAGGTTTCAAATTTAGAAGTTGTGGAACTTGGGTCATTACAATTCGCATGCACACATGACTAGGTGGCCATTCAGTAGCACACCTACCCAAAAACATGAACAGTTTGTATATATGAAAAAAAAACAAAATCAAACTCTCCATGGCAGCTAAATTACCATGTGTCTTTTTACTTGAAAATCCAGGCTCATTTGCCCTCAAATAGGACGAGTAAACTGGCTAAAAAGGGCACCAAATGATTGTCTCAAAAAAAAATTTCCATCAAAACATTACACGTAGTAAAACATGCATATTTACCAAGTCTGAAATTTTTTATCAAGTCATATAAGCATGCCTATTAGTTATATTATGTCTAGAAGCATACTATATGAAATCTAATATTCTAACGGTCAAAACTTGAAAAGAAAGGATGTAAACTTTACCAGAGATATGCAGAACATTTGTACGGTGACGGAATTTGAACAACGCAGCCTGAACTCAGTAGATCTGAAGAAGAAATCTCAGATTCTCTTTATAGTTCAAAATTGAAAATGAATTATGAAAGCCACGGGAGCCTAAGTTATACTCGAAGGGAGTAACAACTCCACCTGCGGCGCAAGTGGACTTGCAGCTCCCTAAGGTGGGTCCCACCCCCTCTGTTTCGGTCCAATTAGAGTTGAACAGAGTTTACAGTAGCTGAAAAGTTAAATTAGGGAAACAACTGCTACGCGATTGAGCGGAGTGGCCTGAAACCCTGATTCTAAGCATCAAGCTCCTGACAAATGAAAGAACTTCATGTAAGCCATTGGTAGAAGCCTGGTTGTGGTATTTAGAAGGGCGATGATGAAAAACTGCTGAAAACTACCTTTATTAGAGCATCGGGAATGTCCGACGTGGTGAACATCAGGTTTTGAATGAATAAAAGTATCTAGGTTTGTCCGAGGGTATGACTTATCAAAATTATCATGCCCACGTCGAGATCAATTAGGTCTGACAATGCAAGTCATTGGCGACAACTCCAGCGAGGCGTCGGGAATGAGCTAGTGATGAAAGTCGTTGAAAAATATTTCAGCGAGGGTCAGAATATCTGACATTGCAAGCCGTTGGCGACATTTCCAGTGAGGCATCGGGAATGAGCTGGTGATGAAAGTCATTGAAAACTACTTCAGCGAGGGTCAGAATATCTTACATTGTAAGTCATTGGTGATAACTCCAACAAAGCATTGAGAATGAGCCGGTGATGAAAATTGTGGAGAAATTTTCCCCACAGATGACAGATGATAGAATCTGTTATACAAATCCCGAGCGGGAGCACTGAGAAGGATCGGTGGTTCAACTGACAGTGTAAACTACCGTTCGAGTAGGCACCAAGAAGGTTCGGTGATGGTCAAACTCTATAAACTACCGTGTGAGTACGAATCAAATCAGTTCAATCGATCGTTATAAACTACCATTCGGGTAGGCATCGAGAAGGTTCAATGATGGTTAAATCATTATCAACTATTGTTCGAGTATATTGTGAGACTTCTATCCCCGACAAAATTGTCGGCATCAACCGAACAGTAATCCAAACTGTTGGCAACAACTCCAACGTAGCGTCGGGAAAGATCCGATGATGTAAATTGGTGTACGTTATCATTAGGATAGGTATCAGGAATCCCCAATGAGGTCACTCATTAAAAAAGGAACATCCCCAACGGAGAAAAAGTCAGAAAGCTTATCTGGAGACAGAAGATTTTGGTGACAACCCCAACCTCGAGTTCAGAAATGTCTAATAGCATCAACCAAAGAAGAATCTTCCCCACAGAGATCTTGAAAACATATCTACAGCATGTCATAGGATTAGTCTTGATAGCACCGACGGACATGGTAAACTATTGGCTTCAATCCAATGCAACATCGGGAAAGATCCGGTGATGGTCAAATTATGCAAACTACCGTTCGAGTAGGAATCAAAAGAGTTAAGTGAAAACCAACATGAACAACATTATCCCAGTAGAAAATGGTGTGAACAGCCAGTGATAGCATATCAATGGCAACTAACACCACAAGGGCATATAACATTCGTAACATAGCATATCAAGCATTGCATTACATTTGCATGTGTTAAATTTTTAGTATCTAGCAGTCTTTATAATGTTCGTTCCATTGCATTGCATAAACATGATAAAGAGGGGCATCTGTAGACACTCAAAATTTTGCATTCCTGTTACTAACCCTGTAAGAGGGCAAAACCGTCTTTTACCTTCCAGAGACAATCCTCGAAGTTCAAATCAAAGTCAAAGCCTCAGCGAAAACACCAGGATGTCAAGTCAAGCCCCGGTGACAACCCTGGGAAATCAAAGCAAGCCCCGACAATAATTGTAGCGTCCCCAAATTTGGGTCCCCAGAACCTCGGACCTGGTACGTTACGATACATCATTTCTATAACTATTGCAGAAGATATATACATAAATTGTTTATACAATAAACTTTTACACATAATTCCCAAGGTCTGTAACCTTAACTTAATACCTACATTCAATATCCTACATGACATACAATGTTATTTATATCCTATACTATTACCAGTTTAACTGTATAATAATTCCATCCTGGAACTTGCCTTTGCCTTTGACTGTGTCCGAAGTTTCGTCTTTAGTCTGAAATGTTTATTATAATATAGCAAGGGTGAGCAACAAGTTTGCCCAGCAAGTTTAAGTTCAAATGAAGATATATCATGATTGAAAAAATAATAAGTTGACAAACTTTCAACAATATAAATAATTGTGAAAGGATATAAATCAATTTTTATAACTGAATGACTGAGTCAATAATGAAGAATGGCCAACAATAAATATGAACAAATTTATCTGAACCAAATGGTAATGAAGGTGATCAGCCTTTCATACCTGATGAACATATGCAACATGCACTAAGTGCGAATCAATAATCAGTATAGATGTGAATAATCAACAATAATTAATCACGAACATACTTTACAATAACAACTCGAGTTTGAGTTAGAAAACTTGCCTGAACTGTCGTTTACTGCTACGCAATCTAGTTTAATCACTTTATTAAAAATACCTATTAGTTATAAGATTGATCTTTAAATTAGCATAACATACTTTATAAGTAAACTATCTAACATTTAAACACATAGTAAAATATTAGATAACCTTAACACTATACATACACAAGTCTAAACCTAGCACACACCGAGTCTTTAATAGTATACAATATAGTATACTAAATGGTTTCTCACAAACAACTAACAAATTAGCTTCTGTCTTGTTTACACTATTTTTATAGTGAGTTAGATCGGTTACTAATTCGTAGATCCCTTCCCCATATGAAAGAGTCGTTTAGCCCAGCTACTATACATCAACCATTAAAGAGTACGACTGTACTACCTTAGACTTAACACTACTGTATCATATATAAGTTCTTATTATAACTCGGTAAACTATTTACTATTTCAACAAATCAACTACCTCATTTCAGTAAATTGAAATCAATCTATCTTCTCTTCCTAACCTTATCAGTTTTCATTTCAGCAAGCTGAAACCAAACTGTCTTCCTAACATTTCAGTTTCCATTTCAGCATCCTGAATTGTTCATTTCAGGAAGCTGAAATTCCTTTTTCTCAAAAATTTCAAAATGGTGTATTATTTATCTATCCTTTGGCCAAACACATACACATATATTTCATACACAAAAACTATTTTTCTGAAATTTTTCAACTCCCTTAAGTATTTTTCAAAAATCCGTTTCTAGTTAATTCTTTAAGAAAATAACTACCTCACGCTTAAATTCAAAAATTCTCAACTCTTGACGGAATCTTATATATGTTATCGTGAGCTTCCAGTTTAAATTTCGTGGCCATCGGAGTTATACAACTCCGGTTATAGAGATTTCCGTAAGAAAAATACAAATATTAAAATAGTCATAACTTGCTCAATTTAAGTCAAAATGAGCTCCTTTTTGGACACAAGCTAGTTTATAACATATATTTTAATGTCCCAAAAGGCCTGATTTTATTTCATAACTTAAGTGGCCGAAACAGCCCATTAAATTTTAGGACAGCCTACTTTTCTTCAATTTTCAGATTTTACTTTCTTTGCTAAAATCAGTCCACACGAAAATCTATAACTCCTTTTTAAGAGATTCCACTTAGAAAAGTTAGAAGACTTACATATCTAACTCTAGAAATTGACCACACTCAAAAATTCAAAATACAAAGATAAATATGGTCGTTTGAATTTCATGTTTCGTTTTCTAAAAATCTAATTTTTCCATCTTAGTGATTTCTAAGAAAACTTCCAGATCTCTTTATTATTCAAACATCAACCACCAAAAACTAACATAATACACACCCATACATCATATACTCATGGATATACCATAATCCATTATCTATTACATCAAAATTCACCAAACATAATATTAAACACAAGTAAAGCTAAGAAAAATTTAGGCTTTCTCACTTTTGAAAAACCTAGTTCCCATTTCTTAGTTTAGATCCAACTTCAAACACTTGAATATGTTAGATTCCTACATGAATCTCAAGAAAACACATAGATTAAAGATTTTAAACTTCAAAATCATAAACCCCCCCTTTCCATCAATTCAATAAAAGAAAAGAAAATAAAGCTAGAGATTATTCTTATACCTTAGCTTCTCCCTCATCTTCTTCTTCCTAAGATTGATTAGGAAGCTATGAAACTTAGCAAAACTCTCCCCTCTCTTTCTTCCCTCTTGACCGAATTTCTTTGCTCTCCCTCTCTCTCTCTTTCTTTGCTTAGATAAATTGGAAGAATAAGATGAAAAACAAAAGAAAGAAAATATTATTTGATCTTGGTGGATTTGTAGATAGATTTGATATATCTAATCTTATCTCCCAACAACTCTCTCTCTCTCTCTCCTTATCATTGAAGAGGTTGCTTGCAAGAATAAACAAAGTGTTGGCCAAATACAAAAGTGACACCTATCAAAGTGGTTGAACCACTAAAGCAAGCACAATTATTACATACATCTCCCTTTCTCCTATCCTTCCATAACCGGCCACATGGCCCTCCTTTTGTCCAAATTTGTTTTCTTTTAAAGCTTTAATTAACTTACTTAATATCTATCATATCCCCTCCCACTTGGGCTAAAGTCTTGGGCCTTCATTTAATTCCTTTGGGCTTGCTCCTTTTTCTTAATTTACTTAGTAATAAAATGAGCTTGAGCTTCCTCCATTAATTAAATTGGGTCATCACTATACTTGCCCTATACATAATATATTGGGCTACTTATCAACTTTAATTGCTATTAAATTAAATTAGCTACCAGTCCAATCCTTAAATAAACAATTGGGCTACTTATACAATTCCTTGGGCCACAAGATCATCTTATTATTTTTCCATTCTTTGTCCATTAAATCTATTATCACTAGAACTAATGCTCAATATTTTTGATATATACATATTCTTAATTATCTTTATATACAAAATAAATATATACACATTATATAATATATATTTATTTAATCATACACATAATCCACATAATCAATCACATATTCTAATAGTTTATTAACTAAATAACCATATTTGGCTTAATGAGTTATAAAACTCACACTCACATAATCATACAAGATAACCCTTGAAGTCATTTGATTCAAATACCTAATTTATATATTAGGTCACCAAACTTTATAGGTATCGTAGTACCTTATCCTCAATATTCCATCAAACACATATAGATTCATCTAGGGTTTAGAAATTTTATAACTCATAATTCCTCTATTCTCAATCAAATAGTATACCATATAGGTTCTAATTAAAAATTTTAAATTATTCCTCTATTTCCACTCTAGGTTTTATTCCTTAACCTATATTTAATCATTTAAAATCTTATAAATTCTTGGTTTATCATAATAACCGTGGGAGGTACAGAAACCCCAGCGACAACACTGGGATGTCAAGTCAAGCCCTGGAGACAACACCGGGAGATCAAACTCAACCCCGGCAACAACACCAGGATGTCAAGGCGAGCTCCGGTGATAACCCCGGGAGATACAATCACCCCAAGGATAACCCTAGTAGGCCAAATCAACTTCGGAGACAGCCCCGAAGCATCAAATCATCCCTAGAGACAACCCTAGGAGACCAAATCAACCTCAGAGATAATCCTGAGGAAGAACAAAGTTGGTTGGGATCAAACCTCGGAGACAATCTCGAGAAAATAGTCGAAAACCTTGTCAATCTGGGAGATAACCCTTAGAAAGGTAAAATGGTCATTTTACCTACTTGATATTAAATTACATCAAAATCAAGCCAAATTGATACAAAGAGGGTCAGAAAGAGCCATAACATCAATCCCGAGTGAAAATAACACAATACAGCTCAACGGATGGACTGCAAAAAATTTAAAGATCTGGTCACGGACCCCATCTTCCAAGAGTTGGAAAAGGTCAAATCCCATGTCATTGTGTATCTCTCGAAAGGGGCTTTCTGGAAAGGTATAACACACCTCAAACGGATTCCCGAATTGAAAGTTATGAAGGTTCGAAGCAGACATTGTGTTGCTCAGAGTGCACGTACTTTGAGATGACGGGATCCACGGGAGTGGGCCCACTCGGGCAGCCGCACCTCTATCCGCGGCTGCCGCAGGTAGACCCGCTATAATTTTGGTCTATAAATAAGACCCCCCCCCCCACCTTGCAAAAAAAGAAGAAAAAAATAGAAAAACACAAAGAAACTCCGCCCATTTCGACCTTTAGCCCTACTTCTATCACAACAAACTTCAATTTTATTCTTTCAATACGTTTGCAGACGTATATTCTACAACATATCAATTTTTAACAGGTGGAAACGGAGATTTGAAGACCTTCGAGTGGCAATAAGCTCGAGGAGCAGTCCATTGTAAGTTTTTTTTACGATCAGGAGTTATTCCTTGCTTTATCATACATATGTGAACGTGTATATGAAATTTTAGCTTCTGGTTTCGTTCGGATCTCAAATCCGTGGCCTTTTTAGCTTACTTTTTAGTATATATAAGTATATATATATTTTTTTTTCTTTGTTTGCACAGCCTAGATTGTTAGTCCGTGGCTTTTACTCGCTTATATATATATATATACACCAACTTGTTTGGCTTGGATTGCTTTATTATATATATAACTAACTATATATATACTAACTTTCAATTCCGCCAAGCCTGGATTTAATCCGTGGCTTTTTATCGTGTATATATATATATACTAACTTGTTTGGCCTGGATTGCTAATTTGTAGCCTTTTCAGCTTTAATATATATATACTAACTGTATATATTAACATTTCATTCAGTCGAGCCTGGATTAATAATTTGTGGCTCTTTACAGCTTTTATAAATATATATATATATATATATAATATATATATATATATATATATATATATATATTTACATTTCAGTCGAGCCTGGATTAGAAATTCGTGGCACTTTATAACTTTTATAAATATATATATTTACATTTCAGTCGAGCCTAGATTAGAAATTCGTGACTCTTTACAACTTTTACAAATATATATATATATATATATATATATATACACACACACACACACACACATTTTAGTCGAGCCTGGATTAGAAATTTGTGGCTCATTACAACTTTTATATATATATATATATACATTTATCAGTCGGGCCTGGATTGAAAATTCGTGGCCCTATACAACTTATATATATATATATATATATATATATTCTTTATTAAATGTGATTAAATATCTGTTTTAAATATTCATTTGATATGAATATGTGCTAATGTAAATTTTGTGAATTAGATTCATCTAAATCTAGCCCTTTCTAACTTTCAAACGGTTCAAAATCGGTCAAACCGGAACCGAGAAGCTAGAATGGCTAAGATTTATTTAAATCAAGTTTTCTAGTTTTGTTAAATATTAAAGCGACTATGCGACCCTAGATCCATATCTTGTGGGAACGGAAAGCTTTGGCTACGCGCATGCGAGGAATATTTAACTGATAATCTTTTGTTTTGTGACGTCTAGAGTAGAATTTGTATTATATGTCAATATATGTGCTGTTCAGGTTTATTGATCATTTTCTGTGAGCCTAGGAATCATAGGATTAATGATCGATCACACGGTCTAAATCCGATTCCCATGATGGACAACTTCAAATTGTAAATACATCCTGCCAGTTTTTCTGTAAATGTAAATCAGATGGACCTTAAAGCGGTTATCCGAATTTAAGGTCTCCATATAGTACACTGTGGTTTATAGTGCTAGGGTCACTTTGATGGCTTTCATGCCCACAAGTAGACCAGCACTTGTATATACATTTTGTGATCGAGTGTTGACGTCGGGAAAAAAAATCCAGTCTCTTTGGACAGATCCTTTCTCTCCTCCTAAATTTTGTTGTTTTCTACCCTTATTTAGCTTATCTGTTTTATGAAGGATGAAGTTTTTTAGGAAAAGACCAACATATATCATGTCGACTATTTGAAAGATTTACAGAGTCACCACTTGGTAGATTTTGAAATGGTTGTACCAACTCAACCGAGTTTTGTTTGTTTTTTACAAGTAGGCCCAATTACTGGACACTGTCAAAACTTGGTCTTGAAACCGATATTCTTAAAGTTCGGGGGCTTGGTTAAGCGGGGGTAAGGTGTTAGGCACCCCCCGACTCCTGTGAAACACGGTACCGCATCTTTTCAATATTTCTCTTTTTTATTTGCAATGTGTTTGTATGCTGGAAGTAATTGAGCCAACGTTTGTTTGATTTGAAAGTAGTGTCTTATTTCGTTGGACCTATATATGAAGGGTTTGATTTGATTTGAAAAGTCCATTTTTTAGACAAGATACAAAAATGATGTTTTAAAAGAAGGTTTTCAAACCTTTACGCTCGCATAGGAATAGAAGCATGTTGATACTTCCATTTTATTCTTTTCAGCCTCTAGCTCGATTTAGATGTTTATTGTCAGGATGCGAAGCATCCTCGACCACAAAATATATATACAAATGACGTCCTTCTCATGGGCATGACAGCCATCAGAGTGACTCTGGCACGACAAACCATATCACTATGTTTGAGACCTTAAATCCGGCTAACCGTTTTAAGGTCCCTCGAATGTACATTTTACAGAAAAAACTGGCAGGGTATATTTGTAATGTGGAGTTGTCCATCGTGGGAATCAGATTTAGACCAGTTTGATCTTCAATCCCACGATTCCTAGGCTAACAAAAAATGGCCAAGAAAACCTGCACAACATAGATATTTACAAAAAATGCAAACTGTACTCTAGACATCGCAAAACAAAGGATTCATCAGTCAAATCCTTGCATGCGCATAGCCAAAGCTTCCCGTTCCCACTAGATATGGATCTAGGGTCGCTAGGTTGCTTTAATATCTAACAAAACTAGAAAGAAAGCTAGATTTAAATAAATCTTAGCCATTCTAGCTTCCCGGTTCTGGTTGGACCTATTTTGAATCGTTTGAAAGGTAGAAAGGGATAGATTTAGATAAATCTAAGTCCCCAAATTTATATTAAATCAAATTCATATCAAATGAATAATTGAAACAGATATTTAATCACAATGAATAGATAATATATATATACGAAAGCTGTAAAGGGCAATGAATTTCCAATTCAGGCCCGACTGGAATGTAAATATATATATATATATATATATATATATATATATATATATATATATAAAAGCTGTAAAAGAGCCACAAATTAATCCAGGCTCGATAGAATGTAAATATATATATATATATATATATATATATATATATATATATAAAGTTGTAAAAAGTCATGAATTAATCCAGGCTCGACTATATGTAAAAATATATATATATATATATATATATATATATATATATATATAAGTTGTAAAAAGTCACGAATTAATCCAGGCTCGACTGTATGTAAAAATATATATATATATATCGGTATTCGTCTCTTGTGCGAGCAGTGTTGGGTAGTGACAATAAAACATAGGTATGCGTTTGCTTAAGGTGATAGGGTATGTATGAAAGAACAATGTTTAGAAATAGAATTTGAACCTAGATAAGATGAATAGATTATTTAGGTCTTGTTCCTCAACCAGTAACAGGTCAGCTTTGCCCCTGGTTCTAGACATAGTAAACCGGGAAGAACACAATTATGAAAATATTAATCAAGCTTTAAGTGATTGGAATATACCTAGTATTTCCCCTAGAGAAATCTATCAGTCAACCTTCTTATATAGTTTTAAAACTGATTATAATGTTAAAACTATTGAAAAGGTTTACGCTATTAATAAAGAATATGAGAACTGTAGTTTATTAACCACAGATGTTACTAAAAAAATAGAAAAAGGAGTTATAACTTTATTCATATAGGATTAATTCAAGTTGTTAAACCATTAAATATTAAGGGAATTAATTCGAGTATTTATCTGTGTCTCAGAGATGCTAGATTCCTTAATTATTTCCCTAGTATTAATGGTATAATGGAATCAAGTTTGCACAATGGACCTATCCATTTTAATTGCTTTCCTGATTTCACTTTGAGTCTTACTGATCCGCATTTATTAAAAGCTTTAACTTTAAATATTAAAACATCAGGAGAAATCACTCAAACGATTGAAAGTTCTCAGGCTTTAGCTTTAATTTAGAGAATATATTATAAAACAATGAAAACTAATTTAAATGTTCATGTTCTTAATAAAAGTCCTAAATATCAAACTATTTTAATTCAAAGCAGTACTAGTAATGTTAATGTTCAGATTCCAAGGACTATTCTTTAGAAGGACGTTACTTTACCTAGTCAATGGATTTTGCCAAGTGAAATTCCTGAACAACCAGTTAATAACAATTTGATGAATGTTGAAAATGTTAAACAACTTTCTGACGGTACTGTCAAAATAAGTTTTGAACATACTAGAAGACCCTTGATTATAGAAGATTTTACTAGTTCTTCAGTTCCTTCTAAAAGAGATACTGAAATACTTTGTAATACTTCTATATAAGATATTAAAATTAAAGGTATTTTAAATCATGGTCAAACTAGTCATCCTTATTATACCACTAATGAATCAGTAGAAAATGATCAAGACCTATCTCCTACACCTTCAGAATTACCTACACAGTCAGATTTTGAAACTCCTATTAACATCAACTAAGAGTTATTACTAAAGAATTTAAATTAGATAGGAAAAATCTTGCTGAAGATTTTCATTCCAAATCTAATAAGGAAAAAGGGCATTTATTTCGTGATAACCACAGTGAAAAGGATTGAGATAAAGTCATTAATAGATGGAAAAGATTTATTAATAATGAATAGATAAACATTACTTTATTTACTTGGTATGAATGAAACTGCGGTAAATGTAATGTTTTAACTAAAAGTCAGTGGATTAAAGAAGATAAGTCAAAAGTTTCGTCTAGTCATCCTCCTCTTGAAACTGTTCTTTTATCGGTAAAAAACACTTCGGTTATTCCTAGTCCTTTTAAATTAGCCGATGGTAGTAAAGATGAGAAAAAGATTATTGAACAAAATAATTTCACTAATCAATACTTAGCAACTGTAGGAAAACAGTTAGATAAAATTGAAGAAAAGTTTGAACAAACTGTTATTCAAAAACCAGATACTAAAATAGAACAGCCTTTGTTAAGCCTTCCAAAAAATAGAGTTAGATTAGGTTTGCCTAACAAAGATAGTGAACTTACTAAAGTCATTGATAAATTATTTAAAAAGTTAAAAACTGGTGAAACTAGTGGAACTATTGCTGTCATTGATCAGGTCGAGCAGTCTGACGATGAAAGCATTAGTCAATCGGATAATTCAAAAAGTTAAAAACTGGTGAAACTAGTGGAACTATTGCTGTCATTGATCAGGTCGAGCAGTCTGACGATGAAAGCATTAGTCAATCGGATAATTCTAATTCTTTTTTCGTTCAAGAATTTAATGACCAGTTAAATAAATTAACCTTTAATAAAACCAGTATAACAAAAAATTGGTATACTAGACTTACTCCCCACTGATCTTCAGTTCGAGGAAAGGAATCTGGATAATCAATTTTCTATTTCTTCTAATAAAATTTATGAATAGAATATCGATGGTTTCAGTGAACAAGAAATATTAAATAAGTTAAATCACATGTCCATGGTAGCTAATAGTTATATCACAGCCTTTAACAATCTAGCCCAGTCTGATATTATTGAGCTAATAACTACTGGATTTACTGGCATACTTATATCTTGGTGGGAAAAACATCTCACTGAAGATACTAGGTTGGCAATAATCCATGTTGTCCAAATGGATGATGATGGCAACCCCATATTTAACGAAGATGTGGGTGTTGGCCCTCCTGATGAAGTTAATACTTTAATATTTACCATAATAAAATATTTCATTGGAACCCCTAGTAATATAACTAAAAGAATTCATGATCAGTTAAGTAATCTCACTTGTCCCACTCTAAGTGATTTTAGATGGTACAAAGATGTTTTAACTTCTCGAGTTATGATGAGAAATGATAATAACAAACCATTTTGGAAAAAGAAATTTGTTAATGGTTTGCCAAACTTATTTACTCATAAAGTCAGAGAAGAATTAAGTAAAAACTTGGGATATATTGATTATGATAACCTGACTTATGGTGACATAACTAGATATATCCAAAAGATTGGTTTAAAAATGTGTATTGATTTTAAAATAGCTAAACAAGCTGGTAAAGACAAGAATAAAGCAAAATATGAGTTAGGAACCTTTTGTGAACAATATGGTTTACCCCTAGTTGCTCCTTCTAGGAGAAAGCATCGGCATAAACATATCGAAAAACACAAAAGAAGTAAACATCATAAAAAAAACGTTCTAGTCATTCTAAAACTCAAGATAATTATTATGAAAAACCCAAGTCACATAATAAAAAATCAACACGCAAGTCAAATAAGTCTAAAAAATATGACAAAAGTAAAATTGTTTGCCATAATTGTGGGCAAAAAGGGCATTATAAAAATGAATGTAAGATAAAACAAAAATTATCTCAGTTAAACGTTTCTAATGAAGATACTGAACAACTTTTAGAATTAATAAGAATTGAGAATGACATTGATAGTAATGATTATTCTGATATTCTTTATTCTTCTAATAGCAATAATAGTAAAGCAACAGATAGCGGTACAGAGGAAGAAGTCACCTTGTGTACTGATAATTGTATATCTTATTGATGTAATAAAAGATTAAATGTTCTTAACAAAGAAGATGAAAACAATTCTTTGTTAATTGATCTAATTAGTAAAATTACAGATTTTGAGTTAAACCTTCAATATATGAAACAATTAAAGGATTTATTAACCAAGAATACTAGTAAAAATAAAATCACTAAAGGAAAAGAAAATCCTATTTTTAGTCTAAATAAAACTCTTGAAAGGTTTAAAACACCTGACAAGGAAATTAGCCTCCCTGAGTTAAACCAAGAAGTCAATAAGTTAAAAAAAGAAATTTCTTTTCTTAAAACGGAAATTTCTAATTTACGTAAAGAAATGCTTACTTTAGATGTTAAAGACCAGATTCTTTAAGTTAACGATTCATCAGCTGATGAAGATGAACCAGAGTCTTCTAACACTAAAACTGAGTCAGAATTTCTTATTACTCAAGGAAATTTCCTTAAAAGATTAAAGAATGTTACTATTCAAAAATTGTACATTTTAGTCAATCTAGTTATTGATAAAACTTTCAAAATTGAACTTCCTACTCTAGTTGATACTGGTGCAGATTTAAATTGTATCCAGGAAGGATTAATTCCTACTAAGTTTTATAAGAAAACTAGTGAAAGATTAAGATCTACTAATGGTAGTCAAACGGAGATAAAATATAAACTACCTAAAGTTCATATTTGTCAAGATAATATGTGTTTTAAAACAGCTTTTGTATTAATTCGCAATTTGACAGATAAGATTATTTTAGGATTACCATTTATATATTTATTATATCCTTTTACTACTAATGATAGCGGCTTAAGCAGTGAACATTTTGGTCAAAAGGTAATATTTAAATTTATTACTAAACCAAAAGAAAGAGATTTAAAATTTATTCAAAAAGAATATATTTCTAAATCTATTAACCTGTTAAATAGTAAAACCACTCAGTTACAATTCTTGAAAGAAGAAATTAAATATAAACAGGTTCAGAAACAACTCACTGATAACAAGGTTCAAGAAGGAATTGAAGATTTAAAAAATTACATCATTCAAAACCTTTGTTCAGATTCCCCTAATGCTTTCTGGCATAGGAAGAAATATATTGTAAGGCTACCTTATGCTAAGGAATTTAAAGAACATTTAATTCCTACTAAGGCTAGACCAATACAAATGAATCATGAACAAATGGAGCTTTATAAAAAGGAAATTAATGATTTACTTAGTAAAGGATTAATTAGACATAGTAAGTCCCCTTGGTCTTGTCCGGCTTTTTATGTTAATAATGAAGTTGAGAAAGAAAGAGGTGTTCCTCGCCTAGTTATTAATTATAAATCATTAAACAAAGTTCTCGAATGGATTAGATATCCATTACCTAATAAAGAATATCTGCTCTGTAGGTTAAGTAATGCCACAGTCTTCAGTAAATTTGATTTAAAGTCAGAATTTTGGCAAATTATTCATCTTGATGATAGGTATAAAACTACCTTCACTACTCTTTTTGGTCATTATAAATGGAATGTCCAGCCATTCGGTCTCAAGAATGCCCCTAGTGAATTTCAAAATATTCTTAATGATATTCTAAACTCCTTCAGTCATTTTATTATTGTTTACATCGATGATATTCTCGTCTTTTCTAAGTCAATTGAAGAACATCATAAACATTTGAACTCGTTCTTCAAAACAATAAAAGTCAATGGTCTTTTTTTATCCCCTACTAAATGTTGTTTTTTCCAGACTAGTGTCAAATTTCTTGGTCATGATATTCATCAAGGTCTTGTTAGACCTATCAATCGAGTTATTCAATTTGCCGATAGATTTCCTGATAAAATCACTGATAAAACTCAGCTTCAAAGATTTTTAGGATCTTTTAATTATGTTGGTAAATTCTATAAAAATCTTAGAAAAATTTTCAAACCTCTCTTTCAACTTTTGCAAGATAATCCTCCTCCATGAACAGATGATCATACTTCCATTGTCCAACAAGTTAAAAAATATGTTAAGGTTTTGCCATGCCTCAGCATCTCTAATGAATCAGCATTCAAAATTGTTGAAACTAATGCTTCTGAAGTTGGATTCGAGGGTATTCTTAAGCAAAAGTTAACTCGTACTTCTACTGAAAAAATTATTCGATTTCATTCTAGCGTTTGGAATCCAACACAGCTTAATTATAATACTATTAAAAAGGAAATTCTTTCCTTAGTATTATGTATTAATAAATTTCAAAGTGATTTATTAAATCAAAAATTTTTAGTTAGAAATGATTGCAAGTCAGCAAAATATATCCTCGAAAAAGATGTTGAAAATATTGTCGCTAAGCAAACTTTTGCTAGATGGCAAGCTCTCTTGAGCATTTTTAATTTTGATATTGAATATATTAAAGGTAGTGATAATTTTATTCCCGATTTTCTTACCCGGGAATTCATTAATTCAGGTACCCCACTTGTTTCAAAATGAGTGTGCGAGGTGGTTCTCGTGGTTTGGGTCGCCCTTCAGGCCCAAGTAATCAGCTCAAAGGTTCTTTGGTCGCTCACCCAGTAAACCCAATTCCCTCTAGTGAACTAGTAAATAAATACCAAATACTGATCCATTCCAAAGCCTTACAATACGGTTTTGGCCAGTAAACCCAACCTTATTGATCCATTTTGCACCCCTCAGCAAAATATTTCCAAAAGTCAAAATTCCCAGTACATCCATGTTTATGAAGTCAACCAATTTCATGTTGAACCTATCATGAAACCTAAAGATGTCCCAGTAATTTTGGCTACCCAGTTCTTCCCCACTGGTTGTCATTTTATTCATCTTGCTCCTTATAAATCCCTTACATTTTATAAGGATATTCTTGTTCAAACAGAGTCAATCGTCATTAAACCTATTTATGATAAGGTAGATACTTCTAGAGTCATTTTTTATATATATAAGAGCTGTAAAGAGCCACGAATTGATCCATGCTCGACTGAATGTATATATATAGTTATATATATATAAGCAGTAAAAGGGCCACGAATTTGTAATCCAGGCCGACTGAATTAAAAGTTACTATATATATAGTCAATTATATATATAATAAAGCTGAAAAGGCCACGAATTAGCGATCCAGGCCGAACAAGTTAGTATATATATATATACATAAAAACGAGTAAAAGTCACGGATCGACGATCCAGGATGTGCAAACGAAGAAAAACGTTATATATATACATATATTCACACACTAAAAAGTTAGCTAAAACGGCCACAGAACTGAGTTCCGGGCAAAACCAGAAGATGAAACTTTATATGCACGTTCACATATACGTAATAAAGTAAGAAATGTGTTCTAATCGTCAAAAAACTTTTAATGGACTATTCCATGGGCTTTTTACCAGTCAGTGGACTTCAAATGGACGTTTCCACCAGTTAATTTTTGGTATGTTGTAGAATATACGTATGCGAACGTATTGGAATAATAAAATCTAAGTTTTGAGTACTAGAAGTAGGGCTAAGGGACGAAATGGGCGGAGTTTCAAAGCATTTTTTTATTTTTATTTTTCTTCTTTTTTGCAAAGTGTGGGGGGTTTTATTTAAAGACCCGATGGTAGCGGTGTAGGCACTCGAAATTTCATTTCCCTATTAATAACACTGTAAGATTACAAAATTGGCTTTTCAAATCAACCCTGGTCTCAATACCGGGTCATCAACTCAACCCCAGTCTCAATACCAGGCAATCAACTCAACCCCGGTCTCAATACCGGGTAATCAACTCAACCCCAATCTCAATATCGGGCCGTCAATTCTACCCCGATCTCAATACCAGGTCATTAACGGTCTCAATACCGAGTAATCAAATCAACCCCGGTCTCAATACCGGGCAATCAACTCAACCCCGGTCTAAATACCGGGCCGTCAATTCAACCCCGATCTCAATACCGGGTCATCAACTTATCCCTGGTCTCAATACCGGTCAATCAAATCAACTCCGGTCTCAATACCGGGCCATCAACTCAACCCCGGTCTCAATACCAGGTCATCAACTCAATCGCGGTCTCAATACCGGGCAATTAATTCAACCCTGATCTCAATATTGGGTCGTCAACTTCAACTCCGGTATCAATACAGGGCAACCAATTCAACCCCAGTCTCAATACCGGGTCATCAAATCAATCCCGATCTCAATACCTGTAAGAACCCAAATTTTTGAGAATTATTTAATAAATAAAATTCTTATTAAATGATATGTTATGTGATATTATTGCATATGTGAGTAAGAACTATGCAATATGTGATTTTGTGTATAATAAGTATATTAGAATTATATATTTATGATATGTAAATAAATTATAGGATCAATTTATTAAAGGAAATGAGATGAGTAAATTAAAATAATTTATAATATTAAATTATTTTAATGTATAATTGGTAGCATTAAATATACTTAATTTATAACCATAGTTTTATTAAAGAAATCATATATTACATTATTGAGTGTAATATATGTGTGTTTTTATTGTAATGAATATATTATTATATTTATTACAGTTAGATTGTTGAAAACAATTTAGAAAAGGAAAAATGAAATAATTAGTTTAAGTATACAAATATTATGGTATACTTTAAATAAAAGATAATTAAAATAAATTCTATCATTGAATTATTTTAATAAAGAGAGAATATTATTTTAATAATATATGTAAATAAATTAATATAAATAATTTATAACGTGAGAGAATAAAATTATTATTTATTTTTATATGTGCATGTTTGGTGTAACATGTAATTGGGAGCTAATAGATATATATTATATATATGTATTTATTACACGAGGGAATGAAATTGTTGAGAACAATTTGTTTAAGGAATTAAAGAAGGTGTTTTAAGTATATAATATTTATATATACTTAACCCAAGAATATTAGAATAAATTCTTATGTGAATTATTTTAATAAAGGATGGATATTATATTTATTATAATATCTTAAAGTAGTAAATAAATTCTTAAAAGAATTTATGTTAGTGAGGCAAGGTTATTACATTTATTATAATATCTTAAGTATGTAAATAATTGTATTTGCATGAGAAATTATGTATGCATATTTATTTTAAAATTATAAAATAAATATGTAATTCAAGTATGTTATGTTATGTTTGATATAATTTATATATATCAAAAAAGAGTTGTAAAATGGATAAAACATTTTATATGGGTGAATTAGGAACTTGTGAGTTTAAAACCTAGTTACTAACTATTGGGTAACTCATTTATTCAATAAAAGCTTTTAAAAGGAAATTTGGTTTAATTAGTTAATTAAACTAATGGATTAATCCTTTAATTAACTCAACTCACTATTCAAAACTTAACTTCCAAGTCTTGCAAAAAACAAATTTCAAAGCCGTGAAAGAGAAGAGATGGGAGAATGTGTGGAGGTTACTCAAAAATCTTGGGCATCTAGTAGTATTGCTTACAATATTGGAAAATTGCTCCCCTTCCTCCCCCATTATTGTCGAACCCTCTCTCTCTTTCATTCCTTAGAAATTTTGAAATTTTCTATCATGGTGAAGTGTTAAACCGTGGACTTTAAGGAGCCTTTGCGAAGTTGAAATCAAGTGTTAAGCTAAATTGAAGGTAGCAAAGCTTTGATTAATTGAAGTTATGGAGCATAAGGTATAATTCCTTATTTAATTTTGAGTTTAGTTAAAGTTATAGAATATGTAATTTTCTATTGCTAAACTTGAGATATTGAAAGTTTACTAGGTTGGGAGATAATTTTTAATAAAATTTCTTCGTAAATCCAAGTGTTGATCCACGTATATCATATATGTAATTAGAATTGATTTTGAATCAAAAGAGCAAAATTTGAGATTCGTTAGTAAGCTTCAAATTTACTAAAGTTATTTTTGGACTTGGAATGTTATTTGGAATGATGAATTTAGACATTTGGTGGCTAGAATTGATTGTGTGGAGCTATAAGGAGAAGAATTATTGAATACTCACAATCAAATCTTCAAGAAATCGAACGAAAATGATAACGCACGCTTTATGTTCGTATAAATTCTATAGAGAGTAAAAATGACTAAAAATTTGGAATTTAATGGGAGCTAAGACCTTGGGCGAGTCTTAATATGTTTAGTAAGACTTATTTGTAACGCGACTTGGATTGGAATGAGTCGGGGCGAGTTTTGGATGTCAAAACAAGAAAACGAAAAATTCAAAAACTAGTGGACAGCTGCCCCTAAACAAAAAATCGGGGTTAGCTACAGTGCTCTAAAAATTCTGAGCTTTTGGGATGTTGTAGTACACTGAATAAGCTTTCTGTGGACTTTGGAACAGACTAATTCCGACTTCCGACCAAGAAGTTATGGTATTTCAAAGTAGTAGTGTCAAAACTGTCCGAAAAATTCGGTGCAGTCTCCTTGCACGAAATTTCTGCAATTTTTTGTTATGAATTTGGAAAATATTTTGGAATAAGAGTTGTAGCCCCAGAAGTTAGCTTCTCGTGGGCTCAGGAATCGCTCAAAAATGTTTTAAAAGGAAAAAGTTATGACTGTTTTAGCGAAAGAGGGTAAAGCTGAAACAAAAGTAAAAACTGTTATGAACGTAGACATTTGGCATACTGTTTGGGCTGCCTAACGAACCTGAAATGGGGGTTTCATATTTTTTAAAAATAGTCTCATATGATACGAAAAATATTTCCAAAAATGGGATCAATCCGATTAACGAGCAGCGCATACGAAATTCACAAAGTAGCGGATTTGGTATGCGAGGGCCTAAGCAGTGTCAACACTGTTGGGCAGCTGGGCGTGCGGTGCCGCGCTGCTGGGCAGCTGCCTGACATCCTTTTTGAGGCCTGTTTTGATAGGTTTTCATGATTTGTTTTCGTAGTTTAAAATTTTTCTAAAATACTATGACATGAGGTCTATAACAAGCCCGAAATTTTTCTGTTATACAACTTATGATTTGAAAATTAAAAATGAGCGAACATGCATGTCAGAACTAAAATTTGGGCGACGCCGAGCGATTTTGACGTTCGACGTTCCAAATCGCGTTTCGGCGAAATAATAAGTCATAATAAATCTAATAATGTCTTACGAGACAAGATTTGACTATAAATGATATTTTATGCCGAGAAACTTTCTTTCGGGCATAAATAAAGCAATAAAAATATGTAATAAATATAAATTTACATATTTAAGCGAAATAAAAACCAAGGATGCCTATAAAATTATTTTGTGGTGCAACGAAGAGCGAGAGACCTGTAAAAATTTATATTAATCATAAAAATAATATTTTGAGATTTTCGAAGTTCAAAATGAGATTTTTGAGCTAAGATATATATAACGGTATATATATATATATGTATAATTAATATATATATATATATATATATACATATATACATATAGTGAAAATGTGAAACAAAAAGCGTGGAACCGTTAAAAGTAATATAATGGTCCTAAGAGTAATGGAACGAATGTTTTCGGAATTCGAAACGAAGATTTTGAATAAAGAATTTCCTAACGAATATATATATATATATATATATATATATATATATATATATAATATAAATATTTATATAGTAAAAATGCGAATATTCGTAAAACGAGAAATGAAGCAAATGTGCGGACATGATAAAATATTTTTAAATGAGTTAATGATCTGAGTTAACTCATGAGTGGACAAAAAGTTATAAAAATTATTTAAATCAAGAAATAATATAGTAAATTGAATTTTTACTATAAAAGATATATAATATCTGTTTAAGACCTGAATTCACAAATAAATGCAAAAGATATTCCTAAAGCGGAATATAAATGATTTAAGCTTCGATATGTAAAATATTTACATGTTAAAATGTGAGGGGCCTTTATTTGACTTAAAAAGATTAAAACGAATTAAGTTTTTAAATAAACTAATATTCGTTTTGAATAAGAATGATTAATGTTAGTTTGTATAAAACTAATAATTATTATTGTTGAATATACATGCATATTTGGCGACATATTTAGTTATCTAATATGTGTGTGCATTTAATAATAATTCTGTAGGAATTGTGGAGAAACTCTAAGTTAACTTTTAGCGGTAATCTCTAATCAAGGCATGTTTTTCAGTTCTGTTATGTTTGTGGATTGTATGTGATTATATGGTGAGTTGTATACCATGTTTATTAAATTGTTAAGGTTAAAGTATGACTAAGTCAATTGGGTTATGGAACTCAATTACTATATGTAATCTGTGATAGCATGCGTTGTATGAGAATGTAATACGTAAAAAGGCATGTATAAATGTATTGCATGAAATTATAGAACTGTGATATGTCTAGTAGAAGATTTATTGATGCATGTAGAATATGCATAGTAAAGAAAGTATGTTGCATATAGAGTTGTGTGTTATGTGAAACATGATAGACTGTTAAATTTGCTGGGCCGTCGAGCTCAATCTTGCAAACATAAATATTTTGCAGGTTAATGATGTTATGCAATATTACTTGCTATTCGGATGAAGAAGATTGATGGATGTGCGAAATGGATACATTTCCTTACCTTAGAAATGGTAGAAACCTATGTTTGATAGTTTTGATATATATAATCAACAACTATGTATAGTTTAAAATATTCAATAACGAATATTCGTGTTAGATGTATTGTAATGAATATTTTATTTAAATAAAGTAATATAGTGACATTACTATATAAGAAAGAATTAATATTGAGTTATATATATATATATATATATTAATATAACTCCGATAAGAGAAATTGATAAATGAATATGATTTCATTATAAAAGAGAATCGTAAAGGATAAGATTCAGGGAACGAATGAATGGAATAAAAGAAAAAAAAATTATTCCGCATTTTTAGTTATTTTAACATTAAATAATGTTTTAAAAGCTAGAACAAGATAGTATTAACGCAAAAAGATCGAGAAGCGAAATAGACCCGATTTTGGGGTCATTACAGTTGGTATCAAAGCTAAGGATTATAAACCCTACGTAAGTGAACCTTAGGCTATAATCGTAAATAAGGTAGATGAAAAAAGAAGAAGAAGTTAAGTTTAAGTAGTGGTACAGTCGTACTCTTTAATGGTTGATGTATAGTATCTGGGCTAAACGATCCCGTCAGAGAGCGACGGTTAATACGAACTAGCAACCGATCTAACTCATTGTGTAAGACAGTGTAGACGAGACGGAAAACTAGTTTATTGGTTGTTTGTGGAAAACCACTCAGCTTACTATATTGAACGCTGTTAGAGACTCGCTGTGTACCGAGTATAAAGTTATGAATACGTATGATGAAAAGGGTGATTCTTTTCACATACGTATCTGTATAGGATGAGTTAAGTCCTAGAAATACAAGAAGATTCAAAGAAAAATAGTAAAAGGTAAGAAGTAAAGGAACAGGGGACACCTGATTCTAATAATCATAAAATAATATGATTAGAGAAGAAAGAAAGAAGATTGTAGAAATTAAGCGATTATAGAATAAGAAAGAATCATAATATAACACGATTAATCTGGTCAAGTCAAAGAAAGACAGATAATCAATTAAATGATTGAAAATTTATAGCGAAATGGCTATATGGAAATGGTGCTATGTAATAGTACAAGAATAAAACTCGAAAAGACTTATGAATGATGAAATAAAAATTAAATAAAATTTGTATTGAGCAAAGAACAAAATAAGATTTAATGAGATTAGGTGGGATTTCAATTGAGGACTCGTGTGGTAGCTGAGTTGTACAATCCTTTGTATGGGCGGGGGTTTTATGCTTGCACTTAGTTTATCACATTGATAACCATTGAAATAGCGGTGTCGCGCTATCGATATACATATGGTGGGAAGGTGATTCTTTTCTCATATTTATATTTGATAGTTAGAGAAAAGTAAGAATAGGTGCAAGTTTATAAAACTCATGCTTATGATAAGTTTGTGACTCATAATCATATGGTATTTTGAACCCCTAAGCGTATGGATAGTCCCTGATTGGTTCTTGGACTACGTATTGCTAGGAAAAGTTCCTAAACTCATATTTTTATGACAAGTTTCTAAACACATATTGTGTGATAAGTTTAATGAACTATCTCAGGGTATAGGGTTAGTTTAATATGGTGGGAGTTAATGGTGTTAGAGATGAGCAGAATTGTATAGTGAAGTGTTTGAAAATAGTTAAAGTGGATGAAAAAGAAATGGATATTCTCAAATCTACTAGTTATGCTAGATTGCGAAATTTATTAGAATCGTGCTGACAATCGCACTATTGTATTTTTTTTGAAAAATATATTGGGTCAAATTGTTGAACCAATAAGTTTTAAAAAAGTTTGATGGTTTCTTATGGCTACGCAAATTGTTTCGGCTAGACAAATGGTTTGAAAAATATCAAAATATATTTTATATAGTCATTAATCCATCATTAATATGATGTAGATATGACAAATGATGGAGTCATTAATGCAGCTTAACCTAGTGTTGGATGTGATCTAAGGATCGTCAACCCACTATGATATGATGTGGTATGACAAAGTCATAAAATGACGACATTCTCAACGGGTTGTTGAAAACAGTGCGGTACTATACGTCATAAAATGATTTTCAGTATTTTTAACAATTAAAGAGGTGTTGATGCCATTTGAATCGGCTAGACACAAATTCAGATGTTGTTTATGTTAACCATTTTGAACTGTCCAACTAAATTGATTGAGTATGGACTCCAGATTGAGTAAGAACTATTCTATAATGGGATTATTTTATACTGCGTCCTGGGGACGACAAAGAGGAACTGAAATAATTGTTCCGCCTAGATAGTGTTGACCAGCACAGAACATCCAAATAGAAAATTATGTTTGCGCAAAATAGCGGCAAAGATATTATGGGTCAACACAGGGCATAAATAGGATGATCACCTATATGTCCGTAAGATATGTCAGTTTGCAGATAAATGTCTGACGAATCCTTTTCAGAAACAAAGTTTATGGTCTTTATGACTTTATTATGATACAGAAAGTTTTTTTAAGTGAATCTTTTGGATTCTTGAATTATTCATATTGCTTCACAATTATTGATCAATTGTGGAGAATTTCTATTTTCTGGAGGTTGGGTATAGAAATAATGAAATTTCTTAGAGGAATGACAATGAGAATTAAATAATACTCGTAACATAATCGAGTTTAAATAGCAATTATGAATTGAAATGAATAAGAATTGATTGAGGAAAGGAAAGAAGATAAATGATATTACACCTAAAGAAATGGTACGTTGAAATGATACAACGATATGGTTATGAGAAAGAATAAGATTTAAACCGATTAAGAAGGATTCGGTATTGTGATTCCGGGGACGGAATTCTTATAAGCGGAGAAGAATGTAAGAATTCGAATTTTTGAGAATTATTTAATAAATAAAATTCTTATTAAATGATATATTATGTGATATTATTGCATATGTGAGTAAGAACTATGCAATATGTGATTTTGTGTATAATAAGTATATTAGAATTATATATTTATTATATGTAAATAAATTGTAGGAGCAATTTATTAAAGAAAATGAGATGAGTAAATTAAAATAATTTATAATATTAAATTATTTTAATGTGATAATTGGTGGCATTAAATATACTTAATGTATAACCATGGTTTTATTAAAGAAATCATATATTACATTATTGAGTGTAATATATGTGTGTTTTTATTGTAATGAATATATTATTATATTTATTACAGTTAGATTGTTGAAAACAATTTAGAAAAGGAAAAATGAAATAATTAGTTTAAGGATACAAATATTATGGTATACTTTAAATAAAAGATATTAAAATAAATTCTATCATTGAATTATTTTAATAAAGAGAGAATATTATTTTAATAATATATGTAAATAAATTGATATAAACAATTTATAATGTGAGAGAATAAAATCATTATTTATTTTCTATATGTGCATGTTTGGTGTAACATGTAATTAGGAGCTATAGATATATATTATATATATGTATTTATTACGTGAGGGAATGAAATTGTTGAGAACAATTTGTTTAAGGAATTAAAGAAGGTGTTTTAAGTATATAATATTTATATATACTTAACCCAAGAATATTAGAATAAATTCTTATGTGAATTATTTTAATAAAGGAGGATATTATATTTATTATAATATCTTAAAGTAGTAAATAAATTCTTAAAAGAATTTATGTTAGTGAGTCAAGGTTATTACATTTATTATAATATCTTAAGTATGTAAATAATTGTATTTGCATGAGAAATTATGTATGCATATTTATTTTAAAATTATAAAATAAATATGTAATTCAAGTATGTTATGTTATGTTTGATATAATTTATATATATCAAAAAAGAGTTGTAAAATGGATAAAACATTTTATATGGGTGAATTAGTAACTTGTGAGTTTAAAACCTAGTTACTAATTATTGGGTAATTCATTTATTCAATAAAAGGTATTAAAAGGAAATTTAGTTTAATTAGTTAATTAAACTAATGGGTTAATCCTTTAATTAACTCAACTCACTATTCAAAACTTAACTTCCAAGTCTTGCAAAAAACAAATTTCAAAGCCGTGAAAGAGAAGAGATGGGAGAAGGTGTGGAGGTTACTCAAAAATCTTGGGCATCTAGTAGTATTGCTTACAATATTGGAAAATTGCTCCCCTACCTCCACCATTATTGTCGAACCCTCTCTCTCTTTCATTCCTTAGAAATTTTGAGATTTTATATCATGGTGAAGTGTTAAACCGTGGACTTTAAGGAGCCTTTGCGAAGTTGAAATCAAGTGTTAGGCTAAATTGAAGGTAGCAAAGCTTGGATTAATTGAAGTTATGGAGCATAAGGTATAATTCCTTATTTAATTTTTAGTTTAATTAAAGTTATAGAATATGTAATTTTCTATTGCTAAACTTGAGATATTGAAAGTTTACTAGGTTGTGAGATAATTTTTATGAAATTTCTTCGTAAATCGAAGTGTTGATCCACGTATATCATATATGTAATTAGAATTGATTTTGAATCAAAAGAGCAAAATTTGAGATTCGTTAGTAAGCTTCTAGTTTACTAAAGTTATTTTTGGACTTGGAATGTTATTTGGAATGATGAATTTAGACACTTTGTGGCTAGAATTGATTGTGTGGAGCTATAAGGAGAAGAATTATTGAATACTCACAATCAAATCTTCAAGAAATCAAACGAAAACGATAACGCACGCTTTATGTTCGTATAAATTCTATAAAGAGTAAAAATGACTAAAAACTTAGAATTTAACGGAGCCAAGACCTTGGGCGAGTCCTAATATGTTTAATAAGACTTATTTGTAGCGCGACTTGGATTGGAACGAGTCGGGACGAGTTTTGGATGTTAAAATAAGAAAATGAAAAATTCAAAAACTAGTGGACTGCTGCCCCTAAACAAAAAATTCGGGGTTAACTACATTGCTCTAAAAATTTTAGGCTTTTAGGATGTTGTAGTACACTGAATAAACTTTCTGTGGACTCCGGAACGGACTAATTCCGACTTCCGAGCAAGAAGTTATGGTATTTCAAAGTAGTCGTGTCAAAATTGTCCGAAAAATTCGGAGCAGTCTCCTTGCACGAAATTTCTGGAATTTTCTATTATGAATTTGGAAAATATTTTGGAATAAGAGTTGTAGCCCCGGAAGTTAGCTTCGCGTGGGCTCATTAATCGCTCTAAAATGTTTTAAAACGAAAAAGTTATGATTGTTTTAGCAAAAGAGGGTAAAGTTGAAACAAAAATGAAAATTGTTATGAACGTACACTTTTGGCACACTGTTTGGGCTGCCTAACAAACCTGAAATGGGGGTTTCATATTTTTTTTTAAAAATAGTCTCATATGATACGAAAAATATTTCCAAAAATAGGATCAATCCGATTAACGAGCAGCGCATACGAAATTCGCCAAGTAGCGGATTCGATATACGAGCGCCTGAGTAGCGTCAGCACCGCTGGGCAGCAGCGTGCGCGCGCGTTGGGCGTGCGGCGCCGCGCTGCTGTGCAACTTCCTGACATCCTTTTTGAGGCCTGTTTTGATAGGTTTTCATGATTCATTTTCGTAGTTTAAAATTTTTCTAAAATACTATGACATGAGGTCTATAACAAGTCCGAAATTTTTCTGTTATACGACTTATGATTTGAAAATTAAAAAAGAGCGAACATGCATGTCAGAACTAAAATTTGGGCGACGCGCCGAGCGATTTTGACGTTCGACGTTCCAAATCGCATTCCGGCGAAATAATAAGTCATAATAAATCTAATAATGTCTTACGAGACAAGATTTGACTATAAATAATATTTTATACCGAGAAAATTCCTTTCGAGCATAAATAAAGCAATAAAAATATGTAATAAATATAAATTTATATATTTAAGCGAAATAAAAACCAAAGTTGCCTATAAAATTATTTTATGGTGCAACGAAGAGCGAGAGACCTGTAAAAATTTGTATTAATCATAAAAATGATATTTTGAGATTTTCGGAGTTCAAAATGAGATTTTTGAGCTAAGATTTATATAGCGGTATATATATGTATTTTTAATATATATATATATATACACACACACACACATATAGTGAAAATGTGAAACAAAAAGCGTGGAACCGTTAAAAGTAATATAATGGTCCTAAGAGTAATGAAACGAATGTTTTCGGAATTTGAAACGAAGATTTTGAACAAAGAATTTCCTAACGAATATATATAAATATATATAGTGAAAATGCGAATATTCGTAAAACAAGAAATGAAGCAAATGTGCGGACATGATAAAATGTTTTTAAATGAGTTAGTGATCTGAGTTAACTCATGAGTGGACAAAAAGTTATAAAAATTATTTAAATCAAGAAATAATACAGTAAATTGAATTTTTACTATAAAAAATATATAATATCTGTTTAAAACCTGAATTCACAAATAAAGACAAAAGATATTCCTAAAGTGGAATATAAATGATTTAAGCTTTGATATGTAAAATATTTACATGTTAAAATGTGAGGGCCTTTATTTGACTTAAAAAGATTAAAACGAATTAAATTTTTAAATAAACTAATATTTGTTTTGAATAAGAATGATTAATGTTAGTTTGTATAAAACTAATAATTATTATTGATGAATATACATGCATATTTAGCGACATATTTAGTTATCTAATATGTGTGTGTATGTAATAATAGTTCTGTAGGAATGGTGGAGAAACTCTAAGGTAACTTTTAGCGGTAATCTCCAATCAAGGCAAGTATTTCAGTTCTAATATGTTTGTGGATTGTATGTGATTATATGGTGAGTTGTATATCATGTTTATTAAATTGTTAAAGTCAAAATATGACTAAGTCAATTGGGTTATGGAACTCAATTGCTATATATGATCTGTGATAGCATGTGTTGTATGAGAATGTAAAACGTAAAAAGGCATGTATAAATGTTTTGCATGAAATTATAGAACTGTGATATGTCTAGTAGAAGATTTATTGATGCATGTAGAATATGCATAGTAAAGAAAGTATGTTACATATAGAGTTGTGTGTTATGTGAAACATGATACACTATTAAATTTGCTGGGCCGTCGAGCTCAATCTTGCAAGCATAAATATTTTGCATGTTAATGATGTTATGCAATATTACTTGCTATTCGGATGAAGAAGATTGATGGATGTACAAAATGGATACATTTTCTTACCTTAGAAATGGTAGAAACCTATGTTTGATAGTTTTGATATATGTAATCAACAACTATGTATAGTTTAAAATATTCAATAAAGAATATTCGTGTTAGATGTATTGTAATGAATATTTTATTTAAATAAAGTAATATAGTGACATTACTATATAAGAAAGAATTAATATTGAGTTATATATATTAATATAACTCCGATAAGAGAAATTGATAAATGAATATGATTTCATTATAAAAGAGAATCGTAAAGGATAAGATTCAGGGAACGAATGAATGGAATAAAAGAAAAAAATTATTTTGCATTTTTAGTTATGTTAACATTAAATAATGTTTTAAAAGCTAGAACATGATAGTATTAATGCACAATATCGGGAAGAGAAATAGACCCGATTTTGGGGTTGTTACAATACTGGGCAATCAAATCAACCTCGGTCTCAATACCGGGCCATCAACTCAACCCCGGTCTCAATACCAGGTCATCAGGTCAGCCCCGATCTCAATTCGGGAGGTACAGATCAGCCCTGGTCTCAACCCGGGAAGTACAGATCAGCCCTTGTCTCAATCCAGGAGGTACAAATCAGCCCCGATCTCAACCCAAGAAGTACAGGTCAGCCCCGATCTCAACCCGGGAAGTACAGATCAGCCCTGGTCACAACCCGGGAGGTACAGGTCAGCCCCGATCTCAATCCGAGAAGTACAAGTCATCCTCGATCTCAACCCGGGAGGTACAGGTCAGCCCCAGTCTGAACCCGAGAAGTACAAATCAGCCCCGGTCTCAACCCGGGAGGTACAAATCAGCCTCGATTTTAACCCGGGAAGTAAAGCTCAGTCCTGGGCTCAACCCGGGAAGTATAGAGCAACTTCGGAGACAACCCCGAAGCCTCACAACATCTCTAGAGGAAAGCCTGGAGTGACCAAGTCAGCCTCAAAGACAACACTGAGGACAAACAGACTCGAATGAGATCCAAGTCTTGGAAACAACCCCAGGAAGTCAGTTGAAGGCCATGCCGACACTGAAGGCAACCCCGAGAGGGATAAAACCGTCATTTTACCAACTTGAAGCTGATTCAGTCAAACTCCAGTCGAATTGATGCCACCAAGGCCATTTTTCTTGCTAAAATGTATTGCAGTTCGCTATATATATATATATATATATTTATACATATACTCATCTTCGTTTAACCTCATAGCATCTCTTCATGTGAAATTTTATTTCCTTAATAAAATTTTATATGTACCAATTTAACATTTCTTACACTATTTAGTTCACATCAAATTTATAGTTATCGTAATACCTTATTCTTAACATTCCTTCAATTACATATAATTCTGTTCTAGGGTTTGGAATTTTGTAACCCATATTTTCTTTATTATCATTCAAATAGGAAACCATATAGGTTTTATTTAAAAATTTTAAATAAATCCTCAAATTCTCATCTAGGTTTTATTCTTTAACCTTTATTTTAATCATTTAAGATTTTATAATTTTTCTTGTTGTCACATTCACCCCTTCTTCTAAGAATTTCATCCTCGAAATTACAGTCTACCAGTCACCACCCCTGTTATTCATCAAAACTAGGTTTTCATATAGCCTTTATCTGATTTCATGCTTAATTTAATGAGTACATATTGCTTCATTCTATGAGGAGCTCTTCTATTATCACATTCTTCCATGACTTCTCTCTAAGGAGTTAAAACTTTTATATCGGGCTGAGGGGTCATATAGACGGTGAACTCTCAGGTTTAACGATATTCACCGTAACCAAATCTGTTAAACATGTTGTACTTGGTATGTTTATAATCAGGAAGAAGGTAAACTGCCGACACGGGTACGTTAGGTTTTTAATCTATTGTACCTTAGTTCTCAGAACGACTGTATACGTTCAAGGATTGGAATATATCATCCAACCAGTATATCCCCAATTTTCAGGGTTGTTCACCTCAGTTTTAACATCAGAGTCCGTACCAAATTAATTTGGTTTGGAATAAATTCTCAAAGAGATACTTGAATCTTTATAAACATTTGTCTAGCTGAATCAATTAGCTTAAACGTATACCAATAATTCGAATATCAATCGAAACATGTGTCTGGACAAATCTAATTGGCACTTATCTTTTCTTTAAAATTCTAAAAATCATTTTATGGCATCATGATACCGCAGTTTGATGATTTTATCATACTACATCGTACCATAGTGGGCTGACGATCCTTAGATCACATCCAACACTAGGAAATTCTGCATTGATAACTCCGTCATTTTTATCATTTCAACATCAGGTCCCATGATGAATCGATGATATATAAAATAAATTTTGATATCTCAAATTATTTTTGTCTAGCCGAAACAATTAGCGTAAACTCTTTTTTAAACAGCTGAAAACCATTGAAAAATCATTTCTAGTGCTAATCAGTTTTCATGTTTTCTTTTACTTTATTAATTCTTTTAAGCCTTCTAAAACACCATAAACATAACAACTCTTCACAACAGACCCAAACCACCCTCAAAAATCTGCATAAGCCATGCTCAAGGGTCTCAAGACATAAAACCGTACTTTCCATATTTTTCACATCATATAATCAATTTAATTCATTTAATCATAACTAGACTATTTTCATGAAAAATATCTAATCAGTTCCAAAAATATTTCTTTTCTGGGATTTGACAGAATATAGCTCCATATTGAACATATAGTTTTACACAGAATTTGCAAAATACATTTACTATATTTAAATAGTCCATAATAGCTAAATATTCTCAGATTTTTCATAAATCGTGATTAGCTCCAAAAATTTTAAAATTTTCAGAGTAGGCTCCTGTTATACACACGTACTTCCAGTAAACATTTCATAATTTTTGGACTTATACACAGTGAGTTATTTGAGTAGTTTTCCAAAAATAGTCCTTAGCCGTAAAATCCATAACTCTCAAATCGTGTGACCAAAAATTCTCAATATTTTTCAGGACCTTCATAACTTCTGATATTAGTACTGTAATTTTTTTCAGAATTTTATAAAACATAAAAAGTGGACTAAAATGCCCTCGTTGCTGACTGGTCCAAAATAGTTTCAAGAAAATGGGACTATTTTTACCAAAACTCACACCACGACTTTTAGAAACGGGATTTTTGTGTTCTACCACTTGAGTTTAGTAGCCAACACCTATATCTAGCACCTCTCTTCGACGGATCGCGAAAAGAATATGTAGATCAAAAACGGTGAACAATCAAAGCACCTAAAAGTTAGGGTTTTATAAACTAAAAAATTTATTTTTCTTTTCTTTTGATTTCCAAATAAATTAACACCCAATATGGGTAAATCCATACTTGAATATATATAAAACATATAGATGAAAGAGTTTTATACATCCATGTCAAAAACTCCTTTCATTAAAGCACTAAAAGAAACTAAAATAAATTTAGGAAATAAATTTTATACATTTACTTTGATTTTTCTTCTTCTTCTTCTTCTTTTTCTTTTCTCCAATGGAGATTCTTCTCTCCTTTTCCCCCAAGAAGGCTGCCGTTCACTTTTCCTGTTTCTTTTCTTTTCCTTCTCTCTCTCACTTTCTTTTTCTTTCTTATTTCTTATCTCTTTCTTTCTTATCTTTTTTTTTTTTACTCTTGTCCGTTCAAGTGACTTGCTTATCTCCTCATATCCAATTCATGCTGCTTGTAAGTAATCTCTAAAGTGTTGGCCCAATAGTTGATTAACACCTCAAAAGTAGCTTACTTACTAAAGTGATATCAATCATCACATTTTCCTCCTTTACTCCACTCCAACAATTTCGGCCACATGGCCTTGTACATTCAACAATTAATTTGTTTTATTTTAAGCTTATATAATGACTAAAATCTCCCTTTTTAAATGGGCTAAACTTTGGGCTTTTAATTAAATGCTTATTGGGCTTGCACTTTTATTATTTTGCTTACTTACAAAAATAAACTTGGGCTTACTCTATTAATTCAATTGGGCCATTATTATATTTGGACTTCCTAACTACAAGGTTTGGGCCATAATAATTAATATTGTCGATTATCTTAAATTATATTTTACCCTAATTATTTAATTAGGATTTTTCATGTACTCAATTGGAATTTAAATAATTACTCAAGTACATTTAATTTTTTAACCCAATTAAATTACTTTAATTAGGTTATAAAATTAATTAATTGAAATATATAAAATATATATCTTGTGGTTAGTATATATTTTTATATACTAACATTCTCCTATATTATAACCCCTTAGGCTATTTAATTATCATACCTAATATATATATTAGGTTACATAATTTTATTCTTAATTCTCTTTATATACAAAATAAATGTATACACAGTATATAATTTATATTCATTTAATAACATACATAGTTCACATAAATCATAACATATTCCACTTTAAATCTCCAATTTTGACTTTTCTCTATAAAAAGTCAACTGTTTACTTTGACCAAAAAGTCAACCCTTATACATTTTGTGTTTATTGTCCTTTCTGACTAAACTTGACGTTCCGGATGCAACCGAGCAGTCCGTGCTTCAAAATTCTATCTCTAACTCAAATTTTGAGTTTTAACTTACTTCATTTTTTTGCTAATCATATTAGCTAATCACTTTATACTTATTTCTCTTCTTATTTACCAGTCAAGGCCAACGTTCAAGCTATGTTAATTCCTAACATAGTTTCATCTTGATTCTCATATCCTTAACTTAATTCATCATTCTTCTTGCTAAAATGTATAGCAGTTTGCTAAGTATATATATATATATATATATATATATATATATATATACATATCCTCATCTTCGTTTAACCTCATAGCATCTCTTCATGTAAAATTTTATTTCCTTAATAAAATTTCTACATGTACTAATTTAACATTTTTTACACTATTCAGTTCATATCAAATTTATAGGTATCGTAATACCTTATTCTTAACATTCATTCAATTACATATAATTCATTTCTAGGATTTGAAATTTTGTAACCTATATTTTCTTTATTATCATTCAAATAGGAAACCATATAGGTTTTATTTAAATCCTCAAATTCTCATCTAGGTTTTATTCTTTAACCTTTATTTTAATCATTAAAGATTTTATAAATTTTTGGGTTGTCACATTCACCCCTTCTTCTAAGAATTTCATCCTCGAAATTACAATCTACTAGTCACCACTCCTGTTATTTATCAGCACTAGATTTTTATATAACCATTATTTGATTTCATGCTTAATTTAATGAGTACATAGTGCTTCCTTCTATGAGAAGCTCTTCTATTATCACATTCTTCCATGACTTCTCTCTAAGGAGTTAAAACTTTTTATATCGGGCTGAGGGGTCATATAGACGGTGAACTCTCAAGTTTAACGGTATTCACCGTAACCAAATCTGTTAACCATGTTGTACTTGGTATGTTTACAATCAGGAAGAAGGTAAACTGCCGATACGGGTACGTTAGGTGATTAATCTATTGTACCTTAGTTCTCAGAACGACTGTATACGTTCAAGGATTGAAATATATCATCCAACCAGTATATCTCCAATTTTCGGGGTTGTTCACCTTAGTCTTAATATCAGAGTCCGTACCAAAATAATTTAGTTCGGGATAAATTCTCAAAAAGATACTTGAATCTTCATAAACATTTGTCTAGCTGAATCAATTAGCTTAAACGTATACCAATAATTCCACTATCAATCGAAACATGTGTCTGGCCAAATCCAATTGACACTTATCTTTTTTTAAAAATTCTAAAAATTATTTTATGACGTCATGATACCGCACTGTATTCACAGTCCGTTTGATGATTTTGTCATTTTATGACTTTGTCATACTACATCGTACCATAGTGGGCTAATGATCCTTATATCACATCCAACACTAGGAAATTCTGCATTGATAACTCCATCATTTTTATCATTTCAACATCAGGTTCCATGATGAATCGATGATATATAAAATAGATTTTGATATCTCAAATTATTTTTGTCTAGCCGAAACAATTAGAGTAAATTCTTCTTTAAACAGCTGAAAACCATTGAAAAATCATTTCTAGTGCTATCATACCGCAACAGGTAACGACGAGTTAGTGGTACGAAGCCCACTTCTACACAATTGTAACCATATGTTACTGATAACAAAAATTCATTTTATTTCGAAAGGTAGATCAGTGCGAATTTAGCTTGATGTCAAAAATTTGAAGTCTAGCACATTTAGAAGATTTGGAATACCTATGCTTCCACCATCAACTTCACTTGCTCTAATGATCAATTGCTTAGTAATTCTATCTATTAAAAATCCTCAATTCTTTATCAATAACTTTTCTATACCCTAGTATAGTTCATCAAACATACCACACATTAGGAGTTTAGGAACTTTCCACAATAATATAGTTTTAGGAACTTATCCTAGTCAGACCAAAGTCGTCTATTCGCTGAGGGGTTCCACCATACGATTATGAGTCACGAACTTACCATACGTATGAGTTTAAAGAACTCGCACCTAATCTTATATTCTCTACCTATCCGTCATACATATGAGAAAAGAATCACCTTCTCAACATACATATAGCGAATAGCGCGACACAACATTTCAATGATTATCAATGTGATAAACTAAGTAGTCGTTAGACCTAGCGCCCATACAAAGGTTTGTACAACTCGGCCATCACATGAGTCTTCAGTTGAAATCCCACATAATCTTAACTTTCTCTTTACTCAATACGAATTTTATTTAATCCGTATATCACCTTTTTCGACTCTTTTGAGTTTAACTCGTACTATTTCATAGTACCATATTCGTATAGCTATTCTACTATAAAGTCTTCAATCAATAGATTGATTATCTGTCCTCTTATGACCTCATCAGATCACGTTGTGATCTTTTCTTATAATCGTGTTATATTACGATTCTTTCCAATCTTAGAATCATTTTATTTTACGATCTTCTTTTTCTTTAATCATATGATATTATGATTTTACACTTTTCATCCTATAGACTTTGTCTATTTATTACCACTTTTCATCGTTATTATTGGAGTTAGGTAACTCCAAATTCTTATCATATAATTCTTCAAGATTCTTCTTTGAATCTTATTTATCTTCTCCTTTAATTAATAATTAATTTACCAAATTCATATCTTAGCACTTAAACTTTATTTGAGTTTATTCCTTATCCTCATGTCTGTAGTTATAGCCTAAGGTAATCCTACCTAAGGTTTATAACTTACAGTTCTGATACCAACCTGTGACGCCCCCAAATCCGGGTCCCAATAACCTCGGACTTGGTACGTTACGGTACTTCATTATCATACATATTCTATCATCTAATGCGGAATAATAAACATATATTGTTTATTTCACATAATTCTGTGACATTTTCCCATGTTTATTAACCTTAACTTAATACATACCTTCAACATTACAAAAGGTTTACATAAGATAACTAAATAGTTATTCGCATCACAATCTATTATTGTACTTTACTCTTGTCTGTGTTCTTCTTCAAGTCTTCGTCTTAATTTGTAATTTTGTTATCATGAAATAGCAAGGGTGAGCAACAATTTTGCCCAACAAGTTTAAGTTCAATGAAGATATATCATGATTGAAAGAAAGAATAAGCTTTCAAGTTTTCAACAATATAATAATTTTGAATGAGCATGAATCAACATGTCAATAATTGAATGACTGAATCAATAAGGTTTAATGTCAACAAGGACCATGAACAATTTTATCTGAACCTTATGGTAATGAAGGTGATCAGCCTTTCATACCAGATGAACATATACAACATGCACTAAGTGCGAATCAATAATCAGTATAGACGTAAATAATCATCAATAATCATTCACTAACATGCTTTAAAATATAACTTGAGTTTGAGTTAGGAAACTTGCCTGCATAGTCGATTACCGCTACGCTATTTAATTTGTTCTCTTTATTGAAAAGACCTATCAGATATAAGATTGATCTTTCAATTAGCACATCATACTTTATCTCATAACATCTTTACTTTATAAGTAAACTAATACTTAAACACATAGTTAAATATTAGATAACCTTAACACCATACACATACTCAAGTCTAAACCTAGCACACATCAAGTCTTTAATAGTATTCAATATAGTATACCGAGTGGTTTCCCACAAACAACAAACAAATTAGTTTCCGTCTCGTCTACATTATTTTCATAGCGAGTTAGATCGGTTGCTAATTCGTATATACCTCCACTCACTGAAAGAATTATTTAGCCCAGCTACTATACATCAACTATTGCAGAGTACGACTGTACTACTTTAGACTTATCTTTTACTCACTTATAATCTCATCATCATATATTAACTTGTCTAACCTTCAATCACAAAGTTAAGTATTAGACATTACACTTTAGTCTTAGTATTATCATTATACTTTGATAATCTTTTCATCACGTCATAACTTATACTTATTCTTATAAATTTTTCCCTTTTTATGTTATCTTAGTAAGCTAGATAACCTTTCAGTAAACTGAAATACCATTTCAGTAAACCAGATTATATTTCAGCATCCTGGAATCACCATTTCAGCAGACCATAAACCATTTCAGCAGACCATAAACCATTTCAGCAGACTGAAACCATTTCAGCAATCCAAAATCAATTTCAATACCCTGAACTTCTTTCCAACATATCAAATACATACTATAGTTCTTCGAATACCAAATTCAACAACTATATTTAAAAATAACTTAAGTCTCTTATTTTAATTTTTCGTTTAATATTATTAATTATTTAATAATATTTCAAGCTAAGGTTATTAACCCTTTAATAATATTCAAGTCAAATATTACTAATAATATCTTAATCCAATATCATTAGTCATATAAGAATAATTTAAGTTATTAATCACATTAATAAACAATTTATTTCAATTATTTTTTTTACTTTATTAATTCTTTTAAGCCTTCTAAAACACCATAAATATAACAACTCTTCACAACCGACCCAAACCACCCTCAAAAATCTGCATAAGCCATGCTCAAGGGTCTCAAGACATAAAACCGTACTTTTCATATTTTTCACATCATATAATTAATTTAATTCATTTAATCATAACTAGAACATTTCCATGAAAAATACCTAATCACTTCCAAAAATATTTCTTTTTTGTGATTTTACAGAATATAGCTCCGTATTAAACATATATTTTTCCTAGAATTTTTAAAATAGATTTACTATATTTAAATAGTCCATAATAGCTTAATATTCTCAAATTTTTCATAAATCGAGATTAGTTCCAAAAATTCTAAAATTTTCAGGGTAGGCTCCTGTTATACACATGTACTTCCAATAAACATTTCATAATTTTTGGACTTACAAACAGTGAGTTATTTGAGTAGTTTTCCAAAAATAGTCCTTAGCCGTAAAATCCGTAACTCTCAAATCGTTTGGCCAAAAGTTCTCAAATTTTTACCAGACCTTTATAACTTCAGATATTAACACTGCAATATTTTTCAGAATTTTAGAAAACAAAACAAGTGGACAAAAATGCCCTCGTTGTTGATTGATCCAAAATAGTTTCAAGAAAACGGGACTATTTTCACCAAAACTCACACCATAACTTTTAGAAACGTGATTTTTGAGTTCTACTACTTGGGTTTACTAGCCAACACCTATATCTAGCAACTCTCTTTGACGGATTGCGAAAAGAATGTGTAGATCAAAAACAGTGGACAATCAAAGCACCTAAAAGTTAGGGTTTTATAAACTAGAAAAATTATTTTTCTTTTCTTTTAATTTCCAAACAAATTAACACCCAATATGGGTAAATCCATACTTGAATATATATAAAACACATAGATGAAAGAGTTTTATACATTCATGTCAAAAACCCTTTCATCAAATCACTAAAAGAAACTAGAATAAGATTTGGAAATAAGTTTTATACATTTACTTTGATTTTTCTTCTTTTTCCTCTTCTTCTTCTTCTTTTTCTTTTCTCCAATGGAGATTCTTCTCTCCTTCTTTTCCCCCAAGAAGGCTGCCGTTTTCTCCCTTTTTCTCTCCCACTCTTTTCCCGTTTCTTTTCTTTTCCTTCTCTTACTCACTTTCTTTTTCTTTCTTATTTCTTATCTCTTTCTTTCTTATCTTCTTTTTTTTACTCTTGTCCATTCAAGTGACTTGCTTATCTCCTCATATCCAATTTATGTTGTTTGTAAGTAATCTCTAAAGTGTTGGCCCAATAGTTGATTAACACCTCAAAAGTAGCTTACCTACTAAAGTGATACCAATCATCATATTCTCCTCCTTTACTCCACTCCAACAATTTCGACCACATGACCTTGTACATCTAACAATTAATTTGTGTTATTTTAAGCTTATATAATGACTAAAATCTCCCTTTTTAAATGGGTTAAACTTTGGGCTTTTAATTAAATGCTTATTGAGCTTGAACTTTTATTATTTTGCTTACTTACAAAAATAAACTTGGGCTTACTCTATTAATTCAATTGGGCTATTATTATATTTGGACTTCCTAACTAAAAGGTTTGGGCCATAATAATTAATATGGTCCATTATCTTAAATTATATCTTACCCTAATCATTTAATTAGGGTTTTCATGTACTCAATTGGAATTTAAATACTTACTCAAGTACATTTAATTTCTTAACCTAATTAAATACTTTAATTAGGTTTAAAATTAATTTATTGAGATATATAAAATAAATATCTTATGGTTAGTATATATTTTTATATACTAACATTCTTCCATATTATAACCCCTTAGGTTATTTAATTATCATACCTAATATATATATTAGGTTACATAATTTTATTCTTAATTCTCTTTATATACAAAATAAATGTATACATAGTATATAATGTATATTCATTTAATCACATACATAGTTCACATAAATTATAACATATTCCACTTCAAATCTCCAATTTTGACTTTTCTCCATAAAAAGCCAACTGTTAACTTTGACCAAAAAGTCAACCCTTATACATTTTGTGTTTACTGTCCTTTCTGACTAAACTTGACGTTCCAGATGCAACCGAGCAGTCCGTGCTTCAGAATTCTATCTCTGACTTAAATTTTAAATTTTAACTTACTCCATTTTTATTGCTAATCATATTAGCTAATTACTTTATACTTTTTCCTCTTCTTATTTACCAGTCAAGGCCAACGTTCAAGCTATGTTAATTCCTAACATAGTTTCATCTTGATTCTCATATCCTTAACTTAATTCATCATTCTTCTTGATAAAATGTATATCAGCTTGCTAAGTATATATATATATATATATATATATATATATATATATTTCTATAGATATACTCATCTTCGTTTAACCTCATAGCGTCTCTTCATGTGAAATTTTATTTTCTTAATAAAATTTCTACATGTACCAATTTAACATTTCTTACACTATTCAGTTCATATCAAATTTATAGGTATCGTAATACCTTATTCTTAACATTCCTTCAATTACGTATAAATTATTTCTAGGGTTTGGAATTTTGTAACCCATATTTTTTTATTATCATTCAAATAGGAAACAATATAGGTTTTATTTAAAAAATTTAAATAAATCTTCAAATTCTCATCTAGGTTTTATTCTTTAACTTTTATTTTAATAATTTAAGATTTTATAAATTTTTGGGTTGTCACAAAATAGATCATGGATCATGGTAGATCCATGAGTCTTAGAGGTATTATTATGTATTATGATGGTTTATGATGGCTAATGTTTGATTAATCAAAAGATCATGGAAGATTTCTTAGAAAACCTAATTGTGAGAAAAATTATTTTTGGGGAAAATAGAACCTGAAATTCAAACGACCATATCTCTTATTGTATTTCAAATTTTTGAGTGTGGTCAATTTCTGGAGTTAGATATATAAGTCTTCTAACGTTTTCAAGTGGAATCACTGAAAAAGGTATTATAGATTTTCGTATGGAGTGTTTTTAGTAAAGTAGGAAAAATCTGAAAAACCCAAAATGCAATCTGTCCAAAACTGCAAGGGGCAGTTTCATCCATTTAATTATTGAAATAAATTCCGGCCTTTTGGGACATGAAAATATATGAGATAAAGTAGCTTGTGTACAAAAATGAGCTCATTCTGACTTAAATTGAGCAAGTTATGACCATTTCAATATTTGGGTTTTTCAAAAAAAAATTGCTATAACCGGAGTTCTATAACTCCGATGGCCACAAAACTTAAATTGGTAGCTCACGTTAAACGTATAAGATCCCACCAAGAGTTGGGAATTTCTGGAGCTAAGCACGAAGTAGAAAATTTCTTAAGGTTTGAACTAGAAATGGATTTTTGAAAAATAATAAAGGAAATTGAAAAATTCCTGAAAAATTATTTTTGTGTATGGAATATATGTATATAAGTGTGGCCAAAAGATAAAAAAATAATAAGATGATTAGGTTAAAAAAGGGAAATCCAGTTTGCTTGATTAGAATCTAGTTTGCTGGATTGCAATCTAGTTTGCTGGAGTGACCATTAGATTGCTGGATTGAAGGATTAATGAATCCAGGCTTGCTGGATTGGATGTCAGTTGAATCCAGGCTTGCTAGATTGGATGTCAATTTGAATCCAGGCTTGCTGGATTAGAGGTCAGTTGAATCCAGTCTGCAAGATTGGAAAATAGTTACTAAATTGAAATTCAGTTTGAATCCAGGTTGCTGGATTAGTTATGTCAGTTTTGTTGTGTTGGGAAACAACAAGTTGTTTGAATCTAGGTGGCTGGATTAGGTATTCGGCTTACTAAATTATAAAGAATGACTTATAAAATGAAAGATTAAGTGTTAATTCACAAGTTATATGACAGAGTAAGTGTTAAGTCTAAGGTAATGCAATCATACCCTTTAATGGTTGATGTATAGTAGTTGGGCTAAACGATTTCTTCAGGGAGCAGAGGTATATATGAATTAGTAACCGATCTAACTCACTGTGAAAATAGTGTAGACGAGACAGAAACTAACTTGTTGGTTGTTTGTGGAAAACCACTCAGTATACTATATTGAATACTATTAAAGACTCAATGTGTTCTAGGTTTAGACTTGTAAATTCGTATAATGTTAAGGTGTTAGCTAATATTTGACTATGTGGTTAAATAATAGATCATTTACTTATAAAGTAATAATATTATGAGATAAGTATGTTATGCTAATTAAAATATCAATCTTATAATTGATAGGTCTTTTCAATAAAGCGATTAAACTAGATTGCGTAGCAGTAATCAATAGTACATGCAAGTTCTCTAACTCAAACTTGAGTTATTATTTTTCAAGCATGATAGTGGATAATTATTTTTGATTATTCCACCCCTAAAATTATTATTGAATATTCGCATTTCTTACAAGTTCTCTAACTCAAACTTGAGTTATTATTTTTCAAGCATGGTAGTGGATAATTATTATTGATTATTCCACATCTAATATTATTATTGAATATTCGCATTTATTGCAAGTTTTCTCTAACTCAAACCTGAGTTATAATTTTAAAGCATGGTAGTGAATAATTATTGTTGATTATTCACATCTATACTGATTATTGATTCACACTTAGTGCATGTTGCATATGTTCATCATATATAAAAGGTTGATCACCTTCATTACCCTAAGGTTCAGTTAAAGTTGTTCACGGTCCTTGTTGACATTAAACATTATTGGTTCAGTCATTCATTTATTGTAACTCTAATTTATGCTCTTTCACAATTATTATATTGTTGAAAATTCAAAAGCTTATTCTTTCTTTCAATCATGATATATCCTTTTTTGTATTTAAACTTTCTGAGTAAATTCGTTGCTCACCCTTGCTATATCATGATAATAAATTTCAGATTAAAATGAAAGTTCAAAGAAAGACAGAGGCAAAGGCAAACTACAGGAGTAGATTAGTATGCATCTATAACTATTAGTTATCCGATGTAAATCATAAATGAGAACCTTTTAAATTACTTAAGGCATGTATTCAGTTAAGGTTAACAAACCTTGGGATATGTTATAGAATTATGTGAAATAAATAATATATGTTTATATATTCTGCATTAGTTTATAGAATATGTATGAAGATGATGTATCGTGATGCACCATGTCCAAGGTTCTGGGGACCCAGATTTGGGGGCGCTAAATTTGGTATCAGAGTTGTAGGTTATAAACCTTAGGTAGGGTTACCTTAGGCTATAACCGCAGAGATAAGGATAAGGAATAAACTCAAATAGAGTTTAAGTGATAAGAGATGAATTCAAGAAATTCATTATTAAGATACGAAGATCGTAAAATAAAACAATCATAAGATAGAAAAGAATTGTAATATAACACGATTATAAGAAGAGATCACAACGTGATCTGATGAGGTCATAGGAGGACAGATGATCAATCATTTGATTGAAAACTTATCGTAGAATTGATATACGACATCTGTACTATGAAAATTCAGGAAAGAGTTGTAGAATTGTAAATATGAATTAAATGAAATTCTTATTGAGTAAAGAGGTAGCTAAGATTATGTGGGATTTCAGTTGAGGACTCATGTGATAACTGAATTGTACAAATCTTTGTATGGGCAGGGGTTTTGTGCTTGGTCTAACGACTACTTAGTTTATCACATTGATAATCATTAAAATGTTGGTGTCGCGCTATTCGCTATATATATGTTGAGAAGGTGATTCTTTTCTCATGTGTATGACGAATAGGTAGAGAATATAAGATTAGGTGCGAGTTCTTAAAACTCATGTTTATGGTAAGTTTGTGACTCATAATCGTATGGTATATTTTTGAAACCCCTAAGCGTGTGGACAGTTCCTGATTGGTTCTTGAACTACGTATTGCTAGGATAAGTTCCTAAACTCATATTATTGTGGAAAGTTCTTGAACTCATAACGTGTGGTATGTTTGATAAACTATATTGGGGTATAGAAAAGTTGTGGATGAAGAATTAAGAATTTGTAGTATATTAAGGATGATAGAAATATATAATTATTAAGTAACAAGATATTGGAGAAAATTGGAGTTGATGGTGGAAGCATAGGTATTCCAAATCTTTTAGCTATGCTAGACTTCGAAATTTTTGACATCAAGCTAAATCCGCACAGATGTGCCTTTAAAAATATAAATGAATTTCTGTTATCAACAACATATGGTTACAATTGTGTAGAAGTGGACTTCGAACCACTAACACATTGTTACTTGTTGCGGCATGATAACCCCAAAAATGATTTTCAATGGTTTTGCACTTTTTAAAGAAGAGTCTATGCTAATTGTTTTGGCTAGACAAAAAATTATTTGAAATATCAAAATATATTTTATATATCATCAATGCATCATGGAACCTGGTGCAAAGATGATAAAAATGATAGAGTCATCAATGCAATATTGCCTAGTGTTAGATGTGATCTAAGGATCGTCAGCCCACTATGGTATGATGTAATATGACAAAGTCACAAAAATGACTGAATCCTCAAACAGACTGTTAATACAGTGCAATATCATGACGGCATAAAATGATTTTCAAAATTTTAATGAAAAGTCAAGTGCCAATTAAATTAGGCCAGATACATGTTTTGATTAATATTTGAATTATTGGTATATGTCTAAGCTATTTAATTCAGCTAGACAAATGTTAACGAAAATTCAAGTATCTCTTTGAGAATTTATCCCGAACCATATTGTTTTGATTCGGACTCCAGGCTGAGGAAGAACATCCCTAAATTGGGAAATATTTATGCGCCAAAGGCAGTTATGATGAACGCGAATGTCGTTCCAGCATTTAGCATCTGATCAATGCAGGGTATAACGGGCTGATCACCCACCGTGCCCGTAAGTATGTCGATTTACAGATGAATTTCTGTTTATGGTCTATATGGCCACTCAGCATGATATGAAAAGTTTTTTTTTTCTAACTCCTTAGAGAAAAGTCATGGTAGAATGTGATGATAGAGAAGATCCTTATAGGAGGAAGCATTATGTATTTTTGATGAATAGTGATTTCGGGGACAGAATCCTTATAAGGGGGAAGAATGTGACAATCCAAAAATTTATAAGATTTTAAATGATTAAAATAAAGGTTAAAGAATAAAACCTAGATAAGAATTTAAGGATTTAGTTAAAAAATTTAAAGAACCTATATGGTTTGATTTGAATTCTTAAAATGTGTATATGTATAGGTACATATATATATTTAGTGATGTGATATACATGTTTTAGCAAGAGGAATGATAAGAATAAATATAGTATGAGATTTGTGGAACATTTTTCAAAGTATTAAATTATTTGGTATGAGTATGTTTATTATTTGATTGCTTATATTTGTTTATTATATAATAAGCAAATAAAAGAAACTAATATACCCTAATATATATATATATATATATATATATATATATATATTAGGTACGAAAATTTAAATAAGGGGTATAATAGGAAAGGATGTTAGTATTTTAAAATATATAATAACCCTAAGAGATTTATTTTATACATCTCAATTAATTAGTTTTATAACCTAATTAAATCAAGTCTAATTGGGTTACGAAATTAAATGTACATGAGTAAGGATTTAAATTCCAATTATGGGGAATGAAAATCCTAATTAAATAATTAGGGTAGGATAGAATTAAAAGTATTAGACCTAATCTATTTTTATGGCCCAAATATTTTTATTATAAAGTCCAAATTGGAGCTCAAGACTTTAGCCCAATTGTTAAGGGATTTTTGTGGGATATTTTTTAAGTGGATAAAGTATTAGAAATTAAACCAAAAGGGAGCAAGAAGGCCCATAATTTTGGCCCAAACAAGGAAGAGAAGGAGGGGATGTATATGATGACTGCTTTACTTTATTTGGTTACCTAACCTTACCAACTCCCTTATGTGTCAAGCTCTAGTTTAAACAACACATTGGAGCTAACTTGCAAGTAACAACTTTATCATGTGCAAGAGAGAAAGAGAGAGAGCAAATAGATTGGGAGAATGATATAGATATACTAAATATATCAAAATATATTTTACTAACACAAAAATTTAATTCCTTTCTCTTACATCTTTTATGTTATTTTATTTTCTACTTTTGCTAACTCAAACTAGGAGAGAGACAAGAGAGATGGAGAGAATTTCGGTGGGAAGAGGGAAAGAGAGGAAGAAGCTTTGATCTTCCTTCTACTCAAAATCATCATCCACTTTGGTATATCAAGGAAGTATAGCCACAAATCAAAGGTATAAACCCCTTTTATCAAAGTTATTTTTAGTTGTTTGAATCAAAACTTAGATCTATGGTTTCAAAACTCCAAAATCTTAGATCTACATGTTAATAAGTGTGTTATGTTTAGATTTATCACTTTTGATTATCAAAATTTAGATCAAAAACAAGAGAAAAGAAACTATATTTTAAAAGTTAGAAAACACTAATTTCCTTTGCATAGATTATGATTTGCTTGGATTTGATGAAAGTTTGATAAAATAGATCATGGATCATGGTAGATCCATGAGTCTTAGAGGTATTATTATGTATTATGATGGTTTATGATGGCTAATGTTCGATTAATCAAGAGATCATGGAAGATTTCTTAGTTTTATATTTTAAAAGTTAGAAAACACTAATTTTCTTTGCATAGATTATGATTTGCTTGGATTTGATGAAAATTTGATGAAATAGATCATGGATCATGGTAGATCCATGAGTCTTAGAGGTATTATTATGTATTATGATGGTTTATGATGGCTAATGTTCGATTAATCAAGAGATCATGGAAGATTTCTTAGAAAACCTAATAGTGAGAAAAACTATTTTTGGGGAAAACAAAACCTGAAATTCAAACGACCATATCTCTCATTGTATTTCGAATTTTTGAGTGTGGTCAATTTTGGGAGTTAGATATATAAGTCTTCTAACGTTTACAAGTGGATTCACTGAAAAAGGAGTTATAGATTTCCGTATGGACTATTTTTAGTAAAGTAGGAAAAATCTGAAAAACCCGAAATGCAATCTGCCGAAAACTACCAGGGGAAGTTTCGTCCATTTAATTATTGAAATAAATTTCGGCCTTTTGGGAAATGAAAATATATGAGATAAAGTAGCTTGTGTACAAAAATGATCTCATTCCGACTTAAATTGAGGAAGTTATGACCATTTCAATATTTGGGTTTTTCAAACAAAAATTGCTATAACCGGAGTTCTATAACTCCGATGACCACGAAATTTAAACTGGAAGCTCACGTTAATACGTATAAGATCCTTCCAAGAGTTGGGAATTTCTGGATTTAAGCACGATGTAGAAAATTTCTTAAGGTTTGAACTAGAAATTAATTTTTGAAAAATACTAAAGGAAATTAAAAAATTCTTGAAAAATTAATTTTGTGTATGGAATATATGTATATATGTGTGGCCAAAAGATAAAAAAATAATAAGATGATTAAGTTAAAAAAAGAGAATCCAGTTTGCTGGATTGGAATCTAGTTTGCTGGATTACAATCTAGTTTGTTGGATTGACCATTAGGTTGCTGGATTGAAGGATTAATGAATCCAGGCTTGCTGGATTGGATGTTAGTTGAATCCAGGTTTGCTGGATTGGATGTTAGTTGAATCCAGGCTTGCTGAATTGGATGTCAGTTTGAATCCAGGCTTACTGGAATGGAGGTCAGTTGAATTCAGTCTGCTGGATTAGAAAATAGTTTACTAAATTAAAATTCAGTTTGAATCCAGGTTGCTGGATTAGTTATGTCAGTTTTTGTTGTGTTGGGAAACAACAAGTTGTTTGAATCTAGGTGGCTGGATTAGGTATTCGGCTTACTAAATTATAAAGAATGACTTATAAAATGAAAGATTAAGTGTTAATTCACAAGTTATATGACAGAGTAAGTGTTAAGTCTAAGGTATTGCAATCGTACCCTATAATGGTTGATGTATAGTAGCTGGGCTAAATGATTCCTTTAGAGAGTGGAGGTATATACGAATTAGTAACCGATCTAACTCACTATGAAAACAGTGTAGACGAGACGAAAACTAACTTGTTGGTTGTTTGTGGAAAATCACTCAGTATACTATATTGAATACTATTAAAGACTCGATGTGTTCTATGTTTAGACTTGTAAATTCGTATAATGTTAAGGTGTTAGCTAATATTTGATTATGTGGTTAAATGTTAGATCATTTACTTATAAAGTAATATTATTATGAGATAAGTATGTTATGCTAATTAAAAGATCAATCTTATAATTGATAGGTCTTTTCAATAAAGCGATTAAACTAGATTGCGTAGCAGTAATCAATAGTACATGCAAGTTCTCTAACTCAAACTTGAGTTATTATTTTTCAAGCATGATAGTGGATAATTATTGTTGATTATTCCACCCCTAAAATTATTATTGAATATTCGCATTTATTGCAAGTTCTCTAACTCAAACTTGAGTTATTATTTTTTAAGCATGGTAGTGGATAATTATTGTTGATTATTCCACATCTAAGATTATTATTGAATTTCGCATTTATTGCAAGTTTTCTCTAACTCAAACATGAGTTATATTTTCAAAGCATGGTAGTGAATAATTATTGTTGATTATTCACATCTATACTGATTATTGATTCGCACTTAGTGAATGTTGCATATGTTCATCATGTATAAAAGGCTGATCACCTACATTACCTTAAGGTTCAATTAAAGTTGTTCATGGTCCTTGTTGACATTAAATATTATTGGTTCAGTCATTCATTTATTGAAACTCTGATTTATGCTCTTTCACAATTATTATATTGTTGAAAATTCAAAAGCTTATTCTTTCTTTCAATCAATAAATATACTTTTTTTTGTATTTAAACTTGCTGAGCAAAGTCGCCGCTCACCCTTGCTATATCATGATAACAAATTTCAGATTAAAACGAAGGCTCGAAGAAAGACAAAGGCAAGGGCAAACTATAGGAGTAGATTTGTATGCATCTATAACTATTATTTATCTGATGTAAATCATAAATGAGAACCTTTTAAATTACTTAAGACATGTATTCAGTTAAGGTTAACAGACCTTGGGATATGTTATAGAATCATGTGAAATAAATAATATATATTTATATATTCTACATTAGTTTATAGAATATGTATGAAGATGATGTATCATGACGCACCATGTCCAAGGTTTTGGGGACCCGAATTTAGGGGCGCTACAACCTCTACCTGCGGCTGCCGCAGGTAGAGTGGAGGCTCCCGGGTCTATATATATGAGGTGACCCCCAGCTCATTTCATAATTCAAAAACACTTTGAACCCTTGCCCGTTTCGTTTTTTAGTTATTTTGTTTTCTTCTAAACCCAAAATTTTTCACTTTAACACATAGATATACCCATATACTACCACATATCAGAAAATAACCGGTAGATTCAGACGTTTAAAGCCTATGATTTGACAAAAAACCTGTGTAGCAGTCCATTGCGAGTATTTTCACGATCAACAAGTTTATATTACTTCATTACGCTATTTTGCACTTGCATATCAAGTTTCATTTTCTAAATATGCCCGGAACTCAGTTCTGTGGCCGTTTTTGTTAACTTTTGGTACATTTTAGTACTTAAACGCATTTTCTGACATTATTACAACTCGGATTGACGATCCGTCGCTTCTAACAGCTTTTAAATACTAATATCTGCGTTTTGAGCAATTTCGTTGGACTGGGTTATCTTCCCAATCTGGGTTTGGCTTTTTTTGTATATATTTACCTGTATATATACTAATTTTTCAATTCTGTCAAGCCCGAATGTCAAATCTGTGGTAGTTTACTGCTTTTATATATATATATATATATATATATATATATATATATATATGAATATATAAGCAACATTCACCACACTAGGTTATCTTCCCCGTCTTGGTTTGACTACTTTTCTTTCTATATATATATATATTTATATTTCAGTCTGGCCTGGATCATTCTGTGGCCTTTTTACTGCTTATATATATACACGCGTATATAAGCAACATTCACCACACTGCGTTATCTTCCCAGTCCTGGTTTAACTACCTTTCTATCTATATACATATATATTTATATTCTAGTTTGGCCTGGATCATTCTGTGGCCTTTTTACTTCTTTTATATATGTATTTACATTTTCTAGTCCGGGTCGGGGAGTGAAAACCCATCGCCCTTTATTGCTTTTTATATATATTTACATTCTGTCCAGCCTGGATCATTCCGTGACTTTTATAAAGTTTATATATATATATATATATATATATATATATATATATATTTCAATTCGAGTCCGGGCATCAAAGTGAAAATCCATCGCTCTTTTATAGATTTCGTATATATAATTATATATATATATATTGCTTTATTGATTTTTATTAAATTGTTGCTTTAAATATTTATTTGATATGAATCGGTACTGACATTTCTGCGGGCGAACTAGATTTCTTTAAATCTCGCCAACTCTAGCTTTCAAACGGTTCAAAATAGGTCCAGATAGAACTGGGAAGCTAGAATGACTGAGATTTATTTAAGTCTAGCAACTTTTCTAGTTATAGTTATAAAAGCAACCCTCAACCCTTAGATCGCTATCTAGTGGGAACGAGACGCTTTGGATTAGCGCTAGCCAGGATTTACTGATGGATCCTTGGCCATTATAGCATTTGGATATATTTCTGTATAAATTTGAGCTATACTGGTTTATTGGCTACTCATATTGTAGCCTAGGAATCGTTGGATTCATGATCAAACTGATCAGAATCTGATTCCCAGGATGGACAAACTCCAGTTTACGAATGTATCCTACCAGTTTTTCTATAAAAATGTACATACAAAAGACCTTAAAACGATTATCCGGATTTAAGGTCTCAACATAGTGAAAATATAGTTTATCGTGTCAGAGTCATTCAGATGGCTTTCATGCCCATGAGAAGACCGACACTTGTATATATGTTGTGGTTGAGGATGCTTCGCAGCCCGACAAATCACCATTCAATGTGAGCCTTAAGGCTAAAAAGATAAAATGGAAGTATCGACATGCTTCAATTCCTATGTTAGCGTAATGGTTTGAAAACTTACTTTCAAAACATCACTTCAATAATATTATCTAAAAAGAAAAATTTTGCAAATCAAATCATAGACTTTTTAAAATCAAATCAAACCCTTCGTATATAGGTTCAACGAGGCATAAACATATTTTCAATCAAACAAACATAGGACCAATTTCAAATAAAATTCACACACATTGCAGATTAAAAGGGAAATACTGAAAAGATGCGGTATCGTGTTTACACAGGAGTTGTGGGGTGCCTAACACCTTCCCCACACTTAACCAAGCCCCCGAACTCAAAACTTTGTTTTCAAAGATCAAGTTTCGACAGTGTCCAGTAATTGGGCCTCTTTCAAACAAAATTCAGTTGAGTTGGTACAATCATTTCAAATATACCAACTGGCGACTCTGTAAAACGTTCAATCGTCGACATGATACATGTTGGCCTTTTCCTAAAAAACCCTTCAAAACCTTTTTCACAATAAAAAGAGTAAGGGTAGAGATAACTTAGGAAGAGAGAAAGATCCTGGTTGTGACCCGACCCGCAGATTTTTTCCCAACGTCGACTGGTGGCAACTCTGCTAGGGACAGTAGAGGGCTTAGGCCGCGTTCAAATCTTTTTAAACATTTCCCTTTCATATCTACATATGTGTGAAATGCTGCGTCTTTACATTAAATGAATGAATGCGTGAATGCGGCATCTTTACATTGAATGAATGCGTGAATGCTGCGTAGTTACATCAAATGAATGTGAATGAATGCTTTCCTACTTTTCACAAATGTCATCATATGCATACGGTAAGAGACATGATGTATGTGAATGTATGTTGAGTGATTCCTCCACTAGGAGGCAAACCCGTCGGTGATAAGTAATGTCTTCGAGGATGACTAAGTCTTCGGGGCTCATAAAAAAGCACCTCCCAGATTAGATCCAGTTGAAAGATAGGCTTAATTTCCCCTCTAGTAGATTGCAATGATCTGGGGACCTTCATGCCGAAAAATCCGCTAGAGTAGCCTAAGATTGGCCCACCTCTGATTAACCAAATTCGATGAGAAGCTTCTTTATGCCATCCTCTTTCAATTCAGTGTCAAGTTTTCAATTCCAATGTAAAGGAGCACAATGTAAATATCATAATAAAATTTTACATTCCCTGTTATATGTATCCTGTCTTATTATCCTGTCATCAAAATAACTGACCTCTGTTTTGTAGGATAAAATTAAAAAACCACAAAAACACATCATGGCATGCATCCTATCCCTACCTAATTCAGGAAATTGAGAAGCCTACATTTTGTTGTAGGGAAAAAATTGGTCCTGTCACTAGATCTAAGTCTAAGAAAGCACTAAGTCCATCTATGGACATGACTTCCAGTGCTCAGCCAGAATTGACCCTTGTCTCTAGGGAAGAATTTGAAGGACTAAAGAATCAGATAGCCGAATTAGCTAGTTTCCTGAGAGAACAAAGTAAGGCCCTTAAAGGGAAGCAAGCCCAAGCTCACATAGAACCAGGCACACCTGGTGGCAGTGGTGGCAGTCAAGAAACTAAAAAGACAGATACTCAGAGTCCTAGACCATAAAACCAGGACACATCCAACAAAACCCTTGAAATCACCACCCTCAACAAAGAACAGGAAGTTGGTGATATTTTGAAGAAAGTACAGCAGATGGAAGAAACTCTCCGGTCTATCAAAGGGACTGGGCATTTGGCAGCGTTAATTATTCAGACCTCTGTATATTCCCTGGGGCTCGTTATCCCAAAAAGTTTTAAGTCCCCGATTTCGAGAAATACGATGGATTGGGAGACCCTTATACACACCTAAAAGTATTCATTGGAGAACTCAGATCCTATGCAGAGGACGAGGAACTCCGAATGCAGCTATTCCAGAAGAGTCAAACAGGAGAGGCTAGAGCCTGGTATGCCCGCCTGGACAATTCTAAGATTCACAGTTGGGAAGAACTAGCACATGCCTTCATCAGTCAATACAGCTTCCAATCTCAGCTGGCTCCAGACAGATACCAAATAACCAAAATCAAGAAACAAAACACTGAATCATTTAGAGAAAATACTCAACGATGGAGGCGAGTTGCAGCACAAGTCAACCCAACTATGACTGAGTCTGAGATAGTCAGACCTTTATCGATATTCAAGAAGCTCCATATTACGAGAGGGTCCTAGAAGGCATAGGAAAACCATTCTCTGAGATGATCAAACATGGCGAGATGGAAGAAATGGGGCTGAAGTCTGGGAAGATCAAGGATCTGACCACCCTCGAAGTTGTTGCTGAGCATATCCAGTCCGAGAATTACGGGAGTAATCCCTTGAGGGTACACAAAAAGAAAGATGAAGAAGTTTCCTTAGTATTGCAAGGGTAAAATCAAAGGGGCGAGTCAAACAGTATACACATTCAAAGGAAAAACTATTCCCCTTTCCAAACTCCTGCCCAGCCTTCAAACCCTCCATTTTAGAAAAGTATGGAGGTTAGGTGCCGCATAATATTCACCCCCTAGGGGATTCACTCGAAAATGTGTTAAAACTTCTAACAGCACAGAAGAAGATTGTCCAACTCCTTCCACCAACCAACACCAGTGGGCAGAATTTTGACCCAAGCAAGAAGTGTGCTTACCATTCCAGATCTCTGGGCCATGACACCCAAGACTGTTGGTCTCTCAAGCACAAAATCCAAGACTTGATTGACAATGGAGAGATTGTGGTGACCAAGCCCGAGTAACCGCACGTACAAGACAATCCCCTCCCACAGCATAAAGAGGAGAATGTCAACATGATCAGTACAGGAAATGGAGAAGGATTCAAGTACCTCCGATACGTCGGAGAATCAACTCAATCCAGTGACAACAGCCCCGACGGTTGGGAAGTTTCAGAAAGGAGATTCCTAATAGAGCAGGAGATTAGATCTATCAGGGAATAAATTAAATAGTTAGCAGAGCTAGTTATATACCAACATCAGATCACCAGACAGATGATGAACTAGACCAACCAGTATGATGCAGATCATCCTCCTACACTGGAGATCAGTTCCATCCCTATGAGGGATCACTACCGGTCTCCTGAGCATGAACCCTGGGCCGACAAGATAGACAAAGATGAGAATTCCCAAGCTAATAGGAAATTCTTATTTCAAATGAATTTTACTAACCTGAACCAGCCGATGGAGGAAATCCTCCAGATATTAATCAACGAGGGAATGGTTGCAGATTTATTACCTCCATTGAACCCACGATCCAGGAAATTTAAGCCTGACCAAACTTGTAAGTACCACTCTAATGCACCCGGCCATGATACTGAGGATTGATGGGTACTGCGTAACCTGATTCAGAACATGATTGAGAGTGGTGAACTGGTAAGAGGGAATCAGGATTATGGCCTCCCAGATGAAGACACTCTATTTATTCCCATTGTATGGAATCAGGATAAAGTGGCTGTTATTTCCTGTAACAATGAACCAACCCTCACACCCTTAGTACTGCCTGGGAAAGGGATCCAAGAGACACAAAATCCTGTGAAGGTGGTCGCACCCGAGCCTTTAATACTACCCTTCAGACCTCAGTATCCAGTGATCAGTCTGAAGAGAGTCCCCTGGAACTATGGGAAGGATGAAGGTTCCACTTCAAACAACATCGCCATTGTACCAAAGGAGAATCCATTGTACCTGCCTCAGCGGGTGATTAAACCAGTCATCAAGGCCAAAGAAAAGGTGGCTGAAAAGAAGATCGAAGAGATCATCACCAAAATGGGACACAATGAAGTCAAGGTAGTGCAAAGCTTGAGGGATGCACCCAAGCAAATGTCCATTCTAGACTTGGTTCTATCCTCGGTAGAGCATCGTGACATTCTAGTAAAAGTACTGGAATAAGCTTATCTGCCACATACCGTGGATTTTGAGAAATTCTGTCAAGTGATAGAACATATTTTTAACAGCAATGTATTATCTTTCACTGACGATGACATACTCGCAGAAGGGACGGGTCATCACAAATCCCTGTATATAGCAGTCATGTCATCAAGATATGTGATTGGAGGTGTATTAATAGATGGAGGATCATCCCTCAACATCTGTCCATATGATACCTTGGAAAGGATGAAGATCAACCCGAACCTGATCAAAACCAATCATGTGGTTATCCGGGCCTTCAATGGATCTTGTTGACAAGTTATGGGAGAAATAGAGCTTCCACTGGAGATTGGTCCACACACTTTCTATGTGTCTTTCCAGGTGCTCAACATCGCCACAGGATACAATTTGCTGTTAGGAAGGCCATGTGTAATACTCAAAAAAAAATGATTAAATAAATAAATGACAGTTAATTTTATATTTTTAAATATTTTAATTGGACTTTCTCATGTTTGGGTAAAACATTGTATTTAATTTATGTTGACTATAATAAGTAAAGAATTATATTAATTTGGGCTTTTAAAATTAATTTGGGCCTAATTTGTATTTGGGTAAATTTTAAATCCTATTAAAATTTAATAGAGTTAATAAAATATATAAGTAAATAAAACCTAACTACATTGCATTACATTTATACAAACTGAGAGACAAATAAAAAAAAAGGAAGTGCAGCTGCGCAGCGAAATGAGAAAGAAAAACAATTTCATTCTTTTATCAGGTAAGTTTTTAGGAATTTACGCTATATGCATGTGTTGGTTTGATATCACATGATGAATACACCCAATTGAATTATGTAGTAAATTGAATTTGAAGTAGTACTGACCATTCATTCGGTAGTAAATCTTATACTTAGTTAATATATTATATAAGTTGGGGGTAGATCTTTTGTTGTTATTAAAGAATATATATATATATATAGAACTTGCCGCCTGCAGAGCATTACAGAATTATAAATTATATTTATAATCATATATATAAATCGGGATCAGTGCTACTTGCGACAATGCAGGCAAATTAGGTTATTATAATTTCATAAATATTTGACCATTAAGCCTATAAATTAATTTGGTAAATCAAATTGAATGTTCTGTATAGTAATTTAAAATAATTAATTTTGTCGATGTAATTATAAAAGTTACTTAATAATAAATTTAACAATATTATGTATTAGTAATTGGATTGTAATAAAATCTTATTAAATTATTTAGATTGAACGAAGAGAGTCTAAACAAGTTTTGGGATATACTTCGGGTATTACATTGCTTAATTCAGGTACGGATTCCGTACTCTTTTAGCGATACTCTTGTTAAATTTGATTTATTCGTTTTGTTCCTTATTTCGAATTTCGTTATTATTTCACATAATTGTTTCTTGTGAAATTCATATAATAGTTTCATTTTGGAGTTGATTTATATGACTCGAATTTGTACTCTTTGAATTGGGTTAACATATTAGTGTTCATTTTAAATCTTTTAGAGATGTACATGTTAACGTATCTTTGGAGTTTCATATTTATATTTGTTTCGTTATTACATGTACATACTAGAACCCATTGTGTTAATATTGTGTTGCATGTGTTGTGACATGATATTATTGTTAGAATGTACTGTAGGGTATACCTGAGCTATAACCACCTGTGGGGGTACCACAGGCATGTCGTCTTGGCATGAGAGGCATGACACTTTTCGTGGCGGTGTGATCAGTCCACGGCGTCTCCGTTTTGTGCTCCGGTGAGAGTTAACCATTTGGTATTTTGTTGTGGGAGGCGTATGGGTCGACCCTGGTTTTTTATTCTGTTCTGTTCTGCGGATTGGCGATATTTGTGCCAAACACGCCTTTTCGATTTTGCATACATTTGGATTCGCGGTCCAATGTGTGTGACTTGCCTGTGTGGCATTATTTGACCTTGCCTGTGTGGCAAGGTATATTTCTGTTTTATTTTGAGTTCGGTATGAAATAACCCCAACCATTTAATTCAGCCTATTATTTCATTGTGTTAGTTTTGTTCGTTTTAGTTTAGTTCATTAATTGAGTTAGTTATTTTAGTTCTCTATTTTGTATTCTATATCCGTACTGGGCATTTGGCTCATGCTGTGTTTTTTTCTTCCGGCAGGTAATCAGGGGGATCAAGGGCAAGTGTGATGAGAGCTTTATTCGATCCAATGGTCTAGAAATATTCTGTTTAGGCTGGACATATTAATTTCTTTAAAGTTATAATAATTATTTCAGATTTTAGTTTGGGCTAGCTTGGCATTTATTCTGGTTTGACCTTTTGATATTTATTGGTGTTAGAGAATATTCCTTTGTGGTTTAGAGCCTTATTATTATTTGTTCAGTTATGTTGTGTTTTGAGTAACCTCCCTTTCTATTTCGGAAAGGGGGTGTTACAGAGTTGGTATCAGGGCTTAGGTTCTTTCTTGTAGAAAACCTATTTAGGTTTGACCTGTGAGTTAGGGGTAGAATTATGAGATAGGTTTTGTTCAGTTTGATTTTCTTTTCAGCTATATTCAAATCTGTCTCTAATCTATTTTGCTGATATTCGCTGATCTCTTTCCTAGATGGCTCGTAGATCCGCTAGAGTTGCTGGAAGGCGAGGTAACAATAGGGGAAGGGGTGATGGTCAGCCCGATGAGCAACCTAATGACCAGATTAATGCTCAATTGGCTAACTTGGTGAATCAGGCAGTTAATTAGGCTTTACCGCAGTTGGTGGCACAAGTTGTACAGGCAATGCAGCAGCCGTAAGAAATTCCTGAGCAGGGGAACTCGAGAAATAATGGCCCACAGGAAAATGAAGAGGCAGGGAATGTGGATGGTCTCGATCAGCAGGTGGTTCCAATGTACGTATGGTTGGAGAGGTTTTAGAAACAGAAGCCACGGTCATTCAATTCTGCTCCGACTCCAATTAATGCAGAAAATTGGATTGCACACCTAGAGAAGATTTTTGATGTGTTGGGGTGCTCAGATAATCAGATAGTATTACTTGCAGCTTACAAGTTAGAGGGGGATGCACAGAGATGGTGGAAAGCGATGAAAACAACAAAGGGTGATGGGTATGTGGAGACACTTCGTTGGGCAGAGTTTTGTGAGGTCTTTTATCAGTAGTACTTTCCAGCTGCTGATAAAGAGGCCTATGCTAGAGAGTATCTGTCTATTCGACAGAAAGATGATGAGTCCATCACAGATTTTATGACGAGGTTCACTAGGTTAGCATGCTTTGCAGGAACCTCTGCAGGGACTGCAGTGGAACAAGCGAAGAAGTTCAAGTGGAGGATTCATTATAGGTATCGACAACATCTCATTAACACCAAGTTTGCAGATGTGTCAGCTGTGGCCAATGCGGCCAAGAACATTGAGATGGAGCGGCAAGACTTTCGGTCTTCTAAACCAGAAGGGAGTCGAAAGAGGGACAGAGATGACCAGCAGGGTCAAGCTTCGGGTCAGCATGGGAGAAATTAAGGTGGTCAGTGGGACAAAAATTATGGTGTCCAGCAAGGGTAGTGGCGTGGTCAGAATCAGAATAGGGGTAATCAGCAGATGCCTCAGTAAGGACAGAATCATCAGCTTCAGCTACCTTGGTATGGACAGAATTCGCAGCAAGGGCAGAATCGTCAGCTTCAGCTACCTTGGTATAGACAGAATCCTCAGCAAGGGCAGAATCGTTAGCAGGGGCAGAATCAGGGTCGTTATCCGGGACCAGCTGGTGGGGGTAACCCAAATCTTATTCCGATAGTTCCTTGTGCCATGTGTGGGGCTAATCATCCGGGGAGACAGTGTCATAGAGTTACCGGTGCATATTTCTTGTGTGGATAGATGGGTCACATGGCTAGAGATTGTACCGGGCCACGTGGTAATGGTGGAGGCGGTGATCATGGTGGCGATGGAGGTCAGCGTCAGGGTGGTCGGGTGTTTGCCTTGACATATAATCAGGCAGTAGGTGCGCCAAGTACTATTTTTGGTACCCTTTTAGTTGGGAGTCTTGAGGCTTCTATTTTATTTGATATGGGTTCTACGCATTCTGTTATTGCTCAGTCTTTTGTTCGGCACCTGGGTGTGCCATCTCAGTTTTTAGATTCTGTTATGTCTATTGCTACCCCGATGGGGACTTCTGTTGTTATTTTTGATTTATATCGAGGGTGTACGATTATTTTTGGGGATAAGATTCGTAGGGCTAATCTTCTTCTGATGTGTATGCATGATTTTGATGTCATTCTTGGGATGGACTGGTTGGATAAGCACCAGGCCACTATCAACTGTCAGGCGAAGAAGGTTATATTTCGAGATGTGAAGTCTCCGGAATTCGTGTTTCAGGGTTCACAGCCGAGTAGAGTGGTGAAGTTGATTTCTGCTTTGAAGGCTGGGAAGTTAGTACCAAAGGGTTGTGAGGGGTATTTGGCATTTGTGAAGGATACCTCCAAGGTGAGTCTCATATTAAGGATATTTCGGTTGTTCGTGAGTTTCCCGATGTGTTTCCTAAGGCGTTGTCAGGGTTGCCACCGCAGCGGGAAGTTGAGTTTACTATTGAGCTTGTTCCTGGTGCGGGACCTATTTCTAAGGCGCCGAATCGGATGGCACCATTGGAGTTGCAGGAGTTAAAGGAGCAGTTGCAAGAGCTGTTAGATTGTGACGTGATTCGGCCGAGTGTCTCGCCGTGGGGTGCTCCGGTTTTATTTGTGAAGAAGAAAGATGGGTCTATGAGGTTGTGCATAGATTACAGGGAATTGAACAAGATTACTATCAGGAATTGGTATCCATTGCCGAGGATTGAAGACTTGTTTGACCAACTTCAGGGGGCGAAGTATTTTTCAAAGATAGACTTGAGGTCGGGTTACCATCAGTTGAGGGTTAGAGATGAGGATGTCTCTAAGACAGCTTTTCGTACTCGCTATGGGCATTACGAGTTTCTGGTGATGCCATTTGGGTTGACTAACGCTCCGGCAGTGTTTATGGATTTGATGAACCGGGTGTTCAAGGAGTACTTGGACCAATATGTTATTGTCTTTATTGATAACATTTTGGTTTACTCCAAGTCTAGGGAGGAGCATGAGGAACATCTTCGAACAATGTTGGGAATTTTGCAGAAAGAGAAATTGTATGCTAAATTCTCTAAATGCAAGTTTTGGTTGGAGCAGATTACATTTTTGGGCCACGTTGTTTCTGCTGAAAACATTAAGGCGGATCCTGCGAAGGTTGAGGCTATCACTAAGTGGCCGAGACCTACTACTGTGACAGAGATTAGGAGTTTCTTAGGTTTAGCAGGGTATTATAGGAGATTTGTGGAAGGATTCTCTTTGCTTGCTTTGCCATTAACTCAGTTGATGAAAAAGGGCACGAAGTTTGTGTGGAATGAGGAGTGCGAGAAGAGTTTCGAGGAGTTGAAGAAACGACTTGTGACAGCTCCTATACTTACATTGCCTTCGAGAATAGGAGGTTATCAGATTTATAGTGATGCTTCTAAGAAGGGTTTGGGGTGTATTTTGATGCAACACGGTAAGGTGATTGCTTACGCTTCTAGGCAACTTAAACCTTATGAGGTGAATTACCCCACACATGATTTGGAGTTGGCAGCGATGATCTTTGCTCTAAAGATTTGGAGGCATTATTTGTATGGAGAGACTTGTGATATCTTCACCGATCACAAAAGTCTTAAATATATTTTCACTCAAAAGGAGCTTAACATGAGGCAGAGGCGTTGGTTGGAGCTTCTAAAAGATTATGATGTGAAGATTCAGTATCACCCGGGGAAGGCAAATGTGGTTGCAGATGCTCTTAGCCAAAAAAGTTCAGGAAGTGTAGCAGCTCTTATTACACAACCTCAGCTTATTTTGGATATGGAGCGACTAGAGTTGGAGTTGTATGTCCAAGGTTCAGATGGGCATTTGGCAGGTATGAGAGTGGAGCCCTCTCTTATTTCAAGGGTTAAAGAAGCTCAAAAGGAAGATGGGGAATTGTGGAGTATGGCACAGAATATGGAGGAGGGCAAGCAACCCGACTTTCGTATTGATGACCATGGTGTGATTTGGTTGGGTGAGCGGTTGTGTGTACCGTCTGATCCAATCATTTGGGAGTCAGTTTTGGCAGAGGCTCATAGTTTTCCATTTTCTATTCATCCAGGTTCTACAAAAATGTACAGGGATTTGAACGAAAATTTTTGGTGGAATGGGAAGAAGAAAGATGTGGCTGAATATGTTGGGAAGTGTCTCACTTGTCAATAAGTGAAGATAGAACATCAACAAGCTAGTGGTTTACTGCAACAGTTAGACATTCCAGTGTGGAAGTGGGAAGATATCACGATGGATTTTGTGACTGGTTTGCCGAAGATTTTCAGGAAGAATGATGCCATTTGGGTTGTGGTGGACCGGTTGACTAAATCGGCACACTCTTTGGCCATCCACAAGGGCTACTCGGTGGATAGGTTGGCACAGATATTTCAGCAGGAGATTGTTAGACTTCATGGTACTCCAGTGTCTATTATTTTGGATCGGGACCCACGATTCACTTCATGGTTCTGGAAAGGGTTTCAACGAGCTTGGGGTACTCGGCTCAACTTTAGTACTGCTTTCCATCCACAGACCGATGGGAAATCCGAACGGACCATTCAAACGTTGGAGGACATGTTGAGGTCTTGTGCACTTGAGTGGTAAGGTAATTGAGATGATTATCTGAGCCTAGTTGAGTTTGCATATAACAATAGTTGGCATGCAAGTATTGGGATGACTCCGTTTGAGGCGTTGTATGGTAGGAAGTGTCGGGCACCAACTTGTTGGGATGAGGTTGGAGAGAGAGCCATAGAAGGGTCTGAGTTAGTTCAAATCACTACAGAGAAGGTAGCAGTGGCTAAGGAAAAATTGAAGTCGGCTCAATCACGGCAGAAGAGTTATGCTGATAAGCGTAGGAGGACCTTAGACTTTGAACCTGGTGAGCATGTGTTCCTAAAAGTTTCTCCTTGGAAGGGTATTCGGCGATTTGGTCTGAAAGGGAAGCTTAGTCCACGTTATATTGGCCCATTCGAGATTCTGGAGAGGGTTGGTGAGGTTGCATATCTGTTAGCTTTGCCTCCACAACTAGCTGTGCACAATGTGTTCCATGTGTCGGCGTTGAGGAGTTATAAATATCACCCGTTGCATGTGGTGCAATATCCGTTCGATAAGATTCGTGATGATCTTACTTGTGTGGAGCAAGCCGAGGAGATTTTGGATCGTCAAGAGCGGGTTATGAGGAGGAAGACAATTCTGTTTGTTAAGATTTTGTGGAGAAATCATTCGTAGCGTGAAGCTACATGGGAGATGGAGGAATCTATTCGAGTGGAGTATCCATATCTTTTTGATAATTAGGTTCGTTCTTTTCTTTTGATTCCGAGGACGGAATCCTTTTTAAGGGGTAGGTGATGTAATACCCGGAAAAAAATAAATGATTAAATAAATAAATGACAGTTAATTTCATATTTTTAAATATTTTAATTGGGCTTTCTTATGTTTGGGTAAAACATTGTATTTAATTTATGTGGACTATAATAAGTAAAGAATTATATTAATTTGGGCCTAATTTGTATTTGGGTAAATTTTAAATCCTATTAAAATTTAATAGAGTTAATAAAATATATAAGTAAATAAAACTTAACTACATTGCATTACATCTATACAAATCGAGAGACAAATAAAAAAAAAGGAAGTGCGGCTGCGCAGCGAAAGGAGAAAGATAAACAATTTCATTATTTTATTAGGTAAGTTTTTAGGAATTTACGGTACATGCATGTGTTGGTTTGATATCACATGATGAATACACCCAATTGAATTATGTAGTCAATTAAATTTGAAGTAGTACTGACCATTCATTCGGTGGTAAATCTTATACTTAGTTAATATATTATATAAGTTGGGGGTAGATCTTTTGTTGTTATTAACTAATATATATATATATATATATATATATATATATATTTATATAGAACTTGCCGCCTGCAGAGCATTACAGAATTGTAAATTATATTTATATTCATATATATAAATCGGGATCAGTGCTGCTTGCGGTAATTGCGGGCAAATTAGGTTATTATAATTTAATAAATATTTGACCATTAAGCCTATAAATTAATTTGGTAAATCAAATTGAATGTTCTGTATAGTAATTTAAAATAATTAATTTTGTCGATGTAATTATAAAAGTTACTTAATAATAAATTTAACAATATTATGTATTAGTAATTGGATTGTAATAAAATCTTATTAAATTATTTAGATTGAACGAAGAGAGTCTAAACAAGTTTTGGGATATACTTCGGGTATTACATTGCTTAATTCAGGTACGGATTCCGTACTCCTTCAGCGATACTCTTGTTAAATTTGATTTATTCGTTTTGTTCCTTATTTCGAATTTCGTTATTATTTCACATAATTGTTTCTTGTGAAATTCATATAATAGTTTCATTTTGGAGTTGATTTATATGACTCGAATTTGTACTCTTTGAATTGGGTTAACATATTAGTGTTCATTTTAAATCTTTTAGAGATGTACATGTTAACGTATCTTTGGAGTTTCGTATTTATATTTGTTTCATTGTTACATGTACATACTAGAACCCCTTGTGTTAATATTGTGTTGCATGTGTTGTGACATGTTATTATTGTTAGAATATACTGTAGGGTATACCTGAGCTATAACCCCCTGTGGGGGTACCACAGGCATGTCGTCTTTGCACGAGAGGCATGACACTTTCCGTGGCAGTGTGATCAGTCCACGACACCTCCGTTTTGTGCTCCGGTGAGAGTTGGCCATTTGGTGTTTTGTTGTGGGAGGCGTATGGGTCGACCCTATTTTTTTATTCTGTTCTGTTCTGCGGATTGGCGATATTTGTGCCAAACACGCCTTTTCGATTTTGCATACATTTGGATTCGCGGTCCAATGTGTGTGACTTGCCTGTGTGGCATTATTTGACCTTGCCTGTGTGGCAAGGTATATTTCTGTTTTATTTTGAGCTCGGTATGAAATAACCCCGGCCATTTAAGTCAGCCTATTATTTCATTGTGTTAGTTTTGTTCGTTTCAATTTAGTTCATTAATTGAGTTAGTTATTTTAGTTCTCTATTTTGTAATCTATATCCGTACTGGGCATTTGGCTCATGCTGTGTTTTTTTCTTTCGGCAGGTAATCAGTGGGATCAAGGGCAAGTGTGATGAGAGCTTTATTCGATCCAATGGTCTAGAAATATTCTGTTTAGGCTGGACATATTAATTTCTTTGAAGTTGTAATAATTATTTCAGATTTTGGTTTGGGCTAGCTTGGCATTTATTCTGGTTTGACCTTTTGATATTTATTGGTGTTAGAGAATATTCCTTTGTGGTTTAGAGCCTTATTATTATTTGTTCAATTATGTTGTGGTTTGAGTAACCTCCCTTTCTATTTCGGAAAGGGGGTGTTACACCATGGATCCATATAGCAGGGGTAGTGACATCCACCCTCAATCAACAACTCAAATACATTATCAACGGCAACCTAATCACAGTAAATGCTGAACCGGAATACCCTGTCTGCATACAAGAAGACATGCCGGTGATCATCTTGGATGCAGGGATTGAACCTGCTAGTTTTCAAGCCTTGGAAGTGAGTGATACTCAATATCTACCAGTTAGGGCACCAGCCTTGAAGCCTAAGGTCTCCACCGAAGTGATGACAGTGGGCCAGGAAATAGTATCTTTGGGTTTCCAACTTGGAAAAGGATTAAGAAAGCCTCAGCAAGGTATCAGAGTCCAGTACAAATCCCGAGTCAGTTAGGGAGATCCGGATTGGGATATTCATCCCGATCAAACCATAGAAACCCCCACAAGCATCCCAAGGCTCATCATAGTTCCACAATTTTGCTGCCAAACCTTACGGATGTTAGATGGGTGAAACCTATGAGGAAAATCCCAACTGTGGTATCAACCATGTTATTTCCTCCCATTATACCAGTAAGTGAGAGGACAACGCCCAAACCTAAGGCGGATAGTAAAAAGGGAAAAGAAAAGATTATGTATGAAGGACGAGACTCATTTTTTAATATGAGGGTTATCATAAACTAAGAAGGTATGAATGATGAGATCCCCAACAATGACAATGAGGATCAGATTCAAATTCCTCGCATTAAAAAAGGAAAAGTGGGTAGTTCAAAGAAAAACCCCGACCATATTTTGAAGGATGTCTTAGTCATCATCCGAGACGAGGCAGACGAGCACAATTCCTTGATCCTCCCTGTTCATGAGGATCTAATCCTAGATAACTGGAGCAGCGTCCCTTGCCTCAGCCAAAAAGGGTAAAAAGGTAGAAAGTCCATCTACCCTATAACATGCTTTCATTTACTGTTTACTTTTGATTACACAACTATAGTAGTAGCTTTTGTCATGCTTTGCCAAATGCTTTGTACATTTAAGTAGTTGTATATATTAAAGTGCAAGCATTTTGTTTTCAAGACTCTAGAGTTGACTTGTTTGTCTCTGCTGATGAGATTCCAACCTGTCAAAGTGACTACGACTTTGATGTAGAACTGAACTTCGACTTGATGGATATTGATCAAGAGGAAGAAGTTGACTATGAGGTTCCCGATGAGATCAAAGAATGGGTCAAAGATAAACCCAAATCAAACCTCGACCAAACCACCACTATCAACATAGGAATCTCCAAAAACATCAAAGAAATCCCAATAGGCCTATAACTCACGTAAAATAAAAAAACTGACCTGATTGACCTCTTAACACAGTTCCAGGATGTGTTTGTATGGTCACATGAAGACATGATTGGCCTGTCAACCGACATTGTCATCCATCGAATGCCCATTAAAGATGAATTCAAGCCAGTTAAGCAGAAGCTCAGGCGATTGAAACCTGAATGGAGTCTAAAAGTCAAAGAAGAGGTCGTTAAACAATTCAAAGCCGGAATCATCATGGTATCAACATACCAGGAGTGGCTGTCAAATATAGTTCCCGTGCCAAAGCCCAGAGGGAAAGTACGAGTATGTGTGGATTATCAGGATTTGAACAAAGTCTGCCTCAAGGATAATTTCCTCGTACCTTTCATCCACATCCTGATAGACAATACAGCACAGTACGACATGTATTCCTTTGTTAATTGTTTTGCTGGTTACCACCAGATCATGGTTGCTGAAGAGGACAGGGAGAAAACCTCTTTCATCACTCCCTGGGGAACCTTCTGCTATAGACGACTATCCTTCGGTCTCATCAATGTCGGGGCCACATATCAGCCAGCCATGATGGCCCTATTTTATGACATGATGTAGAAGAAGATAGAGGTCTACGTGGATGACATCATCATCAAATCTAAGAGGGAGGATGATCACCTCGACCATCTCAGGAAGCTGTTCAACAGGTTGCGCAAGTACAACCTCGAGCTGAATCCAGCCAAATGTGCTTTTGGCGTCAAATCAGGCAAGTTGTTGGGATTCCTGGTGAGCAATCGAGGCATTGAGCTAGACCCTGCCAAGATCAAAGCCATCACTGAGATGCCTATACCTCAAACAGAGAAGGAGATACGCGGGTTCCTGGGGAGAATCAACTTCATAAGCTGATTCATTTCCCAGCTCACAGCAACCTGCGAACCCATCTTCTAGCTACTAAGGAAGAATTCCTCCACCAAATGGAATGAGGAGTGTCATAAAGCTTTCCTTGCCATCAAGAAATAGCTTATCGATGCACTTGTTTTGGTACCTCCAAGGGACGGAGTTCCCCTGTTCATGTACCTATCCGTCAATGCCAACGCCATGGGCTGCATGCTAGGAAAAAAGGATGATAGTAGTAAAGAAAGAGCGATCTACTACATCAGCAAAAGATTCAGCAATGATGAACAGAAGTACACCCTGATCGAAAAGACGTGTTGTGCGTTGGCATGGGCCACAATTAGGTTACAACATTACCTCCATGGGAACATGACTTACCTTATATTATGCATGGATCCCCTGAAGTACATATTCAATAAGCCAATGTTGAATTGCCGACTGTCCAAATGGCAGTTCATCCTCCAACGGTTCGACATCGTCTACGTGACTCAGAAGTCCATCAAAGGTCAGGGCATTGCAGATCAACTAGCCGAAGCACCATCAGGAGGGTTCGAGCCCTTGGAGATTTATTTCTCGGATGATGGGATCATGACAATTCAACAACTCCAACAAGAGAATATAGTCCAACTATGGAAAATATATTTTAACGAAGAGGTAAACATGGAAGGTTCCAGAGCTGGGGAAGTCCTTATCTCTGGTACAGGAGAATAATATCCTGTGGCTACCAAATTATAATTTGGCAACACCAACAACACATCCAAGTATGAAGGCTGCATAATGGGGTTGAAGTTAGCCTAATCCATGGGTATCAAACATATACTGGTCTTTGGAGACTCTAAATTGGTTATCAGACAAACCACTGGGGCGTATCACACCAAAGAACTGCATTTACTTCCCTATCATCGGCATGTCATCAAAATATCCCTGGAGTTTAAAGGCATCACCTTCATCCACATTCCTTGGGGTAGGAATGATTTCGCTGATGCATTGACAACGTTGGCTTCCTTAATCCGCATATCCGATAGGAATGGGATTCCCGACATCAAATTCACAAGTCAGAAGGCCCCGACCTACGAGAATTAGATAGAAGACATATCAGATGAAATACCTCCTATCAAATAACCTTGGTATCAAGACATCAAAGAATATCTTCGTGACAGATTCACACCTACCGGAGAAAGCCAATCCGAACCAAAGCGGATTCACAAGATGGCCCTGAAGTTCTATCTAAGCGGAGATGCCCTATAAAAGAGGGATGCGGGAATAGGCCTGTTACGATGCCTCGACAAAGAACAAGTCCAGAGATTAATGGATAAAGTCCACAGTGGGATTTGTGGCCCACACACGAGCGGTCATCTCCTGGCCAAGAAAATATTAAGAACAGGGCATTATTGGATCTCTCTCAAAGTTGACTGTGATGACCACGTCAAAAGGTGCTTTCAATTCCAAATACATGGAAATGTCATTCACGCTCCTCCAAATGAGCTACACAACATGAGTTCACCATGTCCTTTCTTTATGTGGGGAATGGATGTGATAGACCCAGTAGAGCCCAAAGCCAGTAATGGTCACCGTTTCATCTTCACCATGATCGATTACTTCACCAAATGGGTTGAAGAGACCTCTTTTCCCAAAGTTACCAAAGAGGTGATAATTGGTTTCATCAGAAATAATGTCGTCCATCGATATGGACAACCGGAGGTGATCGTATCAGACAATGCCAAAAATTTGAACAATCAGATGATGATAGAGCTATATAGCAAGTTCCACATCAAGAATCTTAATTCTGTCATTTATCGGCCCAAGATGAATGGTGCTGTCGAAGTGGCCAACAAAAACATCAAGAAGATTATGCAGAAAATGTCCGCCAATCACAAAGAGTGGCCTGACCTGCTGCCTCTAACCCTGTTAGCATATAGGACGTCAATGCGTACCTCTACTGGGGCTACTCCCTATTTATTGGTCTATGGCATGGAAGCAATCCTTCCTATAGAGGTAGAGATGGAGTCCTTGCGAGTGTTAATCGACGCTCAAATGGACGAAGATCAGTGGTTGCAAGATCGGTACCAGCAACTGTCCCTGATAGATGAAAAGAGGGCTATAGCTATTTTTCATGGGCAGTTATATCAGCAAAGGATTGCTCGATCCTACAACAAGAAGGTTCGAATGCGGCAATTCAAAGAAATTGGCTTGGTGTTGAAGAAAGTCCTGGCCAATCAGGACGAAGCTAAAGGAAAATTTTCCCCAAATTGGGAAGTCCCTTTCATTGTCAAAGAGGTGTTGACAGGAGGAGCTATCAGATTAAAAGAAATGAATGGGAGTGAATTTCCCCAACTCATCAACTTAGACACCATAAAAAGATATTATGTCTGAAACACATGCATATTTGCATCCTGGTCCTACGAATCAAATTAGGTTCAGTTTTCACCAGAACAATATACTACGAATGACCTGATCTTCCTCAAGTCGGGAGTACGTAGGCAGCCATTCTGGTGTGGTCCTATCAAACAAAAAATTCAAAAAACTTCTCAAACCAAACTCAAAACCCAAGATCAATACTTTTCAAACCTCTCTCACACAAAAATTGAACTACGAATGACCTGATCTCCCTATACCCGGGAGTACATAGGCAGCCATTTAGGTGTGGTGTGACCTTTAAGAAAAAACAAAAACCATTAAAAACCAATTCCAAAACACCGAAGCCCAGTAAAACCTAAATCCTACTAAGACTTCCTGGTCATTAGACCCATCTGAGATATGCTCCGACATCTCATTGTCAGTCCATCAAGGAAGAGTTCATGATGCATCAACAACAGCGAGTTATGAAAGAAGTGGTAATCACTCAGTAATGACAATACATATCCAAATAGGGAAGTGAATCAAAATATATTTCTCTGATATATGATACTATTTGATATATACAATATGCCGTGTACATGTCAAAAATGGCTGGTCTAGTATGTGCTGCAAAAATAAAGCTAGTCTATGGATCCATAGATAAATGGGCTAAAAATGCCAACATGGCATCTCTCTCTGAAGATGGAGGGGCAGCTGCTAGCGCAATACCCTCAGCCTCGATACGGGCCAGAACATCCACAGTCATCTACATAGTGGCACTGTGATCATCTATATATGTACTCATATCGGCAACCAGGCCATGGGTATACGATCGGAGAGCAGTACTATCGGCAATATGGAAATCCCGGGAGGCTATGGCCGCATCCCTCTGTGCAAAAGCGGTATCCCTAGCAATCAAAACCTCCTCAATCTCCTCATAAGCTCCATCTCTAGCATATCGGATCTCCTCTTGCTCAACCAATCCTGCATCCTGAGTGGCTCGAGTCGCATCTCTCTCCGCAAAAGCTATATCTCGGCCAGACAAGGAGGTCAACATCAGCGCTCTATCCTGATCTCTCTCAAAGGTCATCCTAGCTAGTGAGTCTGCCAAAGCAGGGTCTGTCCCGGCAGGAATGATCGGTGGGTCACTAACTAGTACTGCTGTCAAACCCATGAATAACCCATCCTCAGTAGGAGACTCAGGATCCTCTATAGGCTCCTCCTCATTTGAATACACTATCAGAGCTAACTGCATGAATGCAGCTGATGCTATATCGGTCCTCCAACCACGCTGAGTACTCTGGAGAACGATCTAGATGGCTACCGGAGAAATTAACTTTTTCCCTAAGAGTCCAACACTCATAAACTCTGATCAAATCGACAGATGACATCGACGAAGCCGACATCCTCTGATTAATAGCCCCCTAAAACTCGTGCAGCCTCTAAAACTGATCGAACTGGCCCATAACTGCCAGAGGATGGTAAGTGGTCACTCCCCTCAATCCCACTAGGGGCAGATAATCCATACCAGATGCGTGGGTAATAAAACTAAAAGGGGAAACTAATCTTGTGCATGGCAGAATTGAGAATGGATACGCAATATCAGACAGAAATGCTGACCATATCTCTGCATCAGTACACTCCGCGAGCTGGAAGGAGTAGGACATGGCTATCTTATGGGTGAAATAATACCCCTTGTGTCTGAAAAATCCAATCGGTCGTAGATGGGACATGAGCCATACGTACAGCAAGACTGAACTGCCTCTAAAAACCCCTCTGGGTGGGTACTGCAGTGGGTGGCTGCTCTCAATGTCTCAGCCAATATCATCGAAAGAATGGTGCTACCATGTCTAAGGGCCCGAACCATGACTATCAATTCGACATCCAAGTGGTCCAAGTGTAGCAGCATGTAGACGTAAGCCACAATGTACATTAACAAAATGTCTATCCTGGCCAAATGCCATGCCTCTGATGAAACAATAAAATCTCCAGCATGACGATCGTAGCTGTCCAGCCGACCAAAACGATCAATCAAGAAGTCTATAGAGATCACATGTCCATAAACGATCTCATCCAAGACTACACTCTGACGTAGACCGAACATCCGAATAAACGGTCTCCTCATGTCACTGATCGCCATACGAGCACATATCAAGTCTAAAGCCAAATCGGTGAACCGCTCGTACTCCTCTAAGGTAGGGGTCAGCTCATCCCACCCAAAGAAAAAGAACTATCTCTTGGGTATCCAAAAGGGTAAAAGGCCATCTACGAACCCGTACGGAACCTAAAAGTCTACGAGGGCCAATGAATGCCCTAGCATCTAATCCAATGCCCCTTTGGCTGGGAAGGGCAGGCTCTCATAGCACTATTTCAAGGATGATGCCACCTCAGACGGTGGTAAGTGCTCAATACAACTGACGGTGGACAACGTCATCTGTATCACCGTATCACAAGACCATCCAAGGGTCAAATCTGAACTCATCTGTCTAAATGCATACACATGACATAATACATGCATAATGATAATGATAAACATGATGCAATAGATAAGAAATCTCATGCATATCTAGAAATAAACTATCTACTGCAAGCATCATCCCTATTTGATAATACAAAGTAAAATAAAAGTACAAGAATATGGGGCACCACCACCCAACTACTAATAGTGGTCTATCAAAATGGGGCACAGCCGCCCAATAGCCAAACAGTGGCCGACCAAAAGATGTAGCTACAATAGCTACCCAAAAAGATCCAAAACATCTATATTCAGGTGGTTAACCTACTCCATCTCCTCCGTGGACACAAAGTCGCGGTCATCAGGCATGTCTAGGCGGTATAAGGGAGGATAAACCCCTGCAAAATTGCTAGAAAATGGACCTAAAGAGGGTCCCGCTCTGAAGCCAAATGGATCAAAAAAAGATGCCTCTTACGGATCTCTGCCAAGATGCCTGATGAATAAGTGAGCTATCTCCAGCTACTAGGTCAATCCTGTGATCTGGTCCAAATGAGTGGGCTCCCTTAGGCAAGCTATCAAGTCTGTCATCATCACAGACCCAGGAACCATGTATTCCATAAACTGGGTAGCCCGAGTCTGAGCTCCAATAGTGCAAGGACTCTACCAGCTGCTGAATGCCTCCTGGCTGTAAGGGCCTTCTGATAGGGCAAAGCCATCCACACCTTCCATAGGGATATCTGTCAATGGCTGGACTAATGGCCAATGATAACAAGCATGAGGAATAATAGGAATGCGGATCTGCCTCGTAATGCTCTTGAAAGCATGCTCTCCCAGATAGAGCTCCTAGCCTCCCTGTGTTAATAACGGGACTATACGGGTCGACAATGCAAACTCCCGACCAGTGGGGAAGCCTCCCTCAAATCTAACAACCAAAAACTCGGTGGTATATGGGATCTAAAAGATCGCTCCCGCTGTCAAAAGCTCCAGCAACAGGAGGGAATGGGTAAAACCCTCAGCAACAGGGACCTCCATCAGAGTGGAGTGATGCCAACGCCGTCCCCGGGGATAGGTCTCCAGACCTAAAGCAGTGGCAGGCCGTAGGCAAGGAAGCCTCTCATAAGCCAAGAACTGGCTATGTAAATATCAAAAGTCCTCAGTGACCAAGACTGAAAAATATAAATGTAGGAATTAAAAAGGTATAAGAGAGATGTACTCACTAGCAGAAATGGGTAGAACCCAAACCAAGCCTTCGTCAAACCCTCCGAGAGCATGTGCATGCCTCGGAGAAAATAGGCAAAGGTGTAGGAACCCCAATCAAAGTTACTGAGGTGCTCTACATGTCGGGTAGCACTGACCAGGGAAAAGGACACCATCGCAGAGTTGTCCGCCACCAAAAAACCCCTGATGATTACCAGAAATAATCGCCTCAGGATGCGATCTCTAACCCTCTGATCATCAGGTGGAGGCTCAAGTAAAGCCCCACTCTGGGCATCTACACTCAAGGGACCAGATCGGATCGTCCGACCCTTGATCGCTGTTGCAGGAACTCCTAGCAGGGATCTAACGACAGTGGGCATAATGTTAGCCACGACAGGCACGGGCTCGCCCTCAAACTCAATGCCGGTGATGAACCTCCAGTCCATAGGGGTCATCATCATCTCACAGTCCAATAAATAGAGAGATTGAGTCTGGTGGAACCAATGCTCAGACAAAGCCCTCATATACCCCTAGGGGCAAGAATAAAGAAGAAGGCCTGAAAACCCCAGCCATCAATGAAATCCCTTGATGAGTAGGTTTTTAACCTATTAATTGATCTTGTTTAGCTTGTTTTATCGTATATTTTTAGGTGTTGTTCATATTACTTTTGGTGTTTTGTGTTTTTATTACAGGAATGAAGGTTGGAGTGGAATTGAGGATAAAAAGCATGATTTACTGTCAAAATGAATGAACCGGTGCTGACCGCGCCATTGCTAGTGTATATCCGGTGCTAACTGAGCCATGACGGATTGAATACTCTGCATAGCGGGCGCTGACGGCGCCATGATGTGAAGGAAAACGGCGCTGACAGCGCCAGACGGACGAGCTATCATGATTTTAGGTCTTTATTTCACAAGTTGATTAGGATTAGGATTGGGACTTACTCTAATTACAATAGGGTTTGTCTATACTATAAATAGGAGTTGTTTTCTTAGGTTTAGATATCATCTATAATATATTTCATCTTTAGTGGAGGCTACAACCTTGGTATTGAGATCAAGCATGTCAGGCTAAGTTTTCTATTTCAATTCTGAAGGGATGTTGAACCTCGGTAATAATTTATGGTTTGATTAAGTTATAATATTTATTCTTTTATATTGAGATTTATTCTAATTATCCATATAAACTTTCATGTATGTTATTTGATTGACTAATTTGGTTTCCGCAGGATTAAATTAGTGAATTGATTTCATCTGTTAGATTAAGACATATTTTAAGCAAACGAAGTGTGTCTAATCTAAGTAACAATTCATGATATTTTATTGTGGTCAAGCTTTGAAATATCGTTAAGATATTCAGAAGACAATTTAAATAATTCCTGATTGTGTAATTATTGCTTGGAATAATCTAATTCTCATTCTTCATGCTTCTATCATATTAAATCTAGGCTGATAGTTCTGGGTTATATGGTAGTTAGAATCTCTTGTGGGCGATTGTCGCATTAGATCTACACTTAAGGAGAATTTCGGGTAATTTGCGATTACGGTTATCTAGGGTTATTAATCTCATGTTGAAAGAGTAAATAGTATGTTAACTTGATTAATTCATAATTGTGAAAAGAGGATACTGAACTGAAGAATTGATCTTTTTAATTATTGATATTTTCTTTAAACTCACTTTTGTTAATTACAACTTTTCAAAACAAAACCCCCAATTCATTGGAAATCATTGGATATTTAAAATACAATTCACTCTCTATGGGATCGATCCTTGCTTATTGCTATACTGATTCTTGAATTAGTCGAACCTTAGTAAGGTAAATTTAGTAGTGCTAACGACAGCTACCAAATTTTAGCACCGTTGCCGGGGAGAAAAATTATTTTTTTATTTATTCGATTATTTTCATTTTTTTTAATTTTTTTATGCCTTGATCCTCTCACTCTCTTGATTTGAAATTTGATCCAGAAATAGGGAGAACCGCACAAAGGCTCAAGAAGAAAACTCGGAAAACTCAAGATCCACTTGCGGATTCCAAGGAAGTTCCATCACCAGTCCTTAACATCGCACTCACACTACTTTCGGACTAATATTGTTCAAGAGAATCAGAGGAGGGGATGGCGGTGCCAAATAACAGAACTTTGAAGGAGTTGTCAACTCCTAATCTTACTCAATAACCCCTCTGTATTGAATATCCTGCTTTAAATGTTTGTTTAAACTAAAATATGGACTAATCCACCTTCTGCCTACTTTCCGTGGTCTTACAGGTGACGATCCGTACAAACATTTACAGGAATTCCATATTGTGTGCTCCACAATGAAGCCACACAATATCACAAAGGATCAGATAAAGCTGCGAGCTTTCCCATTTTCACTGGGAGACTTTGTAATACCCGAGAATTTCTGAATATTATTAAATAAATATATTAATGGAAATGAATATTTATTTCAATATAAATGATTATGTGTTATGAGATTAGTTAACTCAAATGAATTCAAATTGAATTTATAATAATTGAGGAAAATGTGGAGTTTATGATAAGCTCGTTGAAATGCCTTGTGTGGCACGAGAATAGATTCGATGATGAGTTAATTAATTCATGGACGAAGGAATTATTAAGTGAATAATTAATCTATATTAATTGTTATTATGAGAAATATAATAATAGTATGTTGATTCATTATTATTGCAAGTGATGGTATAACAATAAGTAAATTGTTTATATATATAATAAGATTTGTATTTATTAAACTGTTGAGGAATATGATAATTAATCGTATATTAATTGTTGTTATAGGTGATATACTATTATCTAGTAATTATTTCATAATATGTTGATTAATGAGTAAATGATTTATAAATATAATAAGATTATATTTACTCGATTAATTGTTATGTGCTAGTATGCGATAATTAAACATATAAAGTATATGGGTTACAACTATATTATATAATGCAATGTGACATTCATGTGTGACTATACTATATAAGAGGACTATATATTAAGATTTAATAAGTTATAAGAATACATCATGAGGTTGTGTGACAATGTAAGTATGTGAACATTAAATTAGTACCTCATGAATATATTGGAAACAATTGATTAATTGATGATTACTTCAATATATAATTGAATAATATAGTGAAGAAATAATATCTAATTGAAGTACATTCGGTGTTAACAGAATGTACATGGATATATATGTGTGAATTACAATTACCACATTGAATTAGTATTTATTTGAATTACATAATGACATTAAAATTATAACCTAAGCAAGTATTACATGAATACAACTTAAGTATATAGTATGCGTACGATGACTAAGTGTTATATTACATTGCCAATTGCTGAGCTTTTTGCCTTGTCCCATAATAAGAGACTCATTCCATCCTCACGTGTATTGCAAAGGCTAGCCTAAGCCTATTCCTCCTCAAACTCAGCAAAATCATAGCAATGATGAATGAGGGAGTGGGATTCATGATTAATTTCACCAACCATCTACCAACTTCTTCTTAACCACCATATAAACTAACATTCTCGTTGGTTTGATTTGGAGAACAAAGTTAGGGATTGTGTTTTGGTTTTCCTATAAATAAAGCATCCCTCCTTCACATTTCATTTGGCTGAGAATTCTATTAAGTGAAGTAGTGCTAGTTCACTGAGATATATATATAGAGAGATAATCAGTTGAGAGAGGAATCAATTTGCAGCAAGCACTAATCAAAGGTATAATTAGCAGCAAGTTCATGCTCTTCATTTCTTCATTCTGTAAATTTCAAATACTTGACCATGTTGAATTAGATTGTAATTGGATTATAGAATGCTTGTTTAATTGTTATATGAACTAATAAGCATGTTAGTATACAATGTGGCGTAATTGCAATCAATTTCGTGAAGAAATTTTGGGGATTGGCTTATATTCTGCCGAAGTAAGAAAAACTCTGGTGCAGACCATGCACGGCGCAGCTGCGCCGGTTTATTACTGAGGCGCAACCCAGCTGCGCCAACCTCTGGAGTCAGTTTCTTGATTCTGTTAGAAATCTGCTAAGTGTTAATTGATTACAACAACTTAGACAAGCATGCTAGCATGAGTAACCTGTATATATGAGTTTGTAGAACTGAAATGAGCATGTTCTATTATATTTGCATGAATGATTGATGAGAAGCAAAATTTTCAAAAGGAACTTAGAACTTTAAAAAGGGAACTTTGACATGTGTTTACCATCTTGGTGTACTGACTTTGCGAGCATGTTAGTATGACCTATAAATGCATGAAAAAGCATGTCAACTTGTGTGTATATGTTTCATAATGTAACATGAACATACGGACCTTGCTAGTGAACATTTCTAACGAAAATGTAAGTTTTGAAGGTGAACCTTGGCATGTAGGTATCATATATGCATTCTAATTTTGCGAGCATGTTTATATGGCCTAGAAATGAATGAAGGACATGTTAACATATGTATATATATAGCATGAATATGTTAGACCTTATTAGTGAACGATACTAACAGAAGTATAAGTGTTGAACGTGAACCTTGACATGTTATATTAAGATTTAGATTTTGATATTTATGGACATGTTTGACAGAGTTCTTAACCTCACTAATGGATCATACGTGTATGCCTACCATGTTAGATGTCGTGAAATCAAGTTAAGCATAAATGAAGCATGTTTTCTAACCAATAATGATGCTAGTTACATGTATGTGATATGGATGCTCATGAACATGCCTAACATGAGTTATATGAATACCTTATGTGTTTAAAAGGCGAGCATGTTAGGCTTTGAGATTTCATGACCTTGAATGGCCTTAAGTTATTAAAGGTATTAACTTAGAAACTATATCATGCATGATTGAACATGGAAGGGTTGTACAAGCATGGAAGGACCTTTAAAATGTTTATATGTTATGTTGTGTTGCATGCCTGCTTGTCAGACAGAAACTATAAGGCAGCAGCCCAACCTTGGCTTGGCCAGGGGGCAGCGCAGCTGCGCCACCCCTAGGCTTAGCTATAGCGCAGCTGCGCCAGTCTGGAAGCAGAATTAAATCAGTTTGCTAATCTGATTTTGGCAGTTACCTCATATCCATTCTATAGCTTGCTAAATAAAATGTGTTTGGTACTGGTTGTGATCTTATGTGATAATGATGATATGTGAACTTGATTAACCCAAAAAGAGGAACGTAGGGATAAAAGACTATGAGAGTTATGTTAATCAAGATTGTAAATTAGTATGACAGTATAGTAAGTTAAAGACTTAACTTATATGTTGATTGTATATATAAGATAAAGTATGATGTTAAACTATATGACTAATGGATATCATATATATACATAACTATATTACGATAGGGATTCGAAAGTGTTGATTTATTTAACGTGGATACACTACGCATAAGGTAAGTTCTCTAACTTACACTCTTTTACGGTGCAAGTATCCTATTCTTGTATTTACTTTATTCAAGGAATATTGTAAGCAAGTTTTCTTACTTACTCGTTTAAATTGATTTAGTATGCTTATTGAATAAACTCTTATTCCATTTGAGTCTTATGAAAGCTATTATTCATGTTGCACTTGGTATTGTTCTTGAATATCGTGAAAGTGTCAATGTCATTTGATTCGGCTAGACTATATGCATGTTTAGAAAACTATCCAAACCAATTGACTGGTGCAGAAATCTTGAAAACTAAGTTGAACAACCCTTATGGTAAGGGGAGTGTATATTGTTGGAAGCCCCAACACACGCGTGAAAATTACTGTGGTGTTATGCATGACATAGAGTATTGTAGACTGATCATCTATCATACTTACTTTTGGGTTATCAGTTTAATATTAATAATTTTATTAGATGTTCAATAGTTCTTAGTGACTGCTCAGTATAAATTATTTTATCCAGTTGGATATGTTGATAGCCTTGAATCTCATATATATCTGTTGGTCTATAATGAATTATCGTTTCATATTCCAAGGATCTGATTTGAGAATTGTTGATATTCGTTATTCATGATATTATTCTTTAAACTCTGGATTATCATCGAGATTATACTTTGATATTTCAAACTCGTGTTATAAAACTCTTCACCCTTATTGTATATTTCTTGTTGGTCAATTTGTGCTCATTCTTGCTTTTCCCTAAAAACATTTTAGTTAAGGCAGAGCATGGTGGACCTTCGAGCGTCGATAAGGGCAAGGGCAAGGCTACCGACTAGCTTGTCCCTTTTATGTCTTAAAATCTCTGGTATTGTATAAAGACTATTTCAGAACTATGTTTAAGCTTAAGTAGGGTTATGTAATAAGTCTTTATTTGATATTATTATGTAATCTATTAAGTACTGTAGGTTGCGAGACTTAGGGGAATAATTATAATAAATTATTGTATATTATTCTAGATTTTCCGCTGTGATTGTGAGATTTTAGTTATTATTGTATTATCGTAAGGACGTGACGAACCGAATGCGAGAGACCAGTAGCGGTCCGAATTTAGGGGCGTCATAGGTTGGTATCAAAGCTGTAGTTATAAAACTTAGGAGCGAGTGTCCTTAGATTATAACTTAGGAGAACTTAGGAAGTTAGAAGGAGATAAAACTCATGTAGAGTTCTTCTTGAGAGACTTAGTGTTATGAAATGTAACTTCATTTTATACAATGAACTTATGTTTTATTTAACATTCTAATGGAGTTGTTGTTTGGTTGTCTTGTGTTTGTGATTGTAGGATGGCAGACACAGGAGTACCTAGTAGAGTGGCCGAGGAGGAGCCCAGAGATATACACGTAGTATACGAGGCACCTCTAGAGGCTGTGCCAGTGCAGGCTATTGCACCATCCGAGTCTGATGACGAGGATGAGATCGAGGTGGAGTTTGACCCTGAGGAGGAGCCTATGGAGGATGAGCCTATCGAGGAGGAGCCCATAAAGGACTCTTACGAACCTAACCTGGAGGAGCATATGCTGGGAGAGTACGAGGAGTGTATTCTAGAGTTAGACTGTCGAGTACAGGAGCTGGAAGCCGAGGCCCAAGAGAGAGAGTCTGAGTTCCAAAAGCTGAGGGATGAGGACCACCAGAGGAAGTTGGACATGCAGAAGTTATAGGTGGCGATTGCTTACCGCAGGGAGGCAGGGATCCAGATGGGAACCTTATTCCACAGGTTGGTGGCGAGGAGCGTAGATCTGGCAGGAAAGCTGGAAGAAGTAGAGCAGAGAGAATTGAGTGAGAAGACCGAGAAGGAAGCACTTCGTACTCAGCAAGAGTTGGAGGTTATGGATAGGATCCACTTCGAGGAGAAGTGGGAAGTGGCTAACGAGAGAGCTGACGACCTAGAGGATGAGGTCAGATGCAAGAAGAGGAAGATGAACAAGATGGGGTATGTATTCCGTTCAGCTTTCGAGAGGGTGATCAATGGTGTATACCACTACCCGGCGGAGCAGGGACAGACCCTACATACTTTGAGCCAAGAATTGATGGCGTATAGAGCAGATCGAGTACAAGAGCGTTGTGGAGCGTAGGATGATAGGATGAGACCCTTAGTTAGACTAGCAGTAGCTTTAGTGGTTTTCTTTTGTGATGTACATGTTGTGTTGAAATCCCAACTTTTTGTGTAAAGTGTGGGATAGTTACGTAAACCCCGAGTAACCTTTTGTTAAAGGGGTAGTATGTTAGTGTTCCCCGTCTTTTGTGATATTAGGGGATATGTGATAACATTTATAGAAATATGCTAGGGATGATCATGTAATGAAACGATTTGGCATATGAATATAAATGAGCTTATTTCAAAAACGTGTTATAAATTTTATTCTTTTTAATATTAAATAAATACTTAAGTGATATGATTGAGTAATAATAAAATGAAAAATTTTGTGATGCAGAAAATGCCGCCCAGACGTAGATTAACTGCACCTGAGGAATCAGTTAACAATGATAGGGAACAAGTAGATCCCATCTAGAAGTTAGTAGACTTGTTAGGAGAAGCTCTAAGGGGAAGAAACAACAAACCCGTTCGCCCTAACCCTCAAGCAGTACCAGTGATAAACTTCAAAGACTTTAGGAGTGTAGGACCCCCAGAGTTCGAGGGTACTACCGACCCGATCATTGAGCAGACCTGGATAAAAGAAATCAAGAAGGCTTTCACCATCGCTCTCGTGGGTGAAGACCAGAAGACGGTATTTGCTACGTATATGATGAGAGGCAAAGCAAACTACTGGTGGGAGGCTAATCAGCAGAGAGCTTGGGAAGGAACGATAGCGTGGGAGAGATTTAAGACGCTGTTCTTCGAGAACTATTTCCCAAAGAGCATGAAGAACCGAATGGAGGTGAAGTTCTTAGAGTTAAAACAAGGTGATATGATGGTGGTGCAGTATGCGACTAAGTTTAATGAACTAGCGCGATTTGCAGAGCACCAAGTGGGAGATGAAGAAAGGAAGGCAAGACGTTTCTAGCAAGGGCTGAAGCCGTGGCTGTATAATAAGGTATCAGTTCTTTAAATTGATTCCTTTGAGACGTTACTAGAGAATCATTGCGGAAGGTAGCAGTGAGGCCTTAAGTCTGTACCATAAAGAGAAGAAAAACAAGAACACTGGTAGTGAGCATCGTGGAGGAAGCAGCAGCAGAAGGAGTAATCACGGAAAGAGAAAATGGGAAAACAACAACAACAACAATAATAGAAACAACAACAACAACAATAACAGAAACAACAATCAAGGTGGAAGTCACAAAGAGAGCTTTAAGAAAAGGAGTGAAGCTTGTAATAAGTGTGGGAGGAGTCATCAGGGGGAGTGCTAGAAAGGAAAGAGCACGTGCTATAACTACGGCCAAGAGGGGCACATATCGCCAAATTGCCCAAAACCAAAGAATATCAGGGGATGTTTTGCTTGCAGATCAACGGAGCACCAGATTAAGGATTGCTCAAAGAAAGGAAGTGGTGGGACTAGCAGAGGTCAGGGAGGAGGTAGCAAGTTAATGATTGGTGGACCCCAACTGATCGACCACCCGAACCTTTAACATGACCGTCCAGGACGTAGTAGCTGCAAAGGACGTGGTGTCAAGTATAATCCCAATCAATGATATAAATGCTTATGTATTATTTGATTCGGGTGCCACCTGTACTTTTGTATCTGAAGAATTTGCTAGTAGACTTAATGCACCCCTAGAACGATTAGAAGATCCCTTGAACATAAAAGTTGCGAATAAGGAAGTAATCCCTGCAGAATACGTTTACCAAAATTATCGCACAAATATTAGAGATCATGAACTGAGCGTAGACTTGATTATAATTATATTGGGAGAATTTAACGTAATACTAGGAATGGATTGGTTGTATAACCATGCTGTAATAACTGACTGTCAGAACAAATATGTGAACCTTCAGACTCCGAGTAAGTCTAAGGTAGTATTTTATGGTAGCTCATCGCTTAGGCAATCGTGTTGCGTTACGATGATGCAGGCCAAGAAATTGTTAAGGAAATGATGTGTAGGTTATTTATCTTACATTGTAGATACTCGAAAAAAGGGAGTAGAAATAAAGATATATCCGTAGTGAATGAATTTCAAGATGTATTTCCGGACGATCTGCCTTGTCTTCCGCTAGAGAGAGAAATCGAATTCGTAATAGACTTAGCACCAGGAACGACACCAATTTTGAAAGCCTCATACCGTATGGCGTCGATAGAAATGAAGGAATTGATGATACAATTGCATGAATTATTAGATAAGGGTTACATACGGTCGAGTGTGTCCCCTTGGGGAGCACCAGTGCTATACGTTAAGAAAAAGGACGGATCGATGAGGCTCTGTATCGATTATTGAGAATTGAACAGAGTAACGATCAAAAACAAATATCTGTTACCAAGGATAGACGACCTATTTGATCAACTGAAGGGAGCAAAGTGTTTCTCGAAGATAGATCTACGGATAGGTTATCACCAACTGAAGGTACGGAATGAAGACATACCAAAGACTGCGTTTCGAACCCGTTATGGACATTACAAGTTTTTGGTTATGTCATTCGGATTGACTAATGCTCCGGCAGCATTCATGGACTTGATCAACCGAGTTTTCAAGCCATACTTGGATAAGTTCATGGTAGTTTTCATCGATGACATCTTGATCTACTCGAAGACTGAGGAAGAACACGCCGAACATCTGAAGATTATTTTGGAGGCACTAAGGAAAGAGAAGATGTATGCAAAATTTTCTAAGTGTGAATTTTGGATGGAGAAGGTTCAATTCTTAGGTCACATGGCGGATAAGAATGGAATCTCAATAGACCCTACAAAGGTCAAAGCAGTGAGTAATTGGGAGCAACCAAGAACACCAACGGAGCTGAGAAGTTTCTTAGGGTTAGCTGGGTACTATCGAAGATTCATCCAAGATTTTTCTAAGATAGCAACCCCGTTGACCAGTTTGACGAGGAAGACGGTGAAGTTTCCATGGACAGAAAAATGCGAAGAAAGTTTTAAAGAGTTGAAGAAGAGATTAAGCAAAGCGCCTGTGTTGTCACTACTAGACGATGCGGGAAATTTTATGGTGTATAGTGACGCATCGCACAAAGGACTTGGCTATGTGCTTATGCAACATGGCAAGGTCATTGCGTATGCATCACGACAATTGAAGGATTACGAAAAATGATACCCTACTCACGACTTAGAGTTAGCGGCAATAGTTTTTGCGTTGAAGATTTGGAGGCATTATTTGTACGGAGAGAAATGTGAGATATACACGGACCACAAGAGTCTGAAATATATCTTCACACAAAAGGAGTTGAATATGCGTCAGAGAAGGTGGTTAGAATTGATCAAAGATTATGACTGTGATATTCTTTATCACCCGGGTAAGGCAAACATAGTTGCCGACGCTCTAAGCAGAAAAGGAAGGGAGAAATTGTTTCATTTGACAACTCAAGAGGAATTGATAAGAGGGATGGAGAAATTGGAAATAGAGGTAAAGGGACCGGAGAGGTCTGAAGAAAAGTTATTTGTAATGGAAGCTCGTCCGATATTGTTGGACAGAGTGAAGGAATTACAAGAGAAGGATGAAGAGTGCGAGAAAATCAGAAGGAGAATCGTAGAGAATGAAGAGGAAAGATTCCAAATGGACAAAGGCGATATCTTAAGATTCGAAGGAAGAGTGTGGGTACCAGTGGTAACCGAGTTGAGAGAAGAGATTTTGCATAAGGCACACAATACGACATATTCCATTCATCCGGGAGGCACAAAGTTGTACCGAGATTTGCGGCAACATTTTTGGTGGCCCAATCTGAAATGGGAAGTCGCAGAGTGCGTTAGTAGATGTTTGACTTGCCAACGCGTCAAAGCAATGTACCAGCGGTCGAGTGGTTTACTACAACCGTTGGAAATACCAGAGTGGAAATGGGAGCACATTACGATGGATTTTGTGGTGGGAGTTCCAGTCATGCAGAAAGGTTATGATGCCATTTGGGTTATCGTGGGTCGACTAACAAAGACTACACACTTTCTACCGATCAAAATCCGCTATAGCTTAAATCAGTTAGTGAGTCTGTACGTAAAGAAGATTGTTTCACGACATGGAGTGCCAGTGTCTATTGTCTCTGATCGAGATCCGCGCTTCAAGTCAAACTTTTGGAAAAGCTTACAAGAGAGAATGGGAACACAGTTGAGGTTGAGTATCGCTTATCATCCTCAGACAGACGGACAGAGTGAGCGAACAATACAAATGCTGGAGGACATGCTTAGGACTTACGTGAAGGATTTTAAGGGAAATTAGGATGACCACCTACCCTTAGTAGAATTCACATATAATAATAGTTACCATGAGAGTATCGGCATGCCACCGTACGAAGCTCTTTACGGGAGAAAATACAGAACGCCGTTATGTTGGGACGAAGTCGGAGAGCGACGAATACTCGGACCAGAGCTAGTATAACAAACCGCAGACGTGGTGACAATGATAGGAGCCAGACTAGTAGCAGCTCAAGATCGCCAAAAAAAGTACGCAAACTTGCATCGACAAGACCGGGACTTTAAAGTCGGCAGTTTCATATTCTTGAAGGTATCTCCCTAGAAAGGAAAAATTCGATTCGTCAAGAAGGGAAAATTGAGTCCAAGATTCATAAGACCGTTCGAGGTATTGAAGCGAGTGGGCGAAGTGGAATATAAAGTTGAATTACCACCTGGTTTGGAGCACATCCACAACGTGTTCCACATCTCCGTGTTACAACCGTACAAGGCCGACTACAAACACGTGATTTCTTATGAGCCTATTCAAGTGGAGAAGAACCTAGCGTATGAAGAAATTCCTGTCCAAGTATTAGATAGGAAAAAGAAGATATTAAGAAATAAAGTTATTTCATCTATAAAAGTACTTTGGCGTAACCACGATGTCGAGGAGGCTACGTGGGAATTAGAAGATAGGATGATGAGGGACTATCCCCATCTATTTGTGTAACCTTGTAGCAATTACGGGATGAAAATTTTATAAGGGGGGGGGGGAGGATGTAATACCCGAGAATTTTTGAATATTATTAAATGAATATATTAATGAAAATGAATATTTATTTGAATATAAATGATTATATGTTATGAGATGAGTTAACTCAAATGAATTCAAATTGAATTTATAATAATTGAGGAAAATGTGGAGTTTATGACAAGCTCGTTGAAATGCCTTGTGTGGCATGAGAATAGATTCGATGATGAGTTAATTATTTCATGGACGAAGGAATTATTAAGTGAACAATTAATAGATATTAATTGTTATTATGAGAAATATAATAATAGTATGTTGATTCATTATTATTGCAAGTGATGGTATAACAATAAGTAAATTGTTTATATATATAATAAGATTTGTATTTATTAAACTGTTGAGGAATATGATAATTAATCGTATATTAATTGTTGTTATGGGTGATATACTATTATCGAGTAATTATTTGATAATATATTGATTAATGAGTAAATGATTTATAAATATAATAAGATTATATTTACTCGATTAATTGTTATGTGCAAGTATGCGATAATTAAACATATAAAGTATATAAGTTACAACTATATTATATAATGCAATGCGACATTCATGTGTGACTATACTATATAAGAGGACTATATATTAAGATTTAATAAGTTATAAGAATACATCATGAGGTTGTGTGACAATGTAAGTATGTGAACATTAAATTAGTATCTCATGAATATATTGGAAACAATTGATTAATTGATGATTACTTCAATATATAATTAAATAATAGAGTTGAAATAATATAGTGAAGAAATAATATCTAGTTGAAGTACATTCGGTGTTAACAGAATGTACATGGATATATATATGTGCGAATTACAATTACCACATTGAAGTAGTATTTATTTGAATTACAGGGTGACATTAAAATTATAACCTAAGTAAGTATGAAATGAATACAACTTAAGTATATAGTATGTGTAGGATGACTAAGTGTTATATTACATTGCCAATTGCTGAGCTTTTTACCTTGTCCCATAATAAGAGACTCATTCCATCCTCACGTGTATTGCAAAGGCTAACCTAAGCCTATTTCCTCCTCAAACTCAGCAAAATCATAGCAATGATCAATGAGGAAGTGGGATTCATGATTGATTTCACCAACCATCTACCAACTTCTTCTTAACCACCATGTAAACTAACATTCCCGTTGGTTTGATTAGGAGAACAAAGTTAGGGACTATGTTTTGGTTTTCCTATAAATAAAGCATCCCTCCTTCACATTTCATTTGGCTGAGAATTCTATTAAGTGAAGTAGTGCTAGTTCACTGAGACATATATAGAGAGAGATAATTAGTTGAGAGAGGAATCAATTTGTAACATGCTCTAATCAAAGGTATAATTAGCAGCAAGTTCATGCTCTTCATTTCTTCATTCTGTAAATTTTAAATACTTGACCATGTTGAATTAGATTGTAATTGGATTATAGAATGTTTATTTAAGTGTTATATGAACTAATAAGCATGTTAGTATACAATGTGGCGTAATTGCAATCAATTTCGTGAAGAAATTTTGGGGATTAGCTTGCATTCTGCCGAAGTAAGAAAAACTCTGGTACAGACCATGCACGGCACAGCTGCGCCGGGTTATTACTGCGCTGCGCCAACCTCTGGAGTCAGTTTCCTGATTCTGTTAGAAATCTGCTAAGTTTTAATTGATTACTACAACTTAGACAAGTATGCTAGCATGAGTAACCTGTATATATGAGTTTGTAGAACTAAAATGAGCATGTTCTATTATGTTTGCATGAATGATTGATGAGAAGCGAAATTTTCAAAAGGAACTTAGAACTTTAAAAAGGGAACTTTGACATGTGTGTATCATCTTGGTGGACTGACTTTGCAAGCATGTTAGTATAACCTAGAAATGCATGAAAAAGCATGTCAACTTGTGTGTATATGTTTCATAATGTAACATGAACATACGGACCTCGCTAGTGAACATTTCTAATGAAAATGTATGTTTTGAAGGTGAACCTTGGCATATAGGTATCATATATGCATTCTGATTTTGCGAGCATGTTTATATGGCCTAGAAATGCATGACGAACATGTTAACATATGTATATATATAGCATGAACATGTTAGACCTTATTAGTGAACGATACTAACGGAAGTATAAGTGTTGAACGTGAACCTTGACATGTTATATTGAGATTTAGATTCCGATATTTATGGACATGTTTGATAGAGCTCTTAACCTCACTAATGGATCATACGTGTATGCCTACCATGTTAGATGTCGTGAAATCAAGTTAAGCATAAATGAAGCATATTTTTAAACCAATAACAATGCTAGTTACATGTATGTGATATGGATGCTCATGAACATGCCTAACACGAGTTATATGAATACCTTATGTGTTTAAAAGGCGAGCATGTTAGACTTTGTGATTTCATAACCTTGAATGGCCTAAAGTTATTAAAGGTATTAACTTAGAAACTATATCATGCATGATTGAACTTGGAAGGGTTGTACAAGCATGGAAGGACCTTTAAAATGTTTATATGCTATGTTGTGTTGTATGCTTGTGTGTCGGACAGAAACTGTAAGGTAGCAGCCCAACCTTGGCTTAACTAGGGGCAGCGTAGCTGCGCCACCCCTAGGCTTAGCCATGGCGCAGTTGCGCCAGTCTAGAAGTAGAATGGAATCAGTTTGCTAATCTGATTTTGGTAGTTATCTAATATCCATCCTATAGCTTGCTAAATAAAAATGTGTTTGGTACTGGTTATGATCTTGTGTGATAATGATGATATGTGAACTTTATTAACCCGAAAAGAGGAACGTTAAGGATAAAAGACTATGAGAGTTATGTTAATCAAGATTGTAAATTAATATGACAGTATAGCAAGTTAAAGACTTAACTTATATATTGATTGTATATATAAGATAAAGTATGATGTTAAACTATATGACTAATGAATATCATATATATACATAACTATATTACGATAGGGATTCGAAAGTGTTGATTTATTTAACGTGTATAGACTACGCTTAAGGCAAGTTCTCTTACTTACACTCTTTTATGGTGCAAGTATCCTATTCTTGTATTTACTTTATTCAAGGAATGTTGTAAGCAAGTTTTCTTACTTACTCGTTTAAATTAAGTTAGTATGCTTATTGAATAAACTCTTATTCCATTTGAGTCTTCTGAAAGCTATTATTCATGTTGAACTTGGTATTGTTCTTGAATATCGTGAAAGTGTCTATGCTATTTGATTCGGCTAGACTATATGCATGTTTAGAAAACTATCCAAACCAATTGACTGGTGCGAAAATCTTGAAAACTGAGTTGAACAACCCTTATGGTAAGGGGAGTGTATATTGTTGGAAGCCCCCAACACACGCGTGAAAATTATTGTGGTGTTATGCATAACATAGAGTATTGTAGACTGATCATCTATCATACTTACGTTTGGATTATCAGTTTAATATTGATAATTCTAGTAGATGTTCAATAGTCCTTAGTGACTGCTCAGTATAAATTATTTTATCCAGTTGGATACGTTGATAGCCTTGGAATTCATATATATCTGTTGGTCTATAATGAATTATCATTTCATATTCCAAGGATCTGATTTGAGAATTGTTGATATTCGTTATTCATGATATAATTCTTTAAACTCTGGATTATCATCGAGATTATACTTTGATATTTCAAACTCGTGTTATAAAACTCTTCACCTTTATTGTATATTACTTGCTGGGCAATTTGTACTCATTCTTGCTTTTTCCTAAAAATATTTCAGTTAAGGCAGAGCAGGGTGGACCTTCGGGCATCGATAAGGGCAAGGCTACCGACTAGCTTATCCCTTTTATGTCTTAAAATCTCTGGTGTTGTATTAAGACTATTTCAGAACTATGTTTAATCTTAAGTAGGGTTATGTAATAAGTCTTTATGTGATATTATTATGTAATCTATTAAGTACTGTAGGTTGCGAGACTTGGGAGAATAATTATAATAAATCATTGTATATTATTCTAGATTTTTCGCTGTGATTGTGAGATTTTAGTTATTATTGTATTATCGTAAGGACGTGACGAACCGAATTCGAGAGACCAGTGGTGGTCCGAATTTGGGGGCGTCACAAACTTAGCAAAAGACTGGTTGTTTTATCTCCTCGCGGGATCAATTCAATCATAAAATGACATGAAGAGACTATTTTTGGAGAAGTATTTTCCTACTTCAAGAGTAGCCAACATACGAAATGAAATTTGCAGAGTCCGACAGTTCAGTGGAAAAACCCTGGATGAATACTGGGAGAGATTCAAGAAGCTTTGCTCCAGCTGTCCACCCCATCAGATCGGCGATCAACACCTTATCATCTACTTTTATGACGGACTCTTACCAATGGATAGGAGTATGATCGACGCTGCGAGTGGAGGAGCATTAGTGGACAAAACATCGGAGGCGGCAAAGAACTTAATTGCAAACATGGCTGCCAATACCCAACAATATGGAACAAGAAGTTCCAATCCAACTCAAAAGGTAAGTGAGGTAAGCACAACAAGTGTAGAGCACCAAATTTCTAACTTAACTGCTTTGCTAAAACAATTAGCTACAGGTAATGCACCAGTTGCGCAAGCTTGCCAAATCTGCTTAATGGCGGGACACCCTACTGATTCATGCCCAACATTACAAGAAGAAGATAGCACACAGCAAGCTAACGCAGTGGGAAACTACCAAGCTCAGTCGTAGAGGAAGTATGATCCTTTCTCCAACACATACAATCCAAGATGGAGGGATCATCCTAACCTCAGTTATGGGGGTACTAGGCCACAGACACAAGGGTTGTACCCAGTCAAACCACAATTTCAACCGAATCAGCCACAGTACCAACCTAGACTAGCAGCACCGACCAATCTTGGAGCATCCCTCGAGGATGTGTTCAAAACATTCATGAAACAATCACAGTAGTTCCAACAAGAAACGAAGTCTTCCATCTAGAGTTTGGAGAGTTAAATGAGCCAATTAGCCACTGCTGTCAGTCGATTGGACTCTCAAGGTTCTGGGAAGCTTCCATCGCAGACTGTTGTAAATCCAAAGGAGAATGCCTGCGCTATCACCTTGCGGAGTGGAAAACAAATGGTTACACCAACAGAATTAGTTGAGTATGAGAAAGAACATGAAAAGGATGAATCGGTAATACCTAAGGTACATCTTGAACCTCCTTGTCAGACTGATATTCCACTTCCCTTTCCTCATGGGAATTTTAGATATTCAAAGAAAGATGAATAGGAAAAAGAAATTCTAGAAACTTTTTGGAAAATTAAAGTGAACATTCCATTACTCGATGCGATTAAACAAGTGCCACGATATGCTAAATTTTTGAAAGAACTGTGCACTAATAAACGTAAACTGGAAAATAAAGAAAAAGTCACTGTTGGGGAAAGTGTATCAGCCGTTCTGCAAAGAAAAATGTCACCTAAATGTAAAGATCCAGGCATGTTTACGGTCCCATGTAAAATAGGCAACGCCAGTTTTAAAAAGGCCATGCTAGACTTAGGTGCTTCAATCAATGTTATGCCATTATCTGTCTATAAGTCACTGAATCTTAGACCTTTGAAAAATACTGGTGTTATTATTCAATTGGCTGATCGTACTAACACCTACCCCCGAGGGGTAGTTTAAGATGTCTTGGTGCAGGTGAACGAAATAATCTTTCCTGCAGATTTCTACATAGTGGATATGGAAAATGATGCATCTCCAAACCCATCACACATCTTGCTAGGAAGACCTTTCCTCAAAACAGCAAGGACTATGATTGATGTTCACAACGGGACCTTGACAATGGAATTCGATGGCGAGAAGATTCAATTCAACATCTATGACGCCATGAGGTACCCTAGTGATATTTGTTAGGTTTTTGAAATTGATGGGTATGATTCTTTCGTGCAGGAAACTGTTGATCCATATCAAAGGGACATCAAGGAATTGGAAGACAAGGGAGCTACACTACAGTCATTGTCTGCACTCAAAATCGATATCCAGAACACAAAGAAGGAAAAGATGTTCAAGGACAAGGGCCATAGGCCAAAGCCATTTCTAGAAAGCAATAAAGTTGAGAAGTTTGCTAAAGAAATAGTGAAAGATCCTGATTCCAAATAATTGAGTGGTCTACAGTCGAGCTAACGACGTTAAACAAGGGCAGCTATTGGGAGGCAACCCAAATTTTTCAAATTTTTAATTTTTCAATTAGTTCAATTTTTGTTTTATTATAGTATAAGTAGTCCATTCTTAGAATTTAGAGTATCCAATCCATGAGTTAATAAAAGTTTAAAATTTACTTGTGATAGGTGAGCAAAGGAAATAAAGGAGAATCAAATTCAGACTAGAGCCGACCGCGCCACAACAGTGCTGACCGCACTAGGTATGCAGCAAGTTCAAAGCAAATTCGGCCAGACACGCGCCGACCGCGCCACACTAGCACTGACCGCGGTACACAAGCGCTGACCGCGCTACATTGGCGCTGGCCGCGCATACTATGCAGCAACTTGTCCTTTTGCAAATGCATCCTGGCGCTGAGCGCGCCACTACGTGTAACAATTGAGATTTTATATTTAATTTTAAATATTTATTGAATTAAATAAATATTTTATGTGATTTATTTATTGAGTTAAATAAATAAATTATGTGATTTATGGAGTGATTTAATTAAGTGTTATATATTAATTAAATAAATGTGTAATATTTATTTAATTAATGTATATTAATTTTATATTATAGTTCTAATTTAATTGAGAAAATTAAATTAGATGAATTATGTGATGAAGTGTTACATGAATTATAATTAGCGAGTAATTATAATTATGTGGTAATTTTATGTGATTTATTGATGTTAGATTTTAATTGATTAAATTATTATTGATATTTAATTAATTAAAATGTGATATTTAAGTATGTGTTAAAATGATTTGTTAAAATAAAAGAAAAAGGATTTTAAATGAGTTTAAATAAACAAGGCTTTGCATTTGTTTTAAATCTATTTTACCAAACATGGCCTTAGTAATAATAATCTGTTTTTTTTAAAATAATGTTGTTTTGGCCAAACAAAGCCTTAAGGATTTTTAAATTTTGAAACTTATGTAACTGCTAAATTTATTAGGCTAATTAGTATTAGTTAGTACGCGTATTATATTATATTACGTTAGTTCTATACTACGTTAGATTAATCCTAAGTCTAAACTAAGAGCTAAGAAGAAAGAAAAGAGCTGAGGAAAAAGAGAAAGCAGAGAAGAGTTGGAGAAGAAGAGAAGGAAGAAGAAGCTTGTGAAGGCTAGAGTGAATCTTTGTTTTCTTCTCCTATCACCAAAAGGTAATCCATAATCTCTACTTTTATATTTTCAAAACTCGATTTAAGTTTCATGTTTTATTCTCTGTGAAAACTGAGTTTTCATGTAATAGCATAAACATGGATGATATATATATAGGTGGTGGTGTTCATGGTGAATTATATGGTTATCAATGATTTTCAGAAATCAAATTACTGTAGAAATATATTTTAACAGAAAATTCATGTTTATATGAGTTCACATGGAATTTCATGAGTTTATATATTATGGGTGATTTTACATTGAGAAATTGGTATATGTTAGTATGTTGTTTAGAAATTTTCTATGATACTACCTTGAATCATGAGAATAAAGCATGTGTTATAAGTTGAATTGCTTAAGAATTTGATTACAGTGACTTATTTTGGAAAATATATGAATTTTCATGAAAATGGCCAAATTGGATTTTTAAAACTTGTGATTATCATTGTTTAAATGGTTTTGTGCTGTGGAAGCATGTTATATATATGTATAATTGCATAGGTATGATTTATAATGTTTAAGTTACTGTAAATATCCATTTGTTGGTTTGTATGGATTAATCGGTGAAGCAGAGTAACGTGGCTGTCTGCGTCTGGCCAAGTTGCTGCGCAGCTGCGCCGGCAGCAAGGCCAGGAGCAGCGCAGCTGCGCCGCTTGTCCTTCCCAGATCCTTACCCTGCGCAGCTGCGCCGGTGCCAAGGCCTGTGGCTGCGCAGCTGCGTCGTGCACAATGCAGTGGCAGTGAGTTTTAGTCAAGTGTGCAGTGTGTTGTTATGTTTCCATTACATTATTGCTAAGATAATGAGCATGTATCTAGCTGCTATAACATGTGTTAACATGAAGTTGATAATTTCATAATTCGAGAAAAAGAAAGTTTTGAAAACTTAATATAGTATTTAAATTATAAGATATAATTGTTTAATTATAAAATAAGTTACTTAATTATAATTTGATTAATTATAATTAAGAGTAAATATTTAATTTAAATTATAATTCTGTGAAATTATAATGTATAGAAGTTGATTTATTGTAATCAATTAGATGTTAATTTAAATTATAATTTTATGTAATTATAATTTAATAAATGCATGATTATTATAAATTATAATTGATAAATACATGATTAATTATAAATTGTGTAATTATAATGCATGATATAGTTTAATTAACTATTAATTATGAAATTTTGATCATTTAAGAGGTAACTATAATTGAGTAATTATAATTAGATTAAGTGTTTAAATTATAATTGTTTAATTATAATTTAGCTAAAATACATAATTGATATAATTATGTGAGTATGTGTGTGATGAAATTAATTATGTGATAGTTGATTATTTATTTAATTTGAGTGTGTTAACCATGAGGGTTAACCACTTATGTGAATTAGTTATGTGTTAACTAATTTAGGTTATTGTGATTAAATATATGTGTAGGAAGTATTAAAGTACGTGAATTGAGTTAAGTAGCTTGCTCTTGAGGCAAGTTTTCTAAACCCTAATCTTGTATTAATTTTATGCAAGTCTTCTAACCCTAAACTTGTTAATTATATACAAATTCTTGAATTCATATATTCATTGTTGAGAATGTCCTTTCCATTTCTGTATTGGACAATTGTTTATTTAATTAAAATGATCTTAACTTATTGTTCAAGTAAGATCTAGTTATTATTTTAAATGCTTTAAGTTGATTCTAAAGCATATGTTAGTTCATAATTCTGTTATTTACGAATTATTGATAGTCGATTCAACTAATCCTTAGTTGATGAACGTGAAATCTAAATTATCCTTGTAAGCTTATCCAAACCAAACTTTCTTTGGTGCGGACTTGAATTCAAATTGCTGAGTTGAACAACCCAATGTACTAGGGGAGGTTACTACGCATAACGTTAAGATGTTTGTGCACAATACATGGTACAAAGGGCTGATCCCCCTAAGTACGAGTTAAGGTCCATAATCTTATTGACTATTAAAGGTTTAAATAGAAATATTTATAACCTAGGATAAGAGTTCAAAGGTCTTATGACACTCAGATAAATTCTATTTTTGAATTATAATTGCGATGAAAGAATTATTATTCAATTCTTTATTGTTGAAGCGAATCATATTATTCAGATTTTTTGAAAGATATCCTTTCATGTATATATTATTGTTAAACTCCAGTGAGCTGTGGTTTGCTCACTCTTGCATTAAATAACAATTTCAGTGAAGGTCGATAACGCTGATGCTCCGTCTACAAGTAAGGACAAAGGAAAGCAAAGCAAGTGAAGACTTGTTTTTATTTAACTAAGAATGATTGTACTAAGACTTGACTGTTATGTTTTTATTTCCGTACTTTATTATTTATGTCAGGGAAAGAGTAACCCGGAATTATTTTAAAAAGGTTGTAACCCTTGTTGTAAGGGAGATTTATTTATTTTAATTTAAATTGTAGGTTATTTTGCATTATTCATTGGGTGGATGTATGTTATATTAGAAAGTGAACACCAAATCATGTGAAAATGAAGTACCCGGATTTGGGGGTGTCACAGGTTGGTATCAGAGCTATAGGTTATGAAACCTTAGGTGGGGAAAAACCTTAGGTAGTAGCCTTATGGTAAGATCAAAAAGATAGATGTGATAGGTAAAAGATAATAAACTACCTTATGCGCTATGTGTTTACATTATAGTATTCGAAGAGTGACGATTTGATATCACGTAATAATAAATTTTAAAATTCTTTTGTCAGGATGTTGAACGTTGGAGAACCTAGTCAGGCTAGAGAGGATGTACCTCAGGTGCCTAGAGATGAGGAGCCCCGTGACATACATGTTGTCTGGGAGCAGCTGGTTAGGAGAGAGCCATCTCTAGTGATCACCGTAGCTGATCGGGAGCGTGAGCTGACACCTATTCTAGAAGATGACGAGTCTGAAGAAGAGGAAGAGGAGGAAGAGGATCTCGAAGAGGAATTCCCACCTCACTCTACTAGTGCTGAGATGTACGAGGCAGTCTACGATAGCAATGTGGAGCTTCATGGATGAGTAGGAGATCTCGAAGAAACCATCCAGCAGCGGGACTAGACGATCGAAGAAATGGCAAGTGACCTAGGAGATGCACAGTGGAACCTAATACATATGGAGGTTGATAGAGATGCTGCTCAATTTAAACTGGTAAAGCTGAAGCAAGACATCCAGGAGGAGTCGAGGAAGCGTGCCAGAGCTGAAGAGTCAAGCTTGAGGGCTAATCAACGAGCCGATCGAGTTGAAGGTGAAGCTGAAGCTAAGAGAGCCAAGCTAAGGGAAACGGAGTATATTTTTCATAGAGCGATAGAGAGAGCTCAGGACCGTATTTTCTACTACCCAGCTCAGTTCCAAGGTTTACCGTGGTATGTGGTGGACCGAAGAACGGCGTTTCGGGTAATGAAAGAGGAACGCAGAGAAGTTATGCGACGTATTAATATGCCTAGGCAGTAGCAGTAGTAGCAGCAGTAGCAGTAGTAGAGTTTTGTTTATGTATTGCTTTTTGTAATAAGTAATGTAAATCTCATAATTTGAGATAAGAAGGGGATGAGTTAATAATGTGATCCTGTAACTTTTTCAGTTCAAGAAGGATGATGTAAATGACAGAAATGTTATCTGTTTGATTTTTTTAAAACTACGAGTAATTAATAAAAGAAGTTTATTTGACGTGCTATGTGTTCTATGTGAATTGAGCCATTTAAACGTTTAAGTATGAACTTGAATACTTAATAGTTGAATAAAGGGTCTAATAATAATATTTTTTTAACAGAAAATGCCTCCTAGAAGAAGATCAACATGTCAAAACCCTAAGGGTTCGACGAACAACAACAATAACGATGGGACGAATCCCAACTAGGTTCAGCAGTTGGTGAACCTGTTGACCGGAGCTCTTACGAATCAGCCGCAAGTGCAGGGAACAACGTTCAAGGAATTCAAGGCTGTAGGACCGCCTGAATTCAAAGGATCGACCAACCCTATTGAGGCTCAGACATAGGTTATGGAAATGGAGAAGGTATTCCACGTAGCCCGAGTAGGTGAAGACCAGAAGACAGCGTTCGCGGCTTTCATGTTGAAGTTGGATGCTAGCTTTTGGTGGCAGGCTAACAAGACCCGAGTGGGAGAGGGAGTCATCACATGGGAACGTTTCAAGGAAATGTTCTACGAAATGTACTTCCCAGTGAGTTCCCAGGACCAGATGGAGGTCCAGTTCCTAGAACTTAAGCAGGGAGGGATGACGGTGTCCGAGTATGCCGCCAAGTTTAACGAGTTGGCCAGGTTCGCTACATACCAGGTCAGCACTGACGCTAGGAAAGCGAGAAGGTTTGAGCGTGGACTGAAGCCCTGGCTCTACAGCAAGGTTTCCATGTTCCAGCTGAATACCTTTGCAGTGGTGCTGGAGAAAGCCATACTTGCTGAGGGAGGAAGCGAAGCGGTGATGAAGTTCAACCAAGATAAGAAGAAGAAGAATGAGGTAGAAACCAAGTCTGGGGGTAGCAGCACTGTGAACCAGAAGAGGAAGTGGTTTGATAATACCTCTGCTGGGAGTCAGCAAGGAAGCCAGCAGAAGAGGAAGTTCGAAGTATGTGCTACATGCGGTAAGAATCACACTGGCGTGTGTATAAAGGGGAAGCAGGTGTGCTTCAACTGTGGTCAGGAAGGCCACATCGCGCCTAATAGCCCAAACCCGAAGAAGGGAGCTTGCTTTACATGTGGATCCAAAGATCACATGGCTCGCAACTACCGGAAGAAGCTGACGGCAGGGTCAACAGGGAGCGGAGGGAATGGAAGCGGCAGTACTGTTACTATTGCTACACCATTGCAAGCTGTTCGACCCACTGCACGGACATTCAATATGACAGTGCAGGATGTTGTGCAATTAAAAAATGTGGTGTCAGGTATTATTCCGGTCAATAGTATAAATGCATATGTATTATTTGATTCGGGTGCTACTTGTTCATTCATATCTGATGATTTTGCTAAAACCCTAGACTTACCTGTAGAAGAGTTAGTTTACCCTTTGAACATAGAGATTGCGAATAGGGATGTTATTCCTGTTAGGAGCATTTATAGGAACTGTAGATTGGACATTAAGGGACAGGAGCTTAGAGTAGATTTGATTCCGATAAAACTTGGGGAATTCGACGTCATACTAGGTATGGATTGGTTGTTCAACCATGGGGAGGTAATCGACTGTCAGAAGAAGTCGGTGAACCTTACGACTCTGTCAAAGTTGGTGTTCTATGGTAGCAAATCGCCTAGACAAGTGAGTTATCTGACGGTTATGCAAGCCAAGAAACTTCTAACGCAAAGCTGTGTGGGATATCTAGCCTACATAGTAGATACGCGCAAGAAAAGCCCGAAGGTGGAGGAGATATCGGTAGTTAAGGAGTTTGTGGACGTTTTTTCGAGCGATTTGCCAGGACTTCCGCCAGATAAGGAGATAGAGTTCGTGATCGATCTAGCGCCGGGAACTGCTCCGATTTCAAAGGCTCCGTACAGAATGGCTCCAGTCGAGATGAAGGAACTGATGGTTCAACTGCAAGAATTACTAGACAAGAAGTATATCCAACCGAGTGTTTAGCCGTGGAGAGCGCCTGTTTTGTTTGTTAAGAAGAAAGATGGATCGATGCGTCTTTGCATGGATTATAGGGAGTTGAATAAAGTTACAATCAAAAATAGGTATCCTTTACCTAGGATCAATGACTTGTTTGATCAATTGAAGGGTGCGAGGTACTTCTCGAAAATCGATTTGAGAAGTGGGTATCATCAATTGAAGGTGAGGAAGGAAGATATACCTAAAACAGCTTTTAGGACTTGATATGGTCATTACGAGTTCTTGGTGATGTCATTTGGTCTCACGAATGCCCTAGCTGCATTTATGGACCTAATGAGCAGGGAGTTCATGATAGTAGTGTGCATACAAGCCAATCATGTATGATGATAAAGCACATACTTTGTAAACAATCTTATTTATTTATTAATAAAATATTTATTTATTAAAGGCATTTAATTATCTACATGGTGCTATTTTTATAATATGTAAATAACTCATAGTTTTAAGCAATGCTTTTAGAATCATGATGTTGATCATGCTAATGAGATCTAAATTCTTAGAAAGCTTTAAAACTAAAATAGTTCCCAATTTTGGGATTACTAAAAAGGGGATTAGTAAATCCGGATAGATTGGTACATATGTTGCTTGCTCATTGGATGAGGATGACTGATCTCATGGTCATTTGTGTGGAGACACTAAAGTAAGTATGTAGGTGCTTATTGGAGAATAAGTTCACTGAACGTGACTCGCTATGGAATACCTAATGGAGTTTTACTCGCCTGTCAATAGGAATTCCTAATGTGATAGTAGTACATGTGATCCTTGGACTTGAGATCATCATAGTATCTTGTATGTAACAAATTATACTTTGACTAATTCCTTAAGGCCTTTTAAGGCATATATAGGGTATGCTTGGGTGTAATGAGTTACATATGGAGATAATGAATGATCAATAAAGAATCTACCACCTCTAGTAAAAGAGGAGATATGTCCTATGTGATTCGTTAAATGACAACCCAGGAATCCTTGGCCAAGGTAGAATGAAATTAGAAAGAGGTTTCTAATTTGCATTATTTGGAGTTGTGCATTTTCTAATCGAAATACATATGATTAAATAAATTAAGACTTGACAGTAAATCCATGTCTTATATTTAATTGGGACATTGTATTGTGGAAGGATTGAATTGTACGGTAACTATTAACTCACAGGTTCTTTTATGATTAATGTTGAAATCTATATTATCTGGAAAGTCGTTGATCGCTAGGGAGGCTTATCCCTATTGTAGAATAAATGTTATTTATTTAAATAGATTATTAGTTTAATTTGTTTATTTAAATAAGATTAGAATTGTTCTAATTGATTTATTCACAACCGGTTTAATATGGAGAACCTAAAGGGTCACACCATAAAAGGAAGAAGAATTATTTAAGAAGAAAATGGCATCATAGTAATAATGCATTAAGTATAATTAATTTAATCTATGATGATAGAATAAATTAAATAGCTTAATATTTATTATTTAATATTTTAGAAATATTAAATATAAATTAATAAGAGGAGTCTTATTAATATTATTATTATTATTATTTTAATTCTAAAGGAGTTTAGGAATTAATATAATATCAGTACTCTCTCTCAATCCTAATAAAGATTAGGATATAAATTAATTAAATAAAACCCTATTCTAATTGGATTAGGAGGGTTAACCTAATATCTATATAAGAGAGTCTTATATTAGAAATAAGGGGCGTGAAATTTTCCAAGAGTTGGGAGTACACATATTCTATAGAGATAGAAACAAGGGTTAAGCCAATAACCCATCTTCTTGAGTTCTTCATCTTCCTTGGTGGATCACCGTTAGAGGCCAAACATTTGGGTGGCTGACATTATTCAAGGGAAGGAGCCACTATCAGAGGAATCAAAGGAATCAAAGGAGTAGAACTTGTACCTGAGGAAGCTTAGATCTTCAAAGGTATAATTCCATGTTCTCTCTTTTCTGTTATTGATAGCAAGCACAAAGCATGATCATGGTTATGGGTTTGTATAAATTTTGAAAACCTAGTTTTTACGCTTCCGCCCTATTTATGTGATTTGATTGCATGATTGCGTTACATACAAACCCAACAGTGGTATCAAAGCCTAACTTTGTGCTAATTATCAATTTTATAATTCCATGTATGAATTGATGTGAGAATTGGATCGTTTTTCTGGACAAAAATCATTTTCTGCAAGTTTCTGCGGCGAACGGCGCCGCTGCGCAGCCTCCCAGTTCATTACTGGCGCAGCTGCGCCGGTCTGCAAAAACTGCGGCTTCCGTCTACCTGCGCAGCTGCGCAGATGCCCAGTTCATTACTGGCGCAGCTGCGCCGGTACCTGGACAGACCCTGAAAATTGATTTTAATTAATTAAGTAAACTGTTTATTTAATTGATAAAGTTTTAAAATAAAGAAGTTTATTTTATCTGAAATATGATTTCAGAATGCTAAAATTAAAGGAGTTTAATTTGGATTTATTTTTGATTAAAATAAAAGAGTTTATTTTGTTTCAAAAATAAAATTTAGCAATACTTTTGTCCATTAAATAACATCGATCCATATATGGAATAGCATTGTTATTCATGAGATGAATGGATATTTATTGATGCATATGTTGATGTGTATGATAATAAATGGGATTGATTATGGACAATGACCAATGTGATTGGATTTTATTTTGGATGAATGCTTGAATGTATGGGTTTTATAAAATGGGGTCTGCGTACCTCGTCTTCTCTAGTTTTATTCTCGATGTAAATTTTATCTCCTTTCTATGTACTTCCCCTTGACTGCTGATCAAGGTTTCTATTTAATTTTAAAATAAGTTAATGTAATAGAGATAGTTAGAATTATTTTGAAGAAATTGGAGACCAAGGAGCGAGGAGCGCGTGAAGACCCGTTTGTATAGCCCGGGTTTAAATGTAATAGTTACATTTAAAATTTAAATTCTTGCACTCCTAGGTTTGACCTTTTGATTCACTTGGTGGCTCTAGTGAACCAAACTAGAATAAAAGTCTATAATCAATCCGGGTAGAATATAGTATTCTATATCGCATGCTAAATATTATATATATTATATTTTATACAAACATGCTTCGCATGTTTAATAAAATGACGCGTATTTTATATATATATATGTGCATGCGCGCTTAAAAGATGAGATAAATAATAACAAACCCCTCAAAGAAATAATATTAAGTCTGAAGCGTTCAAATGATATTTGGAATATCGAACGTCGCCTTCTAGCATGATTAGTTAATAGAGTATTAAATATTTAATATGAGTTTGTTGTACTATCCACAAGGCGAGTATTGAATATTTAAGATGTTAATTAATCACATTTGATGCTTATCAAGAAAATTGAACGATCTAGTCTTGTTGTGCTATCCACAAGGACGAAAATTTTTCTTTTTGAATTTATGGAAGTGCTAGGCTGGACTTAACTTAAATCATTTTAGTTTGGATGTGCACACACATGACCATTATGATTTAAGAGGCAAAATAAAAGGAGTTACATGGTGATGTAATTGACAAGAGTTGTCTACCTATTTATTTGTATATCGCTTGTTGTGCTATCCACAAGGTTATATACATTTGAAATGGGATCCTTAATCTCACTAGCAAATCTTTAATTAGATGTTGCCGAACTATATGAGTGAGGGTAATATAGTTTGATGAAAATAGTGGGAGATACCAATTTAAAATAAAGACCTAAATTTATTTTGGTATGCAAAGTTAATAAAATGAATGTTTGCTAAAATGTTGTCTTTTCACATGCAGAATTTTAAAAATGTCAAAATCACTAATCTCACTACGAAGCATACTTGATGCAAATAAGCTTACCGGCCCGAATTATGAGGACTGGCTAAGAAATCTGAGAATTGTTCTCACTGCTGAAAAGATTTCTTATGTCCTAAATTCCACTATCCCTGAATCTGTTTCAGAAACAGCCTCTGAGGAAGAGATTACCACTTTCAATAAGTGGCAAGATGATGCATCTGTGGCTCAATGCATCATGCTCGCATCCATGAATAACGAGCTTCAGCGTCAGCACGAAAAAATGGATGCTCCTGCTATGCTGCTTCACCTCAAGGAGTTGTATGGTGAACAGAGTAGGACTGCTAGATATGAGATATCTAAGGAGCTCTTCCGATCTCGGATGACCGAGGGCACTGCCGTCGAGACTCATGTTCTGAAGGTAATCAATTTGATTGAACGCCTTGGACAGCTTGGGTTCGTCATGGATGGGGAGTTGAGTCAAGACTTGGTCTTGCAGTCACTCCCTGAGACCTTCTCGCAGTTTGTGGTTAATTTTCACATGAATAAGCTAGATGTCAGCTTACCTGAGCTGCTTAACATGCTGAAAACTGCAGAAGGTCACTTCTCATCCAAGAAGAACCATGTCTTGATGGTGGATTCTTCCAATAAAAGGAAGAGGCCCAAGGTGTCTTCTGAAAAGAAGAAATCTAAGAAGGCTAGGGGAAAAGGGAAAGAAAAGGAGCAAAAGAAACCTGAACCAGCTAAAGGAATGTGCTTTCATTGCAATGAGCCGGGACATTGGAAGAGGAACTGCAAGAAGTTTCTAGCAGAGAAGAAGCTTGGAGAAGCTTCGACTTCCAATCAAGGTTTGTTTATGATTGAAATTAATTTTTCTGAAAGTCATAATTCTACTTGGGTATTGGATACCGGCTGTGGTTCTCACATATGCAATACTGTGCAGGAACTGGTCAGAAGTAGAAAGCTGAACAAAGATGAGGTGATCCTACGAGTGGGAAATGGAGCAAAAGTTGCTGCATTAGCTGTAGGAACTTATTGTTTAGCAATGCCTTCGGGCAAATCCATTTATCTTAATAATTGTTATTATGTTCCGAATATTATTAAAAACATTATTTCAATTTCTGTATTGGATATGGAAGGTTTTGACGTTATTATAAAGAACAATGGTTGTTCTATTTATAAAGACGATGTTTTATATGGTATTGGAAATTTGCGAAATGGACTTTATACACTTGACTTACAAGAAAATATATTTCAAATTGAACAAATTAAGAAAAGGAAAAGAGATTATATTAATTATACCTATATGTGGCACTATAGACTCGGTCATATCAATGAAACAAGATTATCCAAGTTGCATAAAGATGGGCTCCTCGAGCTATCTGATTATGAATCATATCCAACTTGTGAATCTTGTCTTATGGGTAAAATGACTAAATCTCCTTTTAGTGGAAAAGGATAGAGAGTTACAGAGTTGTTGGCATTGATCCACACAGACGTTTGTGGACCTATGACAACAAGTGCACTGGGGTGGGTATTCTTATTTTATTACTTTCACTGATGATCACTCAAGATTTGGATATGTGTATTTAATGAAATACAAATCAGAATCATTTGAAAAGTTCAAAGAGTTCAGAAGTGAAGTAGAGAAACAAACGGGCAAGAGTATTAAGATACTTCGATCAGATCGAGGTGGAGAATACTTAAGCAGTGAGTTTCTCAATTGTCTCAGAGAAAATGGTATAATCTCACAATGGACTCCTCCAGGTACACCACAGTTAAATGGAGTATCTGAAAGGAGAAATCGAACACTGTTGGACATGGTTCGATCCATGATGAGTTTTACCGACCTTCCAATTTCCTTCTGGGGATATGCCCTAGAAACGGCTGCATACCTACTTAACAAGGTACCTTTCAAATCCGCCCCAAAGACTCCATATGAGATGTGGAAAGGGAGAAAACCAAATCTTAAGCATGTTAAGACTTGGGGTTGTCCAGCTTATGTCAAAAAGTTTGAAAATGATAAGCTACAGACTAAATCCGATAAGTGTAGATTTGTGGGATACCCTAAAGAAACCGTAGGGTATTATTTCTATCATCCAACTGATCAAAAGGTGTTTGTTGCGAAACATGCTACCTTCTTGGAGAAAGAGTTTATCCATGAAGGGGTCAGTGGGAGCAAGATATATCTTGAAGAAGTTCAAGAACCACAAGTTACCACGGACCAAAGTCAGGTACCTAACCAAGTAGAAGAACCTACTGTACCACACTCTGTTCGTAAATCTGGAAGAGTACCGAAGATACCTGAGAGGTATGGATTCGTTATAGAGGATGACGATGAGGTACACATCATGAATGATGATGATCCATTGAATTACGAACAGGCTATGAGTAATAAAGACTCAGGGAAATGGCTTGAAGCCATGAAATCCGAAATGGACTCCATGTATGAAAACAAAGTATGGTCTTTGGTTTCACCACCTGAAGGTATTAAACCTATTGGGTGTAAATGGGTTTTTAAGAAAAAGACTGGAGCAGAAGGAAAGGTAGAGACCTATAAAGCCCGACTGGTTGCAAAAGGTTTCAAACAAAGACAAGGAGTTGACTATGATGAAACCTTCTCACCAGTAGCCATGCTCAAGTCCATTCGGATTTTGCTTGCGATTGCATCTTACAACGACTATGAGATCTGGCAGATGGACGTGAAAACGGCCTTCCTCAATGGAAAACTTGAGGAGGATGTGTATATGACACAGCCAGAGGGATTTATTTCAAAAGTTGGAACAAATCAAGTCTGTAAGCTACAACGATCCATTTATGGGTTGAAGCAAGCTTCTCGTAGATGGAACATTCATTTTGATGAGACAATCAAAGAGTTTGATTTTATCAAAAACGAGGATGAACCATGTGTATACAAGAAGGTTAGTGGGAGCGCAGTATCATTCCTTGTATTATATGTTGATGATATATTACTGATAGGGAATGACATTCCTATGTTACAATCCATTAAAATCTGGTTATCTAAAAACTTCTCCATGAAGGACTTGGGTGAAACATCCTATATTTTGGGGATAAAGATCTATAGAGATAGATCTAAAAGGATGCTCGGCTTATTCCGAGGAACGTACATTGATACGATGCTAAAGAGGTTTAGCATGGAAGATTCCAAAAGAGGTCTCATGCCGATGAGCCATGGAATAAATCTCTCCAAGAAACAGGCCCCAAAGACACCTGAGGAGAGAGACCGTATGAGTAAGATCCCTTATGCTTCTGCAATAGGATCTATCATGTACGGTATGATATGTACTAGACCGGATGTTGCTCACGCACTTAGTGTAACAAGCAGATACCAGTCGAATCCAGGAGAAGAGCACCGGAAGGTAGTGAAAAATATCCTAAAGTACTTGAGAAGGACTAAAGATATTTTTCTTGTCTACGGTGGGTCTGAATTAAAACTCGAGGGATTCACGGACTCAAGTTTCAAACAGACCAAGATGACAGTAAATCTATTTCAGGGTATGTGTTTACCTTGAACGAAGGTGCAGTGAGTTGGAAGAGTTCCAAGCAGCAAACGGTTGCTGATTCAGTGACAGAGGCAGAGTATATAGCTGCAAGTGAAGCTGCAAAGGAAGCTGTTTGGATGAAGAAGTTCATAACTGAACTTGGTGTGGTTCCTAGCATTGGGGAAGCAGTTCCCGTATACTGTGATAACACCGGAGCGGTTGCACAGGCTAAGGAACCGAGGTCTCATCAGAAATCTAAACACGTGTTGCGGCGATTTCACTTGATCAGGGAGATCATTGAAAGAGGAGACGTCACCTTGGAGCGTGTAGACTCTCAAGACAACATTGCAGATCACTTACTAAAGCTTTAACACAACAGCAGTTTGATCGTCACTTAGAGAAGATGGGTATGAGATACCATGGCGATTGGCTTTAGTGCAAATGGGAGATTGATAGTAGTGTGCATACAAGCCAATCATGTATGATGATAAAGCACATACTTTGTAAACAATCTTATTTATTTATTAATAAAATATTTATTTATTAAAGGCATTTAATTATCTACATGGTGCTGTTTTTATAATATGTAAATAACCCATAGTTTTAAGCAATGCTTTTAGAATCATGATGTTGATCACTCTAATGAGATCTAAATTCTTAGAAAGCTTTAAAACTAAAATAGTTCCCAATCGTGGGATTACTAAAAAGGGGATTAGTAAATCCAGATAGATTGGTACATATGTTGCTTGCTCATTGGATGAGGATGACTGATCTCATGGTCATTTGTGTGGAGACACTAAAGCAAGTATGTAGGTGCTTATTGGAGAATAAGTTCACTGAACGTGACTCGCTATGGAATACCTAATGGAGTTTTACTCGCCTGTCAATAGGAATTCCTAATGTGATAGTAGTACATGTGATCCTTGGACTTGAGACCATCATAGTATCTTGTATGTAACAAATTATACTTTGACTAATTCCTTAAGGCCTTTTAAGGCATATATAGGGTATGCTTGGGTGTAATGAGTTACATATGGGGATAATGAATGATCAATAAAGAATCTACCACCTCTAGTAAAAGAGGAGATATGTCCTATGTGATTCGTTAAATGACAACCCAGGAATCCTTGGCCAAGGTAGAATGAAATTAGAAAGAGGTTTCTAATTTGCATTATTTGGAGTTGTGCATTTTCTAATCGAAATACATATAATTAAATAAATTAAGACTTGACAGTAAATCCATGTCTTATATTTCATTGGGACATTGTATTGTGGAAGGATTGAATTGTACGGTAACTATTAACTCACAGGTTCTTTTATGATTAATGTTGAAATCTATATTATCTGGAAAGTCGTTGATCGCTAGGGAGGCTTATCCCTATTGTAGAATAAATGTTATTTATTTAAATAGATTATTAGTTTAATTTGTTTATTTAAATAAGATTAGAATTGTTCTAATTGATTTATTCACAACCGGTTTAATATGGAGAACCTAAAGGGTCACACCATAAAAGGAAGAAGAATTATTTAAGAAGAAAATGGCATCATAGTAATAATGCATTAAGTATAATTAATTTAATCTATGATGATAGAATAAATTAAATAGCTTAATGTTTATTATTTAATATTTTAGAAATATTAAATATAAATTAATAAGAGGAGTCTTATTAATATTATTATTATTATTATTATTTTAATTCTAAAGGAGTTTAGGAATTAATATAATATCAGTACTCTCTCTCAATCCTAATAAAGATTAGGATATAAATTAATTAAATAAAACCCTATTCTAATTGGATTAGGAGGGTTAACCTAATATCTATATAAGAGAGTCTTATATTAGAAATAAGGGGTGTGAAATTTTCCAAGAGTTGGGAGTACACATATTCTATAGAGATAGAAACAAGGGTTAAGCCAATAACCCATCTTCTTGAGTTCTTCATCTTCCTTGGTGGATCACCGTTAGAGGCCAAACATTTAGGTGGCTGACATTATTCAAGGGAAGGAGCCACTATCAGAGGAATCAAAGGAATCAAAGGAGTAGAACTTGTACCTGAGGAAGCTTAGATCTTCAAAGGTATAATTCCATGTTCTCTCTTTTCTGTTATTGATAGCAAGCACAAAGAATGATCATGGTTATGGGTTTGTATAAATTTTGAAAACCTAGTTTTTACGCTTTCGCCCTATTTATGTGATTTGATTGCATGATTGCGTTACATACAAACCCAACAGTTCAAGCCATTTCAGGAAAAGTTCGTGGTAGTGTTCATAGATGACATCCTGGTTTATTCCAAGACCGAGGAAGAACATGCTAAACACTTACGACTAACCTTAGAAGCACTGAGACGAGAAAAGCTTTACGCTAAATTCTCAAAATGCGAATTTTGGTTGGAACGTGTGCAATTTCTTGGCCACGTGATCAACAAGGATGGTATTTCAATGGATCCGTCGAAGGATGAAGCTGTTATGAATTGGGAACAGCCAAAGACGTCGTCTGAAGTAAGGAGTTTCTTGGGATTGGCAGGTTATTACCGTAGATTTATCCAAGACTTTTCTAGAATCGCAACTCCGTTGACAAATTTGACTCGTAAAACGGTTAAATTTGTTTGGACATAGAAATGTGAGGAAAGTTTTCAAGAGCTGAAGAAGAGGCTGAGTACTGCGGCTGTATTGTCCTTACCGGATAGTTCGGGGAATTGCGTAGTATATAGAGATGCCTCACATAAAGGATTAGGCTGTGTATTGATGCAAAGCGGCAAAGTCATTGCCTATGCGTCACGTCAGCTAAAAGATTATGAGAAGGGGTATCCGACCCATGATCTAGAATTGGCGGCAGTAGTGTTTGCCCTAAAGATTTGGAGGCACTACTTATATGGAGAAAAGTGTGAAATATACACAGATCACAAGAGTCTAAAGTATATATTTACCCAAAAGGATTTGAACATGCGCCAAAGAAGATGGTTGGAACTGATTAAAGACTACGATCGCGAGATACTTTACCATCCGGGTAAAGCTAACGTTGTCGCCGACGCTTTGAGCAAGAAAGGTCGGGAGAAGTTGAATGTGTTAACTGATCAGAATCGATTAATAGAACAGATGGCTAGATTGGAGTTGGAAGCGAAGTTTCTGAAGGAATCGGATGAGATGTTGTTTCAAGTAACCACTGGTTCTACTTTAGTAGACAAAGTGAAAGAAGCACAACTTCATGATGAAGAATATGAAAAGATTCGGAAGAGGTTAACTGATGGCGAAGAGTTCAAGTTCAAGATCGATAGTGAAGGTCTGTTACGATTTGAAGGTAGAATCAGGGTACCGCCAGTACCAAAGGTTAAAGAGGAGATTCTGAGCGAAGCTCATAGTTCTAGATATTCTATTCACCCTGGGAGTACGGAGATGTACCAGGATCTCAGGCATCATTTCTGGTAGCCGAATATGAAGAGGGACGTTGCTGAATGCGTTGCGAAATGCTTAACGTGCCAGAAAGTCAAGGCAGAACATCAGAGACCAAGTGGACTGCTGCAACTGTTAGAAATTCTAGAATGGAAGTGGGAGCACATCACGATGGATTTCGTGGTAGGCCTTCCAATGACTCAAAAGGGATTTGATGCGATATGGGTTATAGTGGATCGACTGACGAAGTCAGCCCACTTTTTGCCGATCAGGGTTAAGTACAACCTGGATAAACTAGCGAAGCTCTACGTGAAGGAAATTATTTCTCGACATGGTGTTCCGGTGACGATTGTGTCCGACAGAGATCCACGTTTCACGTCTAATTTTTGGAAGTGTTTGCAAGAATGTATGGGAACGCAATTGTGAATGAGTATAGCGTATCATCCTCAGACTGATGGACAGAGCGAGAGAACGATTCAAACGCTTGAGGATATGCTGAGAGCTTGTGTGATGGACTTCAAAGGAAGTTGGGAGGATCATCTACCGTTGGTGGAGTTCGCTTACAACAATAGTTATCATACGAGTATAGGCATGCCGCCTTACGAAGCATTATACGGCAGAAAATGCAGAACTCCTTTGTGTTGGGATGAAGTCGGTGAGCGTCAATTGTTGGGACTAGAATTGGTACAACAAACCGCTGAAATTGTGAAGCTGATCAGAACGAGATTAATTGTTGCTCAAGACAGACAGAAGAAGTATGCCGATCTACATCGACAGAACCGAGAATTCTTACCAGGAAGTTTCGTGTTCCTGAAAGTATCTCCCTGGAAAGGGGAAGATTCGATTTGGTAAGAAGGAAAAGTTGAGTCCCAGATTATTGGACCTTTTGAGGTACTACGAAAGGTGGGCGAGGTTGCTTACGAGATTGCATTACCTCCGGAGCTTAAGAATATACATAATGTCTTTCATATTTCTATGTTAAGACCTTACAAGCATGATTATAAACATGTAATAGAATATGAACCTTTGCTATTTGATAAAGACTTAACATATGAAGAAATGCCTATTCAAATAATTGATAGAAAGGAACAAGTACTTAGGTATAAATTGATACCTTCTGTTAAGGTAATCTGGAGGAACCACAATGCTGAAGAAGCCACGTGGGAACTCAAAGATGTTATGATGAAATCTTATCTGCATTTATTTGCTTAGTTTGTGTAACCCCTTGTGTACTGATTCTAGGGACAAAATCCTTTTAAGGATGGAAGAATGTAATAGACGAGAATTTTTTTTGTGTGATTCTGGGGACAGAATCCTTTTAAGGAGGGAAGATTGTAACGATTGAGATTTTATATTTAATTTTAAATATTTATTGAATTAAATAAATATTTTATGTGATTTATTTATTGAGTTAAATAAAAAAATTATGTGATTTATGGAGTGATTTAATTAAGTGTTATATATTAATTAAATGAATGTGTAATATTTATTTAATTAATGTATATTAATTTTATATTATAGTTCTAATTTAATTGAGAAAATTAAATTAGATGAATTATGTGATGAAGTGTTACATGAATTATAATTAGCGAGTAATTATAATTATGTGGCAATTTTATGTGATTTATTGATGTTAGATTTTAATTGATTAAATTATTGTTGATATTTAATTAATTAAAATGTGATATTTAAGTATGTGTTAAAATGATTTGTTAAAATAAAAGAAAAAGGATTTTAAATGAGTTTAAATAAACAAGGCTTTGCATTTGTTTTAAATCTATTTTACCAAACATGGCCTTAGTAATAATAATCTGTTTTTTTTAAAATAATGTTGTTTTGGCCAAACAAAGCCTTAAGGCTTTTTGAATTTTGAAACTTATGTAACTGCTAAATTTATTAGGCTAATTAGTATTAGTTAGTACGCGTATTATATTATATTACGTTAGTTCTATACTACGTTAGATTAATCCTAAGTCTAAACTAAGAGCTAAGAAGAAAGAAAAGAGCAGAGGAAAATGAGAAAGCAGAGAAGAGTTGGAGAAGAAGAGAAGGAAGAAGAAGCTTGTGAAGGCTAGAGTGAATCTTTGTTTTCTTCTCCTATCACCAAAAGGTAATCCATAATCTCTACTTTTATATTTTCAAAACTCGATTTAAGTTTCATGTTTTATTCTCTGTGAAAACTGAGTTTTCATGTAATAGCATAAACATGGATGATATATATATAGGTGGTGGTGTTCATGGTGAATTATATGGTTATCAATGATTTTCAGAAATCAAATTACTGTAGAAATATATTTTAACAGAAAATTCATGTTTATATGAGTTCACATGGAATTTCATGAGTTTATATATTATGGGTGATTTTACATTGAGAAATTGGTATATGTTAGTATGTTGTTTAGAAATTTTCTATGATACTACCTTGAATCATGAGAATAAAGCATGTGTTATAAGTTGAATTGCTTAAGAATTTGATTACAGTGACTTATTTTGGAAAATATATGAATTTTCATGAAAATGGCCAAATTGGATTTTTAAAACTTGTGATTATCATTGTTTAAATGATTTTGTGATGTGGAAGCATGTTATATATATGTATAATTGCATAGGTATGATTTATAATGTTTAAGTTACTGTAAATATCCATTTGTTGGCTTGTATGGGTTAATCGGTGAAGCAGAGTAACGTGGCTGTCTGCGTCTGGCCGAGTTGCTGCGCAGCTGCGCCGGCAGCAAGGCCAGGAGCAGCGCAGCTGCGCCGCTTGTCCTTTCCAGATCCTTACCCTGCGCAGTTGCGCCAGTGCCAAGGCCTGTGGCTGCGCAGCTGCGCCATGCACAGTGCAGTGGCAGTGAGTTTTAGTCAAGTGTGAAATGTGTTGTTATGTTTCCATTACATTATTGCTAAGATAATGAACATGTATCTAGCTGCTATAACATGTGTTAACATGAAGTTGATAATTTCATAATTCGAGAAAAAGAAAGTTTTGAAAACTTAATATAGTATTTAAATTATAAGATATAATTGTTTAATTGTAAAATAAGTTACTTAATTATAATTTGATTAATTATAATTAAGAGTAAATGTTTAATTTAAATTATAATTCTGTGAAATTATAATGTATAGAAGTTGATTTATTGTAATCAATTAGATGTTAATTTAAATTATAATTTTATGTAATTATAATTTAATAAATGCATGATTATTATAAATTATAATTGATAAATACATGATTAATTGTAAATTGTGTAATTATAATGCATGACATAGTTTAATTAACTATTAATTATGAAATTTTGATAATTTAAGAGGTAACTATAATTGAGTAATTATAATTAGATTAAGTGATTAAATTATAATTGTTTAATTATAATTTAGCTAAAATATATAATTGATTTAATTATGTGAGTATATGTGTGATGAAATTAATTATGTGATAGTTGATTATTTATTTAATTAAAGTGTGCTAACCATGAGGGTTAACCACTTATGTGAATTAGTTATGTGTTAACTAATTTAGGTTATTGTGATTAAATATATATGTGTAGGAAGTATTAAAGTACGTGAATTGAGTTAAGTTTGAGGCAAGTTTTCTAAACCCTAATCTTGTATTAATTTTATGCAAGTCTTCTAACCCTAAACTTGTTAATTATATACAAATTCTTGAATTCATATATTCATTGTTGAGAATGTCCTTTCCATTTCTGTATTGGACAATTGTTTATTTAATTGAAATGATCTTAACTTATTATTCAAGTAAGATCCAGTTATTATTTTAAATGCTTTAAGTTGATTCTAAAGCATATGTTAGTTCATAATTCTGTTATTTACGAATTATTTATAGTCGATTCAACTAATCCTTAGTTGATGAACGTGAAATCTAAATTATCCTTGTAAGCTTATCCAAACCAAACTTTCTTTGGTGCGGACTTGAATTCAAATTGCTGAGTTGAACAACCCTATGTACTAGGGGAGATTACTACGCATAGCGTTAAGATGTTTGTGCACAATACATGGTACAAAGGGCTAATCCCCCTAAGTACGAGTTAAGGTCCATAGTCTTATTGACTGTTAAAGGTTTAAATAGAAATATTTATAACCTAGGACAAGAGTTCAAAGGTCTTATGACACTCAGATAAATTCTATTTTTGAATTGTAATTGCGATGAAAGAATTATTATTTAATTCTTTATTGTTAAAGCGAATCATATTATTCAGATTCTTTGAAAGATATCCTTTCATGTATATATTATTGTTAAACTCCAGTGAGCTGTGGTTTGCTCACTCTTGCATTAAATAACAATTTCAGTGAAGGTCGATAACGCTGATGCTCCGTCTACAAGTAAGGGCAAGGGAAAGCAAAGTAAGTGAAGACTTGTTTTTATTTAACTGAGAATGATTGTACTAAGACTTGACTGTTATGTTTTTATTTCCGTACTTTATTGTTTATGTCAAGGTTAGAGTAACCCGTGATTATTTTAAAAAGGTTGTAACCTTGTTGTAAGGGAGATTTATTTATTTTAATTTAAATTGTAGGTTATTTTGCATTATTCATTGGGTAGATGTATGTTATATTAGAAAGTGAACACCAAATCATGTGAAAACGAAGTACCCGAATTTGGGAGTGTCACACTATGAGCGCTGGCCGCGCCGCACTGTTGAATCAGTTTTTAAACTGGATTTAGAGCGAATTTGAACATTCCATAAACCCTTTTCCCTTTCCGTTTTCTTCTCCACCTCCCACAATCCTTTTGCTATTCAAATTCTACCATAAATCTTCACATTCTCTCCTATTTAAACACCCACAAACACATACTAAACACCAATCCTCTCTCTCAAATTCGCGATCCCCTCTCTAAACACTCTCACAATCCGAATTCTACACAATAATCTCCACACACATCCTTTCTAACTTATAATCACTATCCTCTTGCAATCTCTCTAATATCCACAAAGAGTAAACACAATCACCAAGGTTTCAACTTCTCAAAAAGGTAACAAATTGAATCGTTCTTAATAATTTACTTAATTATTCAATTCTTGTTACTTTTTGCTATTGTTGTGATTGGGATACCTTAGGTTACTGAAGACCCAAGGCTTTTGCTACTAATTTGTGGGTTAGATTGTGTTAGAAATAAGGTTAGGTTTGAGGAAGAATAAAGGGTGCACACCAAGTGTTCGTCAATTTGTCCAAGCCAATTTTTGAGCAAAATCTCACACTATGGCATCAAAAAGACCAATAACTTCAACTTTTGGTTCTCATCCATCTTATGACACCTCAAGGTTCATGAGCAAAACGGCGGCGGCTCGGTACAATGCCATCACCAAGAAATCCCTTGTTCCGGAATGGGGATTGACACCCGATGCCAATTTAGATGGTGACATAGCGTTGATGATCGTCGAGCGGCAATGGTTCCAACTGATAGAACAACCACTACCCGTCGTGCCTAACATCGTCAGAGAATTCTATGCTAATGCTATAGAGTATGAAGGGCGGGTTATGAATGTCCGGGGCAAGTCAATTTCATTCCACTATAGGGCTATCAATGATCACTTTGGGTTGAAAACGCTAATGGGGGACCGCTATGAAGATAACCTACCGAGCTTGGACGACTTAATTGTTTGCCTATGCAAACACGGTACATAGTGGGTCACCAAGTCTGGTACGAACACCAAGGTTTCGTTTCCTCATTCCGAGTTAAGCAGATATGGAAAGGCTTGGTATGCTTTCATATGTGCTCGGCTCATGCCTTCAACCCATCAGTCGGATGTCACGGTGGAAAGAGCACGTCTTCTCTATAGGATTGTACATTCCTGGTATGAACGACCCAATGTTGTGGAACACTCTGAGGTGGACATCGATATGTACATCCAACATTCCATTGATCGGGCTTTACGAGGTAGCACCACAGGCGGGCTTTTACATAGATTCCTCATCACTGACTTGTGCCACAAAGTAGGGGTACAGTGGGATATTTCAGAGCCTGTGCAGCAGCCCACGTCGTCCATTGATCACAAAACTATCTTGACATACAGAGAATGGAAGGGAGCACAAGTCACATCCACGGGGTGAGGGGTACATCTTGGTTCCACCCAATACACCACCCTCACCACCGCCAGCCACAGCCAGGCCATCTACATCAAGGAGTGGAAAGTAAATGCTTTGCATTGCCCAACGCCAGGATCAAGTGCATGCTTATAACATGGGAGCATTCGCGGCATTGGCGGATGCATTCTCTCACATCAATCCGAATGAGCAAGTTCATCTTCCAGATCCAACCACTCTTCTTGCCTACCCTCCTTCAGATAATGAAGGATCTCAAGACGAGCAATGACTCGTCTCGCAGGTAAGTCCTCGTAATTTAACTTTATCTTTCCAAGTAATGAGGACATTACCTGAATTAAGTTGGGGGGTATAATATATATTTTTTGTTTCTTTTGCATGCTAGGATGCATATAGATTAGGATTCATAAAAAATATATATATTTGCATTCATATAGGAATTTGTTAGGTTGCATAGAGATTGAACAAATAAGCCTTGTTAGAATGATGAAAGCCAATGAGAAAATTAATTTATGATTTGCATGCATAAGTTGATCATCATGTGTTAACTAAAATTGGATCATAGTAACTTCATGTCATGAGTTTTGTGTTTTCTAAAAATCAAGCACATCAACTGATTTTCGATAATAATGAGGAAATAAATGCAAGATAAAACATTGGCATATATTCATTTGATCACGGAGTAAAAAGATGCTTACAAATAAGTTTGGTGGAATTATTGGCTCAAAAAGAAAAAAAAGAAAAAGAAAAGAAAGAGAAAGAGAAAAAAGAAGAAGAACAAATATTTAAAAAAATCTTAGATGACTTAGTTCAATTTCGTGGCCTTTGTTACTTGGATAAGTAAACCCTAGGGGATGTCTTTACACCTAGAACCCTAAAGCCTTCTGGTTTGGGAGTCATTGGCCGAAAGTTCGTTACATAGGTAGCATTGAAAAGCCTGAGGGAATTGAGCTTTGCACAAGTCAGTCTTGCAAAAAAAATGAAATATGGAGCATTAAAATGCACTCACTTGGAATAAAGAGCTTGTTTTAAATTGGTGATTTCCCTTATATCTATGTGGATGCTATAATAAAGGTGATGAATGTTTTACATACATATAATTTTGTCTTTATTGATCATTGTTTTTGTTGGAATTATGTTGGACACACACGCACATAAATATACAAATCTTATGATTGTGAGGTGATGATGTGAAGAGTTAGGTTCATGTGTGATGTAATATGGATGGCATAATAATTGTTTATCTCTGAGGCATATAATTCATCTGATTTTCATGGTTGTTTTTCGATCTCTATAGTTGCATTCATTGTAGTTTAGTAATAGTAGTATTGTGTTTGCCTGAGGACAAGCAATAGTTCAAATTTGGGGGAATTTGATGAGTAGGTTTTTAACCTATGAATTGATCTTGTTTAGCTTATTTTATTGTATATTTTTAGGTGTTGTTCGTATTACTTTTGGTGTTTTGTATTTTTATTGCAGGAATAAAGGTTGGAGTGGAATTGAGGATAAAAACCATGATCTACTGTCAAAATAAATGAACCGGCGTTGACCGCGCCATTGCTAGTGTATATCCAGCGCTGACTGCACCAGGACGGATTGAAGACTGCATAGCGGGCGCTGACCGAGCCATGATGTGAAGGAAGACGACGCTAACCGCGCCAGACAGACGAGCTGTTATGATTTTAGGTTTTTATTTCACAAGTTGATTAGGATTAGGATTGGGACTTCCTCTAATTACATTAAGGTTTGTCTAGGCTATAAATAAGAGTTGTTTTCTTAGGTTTAGATATCATCTATAATATATTTCATCTTTAGTGGAGGCTACAATCTTGGTATTGAGATCAAGCATGTCAGGCTAAGTTTTCTATTTCAATTTTGAAGGGATGTTGAACCTCAGTAACAATTTATGGTTTGATTAAGTTATAATATTTATTCTTTCATATTGAGATTTATTCTGATTATCTATATAAACTTTTATGTATATTATTTGATTGACTAATTTGGTTTCTGCGGGATTAAATTAGTGAATTGATTTCATCTGTTAGATTAAGACATATTTTAAGCAAACGAAGTGTGTCTAATCTAAGTAACAATTAATGATATTTTATTGTGGTTAAGCTTTGAAATATTGTTAAGATATTCAGAAGACAAGTTAAATAATTTCTGATTGTGTAATTATTGCTTGGAATAATCTAATTCTTATTCTTCTTGCTTCTATCATATTAAATGTAGGCTGATAAATCTGGGTTGTATGGTAGTTAGAATCTCTTGTAGGCGATTGTCGCATTAGATCTACACTTAAGGAGAATTTCGGATAACTTGCGATTGCGGTTATCTAGGGTTATTAATCTCATATTGAAAGAGTAAATAGTATGTTAACTTGATTAATTCATAATTGTGAAAAGGGGATATTGAACTGAAATTGATCTTTTTAATTATTGATATTTTCTTTAAACTCACTTTTGTTAATTACAACTTTTCAAAACAAAACCCCTAATTCATTGGAAATCATTGGATATTTAGAATACAATTCGCTCTCTGTGGGATCGATCCTTGCTTATTGCTATACTGATTCTTGAATTAGTAGAACCTTAGTAAGGTAAATTTAGTAGTGCTAACGACAGCTACCATCCTTGTAGTCCTGGTGAAGAGTATAGTACAGGGAGTGCACGTTAGCCGGGAACCTGCATTAAAAGCTAACACATGTCAAAAACCTGTGCCCCGAGAATGGCAAAAGAAAGAAAGAGAATCCAGAGAGAAGAGAACTTCAAGTCACCTCATTGGCATGAAGAAATCTCGAAGGATAACCACTCAAGTCTCCCAGCAACTCCTAGGTCAGTACAACAATGCCCGGAAGCTCCGCTCGCAGGGCCTGAGCTGGGGCAGGAGCATCAAAAGGAGCCTACTCATCATCAATATCAATCGGCTGCTCGTCTTGGGCTGGACGAATCACCGACTCTGCTAATCTGCGAGGCAGTCGAGCTGGACGTGGCTGAAGAACGTCAGAAGCTAGTCTCCACCTAACTCCTGAAACTACCCTACTAGCACTGCCGTGTCTGTCTCTGTCCATCACCTGGACAAAGTCTCCAAATCACCTCAAAAAGGGTGTGGTAAGCCTAAAACCTTTGGCTTATTAATTTAAATCAGTATTTTATGCCTTTCAAGGTCCTAAAATAGGCTTGGGTCAGTCAAAAATCCCCCGAAAAGTCAAAGCTGCATGTTTTTCAAAAGATAAGTCCTAAAACATGCATGGGTCAGAAAAAAATCCCCAGAAAAGTTAAAACTGCATGTTTTTCAAAAGATAAGTCCTAAAACGTGCATGGGTCAGTCAAAAATACCCAGTAGAGTCAAAACTGCATGTTTTTAAATGCCTAAAATTGTGAAAAAATTTCGCCATAGTCTCCTTTGTAAAATGGACTTGTCCACATGCACATAAACATGTCTAGGTCGCCATTCAGTAGCACACCTTCCCAAAAACTAGAAATAGTTCATATTTATGAAATAAAATCAAAAGTAAACTTCACATGGTAGCCAAATTACCATGAACATTTTTTAGTTGAAAATCCAGGCTCACTAGGCTTCAAAAAGGATGAGTAAACTGATCAAAAAGAGCAAAATATGACTGTCTCATAATCTGAATTTTCTTACATCAAAACGTGTATTACAGTAAAATATGCATACATATAAAGTCAAAAAAAAATTAACAGGTCATATAGGCATACATTTTTCATACATTGCATCTAAAAGTACCCTATAAGGTTTATATGCTTTTAACACTCAAAAACTATGAAAAAAAAGGATGTAAAATGTTACCTGCGATGCACTGAACACGTGGGAACTGACAGAATCTGAAAAAGGCTGCCCGAACTCTGTAGATCTAAAAAAGAAAATCGGATTCTATTTGAAACTGGAAATGAAACTGATTTCAAATGACTCCTGCTGCCCAATATAAAGTCATAGGTAGAAGCGAGCCCACCTGCGGCTCCCCAAGGTGGGCCCCACTCTTTCTAGGCTCGGTTCAGTTCGAGTTGAAATGGAGTTTATAGTAGCTGAAAAGTCAAATCTAAGAAAAAAATCGCTACGCGATTAAGCGGTTTGTCCTAAAATCCTGCGTTTAAGCAGCGGAATCCGGACTGAAAGAGTAACTTTATGAAAACCATTGGTATTCATCCTGAAACAATGTCCAAGGACCAATGATGAAGAATGCTGAAAACTACCGAAAAACTGCGCAAAACTGCCGAAAACTGCCACTTTCGAAGCGTCGGGTACAGACCGATGACAGTTTAATCGTTGGCTCAACCCCAGCGAAGCGTCGGGTACAGACCGGTGACAGTTCAATCATTGGCACAAGCAAAGATTCGGGTACAGACTGGTGATAGTTCAGCCGTTGGCTCAACCCCAGCGAAGCATCTGGTATAGACCGGTGACAGTTCAGCTGTTGGCTCAACCTCAGCGAAGCGTCGGGTACAGACCAGTGACAGTTTAGCCGTTGGCTCAACCCCAGCGAAGCGTAGGGTACAGACCGAGATAGTTCAACCTTTGGCTCAACCCCAGCTAAGCATCGGGTACTGACCGATGACAGTTCAGCCATTGGCTCAACCCCAGCGAAGCGTCGGGTACAAATCGAGACAGTTCAGCCGTTGGCTCAACCCCAGCGAAGCATCGGGTATAGACCGGTAACAGTTAAGCCATTGGCTCAACCCCAGCGAAGCGTCGGGTACAGACCGGTAATAGTTCAGTTGTTAGCTCAACCCCAGGGAAGCGTTGGGTACAAACCTAGACATGTCAGTCGTTGGCTCAATCCCAACAAAGCGTCGGGTACAAATTGAGATAGTTCCAGTCGTTTGTTCAACCCCAGCGAAACATTGGAAGGGATCCGGTGACGGAAACAATATAATAATTATCCTCGATGATGGAATCTATTATTCACATCCTCAGAGGGAGCAACGAGATGAATTGGTGATTCAACCTACTGTGGCAAACTACCGGTGTAGATTATGGTCAAGATAGGTATCGGGAACACCCATTGAAGTAACTCGGCGGCAATAATGTCATCCCCATCAGAGTCGACTAGGCTATCATGAATAACGTCATCCCCAATAGAAAGTGACGAAAACCTTTCTTGATAGCCTATCAATGATATCCCCAACAGAAAGTGATAAGAACAGTCTGTGACAGCATAACTCTGATATCCTTCCATCGACAGAATGATAATGCTGCAACAAAGGCTATCACGGGTAACGTTATCCCTAGCAGAGACTAACGTAATCAATCAGTGATAACCCTACCTCCATGAAGGTATCTAACATCTATTATATATCATCTTATGCATTACATTGCCTATGCACTTGCAATTTCTAGTGTCTCGCAATCTTTATCTTGTTCGTGTCATTACATTGCATGAACATGATAAAGAGGGGCATTTGTAGACACTCGAAATTTTGTATCCCTGTTACTAACAATGTAGGAGGGAAAACCTAGCTTTTTAAATCAACCCCGATCTCAATACCGGGTCATCAACACAACCCCAGTCTCAATACCGACAGTCAAATCAACCCCAGTCTCAATACTGGGCAATCAACTAAACCCCGGTTTCAATACCGGGATGTCAATTCAACCCCAGTCTTAATACCGGGTCATCAACTCAACCCCGGTCTCAATACCGGGCAATCAAATAACCCACAGTTTCAATACCGGGTAAATCAACTCAACCCCGATCTCAATACCGGGCCGTCAATTCAACTCGGGTCTCAATACTGGGTCATCAACTCAACCCCGGTCTCAATACTAGGCAATCAAAATAACCCTGGTCTCAATACCGGGCCACCAACTCAACCCCGATCTAAATACCGGGTCATCAACTCAACCCCAGTCTCAATACCGGGCAATCAATTCAACTCAGTCTCAATACCGGGTCATCAACTCAACCCCGGTCTCAATATTGGGCAATCAATTTAACCCCGGTCTCAATACCGGATCATCAACTCAACCCTGGTCTCAATATCGAGCAATCAATTCAACCCCGGTCTCAATACCGGGTCCTTAAATTAATCCATGTCCCAATATCGGGCAATCAAATCAACCGCGGTCTCAATACCGGGCCATCAACTCAACCTCAGTCTCAATACCGGGTCATCAGGTCAGTCCCAGTCTCAATCCGGGAGGTACAGATCAGCCCCGATCTCAACCTGAGAAGTACAGATCAGCCCCAGTATCAATCTGGGAGGTACAGATCAGCCTCGGTCTCAACCCAGGAAGTACAGGTCAGCCCCGGTCTTAACTACGAAGTACAGATCAGCCCCGGTCTCAATTTGGGAGGTACAGGTCAGCCCCGGTCTTAACCCAAGAGGTACAGGTCAACCCCAGTCTTAACCTGGGAGGTACAGGTCAGCCCTGGTCTGAACCCGAGAAGTACAGATCAGCCCCAATCTCATCCTAGGGGGTACAGATCAGCCCCAATTTTAAACCAGGAAGTACAACTCAGCCCCGGTCTCAACCCGAGAAGTACAGTGCAACTTCGGAGACAACCCCGAAGCCTCACAACATCTCCAGAGGAAAGCTTGGAGTGACCAAGTCAGCCTTAGAGACAACACTGAGGACAAACAGACTCGAATGGGATACAAGTCTTGGAAACAACCCAGGAAGTTTGCCAAAGGTTATGCCGACACTAAAGGCAACCCCGGTAGGGGCAAAATGCTCATTTTACCAACTTGAAGCCAATTCGGTCAAACTCCAACCGAATTGATGCCACCAAGGTCAGAAAAAAAATATAACGAAGATCCCGAGTGGAAACAGCACAAGACAGCTCAACGGATAAAACTGCGAGGAATCAAAGACCCGATTATGAACACGTCTTTTTGGACTCAGAAAAGGTTTTCTCCCATATTATTGTGACGCGCTTAACGAGGGTTTTTCAGAAAAGTATCTCACGCCTCAAATGGATGCTCCGAATAAAAGTTAAAAAGTTTTGACTTTGACCTCACATTGCTCGGAGTGCACGTACTTCGAGATGACTAAACCCAACGCAGGGCCCATGCCACGTGGAGCCGCATCTCTACCTGCAGCTACCGCAGGTAGAGTGGAGGCTCCCGGGTCTATATATATGAGGTGACCCCCAGCTCATTTTCTAATTCAGAAACACTCTGAACCCCTGCCTGTTTGGTTTTCCAGTTATTTTCTTATCTTCTAAACCCAAAAAATTTCACTCTAACATGTAGATATACCCATATACTACCACATATCAGAAAATACGAGTAGATTCGGACGTTTAAAGCCTACGATTTGGCAAAAAGCCCGTGTAGTAGTCCATTGTGAGTATTTTCACGATCAGCAAGTTTATATTACTTCATTACGCTGTTTTGTACTTACATATCAAGTTTTGTTTTCTAAGTATGCCCGTAACTCAGTTCCGTGGCCGTTTTTGTTAACTTTTGGTATATTTTAGTACTTAAAGGCATTTTCTGGTATTTCTACAACTTGGATTGACGATCCGTCGCTTCTAACAGCTTTTAAATACTAATATCTGCGTTTTTAGCAACTTCGCCGGACTGGGTTATCTTCCCAGTCCGAGTTTGGCTTTTTTGTATATATTTAATTGTATATATACTAAATTTTTAATTCTGTCAAGCCCGAATGTCAAATCTGTGGTAGTTTACTGCTTTATATATATATATATATATATATATATATATATATCTGCATATATAAGCAACATTCACCATACTGGGTTATCTTCCCATTCTTGGTTTGACTACTTTTTTGTCTATATATATATATATATATTTCAATTTGGCCTGGATCATTCTGTAGCCTTTTTACTACTTTTATATATATATATATATATGCATATATAAGCAACATTTACCACACTGGGTTATCTTCCTAGTCCTGGTTTGACTACTTTTTTGTCTATAAATATATATTTATATTCCAGTTCGGCCTGAATCATTCTGTGGCCTTTTTACTGCTTTTATATATGTATTTACATTTTCCAGTCCGGGCCTCGGAGTGAAAACTCATCGCCCTTTATTGCTTTTTATATATATTTACATTCTGTCTAGCCTAGATTATTCTGTGGCTTTTATACAGTTTATATATATATATATATATATATATATATATATATATATATTAATTCCAGTCCGGGCATCAGAGTGAAAACTCATCACCCTTTTACAGCTTTCGTATATATAATTATATATATATATATATTGCTTTACACATTTTTATTAAATTATTACTTGAAATATTCATTTGATATGAATTGGTACTGACATTTCTGCGGGCGAACTAGATTTCTTTAAATCTCGTCAACTCTAGCTTTCAAATGGTTCAAAATAGGTCCAGACAGAACCAGGAAGCTAGAATGGCTGAGATTTATTTAAATCTAGCAATTTTTCTAGTTTCAGTTATAAAAGCAACCTCGCGGCCCTTAGATCGCTATCTAGTGGGAACGAGACGCTTTGGATTAGCGTTAGCTAGGATTTACTGATGGTTCCTTGGCTATTATAGCGTTTGGATATATTTTTGTATAAATTTGAGCTGTGCATGTGTATTGGCTACTCATATGTGAGCCTAGGAATCGTGGGATTCATGATCAAACTGATCAGAATCTGATTCTCACGATGGACAAACTCCAGTTTACGAATGTACCCTGCCAGTTTTTCTATAAAAATGTACATACAAAAGACCTTAAAACGGTTATCTGGATTTAAGGTCTCAACATAGTGAAAATATGGTTTGTCGTGTCAGAGTCACTCTGATGGATTTCATGCCCATAAGAAGACTAACACTTGTATATATGTTGTGGTCGAGGATGCTTCGCAGCCCGACAAATCACCATTCAATGTGAGCCTTAAGGCTAAAAAGATAAAACGGAAGTATCGACATGCTTCATTTCCTATGTTAGCATAAGGGTTTGAAAACCTGCTTTCAAAAATCACTTCAATAATATTATCTATAAAAAAAACTTTTGCAAATCAAATCAAAGACTTTTGAAAATCAAATCAAACCCTTCGTATATAGGTTCAACGATGCATAAACATACTTTCAATCAAATAAACATAGGCCCAATTTTAAACAACATTCACACACATTGCAGATTAAAAGGGAAATATTGAAAAAATGCGGTACCGTATTTACACGAGAGTTGTGGGGTGCCTAACACCTTTCCCACACTTAACTAAGCCCCCGAACTCAAAAACTTTATTTTTAAAGATCAAGTTTTGACAGTGTCCAGCAACTGGGCCTCTTTTCAAACAAAATTCGGTTGAGTTAGTACAACCATTTAAAATCTACCAACTAGCGACTCTGTAAAACGTTTAATCATCGACATGATACATGTTGGCCATTTCCTAAAAAACCCTTCAAAACCTTTTTCACAATAAAAGGAGTAAGGGTAGAGATAACTTAGGAAGAGAGAAAGATCCGGGTTGTGACCAGACCCGCGGATTTTTTCCCAACGTCGACAAGCGGGTCTATCAATGGCTGGCATGAGTAGAGCTGCAGCTCCTCATAGTGGGCCCACCTGGTGGGTCCCGTCATCTCAAAGTACATGCACTCCGAGCAACGCGATGTCAGGTTTGAACCTTCCTAACTTTTGATCAGAGCGTCCGTTTGAGGCGTGATATACCTTTTCGAAAAGCCCTTTTCGAGAGCGACACAATGACATGGGACTTAACCTTTTTCGAATCCAGGAAGATGGATTTAAAACTAGATCTTCATTTTATGTAGTTTATCCATTGAGCTGTATTGTGTTGTTTTCACTCGAGATCGATGTTATGGCTCTTTCTGACCTTTACTGCATCAATTCGGCTTGATTTTGACTAAATTGACTTTAAGTTGGTAAAATAACCATTTTCCCCTCCAGGGGTTATCTCTTGTACTGGCACGGTTCTCCACTATTTTTTCGGGGTTATCACCGAGGTTTGATCTCAGCCGACTCTGTTATTCCTCAGGGTTGTCTCTGAGGTTGAATTGGTTTCCCAAGGTTGTCTCTGAGGATGATTTGATGCTTCGCCGCTGTCTCCGAAGTTGATTTCGTTTCCCAAGGTTGTCTCTGGGTGATTGCATCTCCGAGGTTGTTATCGGGGCTTGACTTGACATCCCGGTGTTGTCGCCGGGGCTGAGTTTGATCTCCTGGTGTTCTCGTCGTGGCTGCTGTACCTCCCGGGTTGTTGTCATTACTTGTCTTGACATCTCAGTGTTGTCGACGGGCCTCTAACTTTGCTTTAAACTTTCGAGGTTATCTCTAAAAGGTAAAAGATGATTTTGCCCTCCTGCAGGGTTAGTAACAGGAATGTAAAATTTTGAGTGTCTATAGATGCCTCTTTTTATCATGTTTATGCAATGCAATGGAATGAACATAATAAAGACTGCTTAACACTGGAAATATGAAATATGCAAATGTAATGCAATGCATGGTATGACATGAATGTTAGATTCCTGTGTGGCGTTAAGCTATCACTAGCTGTTTACGCCATTTTCTGCTAGGGATGGCGTCATTCATGATAGCCCTGAGTGAACTTTCTTTTCACCTACTCAAACGGTAGTTTGGAAAGTCTCGACCATCATCGAACCTTCTCGGTGCTACACTTAGTTGAAGCTAATGGTTTACCACATCCGTTGAAACTCTCTATGGGGAAGGCTTTCTTTTGGCTGATGCCATTAGACATTTTTGAACTCGACGTTGGAGTTGTAATCATCATCCTCTGTCTTCATATGAGCTCTCTGACTTTTTTCTCCGCTGGGGATCCTCTTTTTATGACAAGTGACCTCATTGAGGATTCCTGATGCCTATCCTGATGATAGCTTACACCAGTTGACATCATTGGATCTTTTTCGATGCTAAGTTGGAGTTATTGCCAATGGTTTGGATCACTATTCGGTTGACGCCAATGTTTCTATCGAAGGTAGAAGTCTCATGATCTACTCAAACAATAGTTGACAATGATTTGACCATCATCGAACCTACTCGATGCCTACCCGAACGGTAGTTTTTAACGGTCGATTGGATTTAATTTGATTCCTACTCGAATGTTAGTTTGCAGAATTTGACCATCACCGAACCTTCTCGGTGCCTACTCAGATTCCATCATTTGTCATCTGTGGGGATAAATTTCTACACAATTTTCATCACTAGCTCATTTTCGATGCTTCTTTGGAGTTGTCGCCAACGACTTGCAATGTCAGACCATCTGACCCTCGCTGAAGTAGTTTTCAACGGCTTTCATCACCGGATCGTTCTCGATGCTTTGCTGGAGTCGTCACCAACGGCTTGCAATGTCAGACCTTCTGACCTTCGCTAAAGTAGTTTTCAATGATTTTTTTCACTTGATCGTTCCCTATGCTTCGCTGGAGTTGTCGCCAACGGCTTACAGTGTCATTCAATCTGACCCTTGTTGAAGTAGTTTTCGATGGTTTTCTCCAACGGCTCATTCCCAATGCTTCACTGGAGTTGTCGTCAACTGGCTTGCAATGTCATTCAATCTGACCCTCATTGAAGTAGTTTTCAACGGTTTCACCATCGGATCATTCTCGATGCTTCATTGGAGTTGTCGCCAAAAGCTTACAATGTTATTCAATCTGACCCTCGTTGAAGTAGTTTTTAACCGTTTCACCACCGGTCGTTCTTGATGCTTCGTTGGAGTTATCGCCAATGGCTTGCAATGTCAGACCTGATCGATCTCGATGTGGGGATGATATTTCTGGTAAGTCATACCCTCGGACAAATCTGGACATCTTGAAGCATTCAAACTCACATGTTCACAACGCCGGACATTCCTGATGCTCTAACAAAGGCAATTTTTAGCAGTTTTTATCATTGGCTTCCGAATATCACTTCAGGGTCTTGACCAATGGCTTACATGAAGTTCCTTCCTTCGACAGGAACTTGCCGCTTATACACAGATTTCAGGCTAATCCGCTCAATCGCGTAGAAGTTTTTTTCCAGATTTAACTTTTTAGCTTTTGTAAACTCCGTTTTAACTCGAATTGGATAGAACCAGAGGGGTGGGGCCCACCCTAGGGTACTGCAGGTAGAGGTGTGGCAGCCGCATGTGGGGCTGCTACTCCTTACGATTATAACTTGGGCTCCCGTGGCTTTCCAGATTCATTTTCAAATTCACAAATCTAAAGAAAATCCCAAATTTCTTCTTCAAATCTACGTAGTTCGGGCAGCTTTTTTTAGATTCTGTCACCATACAAACATTCTGCACATCTCTAGTAACGTTTACATCCTTTATTTTCCAGTTTTAACCGTTAAAATGTTAGATATCACATAGTATGCTTCTAAACACAATATAGCTAATAGGCGTGCCTATATGACTTGATAAAAATTTTCGGACTTAGTAAATATGTATATTTTACTGTGCTGAATGTTCTGATGTAAAAAAAATTGATTTTTGAGACAGTCAACTGATGCCCTTTTCGATCAGTTTACTCATCCTTTTTTAGGTCAAATGAGCCTGAATTTTTAACTAAAAATGCACATGGTAATTTAGCTGCTATGGGGGGTTTAATTATGATTTTTTTCATAAATATGAACTATTTTTGTTTTTAGGAAGGTGTGCTACTGAATGGTCACTTAGTCATGCCGATGTGCATGTGAACAGTCCATTTAACAAAGGAGACTCTGGCGAAATGTTTTCAAAAGCCTGAGCATTTAATGAACATGTAATTTTAACTTTACTGGGGTTTTTGGTTAACTAATGCATGCTTTGGGGCTTAAAAATGCATAAAGCAATAATTTAATTTAATAAGTCGTAGGTTTAAGGCTTACCTCACCCTTTCTGAGGTGATTTGGAGACTTTATCCAAGTTATGGAGCCAAATAGACCCGGTAGTGCTAGCAGGGTCACTTCAGGAGTGAGGCGGAGGAGAGCCTCTGATGTTCCACAGTCAAGTACAGCTCAAACGCCTCACCGATTGGCTGAGTCTGTGATTTATCCAAATCCGAACTGAGCCAACGGATGATGTGGACGCCAAGGATGTCCTATTCGTTGATCCTGCCCCAAAGCAAGCTCCACGTAGGGAGCTTTCAGCTATTGTTGTGCCGATTCAGGATCTTCTTGGCGATTTGAGACGCCATCCATCGATATACCTTCATGCCAATGAGGTGACTGAAGTTTTCATTTTGGATTTTCTTTCTTTCTTTCTTTGTCCATTTCAAGGCACAAGTTTAATCTGGACTGGCTATTTGATGCAGGTTCTCGGCTTTACGCAACCCAGGGGGAACTGGTTCAGTGTCCACTCCTTATACCATACTCTTTATCTGGAGTATCAGGCCATTGTCAACACTTGGGGGTTCGAGGCCTTCTTTTCTATTCCTCACCACCGTTGCCCCTGGGGTTATCTGAGGGCTTTGTCTGAGCGCTGGTTCCACCAGACCCAGTATCTCTATCTGTTAGACTGTGAGGTGATGATGACACCTATAGACTGGAGGTTTATCACCTTGATAGAGTTTGCAAGCGAGCCAAGTGCCGTTGGTGGCTAACATTTCACCTACTGTTGTTCACTCCCTTTTGAGAGCTCCTAAGACGGCCATCAAGGGTTGGACTGTCTGTTTTGGTCCCTTCAGCGTAGATGCCCAGAGCGGGGCTTTGACTGAGCCTCTGCCTGAAGATCAGAGGGTTAGAGATCGCATCCTCCGGAGACTATTTTTTGGTGACCATCAACTCCTTAACGGTGTCTTTTGCCCTGGTCAGTGGTACTCGATACGTGGAGTACCTCAGTGATTTTGATTGGGGTACCTACACCTTTGCCTATTTTCTCCAAGGGATGTGCTTGCGCTTGGAGGGAGTGACGGAGGCTTGGGTAGGTTTTTACCCATTCCTGCTGGTGAGTCATTCCTCTTTCACCTTTTAATTTCCTCATTTTTGTTTGTCAGTCTTTACCACTGAGGACTTTTGATCTTTGCATTGCCAGTTTTGGGCATATGAGAGGCTCCCTTGCCTACGCCCAGCCACTACTTTGGGCTTCGAGTCCTAACTGAGGGGACGGTGCTGGCATCACTCCACATTTATGGAGGTCCCTGTAGCCAAGGGATTAACCCACTCCCGCTTATGGCTAGAGCTGTTGACGGTTGATTTGATCTCGTGGGTCCCTTACACCCCGTACTTTTTGACAGTCGAGTTTGAGGATGGCTTTCCGACTGGTCAAGAGTTTGCAATATCCACTCGTCGGGTTCCATTCTTGATCGAGGGAGGTTGGGAGCTCTATTTAGGATAGCGTGATATTCGAAGCATTACATGAGATATCTGTATTCCCTTTGTTCCACCTGCTTGGCATTATTGGCCATTAGCTCAGCCACTCACAGATATTCTGCTAGTGGGCATAGATGGCTTCACCCTGTCAGTAGGTCCTTACAGTCAACAGGCATTTCACAGCTGGTGGAGTCCCAGCACCATTAAGGCTCAGACTCGTGCTACCCAGTTTATGGCAGACATGGTGCCAGGGTCGGTGATGATGACAGGCTGGATAGCTTTCCTCTGAGAGTCGACTCATCTGAAGTATATTTCAAGATTAACCCAGCTATTGTAGAGGGCTCATTTCTTTATCAGGGACCTTGGCTAGGATCCATCCGAGGCAGATTCTTTTGATCCTTCCAACTCTGGAGCTGGCCCCTCAGCAGGTACATTTTCTAGCAACTATGCAGGTGCTGATCCTCTATTGTATTGACCGGACATTCCCACTGGCCGAGATTCTATTACTCTGGAGGAGCTGGAGCTGGTCAATCTCCTGGATGTAGATGTTATAGATTTCTTCTGATAGATTTTCTCACTATATCTTTTGATTGGCCTCTGTTAGTTGTTGGGAGGCTGTGCCCCATTTCCCTATAATTTTTATTTTGTATTTTATGAGCAGACAGAGATGATGCTTTCAGTAAATAGTGTATTTTATAAATACATGATATTTCTTATCTATTGAATCCTATTATCATTTATCACTGTCATTATGCATATATTATGTCATGGATATGCACTTAGATAGGTGAGTTTAGATTTGACCCCTGGATGGTCTTATAATATGTTTATACAGATATCGTCATCCACAGTCAGCCGTATTGAGCATTCGCCACCGTCTTTGGTAACATCTTTGCTGAGATCGTGGTATGATAGTCTGCCTCTCACGGCTAGAGGGACAGTTAACCAGATGCTAGGGCACTCTTTAGCCTTTTTAGCTTTCCAGGTTCCACAGGGATTTATGGACGGCATGTTATCCTGCTGGATACCTGAGCGCCTGGTTTCCTGGTTTGGACTTCACGAGTTGACTCCTACATTAGAGGAGTATGAGCGCTTCACAGGATTGGCATTAGATCTGCCTTGTGCCAGGACAACCATTGGTGACCTGAGGCGACCATTCATGGCTATGACGGGTCTGAGGAGCAGAGTCGTGACTAAGGAGGTTACTACATGACATGTTGTGTCCATGAAATTTTTGATTGATCACTTTGGTCGGCTAGACAGCTACGAGCGATATTCTAGAGATTTCATCATTCCTACAGACAAGTAGCAGTTTGCACGTGTGGACGTTCTATTGATGTGCGTCCACTACTTATTTATACATGCCCCTATATATGGACCACTTAGACACTGACTTGATAGTAGTGGTTTGTGTCCTCAGACAGGGTTATACGATTCTGTCGATGATATTAGCCTATACTTTGAGGTCGGATAGTTTCTGCAGTACCCATCCAGGGGGATTTTTTAGGGGCAGTGCCATTCTGCTGTATGTGTTATTCATGACACATTTGAGTCCTATTGGCACTTTTAGACATTATTGGTATTACTTGACCCATGAGATAGCTATGTCCTACTCCTTTCGGCCAACGGAGGGTTCAGATGCGGCATCATGGTCGGCCTTTTTATCGAAGATCGAGCATCCCTTCTCTATCTTGCCATGCTCAGGACTTAGATCCCCTTACATCTTTATCACTCATGCAGTTGACATGGATTATCTGCCCCTGGTGGGTTTGAGGAGGGTGACGACGTATCATCCGCTGGCAGTCATGGGCCAGTTTGATCAGTTTCAGAGTCTTCACCACTTTGAGGGGGCTATAGATCAGCGAATATCAGCTTCATCTTTGTCGTCAGCTGATTTGATCAGGATTTATGAGTGTTGGACTCATATGGAGAGGGTTGATTTCTCTACTAGCCATCCAGACCATTTTCCAGAGTATTCGGCATAGTAGGATGCCGATATCGCTTTGGCTGTGATTATCTAGTCAGCTCCGAGCATTGATTCAGATGAGCAGGAGCCTATGGAGGATCCTGATTCTCCCACGGAGGATGGTCTATTTACTTGTTTGACAACAGCTTTAGTTAGTGATTCTTTGAGCGTTCTTGTCGGGACAGATCCAGCTCTTATTGATTCACTAGCTCGGATAACTTTTGAGAGGGATCAGGCTAGGGCGCTAATGTTGACAGCCCTTTCTAGCAAGGATACAACTTTTACTGATAGAGACGAGGCTCGAGCTACTCGGGATGCAGCATTTGTTGAGAGAGACGAGGCTCAATCTACCCAGGATGCTACGTTTGAGGTGATTGAGGATGCTTTGGTTGCCCGGGATGCCGTTTATGTTGAAAGGGACGAGACCATAGCTACCCGGGATGTTTACATTACGGACAGCACTGTACTCAGATCATATACACACAGCTTGGTTCCAGGTATGAGTGCTTTCATTGATAGTCATAGCAGCACTATGCAGATGGCTGTGGATATTCTGGCTCGTATGGAGACCGAAAGTCATGAGCTTATAGCTGCTTCTCCATCTCCTAAGAGGGATGCCATTATGGCACTGCTATCCCGTTTGTCCTTGGGTTCATAGACTAGCTTTTTTCCTGCACATACCAGATCAGCCATTTTTGTCATGTACAAGACACAGTGTATATATCAAATAATATTATATATCAGAGAAATATATTTTGATTCACTTTCCTATTGGATATCTATTGTCATTGCTGAGTGATTACCACTTCTTTCATGACTTGCTGTTGTTGATGTATCATGAGCTTTTCCTTGATGGATGGACAGTGAGATGTCAGAGAATACCTTAGCAGGGTCTGTTGACTAGGGAGGCTTGATAGTATTTAGATTTTATAGGGTTTCGATATCTTGGGACTAGTTTTTTTTTTCTTTGAAGGTCTGACCGCACCAGAAATTGTTGCCTACATACTCCCGGGTTGAGGGAGATCAAGTCATTCGTAGTTCAGGTTTAGCCTGAAAGGTTTGAGAAGTGTTTCGTTTGGGTTTGAGTTTGGTTTAATGGGTTTTTAAATTTTTTGTTTGGTTTAAATGCACCAGGAATGGCTGCCTACGTACTCCCGGGTTGAGGGAGATCAGGTCATTCGTAGTTCAGGCTTTTGTAAAAACCCGAACTGATTTGATTAGCAGATCCAGGATGATGGCTTACAAGTGCTTAGACATAGTACATTTTCACTGTGTCTGAATTGATGAGCTGGGGAAATTCGTCCCTATCCATCTCTTACAATCTGATAGCTCCTCCTGTCAACACTTCTTTGACAATGAAAGGGCCTTCCCAATTTGGGGAGAACTTTTCTTTGGCTTCATCTTGATTGGCCAAAACTTTCTTTAATACCAAGTTATTTTCTTTGAATTGCCAGAATCAGACTTTCTTGTTGTAAGACCGGGCAATCCTTTGCTGATACAACTGCCCGTGGAAGATGGTTGTACCCTATTTTCATCTATCAGGGACAACTAGTGGTATTGCTCTTGCACCCACTGGTCTTCCTCCATTTCAGCATCTATTAACACTCTCAAGGACTCTATTTCTACTTTTATAGGAAGTACTGCTTCCATGACATAGACCAATGAGTAGAGAGTAGCCCCAGTAGAAGTACGCATTGATGTTCTGTATGCCAACAAAGTCTGAGGCAACCGGTCAGGCCATCCTTTGTGATTGGCGGACATTTTTTGCATAATCTTCTTGACATTCTTGTTGGTCGCTTTGACAACACTATTCATCTTGGGTCGATAGATGACGAAATTGAGATGTTTGATATGGAACTTGTTGCATAACTCTCTCATCATCTAATTATTTAGATTCTTGGCGTTGTCCGATACGATCACCTCTGATTGTCAATATCGACAGACGACATTATTTCTGATGAAACCAATGATTACCGCTTTGGTGACTTTGGGAAAAGAGGAAGTTTCAACCCATTTGGTGAAGTAATCGATCATAGTGAAGATGAATCGATGACCATTGCTGGCTTTGGGTTCTATTGGCCCAATCACGTCCATTCCCCACATGGAAAAAGGCCATGGCAAACTCATGTTCTGCAGTTCATTTGGAGTAGCGTGTATGGCATTTCCATGGACTTGGCATTGGTAGCATCTCCTGACGTGATCATCATAGTTAACTCTAAGAGAGATCCAATAATGCCCTGTTCTTAATATCTTCTTGGCCAGCAAATGACCACTCATGTGTGGACCACAGACTCCACCGTGGACTTCATTCATCAATCTCTAGGCTTGATCTTTATCGGGGAATTTTAACAGGCCTATTCCAGTATCCCTCATATAGAGTGCGTCTCCGCTCAGATAAAACTTTATAGCTATCTTATGAATTCGCTTTCTTTCAACTTGGCTTGCCCCAGCGGGTGTAGATCCATCTCAGAGATATTCTTTTATGTCTTAGTACCAAGACTGCTTGATAGGAGGTATTTTATTTGATATTTCTCCAATATAATTCCCATATGTCGGTGCCTTTTGATTTGTGAATTTGATGTCGGGATTTCCCTTCCTACCAGATACGCGTATCAGGGAAACCAATGTTGCCAATGCATCGGCAAAGTCATTCCTACCTCGAGGGATATGGATGAAGGTTATCTCTTCAAAATCTATGGATGTGTTAAAAACCTGACGGTGATAGGGCAGCAAATGCAATTCTTTTGTGTGATACGCCCCAGTGCTTTGTCTAATGACCAACTAAAAATCCCCAAAGACTAGTAAACGTTTGATACCCATGGATTGGGCCAATTTTAACCCCATTATATAGCCTTCATACTCATCCATGTTGTTGGTGTTGACAAACTGCAACTTGGTAGCCACAGGATATTGTTCCCCTGTACCAAAGACAAGGACTGGCCCAGCTCCAGCACCTTCCATGTTTACTGCGCCAGTGAAATACATTTTCCAGGGTTGGACTGTATTCTCTTGATAGATTTGTTGAATTGTCATGATCCCATCATCCGGGAAATAAGTTTTCAAGGGTTCAAAATCCCCTGACAGTACTTCGGCCAGTTGATCTGCAATGCCCTGATCTTTGATGGACTTCTGAGTCACGTAGACAATGTCGAACTGTTGGAGGATCAACTGCCATTTGGAAAATCGATAATTTAACATTGGTTTGTTGAATACGTACTTCAGTAGATCCATGCGGGATATGAGGTAGGTCGTATGCCCATGCAAATAGTGTTGTAACCTCGTGGCGGCCCATGCTAACGCACAACATGTCTTCTCAATCAAAGTGAACTTCTGCTCAGCGCTGCTGAATCTTTTTCTGATGTAGTAGATAGCTCTCTCCTTGCTATTATCATCTTTCTTTCCTAGCATACAGTTCATTGCGTTTGCATTGATGGACAAGTACATAAACAGGAGAACTTCATCCCTCGGGGATACCAAGACAGGTGCTTCAATCAATTGCTTCTTGATGGAAAGGAAAGCTTTTTGGCAATCCTCATTCCATTTTGTGGAGGAATTCTTCCATAGTAGTTTGAAGATGGGTTCACACATTGCTGTGAGCTGGGAAATGAACCTGCTTATGAAATTGATTCTCCCCAAGAACCCGCGTATTTCCTTTTCTGTTCGGGGCACAGGCATCTTAGTGATGGCTTTAATCTTGGTGGGATCCAGCTCAATGCCTCTATTACTCACCAGAAATCCTAACAACTTGCCCGATTTAACACCAAAAGTGCATTTGGCTGGATTCAGCTTTATGTTGTACTTTCGCAACCTGTTGAATAACTTTTTGAGATGGCTGATGTGATCGTCCTCCTTCCAGGATTTGACAATGATGTCATCCACATAAACCTCTATTGAAACAGGGCCATCCTGGCTCGCTGATACGTGGCACCGGTATTCATAAAGCTGAAGGATAAATGTCTATAACAGAAGGTTCCCCAGGGCGTAATGAAGGCTGTCTTCTCCCTATCCTCTTCAGCGACCATACTTTAATGGTATCCAGCAAAGCAATCCACAAAATAATACATGTCATACTGCGTTGTATTGTCTATCAGGAAGTGGATAAAAGGTACTGGGAAGTTGCCTTTGAGACAAGATTTGTTCAAATCTTGGTAATCCACGCATACTGGTACCTTCCCTCCGAGCTTAGGAACGGGAACTATGTTTGATAACCACTCTGGGTATGTTGATACCATGATGATACCGGCTTTAAATTTCTTGACAACCTCTACTTTGACTTTCAAACTCCATTCAGGTTTCAATCGTCTGAGTTTCTACTTGATTAGCTTGAATCCATCTTTGATGGGGAGTCGGTGGATGACAATGTTCGTGGACAAGCCAATCATGTCCTCATGTGACCATGCAAATATATCCTGGAACTGCGTTAAGAGTTAAATTAGGTTGGCTTTTTGGTCTGGGGTGAGGTCTATGCCTATCTAGATTTCTTTGAGGTTTTCTGAGGTTCAGATATTGACAGTGGTGGTTTAATCAAGGTTAGTTGGTTTGGGTTTGTCTTTGACCCATTCTTTGATCTTCTCGGGCACCTCATAGTCATCTATCTCCTCTTGATTAATTTTCATCAAGTCAAAGTCCAGTTATACATCAAAGTTGTAGCCATTGTGAAAATTTGGCATCTCACCACCAGGGACAAACAAATCCAATTCTGGAGTCCTAAAAACAAAATGCTTTCACTTTAATATATGAGACTGTTTAATCATACAAAGCATTTAGCAAAAGCATGAGAAAAAGTAACTACTATAGCTGTGCAATAAAATAAGCAGTAAATGAAACCATGTTTCAGGGCATATGGACTTTCTGCCCTTTTACCCTTTTTGAATGAAGCATGGGGTGCTGCTCCAATTGTCCAATGTCAGATCCTCATGGATAGGGAAGATAAAGGACTTGTGCTCGTCTATCTCCTCTTTGATGATGACTGAGACATCCTTCAGATCAGGGTCGGGTTCTTCTTTGAGTTGTTACCCTTATCCCTCTTGATACGAGGGATTTGGATCTGATCTTCTTCATCACTGTCTGGGATATCATCGTTCATACCCTCATAGTGCATCAAAAAATACATGTTAGCAAATGGGTCTCGTCCTTCATACAGGAACTTTTCTTTTCCCTTTTTGCTTTCTGCTTCAGGTTTTGGGCCTCTTCTGTCACTCATTGGTTTGACTGGAGGAAACAACATGCCTGACACAACAGCAAGAATCTTCCTCATTTGCTTCACAAACTCGACATCAGTGAGGTCTGGCAGCAGAATCGTGGAGGCAAGAACCTTTGGATGCTTGTGTGGATTCCGATGGTTTGATCCGGACGAATAGCCCAATCCGACTTTCCTTGGCAGTCTCGAGATTTGCACTGGATTCTTAATACCTTGCTAATTTTTTTGTAACCATTCCTCAAGGCGAAAACCCAAAGATACCATTTCCTGACCCACCTTCATTACTTCAGGGGAAACTTTTGGTTTCAAAGCTGGTGCCCCAACAGGTAGGTACTACGTGTTGCTCACCTCCAAAGCTTGGAAACTAGCAGGTTCAATCCCTTCATCTAGACTGATCACCGACATGTCACCCTGTATGCAGACAAGGTATTCTGGCTCGGTATTTACCGTGATTAGGTTGCTATTAATAATGTATTTGAGTTACTGATGAAGGGTGGATGGAACTGCTCCTTCCATATAGATCCACAGCCTTCCCAACAACAAGTTGTATCTTATGGTATAGTTGAGTACCTGGAAGGATACATAGAATGTATGAGGACCAATTTCCAGTGGAAGCTTAATCTCTCCCACAGCCTTTCGGCGAGATCCGTCGAAAGCCCGGATGACTATATGACTGGTCCATATCCGATTTGGGTTGATCTTTATTCTTTCTAGGGTATTGTAGGGACAGATGTTCAGGGATGATCCTCCATCTATCAAAACTCCTCCGATCACATACCCTGATGATATCACTGCTATGTGTAGCGACTTGCAATGGCCCGTCCCTTCTGTGGGTATATCATCATCAGTGAAAGATATCACATTGTTGTTCAAAATGTGTTCTATTACGTGACGAAACTTCTCAGTATCCACTGTCTATGGCAGATGGGCTTCCTCCAGTACTTTCACCAGAATGTTGCGATAATCCACCGAGGATAAGACCAGATCCAAGATGGATATCTGTTTAGGTTCCTCTTTCAAGCTTTGCACCACCTTGATCTCATTATGCCCCATTTTGCTGAGGAATTCTTCAATTTTCTCTTCAGCCACTTTCCCTTTAGCTTTAATGACTGAGTTGATCACCAATTAAGGCAGGTACAGCGTGTTTTCCTTTGATGCAATGGCAATGTTGTTTGATGTTGAACCTTCATCCTTCCCATAGATCCATGGGACTCTCTTCACGCTGACCATCGGATATTGTGGTCTAAAGGGCAATATTAAAGGCTCGGGCGCAGCCACTTTTATGGGATTCTATACTTCTTGGACCCCTTTTCCTTGTAGTATTAGGGGTTTCATGGCTAGATCCTTCTCTAAGGAAATAACAGCCACTATTCCTTGATTCTATGCCTTGGGAATAAAGAGTGCTTCTTCATCGGAATAACCACAATCTTGATTTCCTTTTATCAATTCACCATTGTCAATCAGATTCTGAATCAGGTGACGAAGTCCCCAACAATCCTCGGTGTCATGACCGGGCGCATTGGAATGATACTGGTAGATCCGGTCAGGCTTGAACTTTTTGGATCGAGGGTTCATCGGGGGTATCAAATCCGTAACCATCCCCTCATTGATCAACATCTGGAGGATTTCTTTCATCGGCTGGTTCAAATTAGTGAAATTCCTCTGGAAGGCGAATTCCCTATCAGCTTAGAACTTTTATTCCTTAGTCACCTTGTCGGCCCAGGGTGATCCCTCATAGCAATGGGGCTAATTTTCGATGTAGGAGGACTTGCTTCACGCTGGTTAGTCTAATTTATCAGCTGCCTGGTTATCTGATGTTGATACACTACCAGCTCCGCCAACTGTCCAATCTGTTCCTGTATAGACTTGATTTCCTATTCTATCAGGAATCGCCTTTCTGAGAACTCCCAAGTCACTTGGTAGCTATCAGGTGCCATTTGGGTTTGGAAGCTATACTGGTTAAGGAATGCGTGGGACAAATCTTCCCAACCTCTAACTTTGGAATTATCTATTCGAGCGTACCAAGTTCGGGCTACACCGATAAGGCTTTTCTAGAATAGTTGCATCCTAAGGTTTTCATCCTCGGCGTAAGATCCTAACTCGCCTGTGTACCTTCAGATGGGTGTAAGGGTCGCCTAAACCGTTGTATTTCTGAAATTTCGGGACTTGAAATTTATCAGGATATCTGGCCCTTGGGAAAATACAGAGGTCAAAGTAGTTAACAATTTCGTGGGACCCTATCCCCTTTATAGATCAGATAACATCCTCCATCTGTTGCATCTTCTTCATGTTGTCTCCTGTTTCTCTGTCCTATCAAAGGTCTACTATTTACCTTGTCATCTTTTGGATTGGGTCCTCCTTGGCTATTTCGGCATCGAGTGGGGACACTAGGGTAGATGCCCGAGTATCACTATCCTTTCCTAGTGTTCGGACTCCTCCCTGAGCGGAGGATTCGGTCTGATTCTTCAGTTTATGTTCTTGAGATACTTTACACTGCTCTCTTAACAGGGTGGTCATCTCAGCAATCTATTTCTTAAACTCCTCGAATTCTTCTCGAGATACCGGGATGGGTTCTGATGAACTTTCTTCTGCCATTTTGACTGGTGGTGAACGGGTCTTTTTGTCTCGGAATCGAGTTCTAGGACCTATCTGCACAAAACTGATATCTAGTTTAGACTGCATATTGGTGGACAGGGATGCATGATATGCTACGTATCAGTTTATTAATTTTTTAATCTTTTCTTGCGAAACAAAGGGATAAAAAAGATGTACAAATGACAGCTTCAAGATGATTGCCATTTATATACGCAGAAGAGTAAATAGGGCATGAAGAGACACACCACGCATTTGGTTTATCAGAGGCTGACCTATCTTAGGGTTACTCTCACGGGCTGTTTAAAATTGCTTCCCAGATATTCGTAATTTACTTGATGAAAACATCCATTTTTCAATTGGAGCGGATCTGAGTGGTGCCTTTCCTGAGCCTCACAATGGAAATACCCAGAGGAGTCCAGTAATAAACAACTGACGGGATTGCCTCCTTATGGAGGTACCACACAACATACATTCACATACATTCACGTCCTTACCGCATACAATATGATGACATTGTGCGAAGCACTAATATATTATGCGAGGAATTAATATAAAAATGCTAAAAGATCAAGACAATTATCATACACTAAGATCATTCACACAAGATGCATATGCGAAAATGAAAATCAAAAAGATTGAACACGACTTAAGCCCTCTTTAATCCCTAGCAGAGTCGCCACCTGTAGACGCCGGGAAAAAATTTATAAAGTCCGTCTTTCCTAAGTTTGTTTTGTTTGTTTTACCCTTTTCCGATTCGCTATGTCTATGGATTTTATCAAAGGGTGAGGTTTTAGGAAAGCGATACCGACATAAGTGTCGACGACTTTGAAAAGATTGATTTTATTATTTTTTGATTGGACCGAATGAGACAAAGTCGCCAGTTGATATTCTTTAAATGGATGTACCAACTCATCTGAATTTTAATAGTTTTGCAATATGGTCCAATATGTGACTCCAAAAGATTGGTCTTGAAACCCGAGATTCGTGGAATTTAGGGGCTAGGTTAAGCGGCCCGACTCCCATGAAAACACGTTACCGCATCTTATTGATTTTCTGTGCATAAAGTGTGTGTGTGTGTGTGAGTGTGAGTGTATGTGTGTGTGTGTTTTATTTTGAAAGTTTTATTCTAAGCCTCATTGTGAGTTATTTGGAAGTAGTGTCGTTCCTCTTTTACACCTATGTACGAAGGGATTGATTTAGCAAAAGTTCATTTTTAGACAAAATATACATTTTATATGATATTTTGGGAAAACACAAGGTTTTCAAATCCTTCGTCTGAATAGTAATCAAGGATCTGTGATACTTCCATTATTGATTTTTATTATAGGTACTTATTACGAAAGTAGTGTTGTACCTCTTTAACCCTATGCACAAAGGATTTGATTTATATAAAAGTTTATTTTTTAGAACACAATATATATTAAAGATGTTTTGAAAATAAAGTTTTCAAATCCTTCGTCAAATAGGAATTGAGGTCCTTTGATACTTCCTTTTATGATCTAATGGCTATTCCCGACTCGCTTTATTATTATTAAAAGCTCTTTGTGGTTTTATCGAAAATCATTTTGATGATATGTATGTAAAAAGCGTCAAAAGGGTCGGATCATCATCCGGCATGTAAGCCATCTCGATGAAACCGAACACCCACAATTAAAGTTTTCACTATCGCGGGATCTTGAATCAGACTTCTCGAGACTAACCCCTCGAATTCGTTTTCAAGATCCAAATATTACATATACAATGATATTTTCACTATTTAAACATTATATAATCAAAATCGGTCCATCGTGCGAATCAAGTCGGGATCCATTCGGGGATCTAAACACCAGGATTCCTAGGCTTACATTATTTATGAGGAAATACATATATAAAATGTCCTTGGCTTTGATATTAGATGATTTCATCTGTTGAAATCACTATTTCAAGCCATTTCGGACCCCTTTTGCCTCTAGATACAAATCTAGGGATATACGTGGTAACCGGGACCATTTAAAGCGATAAATACATAGATCTATCATGGATCTAAGCCGATCTAGCACACGGTTTAAAGCTTCATGCTTAATAACCACTTAAAGGCTAGATTCGGCTTAGATCTAGGTAGATCTAGCCTCCGTACTCGATTTACAATGTAATAAGCACAATATAACCGATAGAAACATAATATCTATCAACTACTACACAATATGATTATAAACAACAAGATTAACTAGATTTAAACAAGATATATCATCAATCTAGTATATTAAGCAAAATTTACAAAGAAAATAGCTCGAAAGTGCATTTTTCACCTTGGGGGACGCGTGAACAAGGGTTTTAACTCCCATGATCAACGTAGAACACTCCCGAGGCTTCAAGTGGATGATAAACAAGATGAAGTAGCTTCAAGTTGGTGTTTATATGCCAAACTCGAGCCCTTCTCTCTCTAGAATTTCTTTCTCTGTCTAAAACTCTCTCTCTTTTTTGCCAAATGAGCTAAATGTGGGTGTTTTAATCTGTTCGAGCCAGCCTCATACATTTATGAGGCTAGCCGCATATATGTATGAGGCTAGCCGCGTATATGTATGTGGCTGGGCTAGGTGGGGCCGCAGTCTCGAGGTGCGTTGCTTCGATCCCGGTTCAGAAGAAGTTGACCTCCACAAACTGAACTTTCAGAAAGTCTGTTCGAAATGCAACAGAATAAATTGAGTCTGACAGAGGCGGGGTCCGGGAAGATAATGCTGACAGCTGAGAAGTATCTTTCGATTCCTGAAGGCAATTAGCTGGTTTATCGTCGTTGGCACGCATTTTGAGGTTTGCTGAGTTGGTTTCCGGCGAATACTGTCTCAGCTTGGCGATCCTTGTTTGGTTCACGATATGTTTAGACGTCATTGATCCTTTGAATCTTTCACGTGGTCGTCTCCGGGATGACCTGGTTCGTTTGCCCTACTTTGGGGTTGTCTCCAAAGTAAAAATTACATTTTTGCCCTTCTGCAAGGTTAGTACAAAGAAAGCAAAATTTCGAGTGTCTATATTATTGCTTGATCACCAATTACACGTTATTCCATATGAACTCGAGAGATGAAATATGGAAATAGAACTGATCATAGTAACGTATGTTTGTGATTTCTGCAGTAAGTTAGATTTCATAATTCATGTGTAGGATAGAGATATCTATACATCATACGTAATCTAAAGAGAACCTGAACTGAATCCTTTTTCAATTATAATTAACGTAGATATATAGTGAGTTAGTTAATTAAGGTGTCTTGCTTAATTCTATCAATTGTGGTTTTAAGTTGGTATGGGTGTAATGCATTGAGAGATGGTTATATCTACTATTGTGTTGTTGGTTAATAATCTGGAATAGTTGATTTGAATTAAACGAAAGTATGTCATTCAAAATGAAACAATAAGTGAAGTCGTAAACTTAATTCTCCAAAAACTTGTCAAATTCCTGGATAATGCTAGTTATAGTTTAAATGGTAGTTTTTCATAAATATCATCACTTGATCATTAGTTTAATAAAATTGAGATAATATAAAGTTGGTAATTGTAAGGATAAAATTCAGTTATTTTTTTCGTGGGAACGATACTTTACTTTCACTCTATTACTTGTTGACCCCGTATACTTGCGTGTTGTGCGTATTAGATTTTACCCAACACTGATATGACTTGTTGAGCAATTGAATGCTCACACTTCCTTTAAATAAAAATATTTTCAGCGAACGATATTAGAATGAACTTAACGATTTCGTAAAGATAAAGCAGACCGGTGTCCTAATGAAGTGCCATTCGTTATATGAATAAGCGTGAAGACTCAAGCCAAAACTTATAATGTAGAATAGTTGATTAAACTGAAATTAGTTTAATAAACTGCTATGTATCTTTTGTGGCAAATTAAAGCTACACTTGTAAGATGTAAAGAATAATGTAATTATCATTCTTTGTAATAAATGAAGCTTTTAAGGTAATAGAACTTGGGAATTGAATAGATATGTCGTTATTCTTCATGATATAATGATGTATATATAGAACGAGAAGTAATCAGTGATGTACGAAATTCTGGTGTAAAGATAGACTGGATTTCGGGGTGTCACAAGTTGGTATCAGAGCTGATAGGATATAAACCTTAGGTATGAGTACTTAAGCCTATAATCTGAGAGAGAAGGGTAAGAAAATCGTTGAGTTAAACGATTAAGGAAGAAGATCACTACGTGACCTCATTAAATTGTGAATAACAAATTTTCTGTTAAACGATGAATGATTTATAGCTAAATGCTATAATGAATGGTACTATGAAGTAGTACGAGAAGAAGAACTCAGAAGAGTTGTAGAGGATAAGGTATGAATTAAAGAAAATTCGTATCAAGTAAGAGAAAGTTAGAATGTTGTGAAATTTCAATTGAGGACTCATGTGATAGCAGAGTTGTATGAACTTTTGTTATGGGCAGGAGTTTGTGACTACTTAGCCTGTTACAGTGATAATCATTGAAATAGTAATATCACACTATCAATATGTATATGACGAGAAGGTGAATCTTTTCAAATGTGTATATTAGTTGTAGAATGTATTAAGATATATGCGAGTTCTTGAAACTCATACTTATGAAAAGTTTGTTACTCATAGTTATATGCTATGTTTTTGAGCCTCTAAGCGTATGGAAAGTCCTTGATTTGTTCTTGGATTACATATTGTGAAGATAAGTTCTTAAACACATATGGTTGTGGAAAGTTCTTAAACACATAAAGTGTGGTAAGTTGATGAACTATACTATGGTATAGGAATGTTTAAACTGAAAATAAGTTATTTTCAGTACAAGTAGCATTGAAGGTGCTAGAAGAAGTTAAGATTGTCGTAAGTATGACAATAAAGGAAGATGAAGAAAGTAAGTACTCCAAGTGTTCTAGCTATGCTAGATTTCAAAATTTTATTGACGTCGTGCTAAAGAGTACATGTTTAAGAAAACGATATTGGTTCAAACTTTTGTGAACCAATGGATTTTAAAAGAACTATTCTTTGTATGTCTAAGCTAATTTTTTTGGCTAAACAAAAATTGATTTGAAATATCAAAATGAATTTTTATATTATCGGTGTATTTGATGCATAGATGGTAAAAAGATAGAGTTATTAATACAATTGAACCTAGTGTTGGAATCTTTGGATCAACAACCCGATATGGTATGATGTAGAATGACGAAGTCATAAACTGACGAAGTCCTCAACGTATTGTGAAACAGTATGGTATTATGACGTCATAAAACGTTTTGAAGTATTGTGAAAGAACTTAAAGAAGTAGTCGATGTCAATTAATTTGACTAGACGAATGTTTTACTTGATGTCCAATGTATTGGTATGGTCTAAGCTATTTGATTTGGCTAGACGAATGGTATGTCATGTTTAAAAGAAAATCGAGCTTTCTTTGAGAAGTTATGCCAAACCAAATTGATTTGGTGCAGAATCTAATGATTAAGTCTGAGGTGAACACACCCCGGAATAGGGTTATATGATAGGTTGATCACCTATGTATGGAAGAGGTAGTTTACTTTCTTTGTGATTGTAAACGTACTGGGAAAGGAAGAACTGGTTTGCGGTAAATACTGTTGAATAAAGTTCAGAGTTCATGGTCTATAAGACCCCTCAGCAAGAATGTAAAATGTTTTAAAGGAATCTTTATATTCCTAGTTATTCGTTCAACTTTACAGTTATTTTGTAAATTGTGAAAACTTTTGAATGTTTGGAAGAGGAAAACTTTGGTGAAGAGTTGTGGTAAGATGTAATTCTCAAACGAGAGGTTGGAAGAAACTCAATTGATTGAGAAAATTTGTATGTTAACAATTTCTAGGACGAAATTTATAGAAGAATGGGTGAATGTGATATCCTGAAAGATTGGAAGTATTGTTCTCATGATGTTTAAACCTGACGATTATAACAAATAATGATCCTTAGGAAATAGGATGTTGAAGATATAATGAGAAGGAATAATTAGGTAATACCAAATTAAAATAGTATGTTGAGATTATTCAACAAAAATGAGAAGAAGTAAGATTAAACATTCATTGAAGGTTGTAAGTATAAAGCATCCGGGTATGGGTGTGATTTTGTGATTCCGAGGACGGAATCCTTATAAGAAGGGAAGAATGTGACAACCTAGAAAATCAGATTGTCCAAAAATTTGGTTTAAAGAATTATTAATTAATAAAAAGAATTTTTATTAATTATATTCTATGTTATTTGTTTATTATTCATTCTATAACTTAGGATGATTATAAACCGGGAGTATTCTAGCTACGAGCTAGAATGAACGACTAAGAATTTTCAAAACGAAAATAAAAGTTTTCCGAGAACAAAATTATTTCTGAGAAAAAGACGAAATAGGCAATATTCACACGACAAAACCTAGGGTTTAGGGTTTCAATAACCTAGGCCTTTCTGAGAGTTTGGTATGTCGTAATGACATTCCATCTGAAGATTTGATGGTAATATGCCGTAAAAAGTTATGTTAGCCGATAAAAGTTTTTTTCAAAAAATGTGCAGAAATCGGACGAACTAAAAACGACGAAAAGTACGGTTATGTACTTTTTATTCATTTAACTACGTTGTAGGAAAACTTGAAGAAAAACGTTAATCATCAAAAAGTGTTTTTCAATTTTTCGAAGTTTCGAAGAACGCGTAAAAGTTATTCGGTAGAGGAAAGACGAAATATCCAAAATTATTTGGATTTTGAGAAAGTCAGTTTTTCAAACTGTTAGACGAATTCTGAAAGATGGGACAACGAAACTTCAAGAAGAAGCTTCGTGAGGAGGTGTGAATAGTAAGACAGTTTGGTTAAATGACCAAAATGCCCCTAAGGTTAAAAATGACCATTTTGCCCTCACTCTTGGTTTTTTATATATAGCAAACCATTTCATGTATTAGTTTTTCAACTAACACATGGTAAGAGAGAGAGAGAGAGAAAAAGCTTGAGAGCTGAAAAGCTAGCAAATTCTAAGATTTTTCCATGAGGAAGAAAAATTAAAGAGGAAATGTATCAAAACCTAACTCTAATATAAATTTTTCTTTCAGGTTTTATATGGAAATCATATAACTGAATGAAAATGGAAGTAAAAGATGTTAGGAATGATTTTCATATGGTTGAAATCATGTGAAAATGAAGAAGTAAGAATTTGAAGTTTAGTTTATAAACTTCTATAAAAGCTTTCATATAAAGTATGAATTGCTTGATGTTAATGGACGATTCAGATGAGTTATATGAACTCTCAGATGTTATAAGGATGAATTATCAAACTTATAACGTTAAAATGCAAGAAAACATAAAAGTGTAATCACAATATCGATTAAAAACGAAGAACGAACGAAGAACACAAAGAACGAACGAAGAACGCGGTAAAAAGTTATTGATGGACAAATTGAAAACCATCCTAAGTTAGAGCTTGTTGTTGATGGACAAGTTTAAAACCATTGTATATGTGTATGCTTGGTTAGGAATGGTAGAAACGTTCATAAAGAACTGATCAAAATTTGTCGATAACAAAGTTATGGCAAAATTTCCCAAAAGTCACAGTTTAACTTAGAAACTTAGGTTTTTTGGTGGCGTATCGAACTATGTATTTAAGATTCATGGACTCAAGAACGGTCGAATTCAGACTTAAAACAAAGAAACGAGCTATAAACTTTCACGAACATTTAACGAACACATAATCAAAATTTAATCTGTGAATTTATCATTAACAGATTCAGAAACTTATTCTGTCCAGATAGAATCGAAGTACGTAAGATATGTGAGCTAATGGCTTTTGAACGAGACAATTTCGAGTTTTAACGATCGCGTTATGTGCCCGAGAAGAAATCATAATGAAAAACTTTAAAAAAAATCAAGAGCTCAAGGCTGGCGCAGCAGCGCCCCCCAAGCCAAAGAAACTGGCGCCTCAGCGCCTACCCGGGGACTCAACCTCTGCTAACTCGTGTCGCAGCGTGGCCAAAAGCAAAGGGAACCGGCGCCACAACGCCGGTATAGAGGATTGCCCATAAATGAGTTTTTAACTGCTCAATCCTTGGGGAACATGTACGGAATGAATATGAACATATAGTTCACGTAATGTAACACTTAAACAAGTGATTTAAACCATTAGTAAATGTGACACCCCCAAATTTGGGTACTTCATTTCCACAGGATTTGGTGTTCACTATCTAAATAAAGCATAACTTATTGTCCATAAATAAGGAATGCAAAATAAATTACAACCTTAATAATAAAAATCTTTCTAATAAAAGGATTACAACCTTATCAAAACGATCCTAGGTTTCTAACCTTAAACATCGTCCTAAAGTGCGAAAATAAAACATCTCATAAATAATTAAGTCTTATACAAAATCATATAATCAAATTAAACAAGTCTTCACTTGTTCATCTTGCCCTTGCTTTTACTGGTTGACAGCTAGTCAACTTTCTCAACTTTGGCTGCAATGGTTCTACAGGCAAGAATGAGGAAACAAAAGCTCACTTGAATAATAATCAATAAAGGTAACGTAACATTGTTACTGAATAAGTTCAATCAAATTGAATAACATTCTCTATCATCAATAATGAAGAATTGAAAATAAGATTTAGACTTCATCTGAGGGTCAGAAGACTTTGAACTATGTACCAAGTTGTAAGTATTTCTTCTTAGACCTTTAACAGTCGTTAGACAATATGGACTTCTAACTCGTACTTAGGGGGATCAACTCTTCGTATCATGTATTGTGCACAAATATCTTAATGCTTTCGCATGGTAATCCCCTATTACTAGGGTTGTTCATCTCAGTTTTAATTAACGAGTCCGCACCAAAGAAAGTTTGGTTTAGATAATCTCAAAGGGTAATTTACAGTTCAACTATCATCAACTAAGGAGTAATTGAATCAACTTATAATAATTTAAGAGTTCGATAACAAAAGAATTATGAAATAAATATGAGTCACAACAATAGACATCATATTTAACAGTCATGCTTTAGAAATAAACTTAAAGCATTTGAAAGATACAATAAAACCTTGATTGAACAATTAAGTCAAGGTTACACTATTTTCAATAATGAAACTCAATAAGACATTTGTCCAATATGGAATTAAAAGAACTTGCTCAATTGTAAACTAGAAAGGACAGAATAACTTGCTCAATTAAAAAGTGGAGTTAAGGAACTTGCCTCATGCGTAAGCTAGCAAATTATAACTCGTTCCATAATTTATCCTTAGTACACGTTATTAACAATAGTAGCACAAATTAGTTACCATATAGCTACATCACATCACTAGTTAACCAATCCATGTTAACTCTCAACTCTTAATTATTAAGTTAAATCATTATTTAGTTCATAACATGATCAAACCACACATTCACATCAAACTTAAACTTAATAATAATCAATCAAATTATAATTTAAAATCATACATTTCATAGTTAGAAATATGATTTCATACTATGCAATTAGCATATAATTTTATTAACATGCATTTATATTTATTACATTAACAATCTCAAAGAATTGTACATCTAAATAAAATTTTCTAGCTAAACTGCATAGGTGGAGCTGTAGCGCTGCCTAATGAACTACCACTGGCGCGGCGGCGCTGCCTCGGAGATGCAGCAACAGTGAAATGGCATGGAACCGGCACTGCTGCTCCATACCACATCATCACGCTCTGCAGAACCGGACCTGGCGCTACAGCGTTCCAGTTAACACTCTAAACTGGCGCTGCCGCGTCGTGCCACGTCAGCACATTCCACATTCCGATCTCGGTGCTGCAGCGCTGCAGTTAACATACATAACTGGCAATGCGGCGTCGTGCCACGTCACCTGGCTCTGTTGTCGCGCTGTAGCGCCCTGTTTACTCACAAGGACTGGCGCTGCGGCACCACGTCATAGTGGGACACAGACAACCTAGCGAACAGTGCAGGAATAAGCCAATTTGGCTTATTCACTCTGATCAAACTACAAATCTTACAGATATAATTTAGATAAAACCTTACAGAATCATAACTTTATGCTTCTAACATGTTTTAACACACATAAACATCACAATACTCATTTAAAAACCTTTAATTTCATGATTTTGAAGAAAACTCCATTGTTAAATGTTCTTGATAAAAATAAACAGTCTTTATTTTTAAACCAAATCACTTAATTCAAATCATGTTATTTTCGTTTCTTAACATATTATTATAATCTATAATCAATTTACATATTATAACATGAATTAAACATCAATTTTCACATTAAAGAAACTATTTTTCAAAATATTTCACTATAAATTGTTATGAACATGATTTCTTCATGTTCATCATATTTACATAAATTAATTAACTTAAACTTGCATACAAATCATATATAAATAGTTTATAAACAAAAATTACATATATAAACCATATTTACATAATTATCATGAAAACTTCAAACACAGAGATGTAAAAACATGAAGAATAATGAAGAACCATAATTCATAATTTTACTGTTAGATGATTACCTTTGATTTTAGAAGAAGATGATGATAGCAAGCCTTTTTGATTTCACAGAGAAGAATTCCCTTCTTCTTTTCTCCCTTTCTTCTTCTTTCTTTTCTCTATAGTTTATTATGTTCTTCTTCTAACTCTATCTTTCTAACTTAACGTAGTATAAAATATAACATATAACTGATATAAAGATATAAACTGACATATACATAATATCCCTTATTAAATATATATCAGTTAAATATTTTTGAAAATCAAAAGCCACTATGGCTTGTTTGGCAAAAACTAATTTAAAATAGAATTTTAAAAGACTTAAGCCTTGTTTGGTAAAATTGAATTAAAATAGACTTTTTTAAAAGCTAAGGGCCTTGTTTGGTAAAACTGAATTAAAATCCTTTTAATTTATTTTAATAACCCATTTACTACATAGTTTAAATGTCCCACTTTATTCAATTAAATCCCAATATTCTAATTTAATTAAATTAAAGCTAACATCATCTTATTAAATAAAATTGTCACATAAATTAAATTGCTACACAATCATAATTTATTTATTAATCATAATTTTATGTAACAAATCAGTTCATCTCTAATTTAATTATTTAACTTAAATTAAACATTACTATAATTATACATTAAATCATTACTACCAAATTACCATATAACAATTCATCTAATTTAATTATCTCAATTAAATTAGAACTTCACCACAAAATTATTAAACATTAATTTAATATTAAACATCAATTTAATTAATATATCACACTTAATTAAATTACTCCACAACATAATCACATCAATTATTTATTCAACTCAATAAATAAATCAACTAAAATATTTATTCAATAAATATTTCAAATTAAAATACAAAAATCTTGTTTGTTACAATAAAGGTTGAACGGAAAGATTGAATGGAAGTTTAAAGAAGAACAATGTAAACGCAAAGTACGTAAACGATATCCATAAATCGTAATCGCATCGAATGAACGTTCTAAGCATACGTTGTTCGTATAACTTAGACGTTGATGAATGTGTTAGGAATATGCATGAAAATGTTATTCCTATTTATATAAGATTTGATTATGATCTTAATGAATGAATATGCAAATATATCTGCATTGATGAAAGTTGTAAAGTCCTTAATAGATGATAGACATATATACAAGGACTTAGAGTGAAAAAATCAAATATGTTAGGTTGATCCTATATGAACAAATAGCTTTGTAAAGTCCTTCAAAAGATTATGATGTTCAAGGACTATGAATAGAAAGATCAAGCTTGTTAGGTTGATCTTATAAAATGTAATAGATAGGCAAGTCTGATCGTCGAGCACTACATTAGCCTTCGTAGTCTTCCAGGAGAGACAAGGAAGAATCTGAGTCTATCAAAGTAGAACCGTAGTCTGTAAAGATAGTCACTCTCGAAAGTCGTAGTCTACCAAGAGAGACAAGGCAGAATCGTAGTGCGTTATGGAAGACTTTCTCGAAGTCGTAGTCTATCGAGGAAGTCAAGTTCAGAATCGTGGAGATAGTCTATCGTAGCGCCTGACGAGCGCTTGCCGAGCCAAGTCAAGAATCGTAGGTCTCACTCGAAGTCGTGGAGCCTACAGATCATAAATATGCAGAAATCGTAGTCAGGCAGATCAGTCAAGAGATTGCAGTTGTTAAGGCAGAAATCAGAGTCTGTCATATGATCTGCTCTCGGAGTCTTAGAGTTTGCAGAACCAAAGCCAAATCAAAGTCTGCAGAACCAAATCTAGATCACAGTCTGCAGAACAAGGCTTAAACATGGTCAGTCAAGTGCTCACAAATGCCAAGGAAGAATCGTAGATCACTCCACAATTCTCAACAACTGAGCACTATTAAAGTATACAAAGATCGTAGTCTCTGGAAAAAGCAGTCAAGGTTCAAACACCAGTCTACCTGAAGGAGATCAAAGAGCACTCTCTGAATGTCCTGCAAGCAAACAAAAGATTGAAGTACCAACTCTATTAGCAGTAATGATTGAGAAGTGCAGCCATTCAGGAGAAGTCTTCCACAAGCGATCTTTAGAAGACAATAAATAAAGTGACTGCAAAAAGGAAGATAACAATTGCAGTGTCTGTCAACCAACAGAAGACAATGATCGTAGTGGTGACTACAATCGTGGTGTTTGTCAAACGAGCAGCAGAAACTAATAAACACTTACATAGATATTGGCCAACCTATAGAGTACAGACGGAAAGAATTGTCTATGCTCAGCCTCACCATGAAGAGTGAGCGGGAGATCACAGAGTAGAAATTTGAGAGGGCTGAGCCTCAATCAGAAGAGTCCTGGACACCAGAAAGGCCAGAGATATCAATCAAGTTGTAAGTTCTTAGTGCAAGTCAAGGCAAACAGAATCATAGAAGCACTGTAAGAGTGAAGAGCGAGAGGTTCTACTTGTCAATCCAAAGAACACTCTCAGAATCGTAGTATTGTCAAAACCAGTCAACAAGCAACGACCAACAGAAAAACTACGATCAGACACAGACGTCTACACCAAATAACTCAGAATCCTTGAAGCAATTCAAATAGCTTCCAACGGCTATATTCCAACAGGAATCTAATGGAGGAGTATATAACTGCTGAAGCTTCAAAGGTGAAGTGTTGTTGACTCTACGAGAGTTCTACAGAGCTTAACATAAAATATCTTAGTGGCAGTGAGACTACCATAGTAGGAGTGAAGCAGATATGATGAAGAAGCTTTAACTTCTAAAGGCTTCACTCAACACGAAGGAGAGTGCTAACCACATTGGCATCTGAGCTGAGAGCCGAGAAGGCCAAGAAGACTAAGAGAAAGAGTGGCATATCAGAAAGAAGATATCCAGGGCCACTCTACGATTCACCATGAACAACTAGAGCTGAAGAGAAGTAGTTGCAGAACAAAATCTTCACACAAGACAACCAGTGTTCAACAGATGCTAAGTATCAGATGGAGTCTACCTGAAGTGCAAAGACTTAGCAAATCCTCAAGGGTGATAATGTGCTATGCTGAAATTAGATGGAGTCAAGCATCAACAACAAAGATCAGCTGCACCAAAGAATATGTGATAGACTGCTAAGTACTCAAGGATTTTGAGCTTCATGTACATCTTAGCAGTCCATCAGTGGTGATCCAGTCTCGATGCAGAATGCAAGAAGATCACACCAAGCTGCTAAGTACCATAAGATGAACAAGCTTAAAGCCATCTTACAGCTCAGCACCAACAACAACAAATCAACAAACAACTAGGGCCTGAGGGGTCCTTGTCTTCATGACTAAATCAAAGTCAAGTCTATTGGGCTTGTTGAGTACCGGAGGGTACAAGTGATTCTAAGTCTACTGGGCTTAGTCTGCTGAGCTTGAAGAGTTCTTAGTGAACTGAAGTTCCAAGGCTGCTGGCCTTGAAGGAATCTTAGTGATTCAAAAGTTACCATTTCCTTAGTGGAATCCCTGCTTGTTGAAGAAGAAGAGTGGATTAGGAGCTTTAGTCTCTGAACCACTTAATATCCCTTATGTCATTTACTTTATGTCATTTACATTATGCACTATAACTGCTATAACTGCTTTAACCACTTACACCTAAACTAACATTAGAACTATCTTTATAAAGATATCTTTGAATGGGATCTTTAACTTATTTCGCTATGCTTGAACTGATTCTTATGTTTGTCATCTGCTAATTACTTAGAAATACAAATTAAAATGGAAAAGGTTTTAAAATTCAAAGGATCTATTCAACCCCCCCCCCCCCCCTTCTAGATCTATTGTGTGCCCCCTAGGAACTAACAGAATGTAAGTAAAACATGATATATAAATATCAATAAGCCGTAACAAACGTTAATGGGATTAATGAAGGGTTCAAGTTTGAATCGAATGAAGGATGTTAGAAGGAAGAGTAAACGTAAAGTTTGGTCACGTAAACTTAGATTGCAAGAACGCGAACCATAAGACTTAAAGTTAAGTTTAAACCAATGCATAAGTCAAATATATAACTAATTAGAATATGTTATTCCCTATGTGATACATAGGAGTTTCGATGAGCAGTTTGTAAGTTGTAGCTATGCGTAAGGCAAGTTTCCTAACTTCATTCATATTTCTAAAGAATGTTAGTTTCTTAAACTTTCTCAGATGTTGAACTTAAGAAGTTTTACCTATATGAAAATCTGTGATAAATGTACAATGTGTTAGTATGCATGAGGCCATGTGCCAAGTGTTTAACACTTCGGTGTTTATGTGAGATGAATTATTCTGTGATTGAACTGTTTAATGTGAAAGAGTTCTGTTTATTCATGAATTGTTGATGTTAAGCCTGTGCTAATGATTCTAGCCAGATAAAATATAAATGAAACAGTAGAAGTATGACAGTATGTCAAAGTGAATGTAACTAATGTTTTAAAATGATAGGAATCAGAATATATTCCTGTTGTTCAAGCTGCATCATAACCATTGTTCGGTTATTGAAGTTTTAAAGAATATATGATTCTTGAGTAGTTATTATTCAACTGATATGACTTGCTGAGCAATTGTATGCTCACACTTACTTTAAATAAAAATAATTTCAGCGAACGATATTAGAATGAACTTAAAGATTTCGTAATGATCAAGCAGACCGGTGTCCTGATGAAGTGCCATTCGTTATATGAATGAGCGTGAAGACTCAATCCAAGACTTGTAATGTAAAATAGTTGATTAAACTGTAAATTAGTTTAATGACTTGTATGTATCTTTTGTGGCGGATGAAAGCTACACTTGTAAGATGTAAATGTTAGAGTTTATGCCCTAGAGGCCAATTCTTTGATGTAATTGCTTAACATTTTTGATATTATATTTGATTGAATAAATGAATTATTTTATTATGGTTTTATTTACTGCGTTATATAAATGTTAGCATAATAAAAGTCCTTAGAATAGTGATACAAATTATATAGCTTCAAGTATGTGACTTGAACATGAGATCATATAATTACAATTAGTATCATTACTCTTAAGTGTCCCTAGTCGAGTATCATTGTTAATGGGACAACAATGATACATTAAGACTAGTATGTGGATTGACTAATGGCCAAATCTCATTGGTCATAAATATATGAGATATTGAGTCAATGCATAGGTACATGTTAGAGAATAATGTACTGGACAAACCCACCATGAGAATTCTACGTATTCCTATTATGCAAAGTGTCATAAGCAATTCTCATAGTGACAATGATATAATGATCCTCCGACCTGAAATCACTATATTATCACACAAAAATTTATGTACTTTGATATCATCAAAGGTCACCTTTAATAGGGTGGAAAATAAAGATGATTATTGGGTACATCATAAATCGTGTGAGGAATATGAGTGATCTAAATGGAATTTAACCCTCCTATATATTAGGGGTGATATCCATAGGCCTCTTGATTGAGTAGACTATGAAATGCATGGCCATGCTCAAATAGTGATTTATTTCATATAGTCTACTCATTGATTAAGAAAACTCAGATTAAATTATGAAGAGTATGACACATTCCATGCCTCGAGTTTAATCTAGGATGTCAAGGTTAAAAAGTTTAAATTACATTGAAACATTGGTCACGAAAAGGTTGCATAGAATAACCGATCTTATTATTACTTGGGTAGCAGTGATGCATTACTAGATGCCGCTCACTGTTTATAATTTTATAATATGATTTTAAAATTATTGCCAGTATAACAATAACCTATAGGGTCACACACTTAGAACGTAATTAAAAGAGAATTAATTTAAATTATAAGGATTTAAATATGTCAATATGATTGATAGTATTTAAATTACGAATTTAAATTAATAGGATAATTTGTATATATGTATATTAATTAAGTAAGACTTAATTAAGATATAATATATATATATTCGGATTTTACTTTTCTAATTAGATTAGGTTTTGGTTAATTCCTTTTGACTGCTATATATATATATGATATATCAGCCGTTTTAGAGGTAGAATCAAAAACCTAAATCCTAGCCGCTCTTAGAGAGAGACTAAAGAGAAAAGCTTCAGAAAATCCAGATCTTGGCGGCTAGTACCGCAGCTCTCTTTGTTGCAGATCGTGTGACGATTCGCGGGGCATTCATGTGGATACTGTAGAGACGCAGTTCCGTTGGATTGCGTTGAAGATTCAATGTTGTTCCAGAATTTTCCATCGTCTCCATTCAAGCTCGGATAATCGATAAAGAAATCTAAACCTCTGAATTAATATATTTTCGCATGGATCCTGTTTTAGGGTTTCGAAAATTGTTTTGAAAATTTTAAATTTTGCTGCTTTTATGTGTCGAAATCCCTACAGTGGTATCAGAGCTACTTGCGAAAAGATTAATTCAGATTACATGTTTTAATTGTATTCAATATATATGATATATGATGATCCATGTTTGCCGATCTGAAATTGAATATATGATATTCTGCATGTATGCGTATTTTGGAATTATGAATTATATCTTTAATTTATATGCATGTATATGATGTTCTGATAATCGTATCTTAGAAGGTGGAATAACAATACAACTTCTGTTCTAATTGGATTAGAAGCATGAAGATTTAGTTTAATATGATTAATCGAAATTGGACATATATGATATGTTCTAGGTGTATTGTTATTATGAGTGTTTTGGTGGACAGTATATGATTCTGGAATTGTTTTAGAGACTCGTATGGAAAAATTCTACAATACAGATTGTAGCCGGATCACCGCCATGGGGAGACCCCCCCCCCCCCCCCCCCCGTCGTAGCGTACGATGGTCGTGACCCTAATATTTTATATATTGTTTTCTTTAATTATATAAATTATGTCATGTGCTTATTGTGATATGCATGGTGCACAGTTATGGCCCTTTTGACCAATAGGTTAGTGGTTTTTGGTTTTGAAATACGGCTTGCATGTCGTACCTTTCTATAAATTTTGATGTAATATTCTCTTCTCATCTAAATCCCCTTGAATGTAACTCGAGGTTTCTTTATGTCATGTAATGTACAAGTCTAACCTATTAAGATGGCAAGATGATGATGGAGAGGAGACACATGCATGAGGAACGTCCAAGGAAGCTACTATTTTGAAGATCTTTTACCACCTTAGACTGACCTTCAATCTTTTCATTAGCTTGAAAAGATTGACATAGGGTTGGGCCATAACTGTGACACATTTAATTTTAAACTTTATTTATGCTTGTATACGATATGATATGATAAATAATGTGCAAGCTTAATAAGATTAAAATTGGTGAGATCTAAATTAATTAATAAAATCCCTCATAAAATTATTAAGTCTAAATCAGATGTCTTCTAATGAATAAAACTCATCAAGACCTTGACCGATGGATGTAGGTTTGCCAAAGCAAAGTATCCTATTTATCTTGGTAAGATGTGATATGATAATTGTGATATCCAAACTGTTAAAATCATTGGGCCCGACTTAACTAAGTTATCTCAATAGGATTGTGTTCTTAGAGGCATAGAGTTTGGTAGGTACCATTAGATGGACTAGAAACAAATGTTGTTCACCAAACTATCTAAGAGTTATATATGATATAATTAACAAAGGGTTGTCTACCTAAATAATAATGTTTTGAGAGATTACCAAAGCTAACTTAAGGCATAATGAAATATGGATCTTGGCTCATTAGAAAGATTTAATAGAAAATATTTTTTGAATTAATGGTGAGGGCTATTAATTTAAATAAAATAGTAGGAGGTATATTTTGAATGTACTATTATCAATTACATATTATCAAAACTCTGCAATTTGACTTACTATTTTTGCACTTATAAATTGTAGATATCAATGGCAAACAACAACACAAATAGTCTTTCACTATGATCAGTCCTTGAGAAGGAAAAATTGAGTGGAATTAATTTTCTAGACTGGCATAGGAACTTGAGGATTGTCCTTAAACAAGAGCGCAAGCTATATGTCCTTGATGGGCCCATTCCTGCAACACCAGCTAACACTGCACCACGTGTAGAGCATAATGCTTACAAAAAGCATCAAGAAGATGCTCTGGACGTGAGTTGTCTTATGCTAGCAACTATAAACTCTAAGCTTCAGAAGCAACATGAGTTAATGGATGCTTATGAGATGATCGAGCATCTCAAGAAATTGTTCAAAGGGCATGCTCAACAAGAGAGGTATTATACAAGCAAAGCGTTGTATCACTGCAAGATGGGTGAACGTGATCCAGTTGGTCCACATGTGCTGAAAATGATTGGGTATATTGAGTACCTTGATAGGTTGGGTTTTTCGATTACTCCGGAAGCCCAAACTGATCTTGTTTTGCAATCTTTGAACAGCTGCAACTCTCAATTTGTTATGAATTACCTCATGAATGAAATTGAGAAACCACTTACTGAGTTATTGAGCATGTTAAGAACTGCCGAGAATAACATGAAAAAGGCAGGACCCGCTCCCATAATGATGGTGTAAAAGGGGAATGCTAAGGGAAAGGGGAAAGGCAATAAGATGATAGGATCTAAATCTGGTGCCAAACCCAATTCTAAAACCAAACAGGCTATAAAACCTAAAGGTGGGGTGGCTAAAGAAGGTGATTGTCACTTCTGTGGAAAACCTGGACACTAGAAGAGGAATTGTCATGCTTATTTGGAAGAAATGAAGAAAAAGAAAGGAAGTGTGACTTTTGATTCAGGTATATATGTTATAAAATTTAATTTGTCCACTTCTACATCATGGGTATTGGATACTGGATGTGGTTCTCACATTTGTGTTAATGTGCAGGAACTCCGAAGGAATAGGACTTTAGCGAAAGGAGAGGTTGGCATTCGAGTTGGGAATGGAGCAAAAGTTGCTGCACTAGTCGTAGGAACTTATCATTTATCTTTGCCCACCGGGCTAGTATTAGAATTAGAGGATTGTTATTATGTGCCTGCTATGAGCAAAAATATTATTTCTGTTTCTTGTTTGGACAAGAAAGGTTTTTCATTTTTAATAAAGAACAACTGTTGTTCGTTTTACTTAAATAAAATATGTTATGGTGTTGCACAATTATTTAATGGTCTTTATATTCTTGATTTAGAAATGCTTATCTATAACATAAATACAAAACGATTTAAATCAAATGATTCAAATCCGACATATCTCTGGCACTGTCGTTTAGGCCATATAAATGAGAAACGCATATCCAAACTCCATAAAGATGGGTTTTTGGATTCATTTGATTTTGAATCATATGAGAAATGTGAGTCTTGTTTATTAGGCAAGATGACTAAAGCCCCTTTCATTGGTCACAGTGAACAGGCTAGCGATGTATTGGAACTTATACATAGTGATGTATGTAGACCCATGAGTTCGTTAGCAAGAGGTAGGTTCTATTAATTCATTACATTTAATGACGACTTCGATAGATATGGATATGTGTATCTTATGAGACACAAATCTGAATCCTTTGAAAAGTTCAATGAATTCAAGAATGAAGTTCAAAACCAATTTGGCAAAAGCAGAAAAGCCCTTCGATTCGATCGAGGAGGTGAATACTTAAGCCAAGACTTTGATGACCTTCTAAAGGAGTGTGGTATTATACTACAGCTCACTCCACCTGGAACACCACAATGGAAAGGTGTGTCTGAGAGGAGGAATCGCACCTTATTGGACATGGTACGATCAATGATGAGTCATGCAGATCTTCCAATAAGCTTCTAGGGTTATGTCCTAGAGACAGCTGCATTCACACTTAACCATGTTCCTACAAAGAAGGTTCAGAAGACACCATATGAGATGTGGACTGGGAAACGTCCTAGTATGTCATTCATGAAGATTTGGGGTTGCAAGGCGTTTGTAAAACGTCTCGCTTCTAACAAGATAGGACCCAAATCTGACAAATGTAATTTTGTGGGATACCCTAAGGAAACAAAAGGGTATTATTTCTACAAACCTTCTGAGAACAAAGTGCTTGTTGCTCGAACTGGTATTTTTCTAGAAAGAGAATTTGTCTCTAAAGGAAACAGTTGGAGGAAAGTAGAACTCGAAGAAATTCGAGAACCACAAAATATCATTGAACCTGAGTTGGAACATGAGCAGGAACCACAAGATATTGTGGAAAGTGAACCTGCTCAAATTACACGAGGCATTCGTAGATCTGGTAGGACACGCCAAGAGCCAGAGAGATATTATGGATTTCTTGTGACTCAAAATGGCGATGTGATGCTCATAGATCAGGATGAGCCTGCTTCCTACCAAGAAGCTATGAATGGACCAAATTCTAAGAGATGGCTTGAAGCCATGAAATCTGAGATGGACTCCATGTATACTAACCAAGTATGGACTTTGGTTGATCCACCCGAAGGGGTAAAACCAATCGGGTGCAAGTGGGTTTTCAAGAAGAAAACCGACATGGATGGTAATGTACAAACCTATAAAGGCCGACTGGTAGCAAAAGGTTTCAAACAAGTTCAAGGTGTAGACTATGATGAAACCTTCTCTTCAGTAGAAATGGTTAAATCCATCAGGATCTTACTTGCAATTGCAGCCTTTTATGATTACGAAATCTGGCAGATGGTTGTCAAACTTCTTTCCTTAACGAAAATCTCCTTAAGGATGTGTATATGACACAACCTGAGGGTTTTGTCACTCCAAAGAATGCTGGAAAGGTATGCAAGCTGCAGCGATCCATTTATGGATTGAAGCAAGCCTCTCGGAGTACGAATCTTTGATTTGATGAAGTAGTTAACGAGTTTGGCTTTATCAAAAATGAAGATGAACCTTGTGTATATAAGAAGGTTAGTGGGAGTCACATTGTATTCCTGGTATTATATGTTAATGACATATTAATTATTGGGAATGTCATTCCTTCCTTACAGGCTGTAAAAATATGGTTAGGAAAATGTTTCTCCATGAAAGATTTGGGCGATGCAACCTATATTTTAGGTATCAAGATCTATCGAGATAGATCGAGAAAAATGCTCGGCCTAAGTCAAAGTAAATATATTGATAAAGTGCTGAAACGGTTCAGCATGCAAGAGGCAAAAAGAGGACACTTATCCTGTAACACCCCCTTCCCGAAATAGAAAGGGAGGTTACTCAAAACACAACTGAACTGAAGAAAATAATACTAAAGCTCTAAACCACAAAAGAATAATATTTAAAACTAATAAATATCAACAAGGTCAAACCAAAATAAATACCAACAGACTCAAACTCAAATCTAGAGTATTTATTACAACTCAAAATAAAATCAATCTATCAAGCCTAAACAGAATATCTAAATCATTGGATCGAATGGAGCTCTCATCACACTTGCCCTTGATCCCCCTGATTACCTGCCGGAAGAAAAACACAGCATGAGCCAAACGCCCAGTACGGATATAGAATACAAGAATGATGAAATGAAATAACTAACTCAATAAATGAACTGAACTGAACTGAAACAACCAAAACTAACACAATAAAATAATAGGCTGAATCAAATGGCTGGGTGTTATTTCATACCGAGCTCAAAATAAAACAGAAATATACCTTGCCACACAGGCAAGGTCAAATAATGCCACACAGGCAAGTCACACACATTGGACCGCGAATCCAAATGTATGTAAAATCGGAAGGCGTGTTTGGCACAAACATCGCCACTCCGCAGAACAGAACAGAACAGAAAACTAGGGTCGACCCATACGCCTCCCACAACAAAACACCAAATGGCCAACTCCCACCGGAGCACAAAACGGAGACGCCGTGGACTAATCACACCGCCACGGAAAGTGTCATGCCTCTCGTGCCAAGATGACATGCCTGTGGTACCCCCACAGGTGGTTATAGCTCAGGTATACCCTACGGTATATTTTAATAATAATATCATGTCACAACACATGCGACACAATATTAACACAAGGGTTCTAAGTGTACATGTAACATCGAAACGAAAATAAATACAAAGCTCCCAAGATACATTAACATGTACATCTCTAAAAGATTTAAAATAAATACTAAATATGTTAACATAACTCAAGAGTACAAATACGAATTCTATGAATCAACACTAACATGAAACAAATATATTAATTTCACAAGGAACAATTATGTGAAATAATAACGAAATTAGAAACGAGTAACAAAACGAACTAATTAAATTTTATAAGAATATCGCTGAAGGAGTACGGAATCCGTACCTGGAATCAAGTAATGGAATACCCGAAATTTATATTCCAAATATACTCCTTAAATTTCCCCCGTCCGATCTAATAAGATAATAATAATAATGCAATTGTAAGTTATTTAAATAATTATAATTTATATTAATATGAAATTAATTTCTCCAATTAAAATCCATTTTACAAAACAAACCCAAATTAAATATTATATATATATACCAATCAGTATGTCATATATATACTATAGCCATTATTATTTCGTTACAGTAGTTTTTTTTTTTTATTTTATTTTAAGAAGACGTTTTTTTTTTTTTTTTTAAGATCATCAGCTACTTTATTCATGTATATATATACCAATCAAGAGAAAGCATGTTGCTATCACATTAATAGTTCATACAAGTATTCTGCCACAAGTCAATAAAGCTACCCACATTAACCAATAAGGTATTCAATTTCCAGCAACAGTTTACAAATTGAGTATGTTTCTTTTGACTTTCTTATGATTCATTGAAATTCTACATAATAGATCTAACCAATTTAAAATAAAACAACAAAGAATAATAACTTACCAAGGGATCCTGTTAAATATCAAGTCTGTCGAGTTCTCTGTTTTCGTTCTTATGTCGCGACGGCTATTTCTCTTCTTCTTCTTTTTTTCAGTATGTATAATGAAGGTATATTAGGTTTAGTTATTTATTTACTCATTAACAGATTTATTAACTCTTCTAATCCTAATAGAATATTAATATTATCCACTTATAAATTAAACCCAACTAGTTTTAAAGTCCAATTAATGTAGTCCACATAATTAAATACAATTTGACCCAAACACAATAAGAGTCCAATTAAAATATTTAAAATAAAGTTTTTAAAAAAGTATTATTTATTTATTTATTTATTTTTTACGGGTATTACATCACTTACCCCTTAAAAAGGATTCCGTCCCCGGAATCAAAAGAAAAGAACGAACCTAATTATCAAAAAGATGCGGATACTCCGCTCGAATAGACTCTTCCATCTCCCATGTAGCTTCTCGCTCCGAATGGTTTCTCCACAAAACCTTAACAAACGGAATTGTCTTCCTCCTCATAACCCGCTCTTGACGATCCAAAATCGCCTCGGCTTGCTCCACACAAGTAAGATCATCACAAATCTTATCGAACGGATATTGCACCACATGCAACGGATGATACTTATAACTCCTCAACACCGACACATGGAACACATTGTGCACAGCTAGCTGTGGAGGCAAAGCTAACCGATATGCAACCTCACCAACCCTCTCCAGAATCTCAAATGGGCCAATATAACGCGGACTAAGCTTCCCTTTCAGACCAAATCGCCGAATACCCTTCCAAGGAGAAACTTTTAGGAACACATGCTCACCAGGTTCAAACTCTAAGGTCCTCCTATGCTTATCAGCATAACTCTTCTGCCGTGATCGAGCCGACTTCAATTTCTCCTTAGCCACCGCTACCTTCTCCGTAGTGATTTGAACTAACTCAGGCCCTTCTATGGCTCTCTCGCCAACCTCATCCCAACAAGTTGGTGCCCGACACTTCCTACCATACAACGCCTCAAACGGAGCCATCCCAATACTCGCATGCCAACTGTTGTTATAAGCAAACTCAACTAGGCTCAAGTAATCATCCCAGTTACCCGACCACTCAAGTGCACAAGACCTCAACATGTCCTCCAACGTCTGAATGGTCCGTTCGGATTGCCCATCAGTCTGCGGATGAAAAGATGTACTAAAGTTGAGCCGAGTACCCCAAGCTCGTTGAAACCCTTTCCAGAACCGTGAAGTGAATCGTGGGTCCCGATCTGAAATAATAGACACTGGAGTGCCATGAAGTCTAACAATCTCCTGCTGAAATATCTGTGCCAACCTATCCACCGAGTAGCCTTCGTGGATGGCCAAAAAGTGTGCCGATTTAGTCAACCGGTCCACCACAACCCAAATGGCATCATTCTTCCTGAAAGTCTTTGGCAAACCAGTCACAAAATCCATCGTGATATCTTCCCACTTCCACACTGAATGTCTAACTGTTGCAGCAACCCACTAGCCCGTTGATGTTCTATCTTCACTTGTTGACAAGTGAGGCACTTCCCAACATATTCAGCCACATCTCGCTTCATCCCATTCCACCAAAAACTTTCCTTCAAATCCCTGTACATTTTTGTAGAACCTGGATGAATAGAAAATGGCGAACTATGAGCCTCCGCCAAAATCGCCTCCCGAATGATTGGATCAGATGGTACACACAACCGCTCACCCAACCAAATCACACCATGGTCATCAATACGAAAGTCGGGCTGCTTGCCCTCCTCCATATTCTGTGCCATACTCCATAATTCCCCATCTTCCTTTTGAGCTTCCTTAACCCTTGAAATAAGAGAGGGTTCCACTCGCATACCTGCCAAATGCCCATCTGCACCTTGGACATACAACTCTAACTCTAGTCGCTCCATATCCGAACTAAGCTGAGGTTGTGTAATAAGAGCTGCTACACTTCCTGAACTTTTTCGGCTAAGAGCATCTGCAACCACATTTGCCTTCCCCGGGTGATACTGAATCCTCGCATCATAATCTTTTAGAAGCTCCAACCAACGCCTCTGCCTCATGTTAAGCTCCTTTTGAGTGAAAATATATTTAAGACTTTTGTGATCGGTGAAGATATCACAAGTCTCTCCATACAAATAGTGCCTCCAAATCTTTAGAGCAAAGATCACTGCTGCCAACTCCAAATCATGTGTGGGGTAGTTCACCTCGTAAGGTTTAAGCTGCCTAGAAGCATAAGCAATAACCTTACCGTGTTGCATCAAAACACATCCCAAGCCCTTCTTAGAAGCATCACTATAAATCTGATAACCTCCTATTCCCGAAGGCAATGTAAGTATAGGAGCTGTCACAAGTCGTTTCTTCAACTCCTCGAAACTCTTCTCGCGCTCCTCATTCCACACAAACTTCATGCCCTTTTTCATCAACTGAGTTAATGGCAAAGCAAGCAAAGAGAATCCTTCCACAAATCTCCTATAATACCCTGCTAAACCCAAGAAACTCCTAATCTCTGTCACAGTAGTAGGTCTCGGCCATTTAGTGATAACCTCAACCTTTCCAGGATCCACCTTAATGCCTTCAGCAGAAACAACGTGGCCCAAAAATGCAATCTGCTCCAACCAAAACTCGCATTTAGAGAATTTAGCATACAATTTCTCTTTCTGCAAAATTCCCAACACTGTTCGAAGATGCTCCTCATGCTCCTCCCTAGACTTGGAGTAAACCAAAATGTCATCAATAAAGACAATAACAAATTGGTCTAAGTACTCCTTGAACACCCGATTCATCAAATCCATAAACACCGCTGGAGCGTTAGTCAACCCAAATGGCATCACCAGAAACTCGTAATGCCCATAGCGAGTACGAAAAGCTGTCTTAGAGACATCTTCATCTCTCACCCTCAACTGATGGTAACCCGACCTCAAGTCTATCTTTGAAAAATACTTCGCCCCCTGAAGTTGGTCAAACAAGTCTTCAATCCTCGGTAGTGGATACCGATTCCTGATAGTAATCTTGTTCAACTCCCTGTAGTCTATGCACAACCTCATAGACCCATCTTTCTTTTTCACAAATAAAACTGGAGCACCCCACGGCGAGACACTCGGCCGAATCACACCACGATCTAACAGTTCCTGCAACTGCTCCTTCAACTCCTGCAACTCCAATGGTGCCATTCGATACGGCGCTTTAGAAATAGGTCCCGTACCAGGAACGAGCTCAATAGTAAACTCAACTTCCCGTTGCGGTGGTAACCCTGACAACTCCTCAGGAAACACATCGAGAAAGTCACGAACCACTGAAATATCCTCAATACGAGACTCGCCCTTAGAGGTATCCTTCACAAATGCCAAATACCCCTCACAACCCTTTGCCACTAACTTCCCAGCCTTCAAAGCTGAAATCAATTTCACCACTCTACTCGGCTGTGAACCCTGAAATACGAATTCCGGAGACTTCACATCTCCAAATATAACCTTCTTCGCCTGGCAGTCGATAGTGGCCTGGTGCTTATCCAACCAGTCCATCCTGAGAATAACATCAAAATCGTGCATACACATTGGAAGAAGATTAGCCCTACGAATCTTGTCCCCAAAACTGATCGGACACCCTCGATATAATTCAGAAATAATAACAGAAGTCCCCATCGGGGTAGCAATAGACATAGCAGAATCTAAAGACAGAGATGGCACACCTAGGTGCCGAACAAAAGACTGAGCCACAACAGAATGAGTAGACCCAGTATCAAATAAAATAGAAGCCTCACGACTACCAACTAAAAGAGTGCCAGAAACAGTACCTGGCGCACCAGCCGCCTGATTATGTGTCAAGGCAAACACTCGACCACCTTGACGCTGACCACCATTGCCACCATGATCACCGCCTCCACCATTGCCACGTGGCCCGGTACAATCTCTAGCCATGTGACCCATCTGTCCACACAAGAAACATGCACCGGTAACTCTATGACACTGTCTCCCCGAATGATTAGCCCCGCACATAGCACAAGGAACTATCGAAATAAGATTTGGGTTACCCCCACCAGCTGGTCCCGGATAACGACCCTGATTCTGCCCCTGCTGACGATTCTGCCCTTGCTGAGGATTCTGTCCATACCAAGGTAGCTGATGCTGACGATTCTGTCCTTGCTGCGGATTCTGTCCATACCAAGGTAGCTGATGCTGACGATTCTGTCCTTGCTGAGGCATCTGCTGATTACCCCTGTTCTGATTTTGACCACGCCACTGCCCTTGCTGGACACCACGGTTTCTATTCCACTGACCACCTTGATTTCTCCCAGGCTGACCCGAGGCTTGACCCTGCTGGTCATCTCTGTCCCTTTTCCGATTCCCTTCCGGTTTAGAAGACCGAAAGTCCTGTCGCTCCATCTCAATGTTCTTGGCCGCATTAGCCACAGCCGATACATCTGCAAACTTGGTGTTAATGAGATGTTGCCGATACCTATAATGAATCCGCCACTTGAACTTCTCCGTCTGTTCCGCTGCAGTCCCTGCAGAGGTTCCCGCAAAACCTGCCAACCTGGTGAACCTCGTCATAAAATCTGTGATGGACTCTTCATCTTTCTGCCGAATAGACAGATACTCTCTAGCATAGGCCTCTTTATCAGCAGCTGGAAAGTACTGCTGATAAAAGACCTCACAAAACTCTGCCCACCGAAGTGTTTCCACGTACCCATCACCCTTGGTTGTTTTCAGCGCTTTCCACCACCTCTGTGCATCCCCCTCCAGTTTGTAAGCAGCAAGCAACACTCTCTGATTATCTGAGCAACCCAACACATCAAAAATCTTCTCTAGGTGTGCAATCCAATTTTCAGCATCAATTGGAGTTGGAGCCGAACTGAAAGACTGTGGCTTCTGCTTCTGAAACCTCTCCAACCATACGTACATTGGAACCACCTGCTGATCAAGACCATCCACATTCCCTTCCTCTTCGTTTGCTTGTGGACCATTATTTCCCGAGTTCCCCTCCTCAGGAATTTCTGGCGGCTGTTGCATTGCCTGTACCACCTGTGCCACCAACTGCGGTAAAGCCTGATTAACCGCCCGATTCACCAAGGCAGCCAATTGAGCATTAATCTGGTCATTAGGTTGCTCATCGGGCTGACCATCACCTCTTCCCCTATTGTTACCTGGCCTCCCAGCAACTCTAGCGGATCTACGAGCCATCTAATAACAGATCAACGAATATCAGCAAAACAGATTAAGGACAGATTCGAATATAGCTGAACAGAAAATCAAACTGAACAAAAACCTAACCCAGAAGTCTACCCATAACTCACAGGTCAAACCTAAATAGGTTTTCTACAAGAAAGAACCTAAGCTCTGATACCAACTCTGTAACACCCCCTTCCCGAAATAGAAAGGGAGGTTACTCAAAACACAACTGAACTGAAGAAAATAATACTAAAGCTCTAAACCACAAAAGAATAATATTTAAAACTAATAAATATCAACAAGGTCAAACCAAAATAAATACCAACAGACTCAAACTCAAATCTAGAGTATTTATTACAACTCAAAATAAAATCAATCTATCAAGCCTAAACAGAATATCTAAATCATTGGATCGAATGGAGCTCTCATCACACTTGCCCTTGATCCCCCTGATTACCTGCCGGAAGAAAAACACAGCATGAGCCAAACGCCCAGTACGGATATAGAATACAAGAATGATGAAACGAAATAACTAACTCAATAAATGAACTGAACTGAACTGAAACAACCAAAACTAACACAATAAAATAATAGGCTGAATCAAATGGCTGGGTGTTATTTCATACCGAGCTCAAAATAAAACAGAAATATACCTTGCCACACAGGCAAGGTCAAATAATGCCACACAGGCAAGTCACACACATTGGACCGCGAATCCAAATGTATGTAAAATCGGAAGGCGTGTTTGGCACAAACATCGCCACTCCGCAAAACAGAACAGAACAGAAAACTAGGGTCGACCCATACGCCTCCCACAACAAAACACCAAATGGCCAACTCCCACCGGAGCACAAAACGGAGACGCCGTGGACTAATCACACCGCCACGGAAAGTGTCATGCCTCTCGTGCCAAGATGACATGCCTGTGGTACCCCCACAGGTGGTTATAGCTCAGGTATACCCTACGGTATATTTTAATAATAATATCATGTCACAACACATGCGACACAATATTAACACAAGGGTTCTAAGTGTACATGTAACATCGAAACGAAAATAAATACAAAGCTCCCAAGATACATTAACATGTACATCTCTAAAAGATTTAAAATAAATACTAAATATGTTAACATAACTCAAGAGTACAAATACGAATTCTATGAATCAACACTAACATGAAACAAATATATTAATTTCACAAGGAACAATTATGTGAAATAATAACGAAATTAGAAACGAGTAACAAAACGAACTAATTAAATTTTATAAGAATATCGCTGAAGGAGTACGGAATCCGTACCTGGAATCAAGTAATGGAATACCCGAAATTTATATTCCAAATATACTCCTTAAATTTCCCCCGTCCGATCTAATAAGATAATAATAATAATGCAATTGTAAGTTATTTAAATAATTATAATTTATATTAATATGAAATTAATTTCTCCAATTAAAATCCATTTTACAAAACAAACCCAAATTAAATATTATATATATATACCAATCAGTATGTCATATATATACTATAGCCATTATTATTTCGTTACAGTAGTTTTTTTTTTTTTTTTTTTTTAAGAAGACGTTTTTTTTTTTTTTTTTTTTTAAAGATCATCAGCTACTTTATTCATGTATATATACCAATCAAGAGAAAGCATGTTGCTATCACATTAATAGTTCATACAAGTATTCTGCCACAAGTCAATAAAGCTACCCACATTAACCAATAAGGTATTCAATTTCCAGCAACAGTTTACAAATTGAGTATGTTTCTTTTGACTTTCTTATGATTCATTGAAATTCTACATAATAGATCTAACCAATTTAAAATAAAACAACAAAGAATAATAACTTACCAAGGGATCCTGTTAAATATCAAGTCTGTCGAGTTCTCTGTTTTCGTTCTTATGTCGCGACGGCTATTTCTCTTCTTCTTCTTTTTTTCAGTATGTATAATGAAGGTATATTAGGTTTAGTTATTTATTTACTCATTAACAGATTTATTAACTCTTCTAATCCTAATAGAATATTAATATTATCCACTTATAAATTAAACCCAACTAGTTTTAAAGTCCAATTAATGTAGTCCACATAATTAAATACAATTTGACCCAAACACAATAAGAGTCCAATTAAAATATTTAAAATAAAGTTTTTAAAAAAAATATTATTTTTTTATTTTTATTTTTTTTTACGGGTATTACATATCCATGTCTCATGGTGTAAAGATCTCTAAGGCCCAATGTCCTAAATCACAAGATGATGAGGAACGTATGAGAAAGATCCATTATACTTCGGCAATTGGATCTATCATGTATGTAATGATATGTACTCGTCTGGATGTCTCGTATGCTTTGAGCATGACGAGCAGATACCAGTCGAATCCAGGTGAAGGTCACTGGACAATAGTCAAGAATATCCTCAAGTACCTGAAAAGGACTAAGCATTCATTCTTGGTATATGGAGGTGAAGACGAATTGGTAGTAAAGGGTTACACAAATGTTAGTTTTCAGACTGATAAAGATGACTATAAGTCTCAGTCAGGTTTTGTGTTTTGCCTTAATGGTGGTGCTGTTAGTTAGAAAAGTTTGAAGCAAGAGACAATAGCCGATTCTATAATAGAGGCTGAGTATATTGCTGCTTCTAGTGCGGCCAAGGAGGCTGTATGGATTAAAAAGTTTGTCACTGAACTTGGTGTTGTTCCAACCATTGTTGATCCAGTTGAGCTATCCTGTGATAATGATGGAGCCATTGCATAGGCTAAGGAACTCAGATCTCACCAACGATCCAAGAATAAACTTAGGCGGTACCATCTCATCCGTGAAATCATTGATAGAGGAGATGTACATAAATGCAGAGTGCCAACAGATAATAATGTTGCAGATCCACTGACCAAGGCTTTGTAGAAGCAGAAGCACAAAGGTCACACTAGTTTCATGGGTATTAGATACATGAGTGATTGGCTCTAGTGCAAGTAGGAGACTGTTAGAGTTTATGCCCTAGAGGCCAATTCTTTGATGTAATTGCTTAATATTTTTGATATTATATTTGATTGAATAAAATAATTAGTTTATTATGGTTTTATTTACTGCGTTATATAAATGTTAGCATAATAAAAGTCCTTAGAATAGTGATACAAATTATATAGCTTCAAGTATGTGACTTGAACATGAGATCATATAATTACAATTAGTATCATTACTCTTAAATGTCCCTAGTCAAGTATCATTGTTAATGGGACAACAATGATATATTAAGACTAGTATGTGGATTGACTGATGGCCAAATCTCATTGGTCATAAATATATGAGATATTGAGTCAATGCATAGGTACATGTTAGAGAACAATGTACTGACAGACCCACCATGAGAATTCTATATGGAGCATTATGCAAAGTGTCATAAGCAATTCTCATAGTGACAATGATATAATAATCCTCCGACCTGAAATCACTATATTACTACACGAAAATTTATGTACTTTGATATCATCAAAGGTCACCTTTAATAGGGTGGACAATAAAGGTGATTATTGGGTACATCATGAATCGTGTGAGGAATAAGAGTGATCTAGATGGAATTTAACCCTCCTATATATTAGGGGTGATATCCATAAGCCTCTTGATTGAGTAGACTATGAAATACATGACCATGCTCAAATAGTGATTTATTTCATATAGTCTACTCATTGATCAAGAAAACTCAAATTAAATTATGAAAAGTATGACACATTCCATGCCTCGAGTTTAATCTAGGATGTCAAGGTTAAAAGAATTAAATTACATTAAAACATTAGTCACGAAAAGGTTGCATCGAATCACCGATCTTATTATTACTTGGGTAGCAGTGATGCATTACTAGATGTCGCTCACTGTTTATAATTTTATAATATGATTTTAAAATTATTGTCAGCATAATAATAACCTATAGGGTCACACACTTAGAACGTAATTAAAAGGGAATTAATTTAAATTGTAAAGATTTAAATATGTCAATATAATTGATAGTATTTAAATTATGAATTTAAATTAATAGGATAATTTTTATATATGTATATTAATTAAGTAAGACTTAATTAAGATATAATATATATAAATTCAGATTTTACTTTTCTAATTGGATTAGGTTTTGGTTAATTCCTTTTGACTGCTATATATATATGATATATCAGCCGTTTTAGAGGTAGAATCAAAAACCTAAACCCTAGCCGCTCTTAGAGAGAGACTAGAGAGAAAAGCTTCAAAAAATCCAGATCTTGGCGGCTAGTACTGCAGCTCTCTTTGGTGCAAATCGTGTGACAATTAGCAGGGCGTTAGTGTGGATACCGTAGAGGCGCAGTTCTGTTGGATTGCGTTGAAGATTCGAAGCTGTTCCAGAATTTTCCATCGTCTCCATTCAAGCTCGGATAATCGGTAAAAAAATCTGAACCTCTGAATTAATATGTTTTTGCATTGATCCTGTTTTAGGGTTTCAAAAATTGTTTTGAAAATTTTAAATTTCGCTGCTTTTATGCGCCGAAATCCCTGCAGTAAAGAATAATGTAATTATCATTATTTGAAATAAATGAAGGTTTTAAGATAATAGAACTTGGGAACTGAATAGATATGTAATTTTTCTTCATGATATAATGATGTATGTACGGAACGAGAAGTACTCGTGATGTACGGAATCCGGGTGTGAAGATAGACCGAATTTCGGGGCGTCACAAGTACATACTATGCTTTCTCTATTGAAGAGGATGATTGATCTCATGACCATTTGTATATAGACACTAAAACAATATGTAGGTGCTTATTGGAGAATAAGTTTATTTAACGTGACTAATAAAGGAACCCTAATGGAGTTTTACTTGCCTATCAATAGAATTTCCTAAAGTGAAGTAGTACAAGTGATCCTTAGATTTGAGATCATCATAGTATCTTGTATATGCTGAATTATATTTTGACATATTCCTTAATACTCTTGAGTATGTCGTAGGGTATGCTCGAATATAATAAAGTATATATGGAGATAGATGAATGATCAACAAAGGATCTACTGCTTCTAGTAAAGGGAGAGAATGTCCTATGTGATTCGATAAATTGACACCATGGAAATCCCTGGCCAGGGTTGAATGGAAATTAAAAAGGAGTTTCTAATTTACATTAACTATTTTTGTGCATTTTAGAATCGAAATACATATAATCAAATAAATAAAACTTGACGGTAAATCCATGTTTTATATTTGATTAGGACATTGTACGGTAGAATGATTGAATTGTACGGTAACTATTCACGGAATATGTTCTTAATTTATATTCTTTGTGATAATCTTTGTGATTTACGTTGAATTAATGTTATCCGGATAGTCATGATACATTGTTTATAAGGTGTCACTCCTGATATAGAATAAATATTATTTATTTATGTTTGAATTAAAGGAGTTTAATTCATTATAAATAATATCAGAATAGTTCTAATTTTTTTATTCTACTACAGACTTATTATTGAACCTAGAGGGCACCACAAAAAGAAAAAATATAATTTTAGAATTGATTGACCTAATAATAATAAATAAAGTATATTTAACTTATTAGTAAAATAAAATAAATAGCTTAAGATTTATAATTAAGTATTTAGAGTAATACTATTATTATAAATTAATAAGATTAGTCATCTTATTATTATTATTATTATTATTATTATTATTATTATTATTATTATTATTATTATTATTATTATTATTATTATAATTAGTATTATTATTATTATTAGTAGTATTAGTATTATTATTATTATTATTATTATTAAATTGACTAAATAATAATAATATAGTATTTGAAGAAACACTAATAATTAAATATTTAGAGAAATACTAAATTATAAATTAATAAGAGGAGTCTTGTTATTATTATTATTTTATTTAGTTCCTAATTAGATTGAGAATTAAATTAAAACCTAATTTCTTAAGGGTTAACGATTAGAGTTAATTTTTAAATAAGATGAGTCTTATTGTGAAATAGACTAATGCTTACGCATCTTGCTTCTCTTTAGCAAGAATTCTCAAAATCCTAAGTTGTTAGAATGTGAGAATTAGGATTTGCAATCCAAGACCTAGTAGAGTCTAAATTCTTTCTTCAATCAATTACTCTTGGTGGATACCTCTTGGGCGTTGCATACACTTTGTGATGAACGTTGATCTAGAGATTGGAGAGATCGCGAAGGATCAAAGGATTGAATGTGTAGTCTTCATCAAAGGTTACACGCTTCAAAGTTATATATTTGTCCTTCCTTAATTAATGAGTTTACATAAGTCTACACAATGGACTGCTGAAAATTTTAATTTGCTTTTTTGCATGCTTTCGTTGTAATTTTAATTCGATTGTATGTTTTGATCCGTCTTTAGCAATCCTATAGTGGTATCAGAGCCTCCTTATGCAAATCATTGATTGTAATTGATTCAATATATGTGTTGATATGGGTTTAGAAATGATTTTCTGGGCAAAATAGCTTTCTGTCGAATTCTACTTCGCGGCGCAGCGGCGCTCCAAGCCTTGTTTGGAGCGCGATCACGCCTAATGCCAGAATCCAGATCTGGGGTACAGCACGGTCGCGCCGTTCCCCAGTTCAAACTGGCCGCGCCAGACACCAGTTGTTGAAAAAAATTATTTTCTTAAATTCACTTCAATTAAATAAAAGGTTTATTTTCAAATTGATTTGATATTAAAATAAAGATGTTTATTTTAAATGAAATTGGATTCCATGTTGCTAAAAATAAAAGAGTTTATTTTAAATTGATTTTTGATTAAAATAAAGTAATTTGTTTAGTTTAACAAATTGATTTTCTAGCAAAAGTTTATTGCCCATTAAATGATATCAATATATATACTGAATGTTTATTATATTGATGCATATGATGATATGTATGATAATATAGAGTATGATTATGGACCATTGACCAATGTGATTGGATTTAATTTTAATGGATGCTTGAATGAATGTGATTTTTATAAATGGGGTGTGTGTACCTCGCCTCTCTAATATTCTGATATAAATTCTATCTCCTTCCTATCTACCTCTCCTTGACTGTTGATCAAGGTTTTCGTTTTATAATTAGATTTTAATAGGATAATATAGAATTGTTCGAGAAATTGGAGACGAATAGAAGGAGCATTGAAGGCCCATTTGTCTTGAAACCCGGGTTGAATGTAATAGTTATATTTAATATTTTATTCTTGCACCCTAAGTTTGACCTTTTGGTTCATGGTGGCTCCAATGAACCAAATTAAAATTAAGTTTATAATCATCTCAGGTAGAATATAGTATTTTACATATGCATGCTAATTATATAGTAAATATATTATTATAAATGAGGATGTATATATGTATATATATATATATATATATATATATATATATATTTGTGTGTGCGCTAATCAAGATGAGACTAATTAATAATAAAATCCTCAAAGATAATATATTAAGTTGAATACGTTTAAAGACATTAGAGAATGTCGAACATAGCCTTCTAGCATTATAAAGTGATAGAGCATCGAATATTTAATATGAGTTTGTTGTGCACAGACAAGGCAAGTATTAAATATTTGAGATGTTGCTTTATTACATTTGATGTTTATAAGGAATTGAACAATACCATTTTGTTGTGCACTGTGACGCCCCGAAATTTGATCTATCTTCACACCCGGATTTTGTACATCACGAGTACTTCTCATTCCAAACATACATCATTATATATCTAAATATAACAACATACATCTTCAAATCCCAGATTCTATTACCTTAAAACCTCGTTTATTACAAATAATGATAAATACATTATTCTTTACATCTTACAAGTGTGACTTTCATCCGCTACAAAAGATACATAATAGTTCATTAAACTAATTTTACAGTTTAATCAACTATTCTACTTTACAAGTCTTGGATTGAATCTTCACGCTCATTCATATAACGAATAACACTTCATCAGGACACCGATCAGCTTGATCTTTACCGGATCCTTTAGTTCCTTCTAACGTCGTTCGCTGAAAATATTTTTATTTAAAGCAAGTGTGAGCATTCAATTGCTCAGCAAGTCATAGCGGTTGAATAACAACTAAGCAAGAATCATATATTCTTTTACAATATTCAATAACCGAACAATGGTTATGAAACAGCTCGAATAATAATAGGAGTAAAACTGATTCCTATCATTTTAAAACATTAATCCCATTCACTTTGAAATACTTTCATTCTTCTACTCTTTCATTAACATGTCGCCTGGCTAGAATTATTAGCAAAGACTTAACAATAACGGTTCATGAATAAATAGAAATTCTTAACATTGAACAGTTCAATCACAGAACAGTTCATTTCATAGAAACAACGAAGTGTTAAAATTGTGGCACAAGGCCTCATACATTTTATCACCTAGTACAAATATCACACATTTGCACATAGGTAAAACTTCTCAAGTTCAACATCTGAGAAAGTTTAAGAAACTAAAATTCATTAGAAATATGAATGAAGTTAGGAAACTTTCCTTAAGCACAGCTACAACTTAGTTTACGCTGAACTATTTACCGAAATCCCTATATCACATAAGGAAAAAGCACATACACCAATTAGTCATATATTTGACTTACGCATTGGTATAAACTTAACTTTACTTACTATGGCTCGCGTTCTTGTAATCTAAGTTTATGCAACCAACTTTACTTTCGTTCCTTTGGTATTATGACATACGAAGATGGCATAAACCTTAAAATCATCTTTTACGATAGATTTACATTCTCATCTTCTTCTTATAACATTTCTAAGACTTAACTCGTCCTATACTTCTACATATGTGAAAGAATCACCTTTTCAGTATACGCATCCACAACTTTACACGTAGTACACATTGAGTCTCTAACAGTGTTCAATATAGTAATCTGAATTGTTTTCCACAAACAACCAACAAACTAGTTTCCCGTCTCGTCTTCACTGTCTTTCACAGCGAGTTAGATCGGTTGCTAGTTCGTATTAACCGTTGCTCTCTAACGAAATCGTTTAGACCAGATACCAAACCTCAACCATCAAAGAGTACAATTGTTCCACAACCTAAACTTAGCTTAACCGAACTATTAAAACTATAATGTTCGTTAAGTCCATCGTCATTCTTATGGCTTTCTGATAAATAAATGGCATACCTCGGGACTATTCATTACCGTCTAAGTTATACAAGCAATGTACACTTAGTACGTTTGCCTGACGCGAATACGATTCAGAAGGATCGTTAACGTATTTCGCATTCACATGGTTCATCTTTTAAACCTCTATTCAACCTTTACATAAGGTTTTAATCGCTCTCTTTCTTTAACTGCTACATGAACATCACGTTCATCGCCATCTCATAATGTCTAAGCCATACTATTCGTTATATGTTAAGACCGATCTTTTATCGCAACTACGTTGCGTTTACAGCGTTTATACGCTTTACACATAACTTTCATTACGACATTATAATATCAGAATGTTACAAGTCACCCTCATCACTCAACGTCTAAGGAATTACCAATATAGCAATCCCACACGTCCGCTTTAACGTGAATACGGTCCCCGGATATCGGTTACGTATTTTGCGTTCGTCGTTTTATAATCCTTTATTCGACGTTTCACCGTCAAACTCAAGGTTCTACTCATCATTCTAGATATTTCTCTTCATGAATATTACATTCATGCTTGCCCCTTAATTACCCTTCAAAAAGTTGGACAATAAAAATCTCCAGTCGGGAAAAGATTCCTTAAAGGCGTTGCGGCACCACTCTTAGTTCAAATAGCCGCGTTGTGGCACCGGATCGTAGGGGCCAACACCCTGAGTAGGCACTGCGGTGCCAGATTACAAGGCATGGGCGGCGCTGTAGCGCCTGCCCTAAGCCTTTGAAATTTTTTTAAGTTTTTCAATTACATGAAATTTCTGAGCTCGTAACGCAATCGTTATAACTCGGAATTGGCTCATTCAAAAGTCATCAACTCACATATCTCATATACTTCAATTCTATTTGGACAGAATAAGTTCTTGAATCCGTTAACGATAAATTCACCGATTAAATTCCTATTACGCATTCGTTAAACGTTTGTGAACGTTCATAGCTCGTTTCTTCAATTTAAATCTGAATTAGTCCATTCTTGAGTCCACAAATCTTAAATACATAGTTCTTTGATACTCCATCGAAAACCTAGGTTTCGGAGTTAAACGGCGACATTTGACTATCGTTTCTGGAATTCTACGATTTCGATGATTAACGTCTAATCCCGTAAATTTCGTCATAACTTCGTTACTCGAGATTTTTACGCCAAACCAAATGGAACCAATCCATTGGTTATTCATCTATATTCCTAACCAACAAACATATATATGATGGTTCTAAATTTGTCCATCAATAATGTTCTTGTAACGAATGAGAATTTTATATATGAATTTTAATGTTTATTGAATTAAATAAATATTTTAATTGAATTATTTATTGAGTTAAATAAATAAATTATTGTTGTGGAGTAATTTAATTAAGTGCAATATGTTAATTAAAAGAATATTTAAATTATTGTGAAAGTAATTTTTGGTATAATTCTAATTTAATTGAGATAATTAAATTAGATGAATTTATGTGATAATTGTTACATGAGATTATGATTAGTGAGTAATTATAATTCTGTAACAATTTAGTATTATGTGGCAATTTTAATTAGTTAATGAATGTTAACTTATATTTAATTAAATTAGAATGTTGGGATTTAATTAAATAAAGTGTAATATTGAAATTATGTGTTAAAGAAGTTATTAAAATAAAATAAAAGGGTTTTAAATCAGTTTTGTCAAACAAGACCCTTAAATATGTTTTAAAGAGTTTTTACCAAACAGGGCCTTAACTACAAAAAAATCTATTTTTAAAATTAAAGGGTTTTTTCCAAACAAAGCCTTATGGCTTCTGATTTTCAAAAATATAAAACTGATATATTTATTAAAGAATTAATTGTTAATTATTATATGATATAATTATATGCATTAAGTAGTTGTCAGTTATATATATTATATAATTATATGTATAATATGTATAATATGTCATATCAGTTAGTGTATTATACTACGTTAGATATAGAATAAAGAAGAAAAGAATAAACAAAGTTAGAAAAAAATACTCAGAGAGAAGAGAGAAAAAGAAGAAGAAGTGGAAGGAGAAAGCTTGATCAAGAGCAAAACATCAACACTATCTTCATCTTCTTCCCCTAATCATCAAGGGTATAATCTTAATTCTATTGTTATTTTATGTTCTTCCATGTTTTCGTAATAAGAACTTCTTTGTAAAATATTTTTCATGAAAATTATGAGGTTATGAATTATACATGTTATATTGTATATAGATATACGCTTATATATAATTTGTATGCATAATTAGATAGTTTAACTCATGTAAATATGATGAACATGAAGAAATCATGTTCATCAAAAGGTACAGTGAATTAGTTTTGATAAATGGTCCTTTAAAATCAAAATTTATGTTTGATTGTAAATTTTTGTATAAATTGATTATAGATTATGTTAATATGTCAAGAAACGAATTCAATATGCTTTGAGTTGTGTATTTGGATTTAGAAACAAACTCACAATGTTCAATTTCATCAAGAACACTGAAAAATAGCTTTTCTTCAAAATTAGCAAAATTGAGAGTTTTGATTATGTGTTATGATGATTATATATGTTAAAACATGTTAGAAGCTTAGAATTATGTTTTTTATAAAATTTTGTATGCAATATATTGGTTAAATTCAAAATTTGGTGTGGAGAATTAAGTCAAATTGGCTTTTTCTCTGCAAAGTTCGTGAACTGTCAGAACTGTCTGCGTAGTGGCCCGGCCATGCCGCTCCGAGGCACTGCTGAAGCGCGCCTGTGTCGCTCCCAAGGCTTATTGAAGCGCAGCCGGTCTGGTCCTGCAGATTGTGCAGAAAGTTATTTTTAAATATACAATTTTATAAGATTAATGATGTAATAAATTATAAAGCATGTTAATAAAATTATAATGCTAAATGGACAGTAATGAATTATATTACTAAAATATAATATGTAATTATAATTTGATAAATTATAATTAAAGTAAATATTTAATTTAAATTATAATTAATATGAGTACATAAATTAAGTTGATTAATTATGTGAACATGTGATGTGATTATGTGATGTGATAATTAATTATTAAACCTAATAATTAAAGAGTAATGAGTTAACCTAGATGAGTTAACTAATTTTGTGAATTAGTTATATGATTATTAATTTAGATTATTATTGTTAATTACACATATGTATGATTTATTAAGGAACGTGATAATAATTGTAGCTTGCGCTTGAGGCAAGTTTTCTAAACTCAAACTTTATTTAAGCAAGTTTTCTTATCCCTAAATTGTTATCTATATACAAGTGTTTTAAATTCAAATCTTAAATTGTATTTAAGCCTGTCCTTTTATTTCTGCAATAGACAAGTAATTATTTAAAGTTCACGATTTAATTAAGGTGACCTTGACTTATTTGTTCAAGCAAGGTTTATCTTATCTTTCGAATGCTTTAAGTTTAATTCTAAAGCATAAGTTATTCATAATTCTTTATTGATCGAGTTGTTCTTGATTATTGTAAGTCGATTCAACTACTCCTTAGTTGATGATAGTTGAACTCTAAATTTTCCTTGAAGCTTATTCAAATCAAACTTTCTTTGGTGCGGACTTGTATCAAATACTAAGATGAACAACCCTATTTAATAGGGGATTACCATGCGAAAGCATTAAGATGTGTGTGCACAATACATGGTATGAAGGGCTGATTCTCGTAAGTACGAGTTAAGAGTCCATATAGTCTAAACGACTGTAAAGGTTTTAAATAGAAATGCTTATAACCTAAGACATAGTTCAAGATCTTATGACCCTCAAAAGATTTCTATATTCGAAATTCTAAATTTTGATGAAAGAATTATTATTCAATTCTTTATTATTGATGAAAGAAATATTATTCAAATCATGTGAAGTTATTCAGTTTATGTCATCACTATTATTGTTATTATTCCAAGTGAGCTTTTATTTGCTCACTCTTGCAATTAATAACCATTGCAGCTAAGATCGAGAATGTTGATGCCCCGTCAACAAGTAAAAAAAAAAGCAAGATGAACAAGTGAAGACTTGTTATGTTTTGATTATGATGTGTAAAAGAATTTTATTGTGTTATGTTTTATTTTTCGCACTTATTTATGGACGTTAAGGTTAGTAAACCCTGGGATTGATTTGATTAAGTTGTATTCCTTTTGATAAGGAAGATTTTAATTATTTATTAAGGTTGTAATTTATTTTGCATTCCTTATTATTGGGCAGTAGTTGTATTTTATTTAGATAGTGAGCACCAAATTCTGTGGAAATGAAGTACCCGGATTTCGGGGTGTCACAGGTTGGTATCAGAGCAGTGTTTAGGTTATGAACCTTAGGTGGGAGAATCCTTAGGTAGTAGCCTTAAAGTAGTTTGAAAAGATAGTGATGATAGTTAAAGATAATAAACTACCTTATGTGTTATGTGTTTGCGTTTAAGTATTCGAAGAGTATCGATCGACGACACGTAATAATTAAACTTTAAAATTTTGTTGTCAGGATGACGAACGTTGGAGAGTCCAGTCAGGCTAGGGAGGAGTTATCCCAGATGCCTAGAGACGTGGAGCCCCGAGACATCCAGGTTGTCTGGAAGCAGTTGGTTCAGAGAGAACCATCTCCATTGATCACCATGGCTGGTCAAGAGCATGAGCCAGTATCTGACTGAGATGATGAGGATGAGTCAAAGGAAGAGGAGGAGGATCCTGAAGAGTAATTTCCACCTCACTCGACTAGTGCTGAGATGTACGAGGAGATCTACGATCGCAACGTGGAGCTTCATGGGAGAGTTGGAGAGCTTAAGGAACTGGTGGACGAGAGTCAAACGACCATACAGCAGCGGGACGAGACCATTGAAGAGCTGAACAGTGAGCTTAGAAACACAAAGTGGGATCTAGTCCACGTGGAGAGTGAAAGAGACGATGCACTGACTGAGCTAGCGAAGCTAAAGAACGACATCCAGGAGGAGTCAGCGAAGCGTGCCAGAGCGGAGGAAACAAGCTTGAGGGCTACTCAACGTGCAAATCGAGCTGAAGACGAGGTCCAAGCGAAGAAGGCCAAGCTGAGGGAGACAGAATATGCTTTCCATATGGCTATAGATAGGTCCCAGGATCGTGTCTTCTATTACCCAGCTCAGTTCCTAGATTTACCGTGGTATATGGTAGATCGCAGAACAGTGTTCCGGGTGATGGAGGAAGAACGTACAGAGGCTGTGCGACGTCTTAACATGCCTAGATAGTAGAGTCTTTAATTATGTGTTTCTTTATATATAAATAAATGTAAATCCCAGAATTTGAGATAATAATGGGATAAGATGATAATGTAATCCTGCAACTTATTCAGTTCAGGAAAGATGATGTAAATAGCAGAAATGCTATCTATTCTATATTTTTAAAACTATGAATGAATGAATAACAAAGTTTATTGATGTTTTATGTGTTCAAGTGTGAATTAAATTATTTAAATGTTTAAGTATGAACTTAGATATTTAAGGAAATGAGTAAAGGATCTAATAAGAATATTTCTTAACAGAAAGATGCCTCCTAGAAGAAGACCCACACATCTACACCTAGAGGGTTCGACGAATAACAACAAAAATAACAATAATGATGATGGGATGACCGCCAATTCGGTTCATCAATTGGTGAACCTGCTGACAGGAGCACTTGCGAATCAGCCGCAAGTGCAGGGTACAACATTTTAAGAGTTTAAGGCAGTAGGACCGACGGAATTCCAAGGATCGGTGAACCCGATAGAGTCACAGACGTGGGTAATGGAAATGGAGAAGGTCTTCGATGTGGCTAGAGTTAGCGAGGACCAGAAGACAGCTTTCGCGACGTTTATGCTGAAGTCGGAAGCTAGCTTCTGGTGGCAGGCCAATAAGACTAGGGAAGGGGAAGGTGTGATAGCATGGGACCGTTTCAAAGAGATGTTCTTTGAAATGTACTTTCCCGTTAGCTCTCAAAACCAAATAGAGGTTCAGTTCCTAGAGCTAAAGCAGGGAACGATGACGGTGCCGGAGTACGCCGCAAAGTTTAATAAGGTGGCCAGGTTTTCAACGTATCAGGTCAGTACCAACGAGAGGAAGGCGAGAAGGTTCAAGCAGGGATTGAAGCCCTGGCTCTACAGCAAGGTCTTCATGTTCCAGCTAAAAACGTTTGCAGCTGTACTGGAAAAGGTCATCCTCATTGAAGGTGGAAGCGACGTGGTGACCAAGCATAATCAGGACCTGAAAAGAAAAAGAATGAGAAGAAAAACAAGGCTGGTGGTAGCGGGGCTATAAACCAGAAAAGGAAGTGGAACGACAACACTTCTTTTGGGAGTGAACAGGGAAGCCATCAGAAGAGAAGGATTGAAGCATGTGTGACATGCGAGAAGAATCACACTAGAGTGTGTCTGAGGGGGAGGCGAGTGTGCTTCAACTGTGGTCAAGAAGGCCACATTGCACCGAATTGCTAGAGCCCGAAGAAGGGAGCTTGCTACACATGTCGATCTAAGGATCACATGGCTCAAAGTTTCCCGAAGAAGCCAGCAGGAGGGTCAACGGGAAGTGGAGGAAATGGTAGCCATAGCATCTTGGCTATCGCTGGACCATCGCCGACGAGCCAACCCACTGCTAGGACATTTAACATGACGGTGCAGGATGCTGTGCAGTCAAAGGATGTGGTGTCAGGTTCCGGTCAATAGTATTAATGCTTATGTATTATTTGATTCGAGTGCTACTTGTTCATTCAGATCTGATGATTTTGCTAAGACCATAAACTTACCTAAAGAGGAATTAGTTTACCCCTTGAATATAGAGATTGTGAATAGGGCAGTTATTCCTGTTAGGTTTGTATGCAAGAACTGTAGATTGGACATTAAGGGTCAGGAATTTAGGGTAGATTTGATTCCGATAAAACTTGGGGAGTTTGATATCATATTGGGTATGGATTGGTTGTTTAACCATGGGGCGGTAATTGATTGCCAGAAGAAGTTTGTAAACCTTAAGACTCCGTCAAAGGTAGTATTTTATGGTAGCAAATCGCCTAGACAAGCGAGTTATCTGAAGATTATGCAAGCCAATAAACTTTTGACGCAAGGCTGTGTAGGGTATTTAGCCTACATAGTAGATACTCGTAAGGAGAGTCCGAAGATAGAAGAGATATCAGTGGTTAGGGAGTTTGTGGACGTATTTTCGAACGATTTGCCAGGACTTCCGCCAGATAGAGAGATAGAGTTCGTGATCGACTTAGCACCGGGAACTGCTCTGATTTCAAAAAGTCCGTACCGAATGGCTCCGATCGAGATAAAGGAACTGATGGTTCAACTGCAAGAACTGCTGGATAAGAAGTATATTCAGCCGATCGTTTTGTTGTAGGGAGCGCCAGTATTGTTTGTGAAGAAGAAGGATGGGTCGATGCGGTTATGCATTGATTATTGGGAGTTGAACAAGGTTACGATCAATAATAGGTATCCTTTACCTAGGATCGACGACTTGTTCGATCAACTGAAGGGTGCTAGATATTTCTCGAAAATAGATTTGAGAAATAGATATCATCAGTTGAAGGTCAGAAGAGAAGACATATCGAAGACGGTTTTTAGGACTCGGTATGGACATTACGAGTTCTTAGTGATGTTATTTGGTCTAACGAATGTACCAGCTGCATTCATGAACTTAATGAATAGGGTGTTTAAGCCATTCCTAGACAAGTTTGTAGTGGTGTTCATAGATGACATTTTGGTTTATTCCAAAACTGAGGAGGAACACATTGAACATTTAAGGCTGACCTTAGAATCGTTGAGACGAGAGAAGCTTTATGCAAAATTCTTGAAATACGAATTCTGGTTAGAACGTTTGCAATTTCTTGGCCACGTGATTGACAAAGATGGAATTTCGGTGGATCCATCGAAGGTTGAAACTGTGATAAATTGGGATCAGCTGACCAAAGGTTTATCCAAGACTTTTCCAAGATCGCAACTCCGTTGACGAATTTGACTCGTAAGACAGTTAAGTTTGTTTGGACGGAAAAGTGTGAGAAAAGTTTTCAAGAGCTGAAGAAGAGGTTGAATACTGCACCAGTATTGTCATTACCGGATAGTACAGGAAATTTCATAGTATATAGTGTTGCCTCACATAAAGGATTAGGCTGTGTGCTGATGCAGAGCGGTAAGGTTATTGCCTATGCATCACGTCAGCTGAAAGACTATGAGAAAGGGTATCCGACCCATGACTTGGAATTGGCGGCAGTAGTGTTTGCTCTGAAGATTTAGAGGCACTACCTTTATGGAAAAAAGTGTGAGATATACACAGATCACAAGAGTCTAAAGTACATCTTTACACAAAAGAATTTAAACATGCGCCAAAGGCGATGGTTGTAACTTATCAAGGACTACGACTGCGAGATTCTTTACCATCCGGGTAAAGCTAATGTGCTTGCTGACGCTTTAAGCAGAAAGGGTCAAGAGAAGTTAAATATATTAACTGATCCGGACCAGTTAATAGAAGAGATGGCTAAATAGAAACTGGAAGTTAAGCATCCGAAGGAATCGGATGAGAAGCTATTTCAAGTAATTACTGGTTCTACTCTGGTAAACAAGGTGAAAGAGGCACAACTTCACGACGAGGAGTGCGAGAAGATCCGAAAAAGAATAGTCGATGGCGAAGAAATTAAGTTCAAGATCGATAATAAAGGACTGCTACGATTTGAGGGGAGAATCTGGGTACCGCCAGTATCGAGAGACAAAGAGGAGATTTTGAGCGAGGCTCACAGTTCGAGATATTCGATTCACCCTGGGAGTACGAAGATGTACCAGGATCTCAGACACCATCTCTGGTTGCCGAATATGAAGAGAAACGTTGCTGAATGCGTTGCGAGATGTCTAACGTGCCAGAAAGTCAAAAGCAGAACACCAGAGACCAAGTGGATTACTACAATAGCTAGAAATTCCAAAATGAAAGTGGAAGCATATCACGATGAATTTCGTGATTGGTCTTCCAACGACTCAGAAGGGTTTCGATAAGATATGGGTTATAGTGGATCGACTGACGAAGTTATCACATTTCCTACCGATCAATATTAAGTTCAACTTGGATCAGTTAGCAAAGCTGTACGTGAAGGAAATTATTTCTCGACACGGTGTTCCGGTGTCGATTGTGTCCGACAAAGATCCGCGTTTCACGTCGAATTTCTAGAAGCGATTACAAGAATGTCTAGGAACGCAATTGTGAATGAGTACGGCGTATCATCCTCAAACTGATGGCCAGAGCAAGAGAATGATTCAGACGCTAGAGGACATGCTGAGAGCTTGCGTTATGGATTTCAAAGGAAGCTGGGATAATCATCTACCGTTGGTGGAGTTCGCCTACAACAATAGTTACCATGCAAGTATTGGCATGCCGCTGTACGAAGCATTGTACGGCAGAAAATGCAGGACCCCATTGTGTAGGGATGAGGTCGGTGAGTGTCACTGTTGGGACCAGAATTGGTGCAACAAACCGCTGAAATCGTGAAACTGATCAAAACAAGATTGGTTGTTGCTCAAGACAGAAAGAAGAAGTATGCCGATCATCATCGTCAGAATCGAGAGTTTGTAACAGGAAGCTTCGTTTTTCTGAAGGTATCTCCCTGAAAAGGGAAGATTCGATTTGGCAAGAAGGGGAAGCTGAGTCCCCGATTTATTGGACCTTTCGAGATACTACGGAGGGTTGCGAAGTGGCTTACGAGGTTGCGTTACCTCCGGAGCTAGATAATATACACAACGTATTCCATATTTCCGTGTTGCGACCATACAAACACGACTACAAGCATGTAATAGAATACGAACCTTTACAATTCGATAAAGACTTAACATATGAAGAAGTGCCGGTTCAAATAGTTGATAGAAAAGAATAAGTACTTAGAAATAAAGTGATATCTTCTGTTAAGGTAATCTGGAGGAACCACAGTGCTGAAGAAGCTACGTGGAAACTCGAAGATGTAATAAAAAAGACTTATCCCCAATTATTTGCGTAATTCTTTATGTAACTTCTTGAATATCGATTCTGGGGACATAATCTTTTTAAGGGGGAAAGAATGTAACAGATGATATTTTTTTGTTGTTGAGATTCTGGGGACAGAATCCTTTTAAAAGGGAAGATTGTAACGAATGAGGATTTAATATATGAATTTTAATGTTTATTGAATTAAATAAATATTTTAATTAAATTATTTATTGAGTTAAATAAATAAATTATGTGATTGTTGTGGAGTAATTTAATTAAGTCACTACACCAAAAATGGAATCTAGTGAAGGACAAATCCTTCACAAGATGTAATATATCACTCACAATAGATTTATTGAGAAAGAATATTTCCTTCACACGCATAAGACCTCCTCACAATTGGCTATCTTTCGTTAAGTAGTGATTAAATATTTTTTGTGAATGATATATTGTGAATACCTTTTTATTCACAAATTATATTTGGTAATGGAATATTGTTATTTAGTGAAAGATTATTTTCTTTCACAGATAATATTTTAAGGACTATTTGAAATTAGTGAATAACTTTATTCCCTTACAAATAATATATTATGAAGAACAAATTTATATAATGAGAGAAATTTTTTTTCACTAATTATAAATCGAGAATGTACATTCAAATTAGTGAGAGAAATAATCCTTCATTGATGACTAACTAATTAACTAAACAAGATTTTAGTGAGGAAAATAATCCTTCATTAATGTGCATTTCTCAAGTAAAATTCTTCACAAATTATAAATTTGTAAATAAAAAATTAATTGATAAATAAATAAAATTCATTGCAAATTGTAATTAATTTTCAAATTAGTGATTTCATATTTATTATTATTACTATAAATTTTATTAATTGCTATAATAAATATTAAATTCAATATTTCAAGTTAATATAAATTTCATAATTGTTTCAAACTAATTAATAAACTAATGCAAAAAGAGCTAATAATTAAAACTAATACTCCCATATATAAATAGATAAGTCACGATAAATACAAAATTTGTTATTGTATCTTGATCTCCCAAGGACCATTAGTACTTACAATATTTAATAACTAACATAAAAAAACTGAAAGAATAACAATTTACTAGAAGGAATGAAGTGTATATCATATTATGTCCACTTCATCATCATTTTCTTCAAGGAAATCAAGGTTGGATATATAAACTTCATGCTGCAAAAAAAACACCAAAATTCAATTTCAATAAGAAGAGGAATAAGAAAAAATGAACTTGATAAACTTAAATTAATAGGAGGAGAGAGATTAACCAGTCAAGCATAATCACATATTAAAAAATAAAGCATTCTTGTAGATAACTTTGTCATCGAAAACTGAATTTATCCTGTGTAAACTTCAGTTATTTGGCAGGTAAAATGCTCTCCATAACTTCCAACTCTTCTGAATTCAGCGACATATCAACTCTATCTGATTCCTGACCTCTATGCAAAACAACCTGAAATGGTAAAATAGTGTTAGGCTGTTAGCCACACACATGCTTGGGTCTCGGCTACATACTAAAATCTGTTATCAGACCTAGCTCATTTTAGACTCCTTAACTAAAAGACTGTTGATTTCTCTTCTCAGCTTGCCAACAATGTAAATGAATTAAAATTATTTTAGCAGAATACACCAATGTGCAGTAAAATGCAAACAAATTAAGATATATGTCACTGAACATGTGTCTGTCATATATTGCAAGTAATAATATAGCAGCAAGACTACAATTGCATTCTCTGCTATTAAGAGACTTGTAAAATCGAAACAGAAGTGGGGAAAAGCCATTTCAAAACTGAATATTCTTTCAAAATAATAAAAACTCCATTCGGATCTCACAAAAAGCCATTTCAGTTGGTAAGAATTCGCCAGAACAACTACCCACAAGCTGATGGATCTGTTGAACATGTGTCTGTCATATATTGCAAGTAATAATATAGATACCAGGTTTAACAATGATATTCGTAGAGATTGAAAGATATGGGACAAGCAAGATCTTGTTGATTGAAATTATGTTTTCTCTAAAGTATTTAATGAATCTGAACATTAAACATTACCCTGAAATCGATCCTCTCAATCTTTGAAGAGTGTTCCTCAGCCAAATCTTTTCCAAATGATATGATTCTTCCGTAGTTAACACAGTTCGCATTATCCGAATTCTCTTTCCCATTTTGACCTGCTATGTGACTATAATTGTTCGCCGGCTTCTTTGCACCACAATTATAGTCATCCTCAGGAGACCAATCAAGGCCACCCCAGATGGTGTCTCCACCTTTCGGTAACATTGACATTGTTGAATCCCTTGTTTGAGTCATCCTCATTACATGTTGTAAAGTTTGAAAACCAAATACATCCATATCCAAAACACCTAGTGCCATAATAGTCCTGCATAAGGAGTCAGATTTCATTGAAAACCAAGAAGGGATGGAAATCCTGAAAACTCTGAAATGAATCAAAGTCTGTAAGTATGTGCTACAAGATTGCTAAAATACGTGCAGAGTTCTAGACAAATTAAGGGTAGTAGTAGTTGGACAAGATGACTTTCTCAAATTTTACCAAACTAACTCGGTCATGGAACAAGAAGAGAGACACATGTAAAACAGCTCATAATATATTACAATTACAATTTTACTGAACAATATATAAAACTAAACTTCCATTTATGGCAGAGTTTGGTGACCCTTTTAAAAGAATCTTAATAAGATAAATAATGACAAGAGGATTATAAGTATACCTCTTGATCACGTATAGGCTGCAGATGGAATCATTACATCAACACCACTTTTCTCATTTTATCTAGACAACAAATGGTGTCAACATATTGGATTTTATAGTATAAGAAATAACAATAATTAAACATCAAACCCCAAACAAAATAGTCTGCAATAATTTCATCACATGTAAGCTTGCTAATCAGTAAAATCTTATCTAATAACAAGGATGCCTCTGCAAAAAAAGTTAGTTCAAGCTATGATACAACTATTATTTTTTACATAAGAAATTATAGGAAGAAAAATAGTGATTACAAATCCATTGATGAGTACATGAAAAGATTAATGCAAACTTTACAGGAAATATGGCTAAAAATGTCAAGCCTTTTGATCTTTATCTCTGTCCAAATCTAGTGTTTTGATCCTTCTGGCAAATTTACTTAATGATTTCTATTCCAGTTTCTACATATTAAGGTTTCAAATTTCCCTTCTCAAAATTTTAAAGTAACCACACAACAAGATCAAAACAACTGCTATAGCCAAAGCAGAATATGAAACTCGAAAAATGGGAAACAAGTAAACAACACGTATACAATTAGTAGAACTAAAGCCACAATAGCATTAGCAAAAACCAGACAAGCAATGAGGTATTCAACTAAACATATACTCTAAATTACAGTTACACAAGATTAGAAGTTAATTAGGATTCTGAATGTGTTTGATGAGATGTCTAAAAGTCATTAAAAGAAACAGATGTCTATACAGTAGTCTCAATCACGGTACACAAGGTCATGATGCAGGTTAGTATTAACTAATATAGGAATATTGTACAAAGTTCCTCAAGGAACATGTTTTTTCACTTTTAAGTGGCATTACAAACTATAAATCATACAAAGAGGAGTTTACCAAACTCTGCATTGCTCTCTTACCGACTGGAGGTGTCTAAATTTTAATTTCTTATGGTTAGACTTCTCAAAGTGTATACATCTAATACCAATCTCAGCACTAAAAAATTAAAGTTACTATCACAATCTTCCATCAACATCACAATTTAGCATAACTGAAACTTTTTTTAAGCATAAGCTGCATAACTGAAACTTTTTGGTCATTAGGATTTCAAATTATGATTGAAGTTTTGGGTTTTCTAGATGATCAAGCTAGCAATTCTTCAGAAAAGAGTTCAGCTATCAAAGGTAGGGGATAAGGTGCCCCTTCAGTCAAGCAAGAATCTCAAACTACTAGGTATGCTTCATTATCATGGAAGGTAAAATATAAGCCGAAGGTTCCAAATGACATCGTCGGGAATCAGTGACTGGTCTGCTAGATTCCATTTAAATGTCTTTATAAAATATTGAACATTACAAGCATGTAATTACAATTTCTTAATAGTCATTATGTGCAGGTGAAGCAACTTCATGACTGGCGTGTGCAGTGGAATGAGCAGTTCTTGAGTGGTACGCCTGGCATAGGGAAGACTACATCGGCAAAGTTAGCAAGTCAGATGTTAGGTTATGTAACAATTAAGGTGAACTTTACTGAACCTATCCTTACTAGCCTGAAGTCAATGAGTCTTCGCTGAATGTTGTTGTATTCAATGAATCAATTTAGCAGCTCTGGCCCTCTGGCAGCAAATTCTTGTTTCTTAGTGCTATGACATTTTCTTGCTCTGTACTGGTTGATACTACTTTTTTAATGCAGTTGCTCTTCTTCCATGCTAGGAAAACATTTTGAATAGTTTTGTTTGATATTAAGTTTGTGTTTGCTTCATGTTTTAATTTTCACTTTTCAAGTACATAGAGAATTTCTAAGCACAAAGAAGTTGTCACTATGATTTATTGGACACATTAACTTGGTTTAGAGTGGTGTTTTTGCTGAAGGAGTTGGCTTTTGGTTTTGTTAGCAATTTTACAAAAGTTAAAAAAAACCTATATCCTTTTTTATCAGGTTAAAAATAGGAAAAGGAAAAAAAAGAATTCTACACTATTAAGCTGCAGCTGAAAAGTAACCATTGTCATTTTTGTTTTATCTGTGTGATCATAAGATGCTGATAAACAATTCCTATTTTGCCTTCACCCCCACCCACTCACCCACCAAAAAAAAATACAGAAAATACAGGGGACTCCTATTTTACTTTGTGTTTGAGAGATACTGCATAATATTTGATACATCCAATGGGCACACAACGGTGGCAGCTATAGCACCTTCAGCACATACATATGATATATAAAACATATTCAATTGAATCAAGTCACAAACTCACAAATTGCTAGTGAAAATACATCAATTCCAAGAATCAACGTAGTTCTGCATATCAAAGACATGAAGGGAGGTAATTTCATTTTCTCATGAGAGAAAGTGTCCTGTAAACTATCACTACACGAATGGGTTTTAGGGTCTAAAGGCGCTTAATTTAGATAAACATGCTCAGCATATTATTCATTATTCCAACCAAAACTAAGATAATTTTTACTAACACCTGGCTAGCTTTTTAAATCTTGGTTAAGATGCTAGATTTTTTATTCTTTAAGTCATTTTAACAAACACATAGCTTGCAATATTTAAGAATCCAAAACCAACACTAAGATAATTTATAAACCCTCAGCAAATTAAAGAAACAAGTACACTAAGATATTTACCTTAACAACAACAGGAAATTCAACGCAACAACACCTAGAATAAAATTAAAAATCCTACCCCAAACTGAATGTCTAAAAAGTTCTAAAAAGCCCTAAAAATAATGAACAACAAAGTTCAGTATTCTCTACAATTAAAGACAGATGTGAAGCGAAAAAAATACTACGACTCAAACAAGGTAGAGAGCTAATTCGGCAGGATAAAGGAAACTGTTGGGCCAGATTCATACAAGCATATACTCGTACAAAAAATTCAGCAGAAATAATTTACAGATTGAAGGAAAACTCATGTTCGAAATCGTTACCTGAAATGGCTAGGTTGAGCGATTGTAGAAGATTATTACCTGAATTGAACGTTAATCGTGCACCGAAAGGATGCTGTAGAAGAGGGTAAGATTTGTGTGTCGTATGACGAGGGTTACAAAATTTAGCGAGAGACAAAGGCCAAACAACGTGACAAAGTGAAGTGAGATGGGTAAATGATTGGGCAAAACCATAATGTATTCTCCAGAATTATAACGCCATATAGTGAAGTGAGAAACCATTTGACAAAACTAAGTGATTCTTTTTATATATAGGATTGATTTTGTTTATTATCAATTTACAATATTTTAAAAATTAAATTAATGCAACTTAATATTTTAATTAATAATGTAAATTACTTAAAAATTATTATTAAGAATAAAATTTCTATTAAAATATTAATTACATTACAATTTAAATTATATTATATTATAAATTAAAGAACAAACTCAAAACTTAACTCTTTGTGTAGAACTTATGAATATTTTTTTGGCATTTGTGCTCTATTCCACAAAGAGCGCATTGCTATATTTTTTTCTCTTTTTTTTATCATGATCAATGTATGAAATTTTAAAGTTTAACGTAGTGTAAAGTTATTTACTTTATAGTTTATTAAAAAAATAATCGATAATGTAACCTACTAAAAAAGTGTTATAATAAAAGTAAATTTACTATTGTAATAAATTTAATGTATTTATATATATATATATATATATATATATATAATTTATATTTACTATAATTAATTCTAAAAAACTTATTTTAACAAAATAGTGATGAAATTTATCTCTCGCCAAAAATCTCTCATCAATAATATATAGCGAATAATAATTCCTTAATTAATAGTATTTTTCTTCACAAATTTTCATCAAAGATTGGCGCCAAACATCATTCTACCACCTCAATTTTGCAAAAGAAAAAAAATCTAAATTGTGAAGGATGTCTCTTTCACAATAACTGTGACGCCTCCAAAATAGGTTTAATACACAACCCATTCTGAGTCGTCAAATACATGGTACAAAAACAAAATACACATCTTTTATAACAAACGGCCGTGTAAAATATAACCACACAAACTGTGAGCTTCAATACAAATCGTATATAATACGAAATATAAACACTCAAATTCATTCCTTTTTAATTACAATTATTATCCCACTATTCTACAAAATAGTGAGGACTGTTACTGCTCTAACTTTGACCATCACCCCGTTCTCCAACTAGTCCCTGCGATATTCTCATTTCCTGAAGAAACAATGGAAGAAAATGGTGAGCTCAACTAGCCCAGTAAAGAATATTATGACTTAAGATAATGAAGAATAAATTATCGTTAGTCTTCAACAAATCAGATAAAATATTATGGACAATAAGTTTTAGATCAACAACTGCAGCGAAAATAACAATCCATTAGAAGAGTTAAGTAGAGAATGATGTCTACTATCTTCTATGATTTAAAAGTCCATCATCAATATTTTATCCATGTAACATCAATCAATATATATCTCAAATCAATATTCATCTTTGTACTACGGGCCAAAGATATTAATTTGTATCACAAGTTGGCCATGTTCATCTCAACACTTGTCCATCTTTGCACTACGGGCCAAAGATATTCATCAGGTAATCATTCATTTTTGCACTACAGACCAAAGATATTCATCAAGTAATCGTTCATCTTTGCACTACAAGCCAAAGATATTCAGTTATATCACCATTTAGGACTGAGAATGATGAAAAACAATACGAATAACGGATCCAGTGAGATAAAGGACAAATATTAAAGAATTTATCCAGAGTTCAAGAATAAAGATCAAAACCTAGATACAATCAAATATAATTTGGAAAGAAAAAAAATAATTTTTTTTTACCGTAAATAGTACCCTATGAATAGTAACTCGTGAATAGTAACTCGACATGAAAAGATAAAAATTTCACAAAAAAGTTCAAACTAATATTCCAGTGAAGTGAGCTATTAGATGTAACGCAAAACTCAAGGAATTTCTGATCATTTCTGGAATTATAGAAGCAATACTTATCGTAGTAAGTTTAGAGTTAGGAATCTGAAATGAAACAACATACGAAACTGTAAATGAATTTTCACCCGTCAGGCGGTACTCCGCGCAGACAGATCATTTCCACAATTTAATAACAAATGAATATGAAGGGTTATTCACCAGGAATGCGGCAGTCCGCGTAGACAGGTTATTCTCACATAATAATAAAGAATGGAATAACAAAAGGATTTTACCATGCATGCGGTAGTCCGCGTAGACAGGTTATTCCAACAGAATAATAAAGAATGGAATAACAACCCTTACGAGTATTGAAAGAAAATAACTCTCTTCATGAATACGAAAGAAATAATACTCCTTACCTTAATAAAAATTTAGAGACTGCACTAGTGTAATAGCAGAATACTCTTCTTCTTTCTCTCTTATTCTCTCTATACTTTCTCTCTCTATAGCTTTAGTGAATTGGTGAGAAATAATGAAGAAATGAGTTTCAATTTATAGGCTTGGCAGAGTAAGGGTAAAATAGTCTTTTTTGCTATAATTTATGACATCATCGCTTACATCATCGCTTACATCATCGATCCTATGACATCATTACTTATCTCATCGTTCCGATGACATCATTGCTTACCTCATCGTTCCGATGCCATCATTGCTTACATCATAAGAATTCAAATTCAATTTGTTCTCTTCCACCTCATTTTACTTTTATACCATGAATTTACTATAATAATGTTACCATTCAAATTATAAAAATTATACTATTATATAATCACATCATACTACTATAATGTAGTATTATAATAATATATTTGAATGAATTATTTTCTCGAAAAAGATAAAATACCAACTTTCAACAAATGTCACATGCTAAAAATTCATTCGTTTAAATTCACATTGAATAAATATTTTCTTATCATATATATCAATAATTAATTATTCATAAATAATATTACAGAACTACAATATTGACAACCAGGTCGTTCCCATGAAAGAGGGAGCCTTCCGATAAGGATTTTTCTTTACTGGCACGCAATTAACTAACCCCTTTCCTAGACAAAACTTCCTTAGACATTGCCAATAATGCTATCTAATAATATTATTCAAATAATATAAATTATTGATTTGATAATTTGAAATACTGTGCAATGACAATTATTGAATCACTAATATAAAATATCAACATAGCAATTATTGAATCAATAAAATAAAATATTGAACAGTAATTACTGTAACATTTATTGAGTAGCGACTTCTTACGTAAGAATCAATAATTAGAATTACTGTGCAATACCGTGTGCTACTGTGCAACACCGTGTATTACTGTATTTTAACCACCGGGTATTTCAACAGATTTAACGGTAAAAGTTTTACCGTTATTTTTATAAAAAAGTTATTTCTGTCGCTTTCTATATCCGATATTCATTTCATTGTGGGGTCCACCAATGACTGCGCCGTCGTATGAATATTCTCCGACAAAAAGAATATTCCTCGACCAAACGAATATTCCCCGACACAACAAATATTTTATAACCACTTGCTTACTTCGTAAACTTTGCACATTTCACCCATAACTTATCACATTTATCAAATCAACACTTTACTATTTCAAAATAATATATAAAGAAAATTAAATTTTTATTCATAAAATTTGGGGCCTTTCAACGTCCCTTCCTTATGAAATTTCGTCCTCGAAATTGACGTACGTACCTAGTATGTCGAAGAGGTGAGAATACCTTGCTTTCATTTTCGATTCTAACTCCCAGGTCATTTCCTCAATATCATGGTTTTTCCATAAAACTTTGACTTGAGGTATAACATTTGAGCGTAGAACATGTTCCTTCCTATCCAAGATCTTGACAGGTACCTCCTCGTATGTTAAATCTTCGGCTATCTCATCTGGTTCTAACTTAATAATTAATGGGGTTTGGGTCTTTCACATATTTACGTAGCATGGATGTAACAACCCCAAAATTCATACAATAATATTCTCCTTCTCGATCGTTAATAATACAACTTTAATCTCTCATTACATCATTATTCGATATTAAAAATCACTAAAAATGCGGAATATTTAAAACTTTTATAAACTTTCTTTCTATATTGCCCTGAATCGCAACCTTTACATTACATCTCTTTGATTCAAATCTACATCATGAATCATTACAACAAAATGACTATACAAAGTTTTACATAATAAAACAATATCCATATATATTGGATAACTCTACTTATAACTCAGCGACATATTTCATTCAAAACATTAACTACAATTTAAAATTGAACATAACTAATATTCTTGAACATTGATCTCTATAAATCTCTTAACACGTATCATTACCTTGCGTCCTTAACCTGCAAAAATGGTTATTTGCAAGAGTGAGCTCGACAGCTCAGCAAGTTCTAACAGTTTTCATGCATCACGTATCACATAATAAACATGCTCAACATAAATCTCATAATAATTAAAGTAACATGGCATACATGCTTTAATTCACATAACAAATATAAAGATTGAGTTCCATACTCAATCAACATTATTTAACCAAACAGTGTAGTCATAAATTGACTTTGACATTTCATGATTACAACATGTATAACATATCATGCTCTCTTGCAATTTAAAACAGTTCATCAAATTCACGTAGACAAGTAGAAACCGAAAGACTTGCCTTGTTCGTGGATTACTAATTACCGAAAATCTGCTTAATATAATCTGCTTCATGATCCTACATAACGTATCACCATATGCATCAATTATTAGTCACTTAGCAACACTTATCAAACATCTAAGTAAATTCTAATTTACACTTTCTAATTTACACTTCGTAACTCTCTTCCATTCACTCGTTTGACACTCGCTGTCAAATCATATGTATAATTATTACATATCTAATCTTCATTGTTAGTTAACCAATTAAGATTAACTCATTCTTCATTAACTAATAAGTTAATAATTAATCACCACGTAATTTAATCACCTCACATAATCATATTACATTTCACATAATTAACCAATTATAATTACATATTACGTCAATCAAATTACATTTCAAGTTAAACATAATTATATTTTTACTAACATTCATGTTTTATAACTTATAACAACATCTAATATCATCGACAGCACTATACTTGTGTATGCGCATGACCGACGCCCTCCGATTGCCTCAGAATACGCATCAGTCCCAAAAATAGCCATTTTGACCCTAGATAACGACCTCAAATCAAAAAGTCAAAAATACAAAAGTTGTAGGTCTACTCGTGCTCGTTCCGAATCATCTTGAATCGCCTCAATCGGAGTTCGTATGAAAAGTTATGGCCATTTTAGTAACAGAGGTCAAAACAGTTTTGCATTACGACAACTGAACTACCCCAGGCAGCAAGTATACCCGCTGGGGCGGGTCCCCCAAGGCATAAACACCCACTGGGGCGGGTCCAGGGGTGGTGGAGGTGCTGGGTCGCGAACTGGTGGAGAAATAAGCCAATTTGGCTTATTCCGTCACACCGAATTCGAATTTTCCCAACATGACAAACATGAAACATGTGACAAACAATATTTTAAGCTTATTAACATGCTCATAACATAAAAATTTCATATAAACACATAATCATAACCAAGATTTCATGGAATTCGAAGAAAAACACAATTTTAAGCGTTCTTGACGGAAATTGCTACTACGAACTCGTTTTTCAATCAATTCAAGTGATTCCAACTGTAATCACTTCTATTCTTAACATACTAACATAATACTTAATTAATTTTAACAATAACTCATAATAAACATCAATTTTGATAGCTTCAAAAGCTATTTTTCAAAAATTAGTTCACATAAAATCACTATGAACACACTTCCTATTGTTTATCAAAAATTCATGGATTGAATTGCTAGAACAACCATATAACTCATATATAATCATGTTATATCACATATTACACATAATTCATGCTCACATCAAGGATTTAAGGAATTTTCAACATAATTCCATAATCTAACACTATGAACATGAATTTCATGGTGTTCATCATATACTTGTGAATTGAAATTCTTAAACAACTATGAAACTCTCATGTAAATATATATATATATATATATATACATACATACATATCCCATTCTCATAACAAAATTATGAAGTTTCACAAAGAGACTTTCACATAGAATTCTAAAACCATGAAAACATAGAAGAATATGCTTTGAAAACATGTTTTTACAACAATTGATTTTGAAAACCCTTTCATGGCATACAATTACATATGAAAACATATGAACACCATATATACATATAATTTTATGATTGTAAAAACCTAATTTGATAAAGAACAAAACACAATACATATGAATTAATTCTAGGGTTAAAATTATAACCTTACTAGTTTTGACTTAAGAGAGAGATGATGAAGATGATGATCCTCTCTTGCCTTCTCAAGCTTTTCTTCCTCTTCTCTCTTCTTCTTCTCTGACAATTCTTTCTAACCCTCTTCTTCTTCTTTCTTTGTTTTGTTTAGACTTAGGCTTTTAATACATATACAATATATGTAACTTATATTATTAATATAGCTAATAAATAATATACTAATTGCTATACTAACTACCACTTATTACATAGGTTACAAAATTTGAAAAGCCCAAGGCCATGTTTGGCAAAATCACATTATTTTTAAAAACTAACTTCTTGAGTTTAAGGCATTGTTTGGAAGAAATAAGATTAAACAAGTACAAAGGCTTTGTTTGGTAAAACTCATCATTTTAAAAACAGGTTTTAATAGTTAAGGCCCCGTTTGGCAAAACGAATTTAAAAACGGTGCTAGGGCCTTGTTTGGGAAAATAGTTTTGAAAACTCTTTTAATAAATCATTTTAACACATACTTTTTAATGTTATCCTTTAACTAATTAAAACTCAACATTAATTTAATTAATTAAAAGTTTAACATCAATTTATCACATAAAATTATCACATAATTATAATTACTCACTAATTATAATTTCATGTTACTCTCACCACATAACTCATCTAATTTAATTATCCCAATTAAATTAGAACTATAACATAAAATCATTATGTCAATTAAATTAAATACCAAATATTCATTTAATTAACATATAACACTTAATTAAATTACTCCATAATAATCACATAATTATTTATTTAACTCAATAAATAATTCAATTAATATATTTATTTAATTCAATAAATATATAAATTCTCTTCACACCAAATCACATATTTTACAATATATAACACATACACACATACTCGTACTTAAACATCTTAAAATAAGAATTTTATTTATTAAATTCTCATTTATTAATTCTTAAAAATCCGGAATGTCACAATGGATATGTGAAAAACGTTATGAACACGAGACATGCTAGGCGGTAGAGCGAGTCTATATGCCACATTTCCTACTCGGTCAAGGATCTCAAATGGACCAATGAATTGTGGGTTGAGCTTCCCTCTCTTCCTGAATCTCGTAACTCAGTTTCCATGGAGCAACACGTAACAATACATGGTCTCTGACATTGAATTCCACGTCTCTTTGAGGAAGATCAGCATAACTCTTTTGTCGATCTTGTGCTGTTTGTATACGTTGCCGGATCATTTGAATCTTTTTCATAGTCATACATACTAACTCCGGTCCCAATAATGTTGCTTCACCTACCTCGTCCCATCATAGTGGAGAACGACATTTTCGTCCATACAACGCCTCGAATGGAGTCATGCCAATACTTGCCTGATAACTGTTGTTGTAGGAGAATTCTACCAATGGTAAATACTTGTCCCAACTCCCTTTGAAGTCTAGAACACAGAGTCTCAATAGATCTTCAAGTGTTTGGATAGTCCTTTCCGATTGCCCCTCCGTTTGAGGATGATAAGCCGAACTGAATCGTAAATCCGTGCCCATAGCTTTCTGTAAGCTGACCCAAAATCGTGAAGTGAATCTTGGGTCACGATCCAAAACTATGGATACTGACATGCCATGCAATCTCACAATCTCATTTATGTACATACGAGCAAGACGTTCCAGTGAATAAGTCTTTCGTATAGGCAAGAAATGAGCAAACTTGGTTAATCCATCGACAATAACCCAAATCGCATTTATGCCTTGAGAAACCTTGGGAAGACCCGTAACGAAATCCATGGTAATGTGTTCCCACTTCTATTTTGGAATCTCAAGTGGTTGCAATGGACCCTTTGACACTTGATGCTCCGCCTTGACACGTTGACTTGTTAAATACCTCGAGATAAACTTCGCGATCTCTCTCTTCATATTGTTGCACCAAAATGTATGTCGAAGATCACGATACATTTTGGTACTCCCAGGATAGATTGCAAACGGTGTGTTGTGTGCCTCCATCATGATTCTATACTTCAAATCATAATCGTTAGGAACACAAAGTCTGGAGTTGACTCGGAGTATTCCTTCTTCATCGATTCTTACTTTTGGAATAACACCTTCTTGCACTTTCTTCTTCATCTTCATCAGCTCCGGGTCTGTAGCTTGAGCAAATTTAACTTTATTAATTAAAGCTGATTCTACACGTATACTTGACATCATGACGTGGGTCCCCGGAGTCTTGAACTCTATCTCCATTCTTTGCAAGTCACACAAAATGGGCCTTTGTGTTGACATCATCGCACTCATTCTCGCATATGATCTTCTAATTAACGCATTTGCTACCACCTTCGCTTTTCCAGGATGATATTGGATGGTGTGGTCGTAATCTTTCAACAACTCAATTAACTAACCCCTTTCCTAGACAGAACTTCCTTAGACATTGCTAATAATGTTATCTAATAATATTATTCAAATAATATGAATTATTGATTTTATAATTTAAAATACTGTGCAATGACAATTATTGAATCACTAATATAAAATATCAACGTAGTAATTATTGAATCAATAAAATAAAATATTGAACAGTAATTAATGTAACAATTATTTAGTAGTGACTTCTTACGTAAGAATCAATAATTAGAATTACTGTGCAATACCGTGTGCTACTGTGCAACACTGCGTATTACTGTATTTTAACCACCGGATATTTCAATAGTTTTAACAGCAAAAGTTTTACCGTTATTTTTGTAAAAAAGTTATTTCTGTCGCGTCGACATTCATTCCGTTGTGGGGTCCATCAATGACTGCGCCGTCGTACGAATATTCTCCGACAAAAAGAATATTCCTCGACCAAACGAATATTTCCCGACACAACGAATATTTTATAACCACTTGATTACTTTGTAAACTTTGCACATTTCACCCATAACTTATCACATTTATCAAATCAACACCTTACTATTTCAAAAAAATATATAAAGAAAATTAAATCTTTTTTCATAAAATTTGGGGTCTTACAATAACTATATTGTCACTAATTTAGTTTCCTTCATTATTCCTTCGCTAAAAAACTCCTCATGTGAAAGAATAAATTTCTTCACAAAATTTCATTCGCTACATCCCTATTTTGGTGTAGTGAGTGCAATATGTTAATTAAAAGAATATTTAAATTATTGTGAAAGCAATTTTTGGTATAATTCTAATTTAATTAAGATAATTAAATTAGATGAATTTATGTGGTAATTGTTACATGAGATTATGATTAGTGAGTAATTATAATTCTGTGACAATTTAGTATTATGTGGCAATTTTAATTAGTTAATGAATGTTAGGTTGTATTGAATTAAATTAGAATATTGAGATTTAATTAAATAAAGTGTAGCATTGAAGCTATGTGTTAAAGAAGTTATTAAAATAAAATAAAAGAGTTTTAAATCAGTTTTGCCAAATAAGACCCTTAAATCTATTTTAAAGAGTTTTTACCAAACAGGGCCTTAACAACAAAAAAAATCTGTTTTTAAAATTAAATGGTTTTTGCCAAACAAAGCCTTATGGCTTTTGATTTTCAAAAATATAAAACTTATATATATTTATTAAGGAATTAATTGTTAATTATTATATGATATAATTATATGTATTAAGTAGTTGTCAGTTATATATATTATATAATTATATGTATAATGTGTATAATGTATAATATCAGTTAGTGTATTATACTACGTTAGATATAGAATAAAGAAGAAAAGAATAAACAGAGTTAGAAAAAAAATACTCAAGAGAAGAGAGAAAAAGAAGAAGAAGAGGAAGGAGAAAGCTTGATCAAGAGCAAAACATCAACACTATCTTCATCTTCTTCCCCTAATCATCAAGGGTATAATCCTAATTCTATTGTTATTTTATGTTCTTCCATATTTTCGTAATAAGAACTTCTTTGTAAAATATTTTCATAAAAATTATGTGGTTATGAATTATACATGTTATATTGTACATATATACGCTTATGTATAATTTGTATGCATAATTAGATAGTTTAATTAATGTAAATATGATGAACATGAAGAAATCATGTTCATCAAAAGGTACAGTGAATTAGTTTTGATAAATGGTCCTTTAAAATCAAAATTTATGTTTGATTGTAAATTTTTGTATAAATTGATTATAGATTATGTTAATATGTCAAGAAACAAATTCAATATGCTTTGAGTTGTGTATTTTGATTTAGAAACAAACTCACAGTGTTCAATTTCATCAAGAACACTGAAAAATAGCTATTCTTTGAAATTAGCAAAATTGAGAGTTTTGATTATGTGTTATGATGATTATATATGTTAAAACATGTTAGAAGCTTAGAATTTTGTTTTCTATAAAGTTTTGTATGCAATATGTTGGTTAAATTCAAAACTTGGTGTGGAGAAATAAGCCAAATTAGCTTTTTCTCTGCAAAGTTCGTGAACTGTTAGAACTGTCTGCGCAGTGGAGCGAGCGCGCCGCTCCGGGGCACTGATGGAGCTCGCCCGCGCCGTTCCCAAGGCTTATTGGAGCGCGACCGCTGATAAGTGGTTTTATAGTCACTTATCTAGATGCCAACTAACTTCAAATGTTGTTTAAACTCATATGTTATTGTAGCTTTTCATTCATTTTCGCTTTTTTTTTTGTAGCTTACATGAATGGAAACTCTCTTGGTGCAAATGAAGCTAGAAAGGATGATGGATAGAATAAAGGAGCAATGATCAAAGTTGTGGGAAGGAATCAAAAGGCTACAGCAGCATAATCATAAGTCTTAATCTGGTGCACTGCGCAGCAGCGCCCAATTTGGCCTTAGGTGTAGCGCAGCTGCGCCAGAGTTTTACCCTGAAATCCTGCAGCGTAGCTGCGCCCATTTCAAGCTATCAGGAAGCGCAGCTGAGCCGGTCTAACTTTTAACAGTTGACTTTACTTAAATTGGCTAATTGAATTGTTGCTTGGAGGAGGAGGCAATCGATCTTGAGACATATATTTAGACCTATTTTCATTATATTCAGACATTCCTCCCTTAGGGATCAATTAGCTTACTATTGTTTCTCTTCTCTTTAATTTCATCTTTAGGGTAAATTAAAGTAGCTAGTTTCTAAAGTAGATTAGATCTGAAGGTTGAAGTAATTGGAAGACATTGAAGATTCAAACTTGGAGCAAGAGAGAGATCAGATTTGCACTTTATATTCATATTCTCTCTTTGATTCCCATTTGTATTTCTTCTAATGTTTATTCAAATTGTGAATTATGGATTTGATTCAATTATGAGTTAGACTCCGTTTTGGGATTGCAATGGAATCTATTGAGTAGTTTACTTTGATATACTTCATTGTTAATCTTATTGATTGTCATTTGATTGCCTATTATGATTCATGCTGAATTGCTTAGTTGATTGGCCATCGATTACTGTGATAATCCATATGAACTTTAGAAATGAAGTATGGATTGAGATCTGATTGTAATAGCTTGTGATTGTCTATTCTACATGGTGTTGGAATGTATGATTTGTGCTTCGGATAGACATATACCGAAGCACCGCTTGTAGTCAATTGAGAATTTGTGCTTAAACCCTAGTTATTAATAAATCACATAGAAATATAGTGTTTTATATAATTGGGTGTTCATGTGTATTCTATCATCTGTGGATTATATGTGATATGGACTTGGTACATCGAGAGATGGTATTGTCTTACTTTCGTATTCTCGACTAACAATCTGTGGTGATTAATTTGGCTTATCAGGAAGTGTATTGATTTAGATGAATCAATAGGGGAAATTGTAATCTCATATCTTCAGTATCTAGTTTTATTCTAGGGTTATTTAGTATTAGTTTAATTACATAGTTTTATTCAAAAAACTAAATCATTCGTTTAAATAAGATTGAAATGGTTATGGGTTAGTTCTTGGTGAGCTTTATTAGTTAATTCTCTGTGGGACGATACTCTACTTACTCTTTATTACTTGTTGACCGTGTATACTTGCATGCATATATTGATCGGGAAAATGACCAACAAGTTTTTGGTATTTGATAAGTGGTTTTATAGCCACTTATCTAGATGCCAACTAACTTCAATTGTTGTTTAAACTCATTTGTTATTGTAGCTTTTCATGAATTTTTGCTTTCTTTTGTAGCTTACATGAACGGAAACTCTCTTGGTGCAAATGAAGCTAGAAAGGATGATGGATAGAATAAAGGAACAATGATCAAAGTTATGGGAAGGAATTAGAAGGCTGCAGTAGCAGAATCAGAAGTCTTAATCTGGTGCACGGCGTAGCTGCGTCCAATTTGGCCTTGGGTGTAGCGCAGCTGAGCCAGAGTTTTACCAGGAAATCCTGCAGCGCAGCTGCGCCCATTTCAAGCTATCAGGAAGCGCAGCTGCGCCGGTCTAACTTTTAATAGTTGACTTTACTTAAATTGGCCAATTGAATTATTGCTTGGAGGAGGAGGCAATTGAACTTGAGACATATATTTAGACCTATTTTCATTATATTCAGACATTCCTCCCTTAGGGATCAATTAGCTTACTATTGTTTCACTTCTCTTTAATTTCATCTTTAGGGTAGATTAAAGTAGCTAGTTTCTAAAGTAGATTAGATCTGAAGGTGAAAGCAATTAGAAGACATTAAAGATTCAAAGTTGGAGCAAGAGAAAGATCATATTTGCACTTTATATTCATATTCTCTCTTTGATTCCTATTTGTATTTCTTCTAATGTTTATTCAAATTGTGAATGATGGATTTGATTCAATTATGAGTTAGACTCCGTTTTGGGATTGCAATGGAATCTATTGAGGAGTTTACTTTGATATACTTCATTTTTAATCTTATTGATTGTCATTTGATTGTCTATTATGATTCATGCTGAGTTTCTTAGTTGATTGGCCATCGATTATTGTGATAATCCATATGAACTTTATATACGAAGTATGGATTGAGATCTGATTGTAATAGCTTGTGATTGTCTATTCTACATGGTGTTAGAATGTATGATTTATGCTTCGGATAGACATATACCATAGCACCGCTTGTAGTCAATTGAGAATTTATGCTTAAACCCTAGTTATTGATAAATCACATAGAAATATAGTGTTTTATATAATTAGGGTGTTCATGTGTATTCTATCATCAGTGGATTATATGTGATATGGACTTGGTACATCGAGAGATGGCCTTGTCTTACTTTCGTATTCTCGACTAACAATCTGTGGTAATTAATTTGGCTTATCATAAAGTGTATTGATTTAGATGAATCAATAAGGGAAATTGTAATCTCATATCTTCATTATCTAGTTTTATTCTAGGGTTATTTAATATTAGTTTAATTACATAGTTTTATTCAAAACACTAAATCATTCGTTTAAATAAGACTGAAATGGTTATTGGTTAGGGCTTGGTGAGCTTTATTAGTTAATTCTCTGTGGGACGATACTCTACTTACTCTTTATTACTTGTTGACCGTGTATACTTGCACGCATATATTGATCGGGAAAATGACCAACAAGTTTTTGGTACCGTTGCCGTGGAATTAGTTTAATAATTTTTTGCCAATATTAGCTTCAATCAAATTAGTCTTAATTTAAACATTTTATTTTATTTTTAATTCTCTTCCTATATTTCTATCTTTTCAGGTATCATGGATGACTTTGCTTATCAATGGCCATACACGAGGATGACTCAACCAAGGGAAACAGGGATTGATGGACTCAATGCAATTTCGGCATTATCAGCACAACTTGAGACACTTTCGAGGAAGTTGGACGTTGTTACAAACCAACGTACTCGAAAGATAGCAGTTACTTGTGATTATTGTGCTGGCAACCATCTGAGTCATTAGTGCACCATCAGTTTTGGACAAGTGCAGTATGGGGGTAATTACCTCAACCACGATGCTTATCCCTATTATCATCAAGATTGGGGAAATCACCCAGATTCTTCATGGAGCGATAATTATCAAGACCAATATTGTGATCCAAGTCCAACATATGCACCAGAATTCACATATCCATCTCTTTTGCTACAAGAAGAACAGTCAAGGAAAGAATTTATGTATACACTCTTAGCAAACCAAGAGGAGATGATGATGAGTCAAGCAATATCGAACCAAAATTTTCAGAATCAGATGGCACTGCTCATCAACACTCCAACCAATGGTCCCAAATACATGGTTTCTGAGGCTGAAACAGAAAATTCAAGAGTAGAGGAGTTGTGGTTCAAGTTCATCGCATCAACTAAGGAGATATTGATTGAGCAAGATATGTCAATTAAAAATCTTCAAAATGGGATGGATCAAATGTTCATGGCGGCAATTAAGGAGAAATTGATTGAGCAAGGGACGTTAATTCAAAATCTTCAGAATCAATTATATCAAATGTTTGAAGCCGTGAACAACTGTCATCAAAATAATTGGTGTTATGATATGGAAGTTGAAACTGATGGAGAGCTCGAGTTGCATATGCAGCTGGACGAACTAAAAGAAGTTGAAATCGAGGAGACAAATGGGGGTATGGAAAATGAGGAATATGAGCCGACCTTGCTAATACCCCAAGTGCCTTCTCCGCCAAAGTTGAAAAATCCAGTCAGTTTTGCACACCCATGCCCCCTTGGTAGTCACGTCGAAGGCAAATATCTTTATGATATGTGAGACATTATATTCTTGAAGCCATGGTGGGCCGAGGAAGAGAAAATAGAAGAAGAGCCCATTGTGTTGTTCATGCCTCAATGCCCCAATCGATTTACAAACACAACAGAGGAAGTGCCTAGCTATTTGACAATGGAAATGGGTAACTTATCTACAAGAAGTGAGCTAGCTGACTTAAATTCGAAGACTCTCACTAAGGGGAACCTATCAAAGCATATATCGGTCCTAATGGATGGAGGGTTCCTCGCTTATCGTAGAGGAATTGGATAGCAGTAGCAAGAAAAAGTCCAGCTAACGGACTATAAACCGAGCGCTCGATGGGAGGCACCCCATCCAATCTCTATCCCCCTTGTTTAATTCTTCGTTACATATTTTCTCTCATAATTTCCTTCCCCTATGTCTAATTCTTGTTGCTATGATTACTAAGTTCATTTTTGATATAGTTAAATAGATTTTAATATCACATTTTTGTTAGAAATAAGTAATGTCTGATAGTTCATTGTGATCTCTTCCAGGAATAATCAAGTGGGCAGCATGTGAAAAGTCAGAAAAATTTAAGGCACTCTGGGGATAGGGCAGCGCAGCTGCGCCCAATGTGAGCTGCTTCTACGCGCAGCTGCGTCAGACAAAGTAGGTTCAAAACTTAAAAATCACACAGCACAGCTGCGCCAAAATCAAGAGCAACCGCAGCGCAACTGCACCCAACTCTGATTCCTGTTTTTAAAATATCCTGACCCGCGGCTTATATCAGTCCCAAACCCAACTCATTTTTGGCAGCCTTCCTTCTAAAACCCAAAACCACAGAGTCAGACATAAATCCTATATCTCTCATCCTCGCTCAACCCCTCTCCTAATCAAACTCTATCTCCCACTCACATTCTATATCTTCACATACTCCATTCCTATATAAACCCTAATCCCTCCACATCTCATTCCTAATCTCAATCAGAAGTTCAGAGGATATAGTGAAAGGAAGGGGTAGATTTAGGGCTTCGATTGAGTGCACAACAGATGTTTGCTACAAGTTTTAACAGAGTTTGGGGGTACATTGGTTCATTGAGATTTCAGAGGCATCAAAGTCAGAGCTCAATACTCTCATCTGCATGTCCAATCATCATGCCTAAAAGGATTCGCACCCTATCTCCTCCTAGCAGTGATCATGATGGCGAAAGCAATACCAGAGATGTATTGGACAGCTTCAGATTTGTAAATCTTTCAGCCCAACACTACTATTTGGTTGTTTTGGATAGAAAATCATTTGTGCAAGAACGGGGGCTGAAGCCGGGAAATGATGATGGGATGATGAAGAAACATATTGTTGAGCATGGTTGGGCACTAGTGGTGGCCAAGCCTTTGTCAGCTCCCATGCCCTTCATCAGAGAATTCTACGCCAACGCTCGGGAGACGCAGAATGGCATATCATATGTGAGAGGGAAGCAAGTGTCCTGTTGGTCCGATTAGATGACACAATTTACGCGCAAGTATACGCGGTCAACAAGTAATAAAGAGTGAGTAAAGATATCGTTCCCACGAGGAATTAACAGATAAAAGGTCGCCAAAGCACTAACACAGAATCATTTTAGTCTTATTTAAACAAGCGATAAAGAGAATGAATTTAAACTAAGTTAACTAGGCAAGAAATTAAACTTAAACTAATTAATTCTAGAGTTAAAATCAGATAATGAAGATAAGAGATTCCAATTTCCCCTAATGATTTGTCTAAGTCGACACACTTCCAATTAGGTCAAATTAATCATTACAGTTGTTAGCCGAGAACACGAAGGTAAGAGAAGGCCATCTTTCGATGCACCTAATCCATATCACGTGTAATCCACAGATGATAGAACGCACATGAACACCCACATTATCTAAACCCCTATATGTCTATGGTGTTTACAAATAAATAGGATTTAAGGTCAAGTCCTCTATTGACTACGAGCGGCGCTTCGGTATATGTCTATCCTAAGCACAAATCATACGTCCAACGCCATGTGAACGTACAATCGCCCGCTACTACGATTAGATCTAAACCCACACTTCGTCTTTCAATCCCATGTGGGTTATCACAGTAATTGATCATGACTCAATTAAGCAATGAAAGCATATATCGTAGTAGACAATCACATAACAATAAATATGAACCAAAATGGAAGAGAAATCAACATTAACTACTCATTAGGTTCCATTAGAACCTCAAAATAGATTTAAGGCATAGACAACCCAAATATATTATCCACAAGATTCATAGACATCATCCAAATATACAATGTAATAGCGAAAAGAGTTGAGAGATAGAGAAATGCAATTCTTTGGTCTTTCTCCAAGCTTGGATCTTTGATGCTAATCCCTTGCTTCAATCTTCAAACCTAATCTAACCCTAGAAACTAACTAATTAAACTAAACCCTAATCTAGACTTAATCTACTCCTAATCTATACAAGAAATGTAAAGGAAATGGAAGAACAAGCTAGGGCTAGGCTTAAGGCCAATATTTGATGCTCTTTCTTGCCCCAAACGAGCCCCCTTATATCCCAATCAAAAGCCAAGTCCCGTGCAATTGAAAAGTCAAGTCTGGCACAGCTGAAGATTGGTGCGACCGCGCCCAAAAATGCCCTACAATCCGCGCGCCCGCGCCAAGCATTTTCTGCTGCAGAGTCCTCTGGTAGAACGGCCATAACTTTTTATCTGGGAGGAGTTACGAGGCCTGCCACGTATCAAATCAAAGTTATCGAAGATCTCTACAACTTTTCTTATTTGAGCATTGAGAAATAATGGATGGATGAAGGCTGAAATTGAGTTCCAAGTGACAGCTGTGCAATAAACACCCAAAACCGTGAAGTTTGACGTCCGTTGCTATACGGGGCATAACTCTCGCCTCCGAACTCTGATTTGGATGATTTAAGATGTTCCGAAAAGCTGATAAGATGCTCTATAATATGAAATAAGTTCTAATCCAAGAACATGAAATGAACGTGAACCACCCAAACGATGTCCGGATTGTATTTCCTTCCCATTTGGTCGCTTGCCTTCTTTCCATTGTCAAGCCATCAATCCTTTTAGCATTCTTTGTATCGTTTTGGCCTCAAAAGCACCGAGAGAATTCCTAAACATAAAATCTACAAAACAAAGGAAAAACACGTGAAAAGCGTAAAAGTACTTGAGTTTTAGCAACAGAACAAGCTGGTTACTATCCGAATAAGTGGTCATAAAGACCACTTATCATGTCTAATACCAAGCAAGCGATTAATGCGATATTTTGAGAGGGCACTGTCCCATCTAGTGCTTCAAATTGGGTAGAATCCCAGCGTCTTGAAATTGACCTAGACAAACTAATCAAGGAATTATGCAAACCAGGCATTAAGTGGAAGACTAGAGCAAGAACAGACAGAAAAGTTAACTTCCCACAAACTGCTCTGAGTCATTATGCAAAAGCATGGTACAGTTTCATATGTGCTAGTATACTTTCCTCTAGCCATCATGTAGATGTTACTATTGAAAGAGCCGTACTGCTATATGGTATCATCAAAGGGAAGTTGATTGACATAGGGCATGTCTTCAACTAATCCATGCTCAGATACATGAGGGGGAGCACTTTAGGGGGAATCCCGTATGCTTTAGTTATCACTCGTCTATGCTTAGCTGCGGGAGTGGAGTGGGACAATGAAGCTTTGCAGCTACCAATGCGGGACATTGATCATACAGCCATTCAGAAGTACAACATTTGGGAGGGTGCAGAGTCTTATTCTCGAGGACTTGGCTTTATTTTGGGAGATTCAGAAGAGGAAGAAGAAGAAGAAGAAGGTGCTCCAGTTCATGCTCCGCAGGCAGCAGGGCCAGCCTCCGAAGACTATACTAATCAAAAGAGGGAGATATGGCAATTGAGGAAACGGATGGATACGATGTACGTAAATTTTTAGACCTACACAGGCGAGTTCTCTCAGGCCTTATCTCGTGCCTTTAAGATGACTGGCGTGTATGCTCAGTTCCCCACATTTGGCACAGGCAGCTCATATCCTCCTCCAGACACACCACCAGAGCAGGCTGAGGAGGAGGAGGACGACGTGGCCAGCTAGGGGAGTTTCCTAACCTTTTATCCCCAATGAGGACATTGTCATTTTTAAGTTTGGGGATATTAGGTTCATATTGCATTTAGTTTAATTCATATCATATTGCATCTAGTTTAGTTCATATAGTTGCATTTTAGGATGTATTTTGTTTAATTTTCAAAATTTTTTATTTTGCTTTAGTTGATTGCATTAGGAAATATTGCATGAATCCAAGTGTCGGTTGGTTTGATATTCACTTGACCTATGATGAAATTGAAATTACTTGATTTTTAAACTAATTCGAGACTTAGGCTTGGTTGTAATGACATATTATATTGTAAATCTTTATCTGTTTAATGCTTATGTAACCGGATAGCACTTTAGAGTAACCATCATGATTTGCTTAGTTCAAATTTTCACATACTTGTCTTCTGGGGGGAAATCTTTGTTTTAATGAAAAAGAATTAGTAAACAAGAAGTAATAACTAGGACTGCGCAAAAGTTTAAGCTTGGGGGAAAACAAGGGGTATGCATGCTATATATATGGAAAAATAAAATAAAAAGAGAAAAAGAAAAAAAATGTGAATAAACACTTCGGCTAAGTCGAGTCCTGTGGCCTTTGATATTCGAGCAAGTACGTCCTAGGGGTGTCTTTACACCTAGTGCCCTAAAGCCTTTTGGTTTGGGAGTCGTTGGTCGAAAGCTCACTACACGGGTATCATTGAAAAGCCTAAGAGGACTAGGCATTGCACAGTCGAGTGTAAACACGAAAAAGTGTAAAAATCACCCTCGTGAGTAAATAAAAGCATAATAAACCCCCTGTTAACTCTTAGCTTAAGCAATGCCTGGTCTTTGTTAGAGCTTATCTGGTTTACTGCTTTTCTTGAGTTGAAGCTGTGTTTTTCCCCCTAAGAAGCATATTATGTGAAGAATTTGTTCAATAGAATGTTTAATAGTTGCTGAACACACACACACACATTACATCAGTGCTGACAGGTTTGGATTTGTAGAGTAATATGCTTTATGACCTTGTTCTTGGTTAGATTTTCTATTTGGGTATCTTGTAGTTTTTCTGAGGCATTTTATATGAGTTTCATTTCTGACTGATATTTGGATTCGCATTCATGTTAATGTAGGTTGCATACATTGTAGTTAGTGCTTTGCATTTTTGTTTGGTTTTGTTTTGTTCCTTGAGGACATGCAACAGTTTAAGTTTGGGGGTATTTGATAAGTGATTTTATAGCCACTTATCTAGATGCTAACTAACTTCAATTGTTGTTTAAACTAATGTGTTATTGTAGCTTTTCATGCATTTTTGCTTTCTTTTGTAGCTTACATGAATGGAAACTCTCTTGGTGCAAATATAGCTAGAAAGGATGATGGATAGAATAAAGGAGCAATGATCAAAGTTGTGGGAAGGAATCAGAAGGCTATAGCAGCAGAATCAGAAGTCTTAATTTGGTGCATGGCGCAGTTGCGCCCAATTTGGCCTTGGGTGCAGCGCAACTGCGCCAAGGTTTTATCCGAAAATCCTGCAGCGCAGCTGCGCCCATTTCAAGCTATCAGGAAGCGTAGCTGCGCCGGTCTAACTTTTAACAGTAGACTTTACTTAAATTGGCTAATTGAATTGTTGCTTGGAGGAGGAGGCAATCGAACTTGAGACATATATTTAGACCTATTTTCATTATATTCAGACACTCCTCCCTTAGGGATCAATTAGCTGACTATTGTTTCTCTTCTCTTTAATTTCATCTTTAGGGTATATTAAAGTAGCTAGTTTCTAAAGTAGATTAGATCTGAAGGTTGAAGAAATTGGAAGACATTGAAGATTCAAACTTGGAGCAAGAGAGAGATCAGATTTGCACTTTATATTCATATTCTCTCTTTGATTCCTATTTGTATTTCTTCTAATGTTTATTCAAATTGTGAATGATGGATGTCGACGTTGGATTTAAAAATCCCACGGGTCGGGTCGCAACCCAGGTTTTCTTAAATCGCTTTTCCTAAGTTATCTCTACCCTTATTCTTTTTATTTGTGAAAAAGGTTTTGAAGGGTTTTTTTAGGAAAAAGGCCAACATGTATCATGTCGATGATTTGAACAATTTTTAGAGTCGCCAGTTGGTAGATTTGAAATGGTTGTACCAACTCAACTGAGTTTGTTTGAAAGAGGCCCAATTGCTGGACACTGTCGAAACTTTATCTTTGAAAACAAAGTTTGAGCTCGGGGGCTTGGTTAAGTGTGGGGAAGGTGTTAGGCACCCCACGACTCCCGTGTAGACACGGTACCACATCTTTTTAATATTTCCCTCTAAAAACTGGAATGCGTGAGTGAATGCTGTTTGAAAATTGGGCCTTTTGATTTGATTGATTGAAAGTAGTGCTTTACTTCATTGAACCTATATACGAAGGGTTTGATTTGATTTGCAAAAAGTCTTTAATTTGATTTGCAAAAGTGTTTGGATTAGATTTGCAAAAGCTTTTCTTTTAATTGAATTGAAAGTTATGTTTTGAAAGCTGTTTATCAAACCCCTACGCTAACATAGGAATTGAAGCCTTTTGATACTTCCAAATTTTATCTTTATATCTTTAAGGCTGCATGTGAATGGTGATGTGAGGCATTTTCAACCATAAAAATAAATATACATGTCGGACTCCTCATGGGCATGAAAACCATCGGAGGGACGCTGACACGACAAGCACATTTTACTATGTTGAGACCTTAAATCCAGATAACCGTTTTAAGGTTTTTTTGTATGTACATTTTACAAAAAAACTGGCAGGGTACATTTGTAAACTGGAGTTTGTCCATCATGGGAATCAAATCCCGATCGATTTGATCGTGAATCCCACGATTCCTAGGCTCAAATAGAAGTAGCCAATAAACCTACACAACTCAAATTTGCACAGAAATAGATATATACATTCTCACGACGCATTGGAACCAAGGATTCATCAGTAAATCTTGGTTGCGCATGGCCAAAGCTGTCTCGTTCCCACTAGATAGCGATCTAAGGGCCGCGAGTTTGCTTTCAAAGCTGAAACTATAAAAATAACTAGATTTAAAGAAATATCAGCCATTATAACTTCCAGGTTCTGTTGGGACCTGTTTGAACCATTTAAAAGCTAGAATTAGCGAGATTTGGATAAATCTAGTCTGCCCGTAGATATGTCGGTGCCGATTCATATAAAAATGAATATTAAATGCAGCACTTGAATAAATTAAGTAAAGCGATATATATATATAGTTATATATATACAAAAGCTGTAAAAGGGCTATGGGTTTTCACTCATAAGCCCGGATTGGAATTAAAATATATATATATTTATAAAAACTGTAAATAGCCACGAAATAATCCAGGTTTGATAGAAATGAAATATATATATATATATATATATATATGTATATAGAAAGACAGTAAAAAAGGCAATGGGTTTTCACGCCAGTGCCCGTACTGGAATTGAAATTGACATAAAGTAGTCAACCAGTGACTGGGGAGAGCACCCAGTATGGCGAAGTGTGCAAAAGCAGTAAAATGGCCACGAAATGATCCAGGCAGGACTGAAATATATATATATATATATATATATATATATATATATATATATATATTGACAAAAATGTAGTCAACCAGTGACTGGGGAGAGCACCCAGTATGGCGAAGAGTGCAAAAGCGGTAAAGTGGCCACGAAATAATCCAGATCGGACGGAATATATTATATATATATATATATATTGACAGAAATGTAGTCAACCAAGACTGGTAAGAGAACCAGTGATGTTGAAAGTCGCTTATATATGTGTGTAAATATATATAAAAGCGATAAACTACCTCGAATTTGACATCCGGGCTTGACAGAATTAAAATGTTAGTATATATACAGTTAAATATATACAAAAAAGGCCAAACCTGGACTGGGAAGGTAACCCAGTCCGGCGAAGTTGCCAAAACGTGTGTGCTAGTGCATTGAAGCTGCTGGAACTGATGAATCGTTAATCCGAGTTGTAGAAATGCAAAAAATTGAGTTTATGTACAAAAATATACCAAAGTTTGACGAAAATGGCCATGGAATTGAGTTCCGCTTATATTTAGATGGCGAAACTTTGTGTGCAAGTGTAAAATAGTGCAAAGTAGTAGTATTGACTTGCTGATCGTAAAAATACTTACAATAGACAGCACAACTGGCTTTTTACCACTTAGTGGGCTTCAAACGTCCAAATCTACCGGTGGATTTTTGATATGTGGTAGTATATGGGTTTGTCTACGTGTTGGAGTAAAAATATTTGGGTTTGGAAGAGGCGTAAAAGTCAGAAAATTAGACAGGCAGAGCTTCGCTGCGTTTCAGAATTATTAAATATGAGGGGGGTGCACGTTTTTTTTAGGCCAGAGAGCCTCCACTCTACCTGATGCTGCCGCGGGTAGAGATGCGGCTCCCCAAGGTGGGGCCCACATGCCCGGCTTCATCTTCTCGAAGTATGTGCACGCCGGGCAATGGGATGTCAGGTTCATATCTTCATAACTTTTGATCGGAGCGTCCGTTTGAGGCGTACTATAGCTTTCTGGAAAGCCCTCACTGAGAGTGTCACAATGATATAGGATTTAACCCTTTTTAAGTCCCAAAAGTTGGGTTTATGAACAGGTCTTCATTTCCCCGCAGTTTATCCGTCGAGCCGTCTAGTACTGTTTTCACCCGGGATCACCGTTGTGGTTCTTTCTGACCTTGGTGACATTAATTTTTCTTGATTTTCATTGAATCAGCTGAGATTTGATAAAATGACCATTTTACCCCTCCCAAGGTTGCCCTTGGTGTCGGCATGGCGTCTGGTTGACTTCCGGGAGCTGTTTCAAAAACTTGGATCTCATTCGAGTCTGTTTATCCCCAGTGTTGCCTCTGTGGCTAATGTGGTCATTCCAAGTTTTCTCTGGATCTGTCGTGGTGCTTCAGGTTCATGTCTGAAGGTGACTTGACTTCCCGGGTTGCTGCCTGGGATGACCTGCATTTCCCGGGTTGCTGTCGGTGCTAATTTGTACCTCCCGAATTACTGCCGGGGCTGCATTGACATCCCGATATGGTTGATCGGTGTTGTGGTTGTTTTGATATCGGTGACTGGGTTTGAGCTGATGTCCCGATATTGAGATTGGGGATGATCTGACGGTCTGATTGACGATCGGAGCTAGATAGACTGTCCAATCGATGATCGAAACTAGATAGACAGTTCGATTGATGATCTAATCTGGATTGACGGTCCGATTGATGATCGGAGCTGGATTAACGGTCTGATTGACTGTCGGAGCTGGATAGACGGTCCGATTGACAATCGAATCTGGATTGACGGTCCGATTGACGATTGAAGCTGGATAGACGGTCCGATTGACCATCAGAGTTGGTTGGAGTACCGATATTGGTGATCGGATTTAACTGGAGCTGACCGATATTGGGGATCAGATTTAGGTTTACCGATATTGGAGATCGAATTTCAGTTGAAGGACCGGTGTTGGTGATTGAATTTGACTTGAAGAGACGGCCTTGCCCTCCTACAGTGTTAGTAACAGGAAAACGAAATTTCGAGTGTCTACAATGGATTTGATTCAATTATAAGTTAGACTCCGTTTAGGGATTGCAATGGAATCTATTGAGTAGTATACTTTGATATACTTCATTATTAATCTTATTGATTGTCATTTGATTGTCTATTATGATTCATGTTGAATTGCTTAGTTGATTGGCCATCGATTACTATGATAATCCATATGAACTTGAGAAACGAAGTATGGATTGAGATCTGATTGTAATAGTTTGTGATTGTATATTCTACATGGTGTTGGAATGTATGATTTGTACTTCGGATAAACATATACCGAAGCACCGCTTGTAGTCAATTGAGAATTTATTCTTAAACCTTAGTTATTGATAAATCACATAAAAATATAGTGTTTTATATAATTAGGGTGTTCATGTGTATTCTATCATCTGTGGATTATATGTGATATGGACTTGGTACATCGAGAGATGGTCTTGTCTTACTTTCGTATTCTCAACTAACAATATGTGGTAATTAATTTAGTTTATCAAGAAGTGTATTGATTTAGATGAATCAATAGGGAAAATTGTAATCTCATATCTTCATTATCTAGTTTTATTTTAGGGTTATTTAGTATTAGTTTAATTACATAGTTTTATTCAAAACACTAAATTATTCGTTTAAATAAGACTGAAATGGTTATGGGTTAGTTCTTTATGAGCTTTATTAGTTAATTCTCTGTTGGACGATACTCTACTTACTGTATATTACTTGTTGACCGTGTATACTTGCACGCATATATTGATCGGGAAAACGACCAACAAGTTTTTGGTATTTGATAAGTGATTTTATAGCCACTTATCTAGATGCCAACTAACTTCAATTGTTGTTTAAACTTATGTGTTATTGTAGCTTTTCATGCATTTTTGCTTTCTTTCGAGCTTACATGAATGGAAACTCTCTTGGTGAAAATGAAGCTAGAAAAGATGATGGATAGAATAAAGGAGCAATGATCAAAGTTGTGGAAAGGAATCAGAAGGCTGCAGCAGCAAAATCAGAAGTCTTAATCTGGTGCATGGCGTAGCTGCGCCCAATTTGGCCTTGGGTGCAGCGCAGCTGCGCCAGAGTTTTACCCAGAAATCTTGCAGCGCAGTTGTGCCCATTTCAAGCTATCAGGAAGCGCAGCTGAGCCGGTCTAACTTTTAACAGTTGACTTTACTTAAATTGGCCAATTGAATTGTTGCTTGGAGGAGGAGGCAATTGAACTTGAGACATATATTTAGACCTATTTTCATTATATTTAGACATTCCTCCCTTAGGGATCAAGTAGCTTACTATTGTTTCTCTTCTCTTTAATTTCATCTTTAGGGTAGATTAAAGTAGCTAGTTTCTAAAGTAGATTACATCTAAAGGTTGAAGCAATTGGAAGACATTGAAGATTCAAACTTGGAGCAAGAGAGAGATCAGATTTGCACTTTATATTCATATTCTCTCTTTTATTCCTATTTGTATTTCTTCTAATGTTTATTCAAATTGTGAATGATGGATTTGATTCAATTATGAATTAGACTACGTTTTGGGATTGCAATGGAATCTATTGAGTAGTTTACTTTGATATACTTCATTGTTAATCTTATTGATTGTCATTTGATTGTCTATTATGATTCATGCTGGATTGCTTAGTTGATTGGCCATCGATTACTGTGATAATCCATATGAACTTGAGAAACGAAGTATGGATTGAGCTCTGATTGTAATAGCTTGTGATTGTCTATTATATATGGTGTTGGAATGTATGATTTGTGCTTCGGATAGACATATACCGAAGCACCGCTTGTAGTCAATTGAGAATTTGTGCTTAAACCCTAGTTATTGATAAATCACATAGAAATATAGTGTTTTATATAATTAGGGTGTTCATGTGTAATCTATCATCTTTGGATTATATGTGATATGTACTTGGTACATCGAGAGATGGCCTTGTCTTACTTTCGTATTCTCGACTAACAATCTGCGTTAATTAATTTGGCTTATCAGGAAATGTATTGATTTAGATGAATCATTAAGGGAAATTGTAATCTCATATCTTCATTATCTAGTTTTATTCTAGGGTTATTTAGTATTAGTTTAATTATATAGTTTTATTCAAAACACTAAATCTGTAATACCCGAGAATTTCCTAATATTATTAAATAAATATATTAATGGGAATGAAAATTTATTAGAATATAAATAATTTTGTGTTATGAGAATGATTAATTCAGTTATATTAAATTGAATAATTATGACAATTGAGAAATTTATGGAGTTTGCGATAAACTCGTTGATAGCCTTGTGTGACACAGTGATGAGAAATATTAATGATTATATTAATTTGAGCGAACAATTAATCTATATTAATTGTTAATCGTAGAATATTAATTAATTATCATCGTAGAATAATTATTATAGAATATTAATGGTGATTAATTAATAATATGTGATAATTACAAGAAATATAATAATAAAAATGAGCAATGGTTGTGGAAGTTAATAATTTCATTATTAATCAATGAGGAATGGATTAATTAATATTATCGTTAATTAATCAATGAGATGAATAATTTATTTATTTGACATTATGAATAATAAAATAAATAAGTTATTAATATAATAAGTTTATGTTGTACAAGCTTGCAATAATTAATAATATAAATTATATGGAATACAACTATATTATATAGAGAGACACTTAAGTGTAACCATGCATGTATGTATAAACTATATAGTAAAGTTTATTAAGTTGTAAAAGTTACATGAAATGTGTATGTGACAAATGTATGTGAAGTGTATATTAAAATAATATATCATGGATGATTGGGGGACAATTTAATAACGGAGATAATACAACGTAATAATATGCAAGTAAGTTTTACTGGCATGATAAAAATATACATGAATTATATATGTGAAAATTACACATATTACATTATGTGAAGTACATTATGATTTAAATTATAACCTAAGAGTACATATAATATATAACATGAGTATATGGTGTATATATACAAGTGTAGCATGTAGTCCATTTGTAAGAATGCTGAAGATAATTTACTTGTTCCATATTATTAGTCTCAATCCTTGCACACGTGAATGACAAAAGGATAGGAGCCTATTTCCCTTTTCTCCTCCCAAGCTCAAGCTAGTCAACTAGATAACAATGATCAATGGGGAGTGGCTATCATGATGGGTTTCAACTACCATCTAACAACTCTTTCATAACCTTCATGCAAACTTATAATCCATTAGTTTGATTTGGAATATAATTGCATTGCCTGTGTAAGAATTCGTCTATAAATAGCAGCCATGTTTTTTCATAATTCTAACTACTGAGAATTGCTTGAGAGCATATATAATATCAGTCTAGAGCTGTAAGAAGTGAATTAGCAGCAAGTTTCATTAGCTAACAGAGGTATAATCACATGTTATTGTTCTTCATTCTCCATTTTCTGTTTCTGCAAGATTTCTGGGATTTCTTAATTGATTGGTTATAGATGCTATGCATGTTAATTGAAGTATAGAAAGATTGATTAGTGGTTACATGGACTTATATACATGTTGGGATTTAAATGTAGTTGTTCTCCATTATCATTTCTTATTTTCTGTCAAAACTTTAATTCTTGAATTGAGTATGGAATTCATGATTATGCAATCAAGTAATGCTTGTTAGTTGTTACATAGTTGATATATTAGCTTATATACATGTTTAAACTATAATATGACTGATTACAATCGAATTGATTGTGGAATTTAGAAATTTGCTTTGCTCTCTGTCGAAGCAGAAGATTTCATTTCGGTTCAGGCAATGGCGCAGCTGCGCCGGTTGTGAACTGAGGCGCAGCGCAGCTGTGCCGGTACCCTGCAACAGACTCTGATTTTTGTTCATGCTGTGAGTGCTAGATAGTTAGACTACTATTTGAATTAGCTTGCTAGCATGAGTAACATATGTATGAGTATACCTAGACCTAAAAAAGAGAACTTGTTTTACTAAGACCGCATGCATAAATGATAAAGTTATAGACTTCAAGATAAACTTAGAATTTTGGAAACGAACTTAAAGTTTCTTAAACAATCATTAACGTTATAAAGCATGACTATATTCTGATTTTTGATACGTGGTAGAGCAGCTTAGAAATGCATGAAATGAATATTGACTTGTGAATACATGTTTCATAATATGACGTGAGCATGTCAAACCTCGTTAGTGAACATGCTAACAAAAATATAAGTTTTGAAAAGAAACTTTGACATGCTACGACCATGTTGATATTTTGATCTTATAAGCATGTTTATATGCCCGTGAAAAGCATGTCGGACATGATAACATATGTATGTAAATAGCATGAACATGTTAGGCCTTATTAGAAAGCTTTACTAATGACAACATAAGCTTTAAATGTGGACTTTGACATGTTATATTAGGACTCTACATTCTAATATTTTCAACATGATTGAATGTGCTTTGAAGGCATCATACATATACGTACTTGTTAGATGTAATGCAAGTTAATCAAGCATGAGTTCGATTAAGTCACGAACTAGTAACAGTGCTAGAATCACCCATCCATGACGTAGAAACATATGAACATGCGTATCAATAAAATATATGACTACTTTATATGTCTAAATGATAAGCATGACAACTTATGTAAATTCATGGCATTGTATAACCCTAAGTCGTTAGGGATCGTGAATTAAAACTAAATCATATATGATTGGAATTAGAAAGGTTGAAGAAGCATGAAAGTATCCTTTAAAAATGTATACATACTTCGTGATATCATATGTTATGTGTTACTTGAACCCGATTTTGACAGTTAACCTATGAGAATGCCATAACTTGCTAAAATAAAATATATTTAGTATTGCTTGTAGTCTTATGTGATATTAATACAATGCGAGTATGTTTGCTAATTGTGATAGTCTCACATGATAATAATAATGTAAGAATATGATCAACTTGAAGAAAAGAGGAACGTAAAGGATGGAAATTATATTCTATATAACTGTATAGCTAGGTTAAAACTTAGCTTATGTGTTGATCGTATATTCGAAGACAAAAGGTGAAGTTAAATTATATGACTAATGAATATCATATATATACGTAATTGTATTACAATAGGAATTCACAAGTGTTGATTTGCTTTTCATGGATAAACTACGCTAAAGGCAAGTTCTCTTACTTACACTCTTTTACGGTACAAGTATCCTAACCGACGCATTTACTTTATGCAAGTATTCTATCCTTGTATATTGCGAACTAGTTTCCTTACTTAATCGTTTGAATTGAATTAGCATACTTGAACTTTTATTTCATTAAATCTATTATTCATGTTGAACTTGGTATTGTTCTTAAATATTGTGAAAGTGTCTATGCCATTTAATTCGGCTAGACTTATATTATTGAGAAGCGACCCAAAACCAATTGATTGGTGCGGGATCTTGTATTTGACTGAGAAGAACAACCTTCTTTGAAGGGAATATATAATTGTCGGAGAACCGACGTGCACACTTGAGTATGATTGATTGTTATGCATAACGATGGTACTTTAGGCTGATCACCTGTTGTACCTGTTTTTGTTGGATTTTCAGTTTATTACTGTTAATTCTAGTAGAAGTTCATGGTCCTTAGTGACTGCTCAGTATTCAGTTATCTTGAAATCTTGAATTAATTTATTATTGAATCACATTGATATTATTTTGTCCTTAGCGACTATTATTGAAAACTGTTGATATTCTTGTTATCCTTGAACTATCAAACTTTGTTATACCCTTTCGAGAATTAAGAATTATATCACTTACCCTTATTGTATATTACTTGCGGGGCAATTTGTGCTCATTCTTGCTTTCCCTAAAACATTTCAGTTAAGGCAGAGCAGGGCGAACCTTCGGGCGTTGATAAGGGCAAGGGCAAGGGCAAGGCTACCAACTAGCTTGTCTCTGTTATGTTTTAAATATTTTAATATTGTATTGAGATGATGTAGTAAGACTGGATTTGATTATGTTTAAGCTTAAGTTAGATTATGTAATAAGTCGTTAATTGATATTATTATGTAATCTATTAAGTACTGTAGGTTGCGAGACTTGGGGGAATAATTATAATAAATCATTATAAATTATTCTAGAATAGATTTTTCGCTGTGATTGTGTGATATTTAGTTATTATTATTATGATGTATTACCATGAGCACGTGATGAACCGAATTCGAGCGACCCCGTGACGGTCCTGGAATTTGGGGGAGTCACAAAATCATTCGTTTAAATAAGACTGAAATAGTTATGGGTTAGTGCTTGGTGAGCTTTATTAGTTAATTCTCTGTGGGACGATAATCTACTTACTCTTTATTACTTGTTGACCGTATATACTTGCACGCATATATTGATCGGGAAAACGACCAACAGCTGCGCTGGTCCTTCAGATTGTGCAGAAAGTCATTTTTAAATGTACAATTTTATAAGATTAATGATGTAATAAAATATAAAGTATGTTAATAAAACTATAATGCTAAATGGACAGTAATGAATTATATTACTAAAATATAATATGTAATTATAATTTGATAAATTATAATTAAAGTAAATATTTAATTTAAATTATAATTTATTTAATTATAATTAATATGAGTACATAAATTAAGTTGATTAATTATATGAACATGTGATGTGATTATGTGATGTGATAATTAATTATTAAACCTAATAATTAAAGAGTAATGAGTTAACCTGGATGAGTTAACTAATTTAGTGAATTAGTTATATGATAACTAATTTAGATCATTATTGTTAATTACACATATGTAGGATTTGTTAAGGAACGTGATAGTAATTGTAGCTTGTGCTTGAGGCAAGTTTTCTAAACTCAAACTTTATTTGAGCAAGTTTCCTTATCCCAAAATTGTTATCTATATACAAGTGTTTTAAATTCAAATATTAAATTATATTTGAGCCCTTCCTTTTATTTCTGCAATGAACAAGTAATTATTTAATGTTCACAATTTAATTAAGGTGACCTTGACTTATTTGTTCAAGCAAGGTTTATCGTTTCTTTCGAATGCTTTAAGTTTAATTCTAAAGCATAAGTTATTCATAATTCTTTATTGATCGAGTTATTCTTGATTATTGTAAGTCGATTCAACTACTCCTTAGTTGATGATAGTTGAACTCTAAATTTTCCTTTAACCTTATCCAAACCAAACATTCTTTGGTGCAGACTTATATCAAATACTGAGATGAACAATCCTATTTAATAGGGGATTACCATGCGAAAGTGTTAAGATGTGTGTGCACAATACATGGTGCGAATGGTTGATCCCCCTAAGTACGAGTTAAGAGTCCATATAGTCTAAACGACTGTAAAGGTTTTAAATAAAAATGCTTATAACCTAGGACATAGTTCAAGGTCTTATGACCCTCAGAAGATTTTTATATTCGAAATTCTTAATTTTGATGAAAGAATTATTATTCAATTCTTTATTATTGATGAAATAAATATTATTCAAATCATGTGAAGTTATTCAGTTTATGTCATCACTATTATTGTCATTATTCCAAGTGAGCTTTGGTTTACTCACTTTTGCAATTAATAACCATTGCAGCTAAGGTCGAGAATGTTTACAGGGCCTGTCAACAAGTAAAGGAAAAAGTAAAATGAACAAGTGAAGACTTGTTATGTTTTGATTATGATGTGTAAAAGAATTTTATTATGTTATGTTTTATTTTTTGCACTTATTTATGGATGTTAAGCAAACCCTGGGATTGATTTGATTAAGTTGTATTCCTTTTGATAAGGAAGATTTTAATTATTTATTAAGGTTGTAATTTATTTTACATTCCTTATTATTGGACAGTAGTTGTATTTTATTTAGATAGTGAGCACCAAATTCTGTGGAAATGAAGTACCCGGATTTGGGGGTGTCACAGTTCTTACCGTGATCTTCGCGTTCTTCGTTCGTTCTTCATGTTCTTTGTTCGTTCTTCGTTCGTTCTTCATTCGTTCGTCGTTCGTTCTTCATTTTTAATCGATATTATAATTACGATTTTATGTTTTCTTACATTTTTACGTTATAAGTTTGATAGTTCATCCTTATCTCTTCAGAGAGTTCAAATAACTCATCCGAATCGTCCATTAATATCAAGTGATTCATACTTCATATGAAAAGCTTTTAAGAAATTTATAAACTAACTTTTAATTCTTCTTTCTTCATTTCCTTGTGATTCAACCATAAGGAAATTATTTCTTAATATCTTTTACTTCTATTATTCATAAGTTATATGATTTCCATATAAAACTTAAAAAAAAATTAGATTGAAGTTAGGTTTTAGGGTTACCTTTCTTCATTAATCTTCTTCCTCTTGACAAAGTTTGCTCACGAGCTAGCTTTTCCTCCATTTCTCCTCTTCCACCCGAGCACTCAAGCTCTCTTTATCTCTCTCTTGAAATGTGTTAATTGAAAAATCAACTAACACATTCAAATGAGGTGCCTTATATAGATTTTCAAGGCTAGGGGTAAAATAGTCATTTCTCCCAAAAACCCACTATTCACACCTCCTTAACAAACCTCCTTACTATTCACGAAGCTTCTCCTGGAAGATTCGTGGTTCCGTCTTTCGAAATTCGTCCGATAGTTTAAAAAACTTTGTTTCTCGGAATCCAAATATTTTTGGATATTTCGCTTTTCCTCTACCGAATAATTTTTATGCGTTCTTCGAAAAGTCGAAAAATCGAAAAACATTTTTTTTATGAATAGTATTTTCTATCACGTTTTCCCAAAATGTAGCTAAACAAATGAAAAGTATATAACAATACTTTTCGTCATTTTTATTTTGTTCTATTTCTGCACGCTTTTTGAGAAATTTTTTTATTGCTAACATAACTTTTTACGGCATATTACCGTCAAATCTTCAAACGGAATGTCATTACGACATACCAAACTCTCAGAATGGCCTAGGTTCAAACCCTAACCCTTAGGGTTTTGTCGTGTGAATAGTGCCTATTTCATCTTTTTCTAGGAAATATTTTTGTTCTTGAAAAACTTTTATTTTCGTCTTGAAAACTCATACTCGTTCATTCTAGCTCAGAACCAGAATACTCCCGACTTATGATCATCCTAGGTTATAAAAGGACTAATAAACACATAACACAGAATATAATTAATAAAAATCTATTTTATTAATAATTCTTTAAACTAAATTTCTTGACAATCCGATTTTCCGGGTTGTCATATGCACACACAAGGACTGTATTTTTCTCTTCGCTTATATGAAAATGTTGGGTCTAACTTAACTTAGATCATTATAGTTCGTATGTGCACACACTTGACCATTATGATCTAAGAGGCAAAATAAATAAAGGAATTACATGAAAATATAATCGACAAAAGTTGTCTACCTCTTGAATAAATATGTAGTTTGTTGTGCACACACAAGGCTATATATTTATTGCAATTGGATCCTTTCTCACATGCGAATTTTATAAAGTCACCAATACAAGATCTGTCGAACTATATATAAAGAGGGTTATTGTAACGACCCCAAAATTCGTACAATTCAACTCTCGACTTTGATCGTTAAAAATACATTTTCGTTCTAACTTTATATCATTATCCGATGTTATAACCATTAAAATGCGAAACAATTCAAAACTTTTTATTACAATCAGTTCTCAATCCCAAAGTTCTCAACCTTTAACTTCTTGCACTTAAATTCACTATACATCATTGAATTTACATTTATTTATTTTTACAAAATAATTGTAAAGTTACACTTCATAATTCAATGAACATATATGTTCATTGTCTATTTATCGAGTACATAAAACTTTATGTAATTCCTTTAGATTACAAATCAATAAAAGATACTAGCTCAATGCAAACTAAATTTAATAGAACAATGCATATTATATAATAACACCACGTTTCGAGTCTTCAATGTTATAATCTTCTGGTAATATCAACCTTTATCTGCAAATTGTTTGCAAGACTGAGCACGACGACCCATTAAGTCTAACAGCCTACACATTTCATGCTTTACATAGCACATACTCGTATTCTATTCATGCATCATGAATCTTAATTATTACGTATGCTTTATAAATCTTATGACATGCATCATGCTCATCATATAATACATTGTAAATTCCATACAACATAACTAGCACATAGTTTTCATATTTTCATTTAATCACGTAGTAATTCATATATTCAACTTGTTCACATAACAAATCATATATCTAACTTGTTCACATAGAACAACAAATCTCATCAACTATCATATATGCATGGTTCAAAACATATTAGCAACTAGGAACAAGTTACTAAAAAACTTGCCTTGATCGTTGATTACCAACAATAGATTAACAGTTATTGCTACCTGCACTTCACGCATCCTACACAACATATAATCACACGTATCAACTTAGCCATAAAATTTATGCAACTTACCTTTCATTAACTTAGTATATTGACTTTATCTTGTTCATTAGCTTCATTTAAAATCTCTCATTCAATCTTCGCTTGACAAAGTCAAGTCATTCTTGAATTCCCATACTTCAATTCCTCAATAAACTGTTATACGTCTAAGTCACATTGATGCATCGATTAGTTATGAAGTAATATTCACTAATCACTTATATTAACCTTCATTCCATAATCCTTAATTCTTTGATCATCACTTTACATCATTTACATGATTACAACCTATTATTATCCCTTGATACTTAATGCTTCTTACATTCATTGGAATACGTTACCAAAACATCTACCACACTATACAATCAAAACCCCATCACTAGGTCTGATCAGCAACTGGTGCGGCCGCGCCCAGTTTGCCTTTGATCCATATGCGATCGCGCCCCAGCACGATATGGCCCAATTTACCTTGGTTTATAGCATGACCGCACTGCAACGCAGACACAATTTTTGTAGTTCGATTTCAGACTCTTCTATTACCCATTTTCTTCATTCAATGTCTAAATTAACCAAATTCAAATGCTATAAACTCATTAGACTTAACAAAATACAACTACAGAGTGATTTACACATCTTAAAAATATTAACCAACTAATTTTAAAGATTCAATTTCCATGTTCATGCTATATTTTCATATGTTGACATACTTACCGAAATTATTCACTACGAATTTGTTTTAGCTCTGATTTGGTTCATTCAACTTGGGTTCTTTTCATTTCTCAGATGAGTATAACATACACCCTTCAATTAACAAATTCAAATATGCGAGCATGATTAATTTAGCTACTAAAATAGACCATAATATATACATTAACCCAATGATCATATCTTCCTCTTTTTGACAGAAATTCGAATTTAGTTTGCTTTAATACCCCCTGTGGATGATATAACATATTTCTTAACACCCAACAACACTTAATCAAACTTTTCATTAATTCTTACAGCCACAATAATTCTAATAGTGAAGAACTTTAAGAAATAAAAAATAAAGATTTAGAGTTGATTATTACCTTTTGAATCTTCCTAAACTTTGATAGATGATGAACAGGGGTTTGTTTTCCTTGATTCTGTGACGAACGCGATTTTTGTAATTTAATTTGAATATTTATTGAATTAAATAAATATTTTTTGATGATTTAATTATTAAATTAAATAATTAATTGATGAATTCGTGGTAGATTAATTTAATTATATGTGTTACATTAGTTAAAGTAATGTGGAGAATTTTTATATTCAAAGTATGTATATAATTGAGCTTATTTGATTAAATAAATTATTTAATAAGCATAATGTTATTCTAATTAATTTAATAATTAATTAGAGATTTAATGAGTTGACATAATTAATAAATATGAATTTTAATTATGTGACTATGTGATTTAATGTGAAACTATTCTATTTTATTTAATTGATTTAAATAAAATTAATTGATTAATTAGAAGTGTGACGATTAACTATATAATAGTAAGTTAATTAAAATAATGAGAATGAAGAATAAAAGACAAACAAACAAGGCCCTAAGGGGAGTTGGTCAGTTAACCCACTATGGGATTAACTGACGACCACTTACCCATTATACTTGTATACATATACGTATTATATATTATATAACTTATATCAGCATCTAGTTTATTCATCAGTTAAGAAAGTAGAGAGAAAACACAGAGAGAAAAAGAGAGGAATTGAGAAGGATATTGAGTGAAGAAGAGATTGTAGAATTAAAATGTATATCATCAAACAAGTAGCAAGGGGTAATTCCTTCGTCTTTAATTTTGAATTCAAGTTCTTAAAGTTTTCCATTAACGTATTTTATAAATTCTCTGAGAATAACTAAATTGGTGATTAACGTATGATATAATTATATATGTGTTATTATATGATTATAACATGTTTTATATCTTGTATGAATAATTTAAAGTAATTGAATTCATGCAATTAGGCCTTAATTGAGTTTTCAAAAGTTATAGAGTTTTCAATTACGTCTTTTAAAAAAAATTCTCTGTTAAAGAACTATTTTGATAATTAAAGTGAGCTATGATCATATAGATGTATACATGAATTTACAGTGATCATACCATGGAATTTTAATTAAATTGGGATTTCATGGATTACAAAGTATAAATGTTGTATGAATAACCCATATGGGTAAATTAAATGCTTTAATCATATGTTTGAATTAAAATTGACACTTGATTATGATTAAACATGTTAAAACGAAGGAAACAGAATTGGAATGAACGGATTCAAAGTTATAACGAATCCATAATGATGGATTTCATATTTTTCATCAAAAATTTACAAAAAAATGAAAAACAGTGAAATTAAATGTTGTAATTTGTGTAATTACGTGATTTAAAGTGTTAGAAACATGCTAGAATTGATTTATAATATTTTTGTGAAGTTTATACTTCATGGGTAACATTACAAATCGTTGTGCGAGTATAAATTGGCATTAATTGGGCTGTTCTGTGTGTTCTTCGCGAACTGCGGAATCTGGGCTGCGTCCTAGCGCGGCCGAGCCGCTCCAAGGAACAATTGGAGCGCGATCGCGCCCTGCCTGCAAAATCCTAAATTTTTTTAAGTGTTCAAGTTTCAAAGATGTTTTTTTAAATACCTAACGTAAGGAACATGAAGGCTTGTTAGGCATATAATGAGACATTAAAACAGTTTAATTAACTTATATTATGTGATTAATTATTAAGTTAATTACACGACTTAAATCATTATTTGAAAAGTCTACTAATGAGTTCAAAGAACAATGTTATTATTCGATATGTATATCGAACTTATAACTAATTTGTATTGTGAATGGATGGTTATGTAGGATTAATTAAAGGACGTGAATTATAAATTGTAGCTTGTGCAAGAGGCAAGTATCCTATCCCTAACTTATTGTTGTTAAGCAAGTTTCTAAACCTTATTTTTACATTGAGCAAGTTTCTTAAATTCTAAATTATTCATTTATCAAGTCCTAGAGTTGTATTCTATATCGAGTAAGTTCTTGTTCTCAATTGTTCAAGTTCAAGATTTCATATTAGATGTTATAACATGATTCAGTTATACAATACTTATTCGATTGTATACCTCTTTAGAATTTTTATTCGAATTGATTATCAGTTATTGTTGAACCTTATAAGACTAGCGAACCCTTATAGATTCGACTAGTCCATAGCTGATGAACGTTCTAAATTCTAGAATTATTATTGAGCTTATCCAAACCAAACTTCCTTTGGTGCGGACTCTGATGTCAAACTGAGATGAACAACCCTGTATAGGGGATTATTTATGCTTTAGCGTTGAGATATTGTGCATAGTATGGTACTAAGGGCTGATCCCCCTAAGTACGAGAAGTAGAGTCCATAGTCTTATGACTATTAAAGGTTTAAAGTATAAACACTTGATAACCTAGAACATAGTTCAAGGTCTTATGACCCTCAGAAGTCTTTTGATTCTTGTTATTCATACGTGATTCAAAAGCCGAGTTTCTTTATTCCTAAGTCTTCGATTCATTCGTATGTTATTATATTGTTATAGTTTTATACTTGTGGGCAATTGTGCTCACTCTTGCGTAATAATAACATTGCAGTTAAGAACGAAAGATCTAACGAGCCTTCCACAAGCAAAGGCAAGGGAAAAGTTAACAAGTGTTGAAGACTTATTATTTAATTTAAGAATGTTTATTGTTAAGACTTATGTGTAATGTTTAAGACTTAATTATTTGTTTATGTTTCCGCACAGATGTTTAAGGTTAGTATGACCTGGGATTGAGATTGTATTTACTATTCAGATATTGTAACCCCATAAGGAGAGAATTTATTTCTATCTGTTGCATGGTTTGCATTTTTGTGGGTAGATAGATAGATGATATTTGTACAGTGAACACCAAATCCCGTGAAAACTGAAGTACCTGAATTTGGGGGTGTCATAGGTTGGTATTAGAGCTGTAGGTTATGAACCTTAGGTGGGGGGAAAATCTTAGGATAATAGCATTTTTAAGAGATCGAGAATATAGTAATTATAACTTTTATTGAGTTCTAAGAAAGATAATAACTTAACTTATGTGCAATGTGTTTATACTCATATACTTGCTAGAGTATCGATTAGCATCACGTAATAACTAAGACTTAAAATTTAACTTGTCAGGATGACGGATGCTGGAGAACCTAGTCAGCCTAGGGACATTGTACCCCAAGAGGCTAGAGAGGAGGATCCCCGAGACATCCACACAGTCTGGGAGCAGTTAGTTCGACGAGAGTCATCTCCCTTGATTACAGTCGTTGGTCGGGAGTATGAGCCGGTGTTTGATTCAGAGGAGGACTCTGAGGAGATAGAGATTCAGACTGAGGCAGCTGAGGAGGATGATGAAGACCCTTAAGAGTTCCCACCGAACTCTATTAGGGTCGAGATGTACGACGAGCTGTATGACCGTAACATAGAATTACGAGATACTATTCAGGAGCTGAGGGAGCGGACGGTTACTCAACAGTCTACCATCGAACAGAAGGATGGGGAGGTTGAGGCTCTTCATACACGTCTGGGAAACGTAGAGTGGGATTTGGTTCATGAGAAGGGTCAAAACAAGCAGAAGTCAGAGGAAATAGAGGAATTGAAGAATGAATTAAAAGAGAAATCAGCAAGGCTTGCCATAGTGGAGGAGGCCTGGGTGAGGGATTCACGACGTGCAGATCTTGCAGAAGATAACTGTCGGGCGAAGAAGGCCAAGCTTGAGGAACGCACTATACGCTTCAGAATGCTATTGATGAGGCCCAGGATCGGGTTATAAGATATCCAATTCAGTTCGAGGGTCTACCGTGGTACATGCTAGATCGTAGGACGATGTCCCGTATTATGGAAGAAGAGTGTGGCAAAGTTGTTCGTCGCCTTAGTAGGCATTGATAGGAACATTTTGATTATGTGAAAACCTATCTGGTAGTTAATAATGTAAATTCTGATGTGGTTATAACAAAGGAATATTTTGATGATTTAAATATTGTAGATTCTTTATCTCGGGATAGTTGATGTAAATAGCAGTGATGCTATCATATTTTGTTAAAACTTTTGATTAAATAAAATATCAGAGTTATTTGAGATAACGTGTTAAGTGATTGTGTATAAATGTTTAAGTTAAGTCTTAAATATTTAGAGAATTGAATAAAGATCTAATAAGCATTTTTCTTAACAGAAAAATGTCTCCAAGAAGACTGACTAAACCGTCAACAGGCCCAGGAAGGGTCAACGAACAACAACAACGATGCCAATGCTAACCTCGTTCAGCAGTTGGTGAACTTATTAGCTGGAGCAATTAACAATCAACCTCAAGCTGCACCAAACACAACGTTTAAGGACTTCAAGGCGGTGGAACCGCCAGAGTTCAAAGGCTACATGAACCCGGTAGAAGCTCAAACTTGGGTTATGGAGATGGAAAAAGTTTTTAACGTCGCCAGAGTCAGAGAGGACCAGAAAACCGCCTACGCAACTGTACTGACCGTGAAATTTTAAACTTCATTATTAATTTAATATGTGATTTAAATTTTAATGAGTTAGTTTTGTGAGCATATTTAAACCTTATGTGGTTATGTGATTATGTGAGTTGAGCCTATGCGAATGAATGCTAGGATTATATTAAAGGGAGTCACTAATGGCCTAATTAAATTAGTGGACTAGCCCTAAGTTTTATATCAAAAGAATTGATAGGATGATTATTAATTAAATATTCAATTTGCTTGAATATAGTGAAAGGATTAAATTACAGTGGATAAACGATTAACGAGTAATTAATTGATAATATGTCAATTAACTATTATTGTGAATAAATAATATATTAATGAGCAAAGGATTAATAAATATAATGAGATTATATTTACTCGATTAATTATTTTATGTAAGCATGCGATATTAAACCTTTAATATATGGTAGTAAACTATATTGTATATAATGCAATATGACGCATTAATGCGGCTATACATTATATATATAGACTATATAGTAAGATTAATTGCATTATAATAATGTTTATGTGACAATGAATGTGTGGGTAAACATTCATATATACCCTATTACCTTATATTAATATCAATAAACAATTATTAATTGATAATATTTTTAATAAGTTATTATAATAATAACCGTTATAATAATAAGTAATAATAATACACAATTAAATTATAGTTGGTATTAAGGAGAATGTACATGGATTATATGTTGGTGTATATGTGCCTATTTGATACATTGTTTTATTAATGACCAATTTGAAATAACATTGTAACACCCATTTTAATGTATAACTTAAGTATATACTATATGTATATATATATATATATATATATATATATATATATATATATATATATATATATATATATATATGACCTTAGTGTTGTATTACACTTTGCAAGTTGCTGAGTTCCTTGGTCTTGTCCTATAATAAGAGCCCATCCTCAATTTTCTCTTAACGTGAACAACCACATGGCTACACTACTCTACTCCTTCTCAAATTCATCAATCCTAGCTAATGATTATAAGAGATGTGGATTTCATGATTTGATTCACCAACTTCTTGCTAACCATTATACAATTGCTTCTTCCTTTGGTTTGATTTGGTGAGCAACGTTAATATCCGTGTAAATAAATTGCCTATATATATGACATCTCTTCCTCTTATTTTCTTTTGCTGAGTTATTGTTAAGTAGAGCTTACATTCTGAGTTTCTATTGAATTAAGAGAGTGAGAGATAGCAACAAGTTCATAGTTCAGAGGTATAACAGTTACCTCCATGTTCTTCATTTTCTGATAAATTGCCAATTCCTTAATTCTTGAATTAAACATGGTTTGATTGATAACTTGATTGGAGTATGCTTATTAGTTGCTATGATAGTTTACTACCATGTTAGAACTATAATGTAGTAGCTTAGAATGATGTTCGTATGAATTTCTGAGATGGGCTAAGGTTACTGCCGAAGTAGTGCAGCTTCAGGCCTGGTCGCACGCCTGCGCAGCTGCGTCAGTACCTGTTTGCTGAATCTTGCTTTCTGCTACGAACCTGTTATATGCTATCATGTAATATCACTTAGAGCAAGCATGTGAACTAGAGTAACACACACATATGAGTATATTCATGTAGTATGAGCATGTATAACTATGTTAGTACACTCTATTGATGAAAGGATTTAAAGTTTACAAAATAAACTTAGACTTGTTAAAGTAAACTTTGTCATAAACATACCATATGTGTATTCTGATTTTTAGAGCATAATCATATAGTCTATATTGACATGAAATGTACGTTTAAAGTGTTAAATACACTAGCATACGTGATTGAAAGATTCAAAAGTTTTCAAAGGAAAAACTTAAAGACTTTTGAAGTAAACTTGACCAAGACTTATATCTTTTAGATTCTGACCATTTGAGTATGTATATGTGGCTTATATATGCTTTCTAATACATGTGAGTCATAGCTACGAGACCCCCCTTTACATGTACTATGTTGCCTAAGTTGACTTAGTGCAATTTTCAAAAAAGCTTAGAATGTGAAAGCTAATATTATCAAGTACTAAGTGAATTACGTTATGATCATGCAAGTATGTATATTAGGATTTCTTTATGCCTATAGACATGTTGACATGAGCATCATACATGAATATCACCTATGTACGTTTATTCAAGGAAATGAATTTCTAAGGCATGAACTAAGTGATTAAAGTATACATGTGTTGTTTACGCACAAGCATGACTACTTAACATTGTTTAGCCTCGTTATGTGGTAATATGACTTTAATAGTTGACCTTGAGACATGAACTTGATTAACTTAAGGTTTACCGACATTAAACCATGTAACCTTGAGCTATAGATAGAACCTTATAATAATTGTATCATAAACTGTATTGCATGCTTAAATTAAAGTGCTATGTGTTCAAGCCTATGTTGATGCCTAGAGACTAGATATTCTAAAGTTATTAATCTAGGACCTGATTAAATATTTATAAACTCAGTCATAGTAAATTGACTTACGTGAATTATGGGATAGACCTATATGAGGATTAGATTCTTGTAAGTGTAGACTCATATTAGTTACACATACTAATTGAGAGACCGACTTGTGATTGTTAGGTCGTTTCAACGTAGTTTAATTAAAGCTAGAACTATTTGTAGCTGAGCAAACAGGTAAGTTCCCGAACTTCACTCTTTGGTTGTGCAAGTTCTCTAAACTTATAAAAACTCGTACATTGTGCAAGTTCTCTGACTTACACTCTTTATTTGTGCAAGTCTTCTGAAACTCATTCTTTATTGTGCAAGTTTCTTATCATTCTCATATTATATTGAGCAGGTTATTATTGTGTTGCAAATTTTTTTATTTAAGCTTGAATCTTATTTCCAAGCATGCTATTAGGTGGTTTAATTACTTTACAATTATTCCACATCGATCTTATTGATATTTGCACTTGGTGCACTTGAGTTCGTACAGTCTTGGACTTGTACCTTATTTAAAGTTCTATAATTCTTGAACTGCGTCAGATAGAGTCTGAACCCTTGTTCGGTCAGACAATTGTATGAAGTTTTATAAAAGCTATCCAGACCAATTGATGGTATGGATTCTTAGACTGAAAAGAACACCCCTTATATATAGGGGAGTACCCAGGTATCTAATATAAAGATACAAACAGCATAGTTAAATGTTATACATATACATGGCGTACTCGAGGCTGATCCCCTCAAGTACTTATTCTGTAGCTAGTAACCAAAGGGTCAATCAGCTATTGATTCCATTGGAGTTTTATAGTTCAAAGTCTACTTGACTATCAGTTATTCTAAAAGCAATTGTTATTCTTGCTTCCGATATTCATATTGTTGAATTCATTGTCAGATATATTCCGTTCATCATGATATATCCTTTATTGTTGTATTTAAACTTGCTGAGCACACTTGTTGCTCATTCTTGCTATATCATAACTTCTATTGCAGTTAAGCCCGAGACTTCAGGAAAGGACAAGCGTAAAGGAAAGATGTAGGATTAGTTTGCGAGGAGAAGACTTTACTTTATGCTTAGTTAAATTACTGTTATGTAATATAAACCCTAATGACTATTATAGGGTATATTTGTATGGTTGTATTAAGGTTATCGAATCTTGGGACTAGTAACACCTTTTGAGTGAACGACATACGTTTATTATTTTTCCGCATTTAGTTATTGTATGTTGTTTAGAGGTGGATGTTGTACTATATCATGGCGACCGAATTGGGTTTAGAGGGCCTGGATTCAGGGGTATCATAGCAACGTTCATGCTGAAATCAGAAGCCAGTTATTGGTGGCAACCAAATAAGGTCTGGGGAGGAGAAGGTGTGATTACCTAAGAGAGGTTCAAGGAGATGTTCTTCGAGATGTATTTCCCGACAAGCTAGCAGAACCAAATGGAGGTCCAGTTTCTGGAGCTGAAATAGGGGAATATGTCCGTACCAGACTATGCAGAAAAATTCAATGAGTTGGCTAGGTTTGCCACGTATCAAGTGCACACCGATGAGAGGAAGGCAAGGAGGTTTAAGCAGGGCCTGAAGCCCTGGATGTATAGCAAAGTGTTAATGTTTCAATTGAACACTTTTGCTGGGGTGCTGGAGAAGGCCATACTCGCTGAAGGTGGAAGCGCTGCGGTGACCAAGTATAACCAAGATCAGAAGAAGAAGAATGAGAGTGAAGGAAATACCAAGGCTAGTGGCAGAAACGCGGGAGGAAATAACAATCAGAAGAGGAGGTGGACTGATAACTCATCAATTAGAAATCAGCAAGGAGGTTAGAAGAAGAGAATTCGAAGCATGTCCGACCTACAAAAAAGCTCACCTGGTGGTCTGTATAAAGGGAAAACGGGTGTGCTACAATTGTGGTCAGGAAGGCCACATAGCACTTAACTGTCCTAACCCAAAGAAGGGCGCCTGCTTCACTTGCGGCTCAAAGGACCATCTGGCGAGGGACTGTCCCAAGAAAGGATTTAGGGGGCAGGATCAGGAGGGAATAGAGGAGGCAGTGGTGGCAATACTCTAACTATCACGGGACCAACCGCAACCAACCGACCGCCAGGACCTTCAACATGACAGTGCAGAATGCTGTGCAGTCTTGCGATGTGGTGTCAGGTATCATTCTGATCAATAAAGTTAATGATTATGTACTATTTGATTCGGGTGATACTTGTTCATTTATATCCAATGACTTTGCCAAAAACTTAGAATTGCGTATAAACGAGTTAGAATACCCCATGAACATAGAGATTGTGAATAGAGAAGTGATCCCTGTTAACTACGTACACAAAAACTGTAGGGTGTATATTAAGGGTAACATTATGAACATAGATCTTATCCCGATTAGACTTGGGGAATTCGACATCATTCTGGGAATGGATTGGATGTCTAATTATGGGGCTGTAATTGATTAACAAAGAAAATGTATTAACCTTATGACCCCGTCAAAGGTTGTGTTTTATGTCAGCAAGTCGCCTAAAAAAGCGAGTTATCTGACAATGATGAAGGCCAGGAAGTTGTAAAGACAAGGTTGTGTAGGATATTTAGCCTACATAGTCGATAGTCGCAAAGAGAACCTAAAATTTGAGGAAATACCAGTCGTGAGGGACTTCATGGACATGTTTCCAGATGATTTGCCAGGATTATCGCCTGATAGAGATGTGGACTTCGTGATCGATTTGGCGCCAGGAACGGCTCCAATTTCGAAGGCACCATACCGAATGGCTCCAATAGAGATGAAAGAATTGATGGTTCAGCTACAAGAATTATTAGACAAGAAGTACATACAACCGAGCCTATCGCCATGGGGAGCGTCGGTGTTATTTGTTAAGAAGAAGGATGGGACGATGCGGCTCTGCATCGATTACCAAGAGTTGAACAAGGTCACCATTAAGAACAGGTATCCGTTGCCAAGGATTAACGATTTGTTTGATCAATTGAAAGGAGTGAGATATTTCTCCAAAATAGATCTGAGGAGTGGTTATCATCAGCTGAAGGTGAGGCCAGAGGATGTTCCGAAAATAGCGTTTAGAACTCGGTATGGTCACTACGAATTTTTGGTCATTGTCATTTGGTCTAACAAATACGTGTGCAGCATTTATGGGCCTAATGAATGGAGTGTTCAAGCCATTTTTGGACAAATTGGTAGTGGTGTTTATCGATGATATATTGGTGTATTCAAGGACCAAGGAGGAACACATTGAGCATTTGAAGTTCACATTGGAGGTGTTGAGAAGAGAGAAGTTGTACGCTAAGTTCTCGAAATGCGAATTCTGGATTGAGACAGTATAATTTATTGGGCATGTGATTGACAAGGACAGAATCTCGGTAGATCCCTCAAAAGTCAAAGCTATGATGAACTGGGATCAACCAAAAACGCCGTCAGAGGTTAGAAGTTTTCTTGGATTGGCGGGCTATTACAGAAGATTCATTCAGAATTTTTCCAAAATTACAAATCCTCTAACGAATTTGACTAGGAAAGTGATGAAATTCGTTTGGACGGAGATGTGTGAGGAGAGATTCCAAGAACTTAAGAAGAGTTTAAGTTCAGCACCTGTGTTATCCCTTCCGGATGACACATAAAACTTTGTAGTATATAGTGATGCGTTGCACAAAGGACTTGGCTGTGTGCTTATGCAAAACAGCAAGATCATTGCGTACGCATCACGACAGTTGAATGACTATGAGAAGGGGTATCCGACCCATGACTTGGAGTTAGCTGCAGTGGTATTTGCTTTGAAGATCTAGAGATACTATCTCTATGGGGAGAAGTGTGAAATATATACATACCACAAGAGTCTGAAACATATTTTTACACAGAAGGACTTGAATATGCGCCAGAGAAGGTGGCTGAAGTTAATTAAGGACTATGACTGTGAGATCTTATACCACCCGGGTAAGGAAAATGTGGTTGCCGACGCCTTTAGCACAAAGGGTCGGGAGAAGTTGATGGTGTTGACCGCTCAGGAAGAGCTAATTTTAGCAATAGAAAAGTTGGAATTGGAAGTGAAGTATCCGATGGAGATTGACGAGAAGCTATTCCAGGTGCAAGCTGGTACAACCTTGCTGGATAAAGTTAAGGGAGCTCAACTTCAGGACGAAGCATGTGAGAAGGTGAAGACCAAGCCGAGATTCAAGATAGACAGTGAGGGACTACTGAGATTTGAGAGCAGAGTTTGGGTACCATCAGTGCCAGAGATTAAGGAGGACATTTTGAATGAGGCTCATAGTTCACGGTATTCGATACACCCCGGTAGTACCAAGATGTACCAGGATCTTCGATAATATTTCTGGTGGCCGAATTTGAAACGAGATATTGCTGAGTGTGTGGCAAAGTGTCTGACATGTCAGAAAGTGAAAGCAGAACATCAGAGGCCGAGTGGTTTGCTACAACCCCTGGAAATCCCAGAATGGAAATGGGAACACATTACAATGGATTTCGTGGTTGGCCTTCCGATGACTCAGAAAGACTACGATGCTGTATGGGTTATCGTTGATCGACTGACGAAATCAGCACACTTCCTTCCAATCAAAATCAGATTCAACTTAGACCAGTTGGCAAGGTTATATGTGAAAGAGATTATTTCGAGGCATGGAGTTTCGGTGTCAATTGTTTCCAACCGGGATCCGCGCTTCACATCGAACTTCTGGAAGCGACTACAGGAATGCATGGGGACACAGTTGAGAATGAGTACGGCTTATCACCCTCAGACAGATGGGCAGAGCTAAAGAAAGATCCAGACTTTAGAGGATATGTTGAGAGCATGTATCATGGATTTCAAAGGAAATTGGGATGATCACCTACCGCTTGTGGAATTCGGTTACAACAACAGTTACCATGCTAGTATTGGCATGCTGCCTTACGAAGCGTTGTACGGAAGAAAATGCAGAACTCCGCTATAATGGGATGAAGTTGGAGAGAGACAATTACTAGGTCCAAAACTAGTACAGCAGACAGCAGAAATAATCAAAGTGATCCAAACAAGACTGGTAGCAGTTCAAAATAGGCAAAGAAATACGCCGATCCACACCGTAAAAATGTTGAGTTTGAATCAGGTAGCTATGTGTTTTTGAAAGTCTCTCCCTAGAAGTGAAAGATCAGATTCGGAAAGAAGGAGAAATTGAGCCCGAGGTTCATTGGACCCTTTGAGGTACTGCGAAGGATTGGAGAAGTTGTGTATGAGGTAGCCTTACCTCCGGCGCCCGAGAATGTCCACAACGTCTTCCATGTTTTAGTTTTACGGCCCTACAAACCCGATTACAAGCATGTGATTGAATATAAACTCCTACATTTTGAGAAAGATTTATCCTATGAAGAAATTCCTGTTCAGATTGTTGATAGGAAATAGCAAGTTCTCAGAAATAAAGTTATACCTTTCGTTAAGGTAATTTGGAGGAACCACAACGCTGAAGAAGCTACGTGGGAACTCGAAAAGCATATGATTGAAGAATTACCCACACTTATTTACTTAATTTATGTGTAAGCGATTCTGGGGACAGAATCTTTGTAAGGAGGGGAGAATGTAACGGGACGAATTTAATTGAACCGTGATTTTGGGGACAGAATCCTTTTAAGGGGGGAAAGATGTGACAAACGAGACTTTTATAATTTAATTTGAAAATTTATTAAATTAAATAAATATTTTTTTATGATTTAATTATTGAATTAAATAATTAATTGATGAATTCGTGGAAGATTAATTTAATTATATATGTTACATTAGTTAACGTAATGTGGAGAATTTTTATATTCAAAGTATGTATTTAATTTAGCTTATTTGATTAAATGAATTATTTAATAAGCATAATGTTATTCTAATTAATTTAATATTTAATTAGAGATTTAATGAGTTGACATAATTAATAAATGTGAATTTTAATTATGTGACTATGTGATTTAATGTGAAACTATTCTATTTTATTTAATTGATTTAAATAAAATTAATTAATTAATTAGAAGTGTTACGATTAACTATATAATAGTAAGTTAATTAAAATAATGAGAATGAAGAATAAAAGATAAACAAACAAGCCCCTAAGGGGAGTTGGTCAGTTAACTCACTATGGGATTAACTGACGACCACTTACCCATTATACTTGTGTACATATACATATTATATATCATATAACTTATATCAGCATCTAGTTTATTCATCAGTTAAGAAAGTAGAGAGAAAACATAGAGAGAAAAAGAGAGGAATTGAGAAGGAGATTAAGTGAAGAAGAGATTGTAGAATTAAAGTGTATATCATTAAACAAGTAGCAAGGGGTAATTCCTTCGTCTTTAATTTTGAATTCAATTTCTTAAAGTTTTCCATTAACGTATTTTATAAATTCTCTGAGAATAACTAAATTGGTGATTAACGCATGATATAATTATATATGTGTTACTATATGATTATAACATGTTTTATATCTTGTATGAATGATTTATAGTAATTGAATTCCTGCAATTAGGCCTTAATTGAGTTTTCAAATGTTATAGAGTTTTCAATTACGTCTTTTTAAAAAAAAATCTGTTTTAAAGAACTATTTTGATAATTAAAGGGAGATATGATCATATAGATGTCTGTATATGCTAATATCATGTGTTATATCTTGTATACATGAATTTACAGTGACCATATCACGGAATTTTGATTAAATGGGATTTCATGGATTACATAGTATAAATGTTGTATGAATAACCCATATAGGTAAATTAAATGCTTTAATCATATGTTTGAATTAAAATTGACACTTAATTATGATTATACATGTTAAAATGAAAGAAACAGAATTGGAATGAACGGATTCAGAGTTATAACGAATTCGTAATGATTGATTTTATATTTTTCATCAAAACATTACAAAATATAAAAAATAGTGAAATTAAATGTTGTAATTTGTGTAATTACGTAATTTAAAGTGTTAGAAACATGCTAGAATTGAATTATAATATTTCTGTGAAGTTTATACTTCATGGGTAACATTACAAATCATTGTATGAGTATAAATTGACATTAATTTGGCTGTTCTGTGTGTTCTTCGCGAACTGCAAAATCTGGGTCTGCGTCCCAGCGCGGCCGTGCCGCTCCAAGGAACAATTGGAGCGCGGCCGCGCTCTGCCTGCAAAATCCCAAAATTTTTCTAAGTGTTCATGTTTCAAAGATGTTTTTTTTTAAATACCTAATGTAAGGAACATGATGGCATGTTAGGCATATAATGAGACATTAAAACAGTTAAATTAACTTATATTATGTGATTAATTAATAAGTTAATTACACGACTTAAACCATTATTTGAAAAGTCTAATAATGAGTTCAAAGAACAATGTTATGATTCGATATGTATATCGAACTTATAACTAATTTGTATTGTGAATGGATGGTTATGTAGGATTAATTAAAGGACGTGAATTATAAATTGTAGCTTGTGCAAGAGTCAAGTATCATATCCCTAACTTATTGTTGTTAAGCAAGTTTCTAAACCTTACTATTGAGCAAGTTTTTTAAATTCTAAATTATTCATTTATCAAGTCCTAGACTTGTATTCTATATCGAGTAAGTTCTTGTTCTCAATTGTTCAAGTTCAAGATTTCATATTAGATTTTATAACATGATTCAGTTATACAATACTTATTCGATTGTATACCTCTTGAGAATTTTTATTCGAATTGATTATCAGTTATTGTTGAACCTTGTAAGACTAGCGAACTCTTATTGATTTGACTAGTCCATAGTTGATGAACGTTCTATATTCTAGAATTATTATTGAGCTTATCCAAACCAAACTTTTTTTGGTGCGGACTCTGATGTCAAACTGAGATGAACAACCCTATATAGGGGATTATTTACGCTTTAGTGTTGAGATATTGTGCACAGTATAGTACTAAGGGCTGATCCCCCTAAGTACGAGGAGTAGAGTCCTTAGTTTTATGACTGTTAAAGGTTTAAAGTATAAACACTTGACAACCTAGGACATAGTTCAAGGTCTTATGACCCTCAGAAGTTCTTTTGATTCTTGTTATTCATCCGTGATTCAAAAGCCGAGTTTCTTTATTCAGAAGTCTTTGATTCATTCATATGTTATTATATTGTTATATTTTTATACTTGTGGGCAATTGTGTTCACTCTTGTGTAATAATAACATTGCAGTTAAGAACGAAAGATCTGACGAGCCTTCCAATAGGAAATGCAAGGGGAAAGTTAACAAGTGTTGAAGACTTATTATTTAATTTAAGAATGTTTATTGTTAAGACTTATGTGTAATATTTTAGACTTAATTATTTGTTTATGTTTTTGCACAGATGTTTAAGGTTAGTATGACCTGGGATTGAGATTGTATTTACTATTCAGATGTTGTAACCCCATAAGGGGAGGATTTATTTCTATCTGTTGCATGGATTGCATTTTTGTGGGTAGATAGATAGATAATATTTGTACAGTGAACACCAAATCCCGTGGAAACTGAAGTACCCGAATTTGGGGGTGTCACAGGTTGGCATCAGAGCTGTAGGTTATGAACCTTAGGTGGGGGAAAACCTTAGGATAATAGCATTTTTAAGAGATCGAGAACATAGTAATGATAACTCTTATAGAGTTCTAAGAAAGATAATAACTTAACTTATGTGCTATGTGTTTATACTTATATACTTGTGAGAGTATCGATTAGCATCACGTAATAATTATGGGTTAAAATTTAACTTGTCAGGATGACGGATGCTGGAGAACCTAGTCACCCTAGGGACATTTTACCCCGAGAGGCTAGAGAGGAGGATCCCCGAGACATCCACACAATCTGGGAGCAGTTAGTTCGACGAGAGCCATCTCCCTTGATTACAGTTGTTGGTCGGGAGTATGAGCCGGTGTTCGATTCAGAGGAGGACTCTTAGGAGATAAAGATTCAGACTGAGGTAGCAGAGGAGGATGATGAAGACCCTGAAGAGTTCCCACCGAACTCTATCAGTGCCGAGATGTACGACAAGCTGTATGACCGTAACATAGAATTACGAGATACTGTTCAGGAGCCGAGGGAGCAGATGGTTACTCAACAGTCTACCATCGAACAGAAGGATGGGGAGGTTGAGGCTCTTCACACATGTCTGGAAAACGTATAGTGGGATTTGGTTCATGAGAAGGGTCAAAACGAGCAGAAGTTAGAGAAAATAGAGGAATTGAAGAATGAATTGAAAAAGAAATCAGCAAGGCTTGTCATAGCGGAGGAGGCCTGGGTGAGGGATTCATGACGTGCAAATCTTGCAGAAGATAACTGTCGGGCGAAGAAGGCCAAGCTTGAGGAAACGCATTATACGCTTTAGAATGCTATTGATGAGGCACTACAAGAAAAGAGGTTATCAGCGACCAAAGGTATCAGTGATCGCAAAATTCGGTCGCTAGTAGTGGAATCAGCGACCCCCTTTGGCGACCATCCTAAAATCTGGTCGCTAGTTTATATCTGCGACCGCATGCGGTCGCTATTCGGTCGCAGGTGTGTTTTTGCTGCCTAAAAATTGGCGTGAATTGCTCGCGAACTTTTCTTCAGCGACCACGGAGTTACAGCGACGGCATGCGGTCGCTGGTATATCCACGTCATTAAAAACTAGCGACCGCATGCAGTCGCTGAAAGCAGTCGCTGATTCTTTTAATTGTTCTCAGCAACAAGCCTGGACAACAGACGCGAAACAGAAAGAAAAAGAGGGAGACAGGGAAGGCGAGAAGAGGGAGAAGGGGGAGAAGAATAGGGAGAAGAGGAAGAAGGTTTTCTGCCGCCCATTGCTACCGCCTCACCGCCACCTCCCGCTACTACCGCCGCCGACACTTAGGTATATATTAGTTATACTATGAATGATTTTGTTATACAATGAATGATTAATTTGGGTAATGTATACATATATGCATTGATATGTTGCTATGAATATATATATATATATATATATATATATATATATACCTTATATACATGTTATTATATTGATTTGTTGCTATGAATATGTATATATATATATACATAAATTTGATTAATTTGGTGTATGTATACTCTATATTTAAGAACCCTTAATTAGGTTTAATTTGGATAATTAGATTTAATTTGGGTAATTAGGTTTAATTTGGGTAATTAAGTTTAATTTGGGTAATGTATACTATATATATATTCTTTGTAACATTACTAAGTTACCATTTACTTAGTTTTCAATTAATAAATAAATTAAAATTAAATTAAAATAATATGATATAATATTTGACACATGCATTACTTAGTTTCTCTCATACTAAATTTAGTAACATTTAATATTTGACATATAATATATATTAAATATGATTAAATATATAATTAAATTAAATTATAATATCATATAAATAGAATATTAAACTTAAATAATATAAAATATATTATTATAATATAATATAATATAATATAGTAAAATATTATATTAAACTAATATAATATGGTGTTGTGTTTGAACCCCACTTAAAAATTCCAAATAAAATAGGGAATAGTTATCAAACAAGCAAGTTTCGCACTTTGTCAATTATCATATGGTGTTGTGTTTGAACCCCATCTATTAGACTGAATTCATTAACTGCTGGTTCAGAATCCATCATCCACAAAGTTTGTCCAAAATATACCAACAATTAGTTCATGGGACATCTTGCATAACAGAACAGCTAGAAAATAGTGCCTAATACTTTCAGGTACAAAACACAATCTTAATATAACCTACTGCAAACTTGCTTCAAAAAAGAATAAGAAAATGACGAAAGTATTCAGACAAGAGAATTCAATGTGTCGCCAATCAACTAGTTTCCTTTGAAGCTTGAAGATGGGAGAAGTATTGTTTGAACATGTATGGTTGGAGCTGTGTTGTTGTTTGAACACCCTCAAACAATAACAGCTTACATGTATGTTGAAATGTTAATCATATACGTGTATATGCTCAAGTCATATGTTTACAATTATGCTTAAATGTTAATCATATGCTTACAAGTATGCTCAAGTCATATGCTTACAAGTATGCTCAACTCATATGTTTACAAGTATGCTCAAGTCATATGCTTACATAAAGATACATCTATATGTATTTATATGCATCATAAATGACATTGGGCTAATTGTAAATATCTAACAAGGAGATACAATAATTCTTGTTTGCAATAGGTACCGTGGTATCATGGACCTTTATTCAGACCGTAGTTGGATGAGAAAACGAAAGTTAAGTTCCCAGATAGGTGCTACAACTGAATTTAGAACTGGTTGTCAAGTGTTTCTGGATTATGCATATAGTCACCCGGAATGTGTGAATGGTCAGAACAAGATAAGATGCCCTTGTTTGAAGTGTAAAAATCAAAATTATATGGACAGAGACCTAGTAAACTATCATTTACTTGTTTCTGGGTTCATGAGAAATTATGAAGAATGCTGGTGGGCACATGGGCAGAGAAGAGATAGTGGCTATGCACAAGTACACACTCCGGCCAGCAGTACCCATTGTATGAATGCCATAGTTCATGATATTGCAGGGCCAAATTTTGATTGGGAACAAGGCAGAGAGCAACCTATGAATTCTGATGCCAAAGCGTTCTTTAAGTTGTTAGACGAGGGTAGCGAGCCGTTGTGGCATGGTTGCACCAAGCACACTACATTGTCTGCAGTGGCCGACATTACTTAACATCAAGGCTGATCACAACATGAGCTATGAGTATTTTGAGTCGCTATTGAAGGCCATTAATGTTGCCTGACGATGAAAAATTACCCGATAACTACTACTATTGTAAGAAAATGGTGAAGAAATTGGGTCTTGGATACCAAAAGATCGATGCATGTTCGAACGATTGCATGTTGTTTTATAAGAAAAATGAACAAAAGACAAGGTGCACATTTTGCAGTCATGATCGGTTCAGGCCTAATAAAAAGGGTGTGACTATAAAAAAGACAAGTATACCTTTTAATATTTTAAGGTATTTTCCAATTACACATCGGTTAAAAAGGTTGTACATTTCTTCAAGAACAGCTGAACATATGACTTGGCATGCGAAATCTCCAGCTAAAGATGGAGAACTTAACCATCCCGCAGATGGGCAGGCTTGGAAGGATTTTAACTTAGCACATCCTGGGTTTGCATTGGAACGTAGAAATGTGAGGCTTGGTTTGTCCACTGATGGATTCTACCCGTTCGGCCACTCAGCTGTTCCGTACTCATGTTGGCCCGTGATTGTTACTCCGTACAACTTGCCTCCATGGATGTGTATGAAATAACCATACTTATTTCTTTCACTCGTGGTTCCTGGTCCTAAGAGTCCTGGAAAGAACTTAGATGTTTACTTGAGACCTCTTATAGACGAGTTGAAGGTATTGTGGGAGGATGGAGTACAGAGTTGGGATGTTGCAACGAAAATAAATTTTAACCTTAGGGCAGCGATTATGTGGACTATAAGTGATTTTCCTGCCTATGGTATGTTAGCTGGATGGAGTACACACGGGAAGTTGGCTTGTCCGTATTGTATGGAGCATACAAAGTCTTTCAATCTATCAAAAGGTTGAAAGCCTTGCTGGTTTGACTGTCATCGTCGTTTCTTGCCGGTAGACCACCCGTTTCGAAGAAATAGAGAACACTTCAGAAAAGGGAAAGTAGAGAATGATATGCCTGCACTGCGATTATCGGGGACGGAGATGCGTGACCGTGTGATGAGATTGTCGGTCATCCTATTTGGTAAGATTGATGCCACAAACATAATCAATGGGTTTGGCGAGTCTCATAACTGGGTTCAGAGAAGCATCTTTTGGGAATTACCTTATTGGTCTACAAATTTGATTCGTCATAATCTAGATGTGATGCATATTGAGAAGAATGTGTTCGACAATGTGTTTAACACCGTGATGAATGTTACGGGGAAGACAAAAGATAATGATAAGGCACGTTTGGACATGAAAGATATTTGTAAGCGTCCTGAATTAGAACTTTATGAATCTCCTAATGGTAAGATTGTCAAACCGCATGCAAGGTACACATTGTCCAAAAAGCAAGTTGAAGATGTGTGCACATGGGTTAAGTCTCTGAAACTACCAGATGGATATGCGTCAAACATTGCAAGGTGTGTTACGAGTGGAAAATTGCAAGGGATGAAGAGTCATGACTGTCATGTGTTCATGGAGAGACTCATGCCTATAGCATTTCGGGATCTGCTTGATAAACCAATATGGGATGCTTTGACGGATCTTAGTCGTTTCTTCAAAGACTTATGCTCAAAAACATTAAATGAGAAGGACATGTCTGCACTTGAGAAGAACATCATAGAGATCACGTGTAAGCTGGAAAAAATATTCCCGCCTGGTTTTTTTGACTCCATGGAGCATTTGCAAATCCATCTTCCCTATGAAGCTCGTGTTGGGGGTCCAGTTCAATATATATGGATGTACCCTTTCGAGAGGGTGATGGGAAACCTTAAGAGGAAGTTTAAGAATAGAGCTTATGTCGAGGGGTCGATATGTGAGTCATACAGTTTCGATGAGATATCTACGTTTGTCTCAGACTATTTTTCGGACGAAGTCTTGACAAAGGCAAATCGAGTCTCGAGACATGATGATGGGGGAAATGTTGAACTAAATGGTCGGCTTTCTGTATTTGGTCTATCGGGCCGCGCTTATGGAAAAGGGAAGCGCATATTCCTCTCTGAGCAAGAATTACATGCTGCACATACTTACATTCTTCTCAATTGCGAGGAGATTGACGAATTTGTGAGGTACACATGTAAACTTGAAAATTTATCCCTTAACTTTCAATGACATGTAATATACATTCCAATATATTAATGTTTATAACATTGTATAGATTGTACGATGACGAGTTAAAAGTGAAGCATCCCGGCATAACTGATAAAGATATTCAAATCAATCGTGATAAAAAATTTGCACTTTGGCTAAAAGACAAAGTAAGTTCAATTTCTTAAGCACGACATATATATATATATATATATATATATATATATATATATACTACTCCATATTAACGATGACTTCATTTAATAAGATGGAGTTTTTGTAGGCTTTGACTGAGGGATCAACGATTCCGGCTAATGTACAAGTCCTAGCTATGGGACCAGACAGAGACCAAGTCAGCCGCAATGGTTACAAAATAAATGGTTGTGAATTTCATACAAAGGCATATGGGCGCGGTAAAAGAACAACAAACTCTGGAGTGTGTGTCCAAGGAGATTGTTACAATGAGCTTGGTCGTGCCTTTTATGGGGAGTTGGAGAAAATCGTAGAGTTGTTGTATAAGGGCACGTACGGGGGTCATATTAACTTGTTCAAGTGTCGTTGGTTTGATTCAGAAAAAGGGATACGTGTTGACAGACATGGAATCGTCGATATTGACCTCTATAGGTCTGCGTACTCCAACGAACCGTTTGTTTTACCAACTCAAACAGTACAAGTATACTACACTCCTAGTCCTGTTAGGAAAAGGGATAGACCGCCTACAAATTGGCAAGTTGTAATTCATACTCCCGCGCGCAGTCGTGTAGAAGTAGTTGATAGGGAGATTTACCAAGAGCAGATGCTTCATGCTCAAACTATAATAAATGTGGAGGACGACAATGAAGTAATCCAGTTAGATGGTGGAGATGAACCACATAAATTAGATCCTGAGTCAATACTTATGTTAGATGACATTGATACTGAGGAGGAAGAGTTACTAACTTAATCTGACACTGAATCTGAAGCAGATGATGGTTATGAATCTGCAATACGTATACAAGATGATTCTGAATCAGACATTTACACTTGAACAAATGAAATGTATGTTTAGCATTACATGTTTAGCATTTTCTGTCATTATTGTCATTTTATATTCATATATATACATGTAATCAAATATAACTCATACTAACATCTTTATATCACTGACATGTTTATGTACCTAACTATTTAAATGCAATTTCCTGTCATTATTGTCAATTTATATTCATATATACATGTAATCAAATATAACTCATGCTAACATCTTGAAATTTATAATATATAGATGGCTTCTGAAGCAGCGCAGAAAAAGCGTGGCTTGGGTAAGGGGCCTAATCATGTGCCCAAGGCCCCTACTAATCCGGATGATCGAATTCTTATTCAGATTCGTCCTCCTCCGAATAGCACGTACGTCCCGCATCATTTATATATAAGCATTTTAGATTCCATTTATACAAGATATATAACTAATGTAAATTGCTTTAATATATCTACTTATCTTTGATGTAAATTATTGTATATTATAGTACTTTTTTAGATAATAAGATCGTCAAGTGCATATCACAGCTGTGCTTATAGAATTGGCCCACACCTGTGATTACGTGGGCGACCACACCTATAGCCCACAAGGATGCAGTTTGGGCTGAATTTTAGGTATTTTTTTTAATTATGACAGATAATACAATATTCTAAGGATAATTGTTTAGTAGTGTTGGATTATATATTAAAAGTACCGTTTTAATATTATTATTGTTGTTTTATTTGCAGAAAAGGTATAGATGGGAGGACGCGCAGGCTTCAGTGATACAGACACTATTCTGACAGAAGTGCACCGCCCGCACCAAAGACAATTTGAACAAAGAACGACAAAAAGCCCTTCACAATGCATCGATCGATCATCCAGGCCAGGGAGAGGATTACATGCACGAGCATAGCCCCTGGTGGTGCACCCAGTCCATATGGGCTGAGATGTGTGCCCAATGGAGAGATGATACCTGGCTCAAAAGACGCAAGACTGCCGCCACTAACAGATCCTCGGGTGTACCTGATGGCGAAAAGGCTAAAGGAACCTACAGAGGCGGCAGTATTTCACAGTTGCAGCATATCACTGCCAGGGTACGTATGAATAGTTTTAATATGTTTACAATTATGAATTGTAGAATATGTTACTTAGTAATATTAGAATATATTTTGTATAGGAGTCTCAGTCTCAAGGTTAGCCTATCCATTGGCTGGATGTGTACGTGGCCTCCCGTGATGGTCTGCCTGATGCTGTTCAGATAGCGGTAATAAGTTTTAACAACTTGATCTTGTTTATCAAGTTTTACGTCATTCTTTAGAATTTTACCAATTTATTTTTAACTATTTAAATGTTAACATGATGACAGGATACTTATAAGCGTTTATTGAATGAGCGCTATCCTGAAGGCACCCCACATCCGTAAATTGATCAAGAATTATGGGAGAGGGCGTCTATTGTGAAGAAGAACTACGTCAAAGGTCAAGGACAACGACGACACCCATCCTTCAGTGGCTCAGGCAGCTCTGCTACCCAGTCTTCACAGTCATCGACTCATCCAGCTATTCATACTCCTGCTGACTGTGTGAGAGCTATATGTCGAGATCGCGATCTTCTAAAGATACTGGGCGGGCATTTGGCGGCTCTGAGTGCTGATGAGTTAGCTGATGCAGTGGCGGCACAGCAGCATCACAGCATAGGGATGGCGACGAGGTAATCAATCTTATTTATTACAATCAAAGTAGTGACTTATATATATTATTGTGTTTAAAAACAACTGTATATTGTTGTAACACCAGTATCAACATATATATTATATTATATGTAATTTGTTTTATTATTTTGTTAATTACAGGGTGATCAAGATCAAGGAGAAACTATTTTGGACAATGATGCTTGTCGACTGATTTAGTGTTGTTTTGTAGTTATTTGAGAATCTTTTACTTTTATATTCATTCTTTGGATGTCTGTATGTTGCTTAAAGATTAGATTTGTTTATATTTATTCAATTTATATTGGTTTTTAAAGGTTTATATAGTTTATATACTAGTTTGGTGTATGTGTCGGTAAATGGACGATGGATATGTTATATTGTTGTGCATGTTTATGTGTTGGGATAAAGCAGGTACAAAACAGGTATATAAACTGTACCTGTACAAAACAGGTACAGTTTTTTGGGAATTCTGCAAAACAGGAAAAATCTGGGTTCCAGGTTTTTTTACATCAGCGACCGCATGCGGTCGCTGATACTTATCAGCGACTGCTAATCATATGGGGATTTTAGCGACTGCGTGCGGTCGTTGATTGCAGTCGCTGACACATGGCACACGTCAGCCTGTGGCACTGAACCATGCTGACTCATCTTAGCGATCGAAATGACAATATCGGTCGCTAATCTCGGTTGTAGATACTTCGGTCGCTAATAGTGGTCGCTGATGTGCATTCTAGCGACCAGATTTTATGCGACGCCTATCACCGACCGCATACGGTCGCTGATAGGCGGTCGCAGATAAGCTTTTTTCTTGTAGTGAGGCCCAGGATCGGGTTATGAGATATCCAATTCAGTTTGAGGGTCTACCGTGGTACATGCTAGATCGCAGGACGATGTCCTGTATTATAGAAGAAGAGCGTGGCAAAGCTGTTCGTCGCCTTAGTAAGCAGTCATAGGAACATTTTGATTATGTGAAAATCTATCTGGTAGTTAATAATGTAAATTTCGATGTGGTTATAAATAGAGGAATATTTTGATGATTTAAATATTATAGATTCTTTATCTCGGGATAGTTGATGTAAATAGCAGTGATGCTATCATATTTTGTTAAAACTTTTGATTAAATAAAATATCAGAGTTATTTGAGATAACGTGTTAAGTGATTGTGTATAAATGTTTAAATTAAATCTTAAATATTTAGAGCATTGAATAAAGATCTAATAAACATTTTTCTTAACAGAAAAAAGCCGCCAAGAAGACGACTAAACCGTTAATCGGCCCAGGAAGGGTCAACGAACAACAACAACGATGCCAATGCTAACCCCGTTCAGCAGTTGGTGAACTTCTTAGCTGGAGCAATTAACAATCAACCTCAAGCTCCATCGAACACAACATTAAAGGACTTCAAGGCAGTGGGACCGCCAGAGTTCAAAGGCTCCTTGAACCCGATAGAAGCTCAAACTTGGGTTATGGATATGGAAAAAGTTTTTGACGTCGCCAGAGTCAGAGAGGACCAGAAAACCGCCTACGCAATGATCATGCTAAAATCAGAAGCCAGTTATTGGTGGCAAACAAATAAGGTCTGGGAGGAGAAGGTGTGATTACCTGGGAGAGGTTCAAGGAGATGTTCTTCGAGATGTATTTCCCGACAAGCTCGTAGAACCAATTGGAGGTCCAGTTTTTGGAGCTGAAATAGGGGAATATGTTCGTACCAGACTATACTGCAAAATTCAATGAGTTGGCTAGGTTTGCCATGTATCAAGTGCACACCGATGAGAGGAAGACAAAGAGGTTTGAGCAGGGCCTGAAGCCCTGGTTGTATAGCAAAGTGTTAATGTTTCAATTGAACACTTTTGCTGGGGTGCTGGAGAAGGCCATACTCGCTGAAGGTGGAAGCGATGCGGTGACCAAGTATAACCAAGATCAGAAGAAGAAGAAAAATGAGAGTGAAGGAAATACCAAGGCTAGTGGTAGCAACGCGGGAGGAAATAACAATCAGAAGAGGATGTGGACTGACAACTCATCAACTGGAAATCAGCAAGGAGGTCAGAGGAAGAGAATCGAAGCATGTCCGACCTACAGAAAAGCTCACCTGGGGGTCTGTATGAAGGGAAAACGAGTGTGCTACAATTGTGGTCAGGAAGGCCACATAGCACCTAACTGTCCTAACCCAAAGAAGGGCACCTGCTTCACTTGCGGCTCAAAGGACCATCTGGCGAGGGACTGTCCCAAGAAAGGATCTGGGGGTGGCCGGATCAGGAGGGAACAGAGGAGGCAGTGGTAGCAATACTCTAACTATCACGGGACCAACCGCAACCAACCGACCGCCAGGACCTTCAACATGACAGTGCAGAATGCTGTGCAGTCTCGCGATGTGGTGTCAGGTATCATTCCGATCAATAAAGTTAATGCTTATGTACTATTTGATTCGGGTGATACTTGTTCATTTATATCCAATGACTTTGCTAAAAACTTAGAATTGCCTATGGACGAGTTAGAATACCCCATGAATATAGAGATTGCGAATAGAGAAGTGATCCCTGTTAAGTACGTACACAAAAACTATAGGGTGTGTATTAAGGGTAACATTATGAACGTAGATCTTATCTCGATTAGACTTGGGGAATTCGACGTCATTCTGGGAATGGATTGGCTGTCCAATTATGGGGCTGTAATTAATTGCCAAAGAAAATGTATTAACCCCATCAAAGGTTGTATTTTATGGTAGCAAGTCGCCTAGACAAGCGAGTTGTCTGACAATGATGCCGGCCAGAAAGTTGTTAAGACAAGGTTGTATAGGATATTTAGCCGACATAGTCGATAGTCGCAAAGAGAACCCAAAATTTGAGGAAATACCAGTCGTGAGGGACTTCCTGGACATGTTTCTGGATGATTTGCCAGGATTATCAGCTAATAGAGATGTGGACTTCGTGATCGATTTGGCACCAGGAACGACTCCAATTTTGAAGGCCCCGTACCGGATGGCTCCGATAGAGATGAAATAATTGATGGTTCAGCTACAAGAATTATTGGACAAGAAGTACATACAACCGAGCCTATCGCCGTGGGGAGCGCTGATGTTATTTGTTAAGAAGAAGGATAGGACGATGCGACTCTACATCGATTACCAAGAGTTGAACAAGGTCACCATTAAGAACAGGTATCCGTTGCCAAACATTAACGATCTGTTTGATCAATTGAAAGGAGCGAGATATTTCTCCAAAATAGATATGAGGAATGGTTATCATCAGTTGAAAGTGAGGCCAGAGGATGTTCCAAAAATAGCGTTTAGAACTTGGTATGGTCACTGCAAATTTTTGGTCATGTCATTTGGTCTAACAAATGCGTGTGCAACATTTATGGGGCTAATGAATGGAGTGTTCAAGCCATTTTTGGATGAATTCGTAGTGGTGTTTATCGACGATATATTGGTGTATTCAAGGACCAAGGAGGAACACATTGAACATTTGAAGGTGACATTGGAGGTGTATGACGTGTCAGAAAGTGAAAGCAGAACATCAAAGGCAGAGTGGTTTGCTACAACCCCTAGAAATCCCAGAATGGAAATGGGAACACATTACAATGGATTTCATGGTTGGCCTTCCGACGACTCAGAAAGGCTACGATACAGTGTTGGTTATCGTTGACCGACTGACAAAATCAGCACACTTCCTTCAGATTAGAATCAGATTCAACTTAGACCAGTTGGCAAGGTTATATGTGAAAGAGATTATTTCGAAGCATGGAGTTCTGGTGTTAATTATTTTCGATCGGGATCCGCGCTTCACAACAAACTTCTGGAAGCGACTATAGGAATGCATGGGGATACAGTCGAGAATGAGTACGACTTATCACCCTTAAATAGACGGGCAGAGCGAAAGAACGATCCAGACTTTAGATGATATGTTGAGAGTGTGTATTATGGATTTCAAAGGAAATTAGGATGATCACCTACCTCTTGTGGAATTCGGTTACAACAACATTTACCACGCTAGTATTGGCATGCCGCCTTACGAACCGTTGTACGGAAAAAAATGCAGAACTCCGCTATACTGGGATGAAGTTGGCGACAGACAATTACTAGGTCAAGAACTAGTACAGCAGACAACAGAGATAGTCAAAGTAATCCGAACAAGACTGGTAGCAACTCAAAATAGGCAAAAGTAATACGCCGATCCACACCGTAAAAATATTGAGTTTGAATCGGGTAGCTATGTGTTTTTGAAAGTCTCTCCTTAGAAGGGAAAGATCAGATTGGAAAAGAAGGGGAAATTGAGCCCGAGATTCATTGGACCCTTTGAAGTACTGCGAAGGATTGGAGATGTTGTGTATGAGGTAGCCTTACCTCCGACGCTTGAGAATGCCCACAACGTCTTCCATATTTCAGGTTTATGACCCTACAAACCCGATTACAAGCATGTGATTGAATATAAACCCCTACATTTTGAGAAAGACTTATCCTATGAAAAAATTCCTGTTCAGATTGTTAACAGAAAAGAGCAATTTCTCAGAAATAAAGTTATACCTTTCGTTAAGGTAATTTGGAGGAACCACAACGCTGAAGAAGCTTTGTGAGAACTCAAAAAGCATATAATGAAGAATTATTATGTGTAAGCGATTCTGGGGACAGAATCTTTGTAAGGTGGGGGGGGGGAGAATGTAACAGAATGAATTTAATTGATCCATAATTTTCGGGACAGAATCCTTTTAAGGGGGGAAAGATATGACGAACGAGATTTTTGTAATTTAATTTGAATATTTATTGAAATAAATAAATATTTTTTGATGATTTAATTATTGAATTGAATAATTAATTGATGAATTTGTGATAGATTAATTTAATTATATATGTTACATTAGTTAAAGTAGTGTGGAGAATTTTTATATTCAAAGTATGTATTTAATTGAGCTTATTTAATTAAATGAATTATTTAATATTATAATGTTATTCTAATTAATTTAAAAATTAATTAGAGATTTAATGAGTTGACATAATTAATAAATATGAATTTTAATTATGTGACTATGTGATTTAATGTGAAACTATTCTATTTTATTTAATTGATTTAAATAAAATTAATTGATTAATTAGAAGTGTGACGATTAACTATATAATAGTAAGTTAATTAAAATAATGAGAATGAAGAATAAAAGACAAACAAACAAGCCCCTAAGAGGAGTTGGTCAGTTAACCCACTATGGGATTAACTGACGACCACTTACCCATTATACTTGTATACATATACATATTATGTATCATATAACTTATATCGGCATCTAGTTTATTCATCAGTTAAGAAAGTAGAGAGAAAACACAGAGAGAAAAAGAGAGGAATTGAGAAGGAGATTGAGTGAAGAAGAGATTGTAGAATTAAAGTGTATACCATTAAACAAGTAGCAAGGGGTAATTCCTTCGTCTTTAATTTTGAATTCAATTTCTTAAAGTTTTCCATTAACGTATTTTATAAATTCTCTGAGAATAACTAAATTGGTGATTAACGCATGGTATAATTATATATGTGTTACTATATGATTATAACATGTTTTATATCTTCTATGAATAATTTTAAGTAATTGAATTCATGCAATTAGGCCTTAATTGAGTTTTCAAAAGTTACAGAGTTTTCAATTACGTCTTTTAAAAAAAATCTCTGTTAAAGAACTATTTTGATAATTAAAGTGAGATATGATCATATAAATGTCTGTATATGTTAATATCATGTGTTATATCATGTATACATGAATTTACATTGACCATACCATGGAATTTTGATTAAATGGGATTTCGTGGATTACATAGTATAAATGTTGTATGAATAACCCATATAGGTAAATTAAATGCTTTAATCATATGTTTGAATTAAAATTGACACTTAATTATGATTATACATGTTAAAACGAAAGAAACAGAACTGGAATGAACGGATTCAGAGTTATAACGAATTCGTAATGATTGATTTTATATTTTTCATCAAAACTTTACAAAATAAGAAAAACAGTGAAATTAAATGTTGTAATTTGTGTAATTATGTGATTTAAAGTGTTAGAAACATGCTAGAATTGATTTATAATATTTCTGTGAAGTTTATACTTCATGGGTAACATTACAAATCGTTGTGTGAGTATAAATTGACATTAATTTGGCTGTTATGTGTGTTATTCGCGAACTGCAGAATCTGGGTCTGCTTCCCAGCGCGGCCGCGCCGCTCCAAGGAACAATTGGAGCGCAGCCGCGCTTTGCCTGCAAAATCCCAAAATTTTTCTAAGTGTTCAAGTTTCAAAGATGTTTTTTTAAATACCTAACGTAAGGAACATGATGGCATGTTAGGCATATAATGAGACATTAAAATAGTTTAATTAACTTATATTATGTGATTAATTAATAAGTTAATTACATGACTTAAACCATTATTTGAAAAGTCTAATAATGAGTTCAAAGAACAATGTTATGATTCGATATGTATATGAAACTTATAACTAATTTTTATTGTGAATGGATGGTTATGTAGGATTAATTAAAGGACGTCAATTATAAATTGTAGCTTGTACAAGAGTCAAGTATCATATCCCTAACTTATTGTTGTTAAGCAAGTTTCTAAACCTTACTTTTACATTGAGCAAGTTTTTTAAATTCTAAATTATTCATTTATCAAGTCTTAGACTTGTATTCTATATCGAGTAAGTTCTTGTTCTTAATTGTTCAAGTTCAAGATTTCATATTAGATTTTATAACATAATTCAGTTATACAATACTTATTCGATTGTATACCTCTGGAGAATTTTTATTCGAATTGATTATCAGTTATTGTTGAACATTGTAAGACTAGCGAACCCTTATTGATTCGACTAGTCCATAGTTGATGAACGTTCTAAATTCTAGAATTATTATTGAGCTTATCCAAACCAAACTTCCTTTGGTGCGGACTCCGATGTCAAACTGAGATGAACAACCCTGTATAGGGGATTATTTACGCTTTAGTGTTGAGATATTGTGCACAGTATGGTACTAAGGGTTGATCCCCCTAAGTACGAGAAGTAGAGTCCATAGTTTTATGACTATTAAAAGTTTAAAGTATAAACACTTGACAACCTAGGACATAGTTCAAGGTCTTATGACCCTCAGAAGTTCTTTTGATTCTTGTTATTCATCTGTGATTCAAAAGCCGAGTTTCTTTATTTAGAAGTCTCCGATTCATTCACATGCTATTATATTGTTATATTTTTATACTTGTGGGCAATTGTGCTCACTTTTGCGTAATAATAATATTGCATTTAAGAACGAAAGATCTGACGAGCCTTCCACTAGCAAATGCAAGGGGAAAGTTAACAAGTGTTGAAGACTTATTATTTAATTTAAGAATGTTTATTGTTAAGACTTATGTGTAATGTTTAAGACTTAATTATAAGTTTATATTTTCGCACAGATGTTTAAGGTTAGTATGACCTGGGATTGAGATTGTATTTACTATTCAGATGTTGTAACCCTTAAGGGGAGGATTTATTTCTATTTGTTGCATGGTTTGCATTTTTGTGGGTAGATAGATTGATGATATTTGTACAGTGAACACCAAATCCCGTGGAAACTGATGTACCCGAATTTGGGAGTGTCACAGGTTGGTATCAGAGCTGTAGGTTATGAACCTTAGGTGGGGGAAAACCTTAGGATAATAGCATTTTTAAGAGATCGGGAACATAATAATGATAACTCTTATCGAGTTCTAAGAAAGATAATGACTTAACTTATGTGCTATATGTTTATACTTATATACTTGTGAGAGTATTGATTAGCATCACGTAATAACTAAGACTTAAAATTTAACTTGTTAGGATGACGGATGCTGGAGAACCTAGTCACCCTAGGGACATTGTACCCCGAGAGGCTAGAGAGGAGGAGCCCCTAGACATCCACACAGTCTGGGAGCAGTTAGTTCGACGAGAGCCATCTCCCTTGATTACAGTCATTGGTCGGGAGTATGAGTCGGTGTTCGATTCAGAGGAGGACTCTGAGGAGATAGAGATTCAGACTGAGGTAGCTGAGGAGGATGATGAAGACCCTAAAGAGTTCCCACCGAACTCTATCAGTGCCGAGATGTACGACGAGCTGTTTGACCGTAACATAGAATTACAAGATACTGTTCAGGAGCTGAGGGAGCGGATGGTTACTCAACAGTCTACCATCGAACAGAAGGATGGGGAGGTTGAGGCTCTTCACACACGTCTGGGAAACTTAGAGTGGGATTTGGTTCATGAGAAGGGTCAAAACAAGCAGAAGTCAGAGGAAATAGAGAAATTAAAGAATGAATTGAAAGAGAAATCAGCAAAGCTTGCCATAGCAGAGGAGGCCTGGGTGAGGGATTCACGACGTGCAGATCTTGCAGAAGATAACTGTCGGACGAAGAAGGCCAAGCTTGAGGAAACAAACTATACGCTTTAGAATGCTATTGATGAGGCCCAGGATCGGGTTATGAGATATCCAATTCAGTTCGAGGGTCTACCGTGGTACATGCTAGATCACAGGACAATGTCCCGTATTATAGAAGAAGAGCGTGGCAAAGCTGTTCGTCGCCTTAGTAAGCAGTCATAGGAACATTTTGATTATGTGAAAACCTATCTGGTAGTTAATAATGTAAATTTTGATGTGGTTATAAATAGAGGAATATTTTGATGATTTAAATCTTGTAGATTCTTTATCTCGGGATAGTTGATGTAAATAGCAGTGATGCTATCATATTTTGTTAAAACTTTTGATTAAATAAAATATCAGAGTTATTTGAGATAACGTGTTAAGTGATTGTGTATAAATGTTTAAATTAAATCTTAAATATTTAGAGAATTGAATAAAGATCTAATAAGCATTTTGCTTAACAGAAAAAAGCCGCCAAGAAGATGACTAAACCGTTAACCGGCCCAGGAAGGGTCAACGAACAACAACAACGATGCCAATGCTAACCCCGTTCAGTAGTTGGTGAACTTATTAGCTGGAACAATTAACAATCAACCTCAAGCTCCACCGAACACAACGTTAAAGGACTTCAAGGCGGTGGGACCGCCAGAGTTCAAAGGCTCCTTGAACCCGATAGAAGCTCAAACTTGGGTTATGGATATGGAAAATTTTTTTGATGTCTCCAGAGTCAGAGAGGACCAGAAAATCGCCTACGCAACGTTCATGCTTAAATCGGAAGCCAGTTATTGGTGGCAAGCAAATAAGGTCTGGGAGGAGAAGGTGTGATTACCTGGGAGAGGTTTAAGGAGATGTTCTTCGAGATGTATTTCCCGACAAGCTCGTAGAACCAATTGGAGGTCTAGTTTCTGGAGCTGAAACAGGGGAATATGTTCGTACCAGACTATGTGGCAAAATTCAACGAGTTGGCTAGGTTTGCCACGTATCAAGTGCACACCGATGAGAGGAAGGCAAAGAGGTTTGAGCAAGGCCTGAAGCCCTAGTTGTATAGCAAAGTGTTAATGTTTCAATTGAACACTTTTGCTGGGGTGCTGGAGAAGGCCATACTCGCTGAACGTGGAAGCGATGCGGTGACCAAGTATAACCAAGATCAGAAGAAGAAGAAAAATAAGAGTGAAGGAAATACCAAGGCTAGTGGTAGCAACGCGGGAGGAAATAACAATCAGAAGAAGATGTGGACTGACAACTCATCAACTGGAAATCAGCAAGGAGGTCAGAAGAAGAGAATTGAAGCATGTCCGATCTGCAGAAAAGCTCACTGGGGGTCTGTATGAAGGGAAAACGAGTGTGCTACAATTGTGGTCAGGAAGGCCACATAGCACCTAACTGTCCTAACCCAAAGAAGGGTGCCTGCTTCACTTGCGGCTCAAAGGACCATCTAGCGAGGGACTGTCCCAAGAAAGGATCTGGGGGGGGGCAGATTAAGAGGAAACAGAGGAGGCAGTCGTGGCAATACTCTAACTATCACGGGACCAACCGCAACCAACCGACCGCCAGGACCTTCAACATGACAGTGTAGAATGCTGTGCAGTCTCGCGATGTGGTGTCAGGTATCATTCCGATCAATAAAGTTAATGCTTATGTACTATTTGATTCGGGTGATACTTGTTCATTTATCTCCAATGACTTTGCTAAGAACTTAGAATTGCCTATGGACGAGTTAGAATACCCCATGAACATAGAGATTGCGAATAGAGAAGTGATCCCTGTTAAGTACGTACACAAAAACTATAGGGTGTGTATTAAGGGTAACATTATGAACGTAGATCTTATCTCGATTAGACTTGGGGAATTCGACGTCATTCTGGGAATGGATTGGCTGTCCAATTATGGGGCTGTAATTGATTGCCAAATAAAATGTATTAACCTTATGACCCCGTCAAAGGTTGTATTTTATGGTAGCAAGTCGCCTAGACAAGCGAGTTGTCTGACAATGATGCCGGCCAGAAAGTTGTTAAGACAAGGTTGTATAGGATATTTAGCCTACATAGTCGATAGTCGCAAAGAGAACCCAAAATTTGAGGAAATACCAGTCGTGAGGGACTTCGTGGACATGTTTCTGGATGATTTGCCAGGATTATCGCCTAATAGAGATGTGGACTTCGTGATCGATTTGGCGCCAGGAACGACTCCAATTTTGAAGGCCCCGTACCGGATGGCTCCGATAGAGATGAAATAATTGATGGTTCAGCTACAAGAATTATTGGACAAGAAGTACATACAACCGAGCCTATCACCGTGGGGAGCGTCGATGTTATTTGTTAAGAAGAAGGATAGGACGATGCGGCTCTGCATCGATTACCAAGAGTTGAACAAGGTCACCATTAAGAACAGGTATCCGTTGCCAAATATTAACGATCTGTTTGATCAATTGAAAGGAGCGAGATATTTCTCCAAAATAGATCTGAGGAGTGGTTATCATCAGTTGAAAGTGAGGCCAGAGGATGTTCCAAAAACAGCGTTTAGAACTTGGTATGGTCACTACAAATTTTTGGTCATGTCATTTGGTCTAACAAATGCGTGTGCAACATTTATGGGGCTAATGAATGGAGTGTTCAAGCCATTTTCGGACGAATTCATAGTGGTGTTTATTGACGATATATTGGTGTATTCAAGGACCAAGGAGGAACACATTGAGCATTTGAAGGTGACATTGGAGGTGTCTGACGTGTCAGAAAGTGAAAGTAGAACATCAGAGGCAGAGTGGTTTGCTACAACCCCTAGGAAATCCCAAAATAGAAATGGGAATACATTACAATGGATTTTGTGGTTGGCCTTCCGACGACTCAGAAAGGCTACAATGCAATATGGGTTATCGTTGATCGACTGACAAAATCAGCACACTTCCTTTCGATTAGAATCAGATTCAACTTAAACCAGTTGGCAAGGTTATATGTGAAAGAGATTATTTCGAGGCATGGAGTTCTGGTGTCAATTGTTTTCGATCTGGATCCGCGCTTCACATCAAACTTCTAGAAGGGACTACAGGAATGCATGGGGACACAGTTGAGAATGAGCACGACTTATCACCCTCAAACAAACGGGTAGAGCGAAAGAACGATCCAGACTTTAGAGGATATGTTGAGAGCGTGTATTATGGATTTCAAAGGAAATTAGGATGATCATTTACCGCATGTGGAATTCGGTTACAACAACATTTACCACGCTAGTATTGGCATGCCGCCTTACGAAGCGTTGTACGGAAGAAAATGCAGAACTCCGCTATACTGGGATGAAGTTGGCGAGAGACAATTACTAGGTCCAGAACTGGTACAGCAGACTTGCAGAGATAGTCAAAGTGATCCGAACAAGACTGGTAGCAGCTCAAAATATGCAAAAAAAAATACGCCGATCCACACCGTATAAATGTTGACTTTGAATCGGGTAGCTATGTGTTTTTAAAAGTCTCTCCCTAGAAGAGAAAGATCAGATTCGAAAAGAAGGGAAAATTGAGCCCGAGGTTCATTGGATCCTTTGAGGTACTGCGAAGGATTGGAGAAGTTGTGTATGAGGTAGCTTTACCTCCGACGCTTGAGAATGTCCACAACGTCTTCCATATTTTAGTTTTACGACCCTACAAACCCGATTGCAAGCATGTGATTGAATATAAACCCCTACATTTTGAGAAACACTTATCCTATGAAAAAATTCCTGTTCAGATTGTTGACAGGAAAGAGCAAGTTCTCAGAAATAAAGTTATACCTTCCGTTAAGGTAATTTGGAGGAACCACAATGCTGAAGAAGCTACGTGGGAACTCGAAAAGCATAAGATGAAGAAGTACCCACACTTATTTACTTAATTTATGTGTAAGCGATTCTATGGACAGAATCTTTGTAAGGGGGGTGAATGTAACGGAACGAATTTAATTGATCCGTAATTTTTGGGACAGAATCCTTTTAAGGGGGGAAAGATGTGACGAACGAGATTTTTGTAATTTAATTTGAATATTTATTAAAATAAATAAATATTTTTTGATGATTTAATTATTGAATTGAATAATTAATTGATGAATTCGTGATAGATTAATTTAATTATATATGTTACATTAGTTAAAGTAATGTGGAGAATTTTTATATTCAAAGTATGTATTTAATTGAGCTTATTTAATTAAATGAATTATTTAATATGGATAATGTTATTCTAATTAATTTAATAATTAATTAGAGATTTAATGAGTTGACATAATTAATAAATGTGAATTTTAATTATGTGACTATGTGATTTAATGTGAAACTATTCTATTTTATTTTATTGATTTAAATAAAATTAATTAATTAATTAGAAGTGTGACGATTAACTATATAATAGTAAGTTAATTAAAATAATGAGAATGAAGAATAAAAGATAAACAAACAAGCCCCTAAGGGGAGTTGGTCAGTTAACCCACTATGGGATTAACTGACGACCACTTACCCATTATACTTGTATACATATACATATTATGTATCATATAACTTATATCGGCATCTAGTTTATTCATCAGTTAAGAAAGTAGAGAGAAAACACAGAGAGAAAAAGAGAGGAATTGAGAAGGAGATTGAGTGAAGAAGAGATTGTAGAATTAAAGTATATATCATTAAACAAGTAGCAAGGGGTAATTCCTTCGTCTTTAATTTTGAATTCAATTTCTTAAAGTTTTTCATTAACGTATTTTATAAATTCTCTGAGAATAACTAAATTGGTGATTAACGCATGATATAATTATATATGTGTTACTATATGATTAAAATATGTTTTATATCTTGTATGAATGATTTAAAATAATTGAATTCATGCAATTAAGCCTTAATGGAGTTTTCAAAAGTTACAGAGTTTTCAATTACGTCTTTTAAAAAAAAATCTCTGTTAAAGAACTATTTTGATAATTAAAGTGAGATATGATCATATAAATGTCTGTATATGTTAATATCATGTGTTATATCATGTATACATGAATTTACATTGACCATACCATGGAATTTTGATTAAATGGGATTTCATGGATTACAAAGTATAAATGTTGTATGAATAACCCATATAGGTAAATTAAATGCTTTAATCATATGTTTGAATTAAAATTGACACTTAATTATGATTATACATGTTAAAACGAAAGAAATAGAATTGGAATGAACGGATTCAAGTAATAACGAATTTGTAATGATTGATTTTATATTTTTCATCAAAACTTTACAAAATATAAAAAACAGTGAAATTAAATGTTGTAATTTGTGTAATTACGTCATTTAAAGTGTTAGAAACATACTACAATTGATTTATAATATTTCTGTGAAGTTTATACTTCATGGGTAACATTACAAATCGTTGTGTGAGTATAAATTGGCATTAATTTGGCTGTTCTGTGTGTTCTTCGCGAACTGCAGAATCTGGGTCTGCATCCTAGCGCGGCCGCGCCGCTTCAAGGAACAATTGGAGCGCGGCCGTGCTCTGCCTGCAAAATCCCAAAATTTTTCTAAGTGTTCAAGTTTCAAAGATGTTTTTTTAAATACCTAACGTAAGGAACATGATGGCATGTTAGACATATAATGAGACATTAAAATAGTTTAATTAACTTATATTATGTGATTAATTAATAAGTTAATTACACGATTTAAACCATTATTTGAAAAGTCTAATAATGAGTTCAAAGAACAATGTTATGATTCGATATGTATATCGAACTTATAACTAATTTGTATTGTGAATGGATGGTTGTGTAGGATTAATTAAAGGACGTGAATTATAAATTGTAACTTGTGCAATAGTCAAGTATCATATCCCTAACTTATTGTTGTTAAGCAAGTTTCTAAACCTTACTTTTACATTGAGCAAGTTTTTTAAATTCTAAATTATTCATTTATCAAGTCCTAGACTTGTATTCTATATCGAGTAAGTTCTTGTTCTCAAGTGTTCAAGTTCAAGATTTCATATTAGATTTTATAACATGATTCAGTTATACAATACTTATTCGATTGTATACCTCTTGAGAATTTTTATTCGAATTGATTATCAGTTATTGTTGAACCTTGTAAGACTAGCGAACCCTTATTGATTCGACTAGTCCATAGTTGATGAACGTTCTAAATTCTAGAATTATTATTGAGCTTATCCAAACCAAACTTCATTTGGTGCGGACTCTGATGTCAAACTGAGATGAACAACCCTGTATAGGGGATTATTTACGCTTTAGCGTTGAGATATTGTGCACAGTATGATATTAAGGGCTGATCCCCCTAAGTACGAGAAGTAGAGTCCATAGTTTTATGACTTTTAAAGGTTTAAAGTATAAACACTTGACAACCTAGGACATAGTTCAAGGTCTTATGAACCTCAGAAGTTCTTTTGATTCTTGTTATTCATTCGTGATTCAAAAGCCGAGTTTCTTTATTTAGAAGTCTTCGATTCATTCACATGTTATTATATTGTTATATTTTTATACTTGTGGGCAATTGTGCTCACTCTTGCGTAATAATAACATTGCAGTTAAGAACGAAAGATCTGACGAGCCTTCCACTAGCAAATGCAAGGGGAAAGTTAACAAGTGTTGAAGACTTATTATTTAATTTAAGAATGTTTATTGTTAAGACTTATGTGTAATGTTTAAGATATAATTATTTGTTTAAGTTTTCGCACAGATGTTTAAGGTTAGTATGACCTGGGATTGAGATTGTATTTACTATTCAGATGTTGTAACCCCATAAGGGGAGGATTTATTTCTATTTGTTGCATGGTTTGCATTTTTGTGGGTAGATAGATAGATGATATTTGTACAGTGAACACCAAATCCCGTGAAAACTGAAGTACCCGAATTTGGGGCAGAGCTGTAGGTTATGAACCTTAGGTGGGGGAAAACCTTAGGATAATAGCATTTTTAAGAGATCGAGAACATAATAATGATAACCCTTATTGAGTTCTAAGAAAGATAATAACTTAACTTATGTGCTATGTGTTTAAACTTATATACTTGCTGAGAGTATCGATTAGCATCACGTAATAACTAAGACTTAAAATTTAAATTGTCAGGATGACGGATGTTGGAGAACCTAGTCAGCCTAGGGACATTGTACCCCGAGAGGCTAGAGAGGAGGATCCCCGAGACATCCATACAGTCTGGGAGCAGTTAGTTCGACGAGAGACATCTCCTTTGATTACAGTCATTGGTCAGGAGTATGAGCCGGTGTTCGATTCAGTGGAGGACTCTGAGGAGATAGAGATTAAGACTGAGGCAGCTGAGGAGGATTATGAAGACCCTGAAGAGTTTCCACCGAACTCTATCAGTGCAGAGATGTACAACGAGCTGTATGACCATAACATAGAATTACAAGATACTATACAGGAGCTGAGGGAGCGGATGGTTACTCAACAGTCTACCATCGAACATAGGATGGGGAGGTTGAGGCTCTTCACACACGTTTGGCAAACGTAGAGTGGGATTTGGTTTATGAGAAGGGTCAAATCGAGCAGAAGTCAGAGGAAATAGATGAATTGAAGAATGAATTGAAAGAGAAATCAGCAAGGCTTGCCATAGCGGAGGAGGCCTGGGTGAGGGATTCACGACGTGCAAATCTTGCAGAAGATAACTGTCGGACGAAGAAGGCCAAGCTTGAGGAAACGCACTATACGCTTTAGAATGCTATTGATGAGGCCCAGGATCGGGTTATGAGATATCCAATTCAGTTCGAGGGTCTACCATTGTACATGCTAGATCGCAGGACGATGTCCCGTATTATAGAAGAAGAGCGTGGCAAAGCTGTTCGTCGCCTTAGTAAGCAGTCATAGGAACATTTTGATTATGTGAAAACCTATCTGGTAGTTAATAATGTAAATTTCGATGTGGTTATAAATAGAGGAATATTTTGATGATTTAAATCTTGTAGATTCTTTATCTCGGGATAGTTGATGTAAATAGCAGTGATGTTATCATATTTTGTTAAAACTTTTGATTAAATAAAATATCAGAGTTATTTGAGATAACGTGTTAAGTGATTATGTATAAATGTTTAAGTTAAATCTTAAATATTTAGAGAATTGAATAAAGATCTAATAAGCATTTTTCTTAACAGAAAAAAGTCGCCAAGAAGACGACTAAACCATTAACCGGCCCAGGAAGGGTCAACGAACAACAACAACAATGCCAATGCTAACCACGTTCAGTAGTTGGTAAACTTATTACCTGGAGCAATTAACAATCAACCTCAAGCTCCGCCGAACACAACATTTAAGGACTTCAAGGCGGTGGGACCGCCAGAGTTCAAAGGCTCCTTGAACCCGATAGAAGCTCAAACTTGGGTTATGGATATGGAAAAAGTTTTTGATGTCGCCAGAGTCAGAGAGGACCAGAAAACCGCCTACGTAATGTTCATGCTAAAATCAGAAGCCAGTTATTAGTGGCAAGCAAATAAGGTCTGGGAGGAGAAGGTGTGATTACCTGGGAGAGGTTCAAGGAGATGTTCTTCGAGATGTATTTCCCGACAAGCTAGCAGAACCAAATGGAGGTCCAGTTTCTGGAGCTGAAATAGGGGAATATGTTCGTACCAGACTATGCGGCAAAATTTAATGAGTTGGCTAGGTTTGCCACGTATCAAGTGCACACCGATGAGAGGAAGGCAAAGAGGTTTGAGCAGGGCCTGAAGCCCTGGTTGTATAGCAAAGTGTTAATGTTTCAATTAAACACTTTTGCTGGGGTGCTGGAGAAGGCCATACTCGCTATAGGTGGAAGCGATGCGGTGACCAAGTATAACCAAGATCAGAAGAAGAAGAAGAATGAGAGTGAAGGAAATACCAAGGCTAGTGGCAGCAACGTGGGAGGAAATAACAATCAGAAGAGGATGTGGACTGATAACTCATCAACTGGAAATCAGCAAAGAGGTCAGAAGAAGAGAATCGAAGCATGTACGACCTACAGGAAAGCTCACCTGGGGGTCTGTATGAAGGGAAAACGAGTGTGCTACAATTGTGGTCAGGAAGGCCACATAGCACCTAACTGTACTAACCCAAAGATGGGAGCCTGCTTCACTTACGGCTCAAAGGACCATCTGGCGAGGGACTGTCCCAAGAAAGGATCGGGGGGGTGAATCAGGAGGGAACAGAGGAGGCAGTGGTGGCAATACTCTAATTATCACGGGACCAACTGCAACCAACCGACCGCCAGGACCTTCAACATAACAGTGCAGAATGCTGTGCAGTCTCGCGATGTGGTGTCAGGTATCATTCTGATCAATAAAGTTAATGCTTATGTACTATTTGATTCGGGTGATACTTGTTCATTTATATCCAATGACTTTACTAAGAACTTAGAATTTCCTATGGACGAGTTAGAATACCTCATGAACATAGAGATTGCAAATAGAGAAGTGATCCCTATTAAGAACGTACACAAAAATTATAGGGTCTGTATTAAGGGTAACATTATGAACGTAGATCTTATCCCGATTATACTTGGGGAATTCGACGTCATTCTGGGAATGGATTGGCTGTCCAATTATGGGGCTGTAATTAATTGCCAAAGAAAATATATTAACCTTATGACCCCGTCAAAGGTTGTGTTTTGTGGCAGCAAGTCGCCTAGACAAGCGAGTTGTCTAACGATGATGCAGGCCAGGAAGTTGTTAAGACAAGGTTGTGTAGGATATTTAGCCTACATAGTCGATAGTCGCAAAGAGAATCTAAAATTTGAGGAAATACCAGTCGTGAGGGACTTCGTGGACATGTTTTCGAATGATTTGCCAGGATTATCGCTTAATAGAGATGTGGACTTCGTGATCAATATGGCGCCAGGAACGGCTCCAATTTTAAAGGCACCGTACCGGATGGCTCCGATAGAGATGAAAGAATTGATGGTTCAGCTACAAGAATTATTGGACAAGAAGTATGTACAACTTAGCCTATCACCGTGGGGAGCGCCGATGTTATTTGTTAAGAAGAAGGATAGGACGATGCGGCTCTGCATCGATTACCAAGAGTTGAACAAGGTCACCATTAAGAACAGGTATCCGTTGCCAAGGATTGACAATCTGTTTGATCAATTGAAGGGAGCGAGATATTTCTCCAAAATAGATCTGAGGAGTGGTTATCATCAGTTGAAGGTGAGGCCAGAGGATGTTCCGAAAAAAGCGTTTAAAACTCAGTTTGGTCACTACAAATTTTTGGTCATGTCATTTGGTCTAACAAATGCGTGTGCAACATTTATGGGCCTAATGAATGGAGTGTTCAAGCCATTTTTGGAAAAATTCGTAGTGGTATTTATCGACGATATATTGGTGTATTCAAGGACAAAGGAGGAACACATTAAGCATTTGAAGATGACATTGGAGGTGTCTGACGTGTCAGAAAGTGAAAGCAGAACATCAGAGGCAGAGTGGTTTGCTACAACCCCTGGAAATCCCAGAATGAAAATGGGAACACATTACAATAGATTTTGTGGTTGGCCTTCCGACGACTCAGAAAGGCTACGATGTAGTATAGGTTATCGTTGACCGACTGACAAAATCAGCACACTTCCTTCCGATCAGAATCAGGTTTAACTTAGACCAGTTGGCAAGGTTATATGTGAAAGAGATTATTTCGAGGCATGGAGTTCTGGTGTCAATTATTTTTGATCGGGATCCGCGTTTCACATCGAACTTCTGGATGGGACTACAGGAATGCATGGGGACACAGTTGAGAATGAGTATGACTTATCACCCTCAAATAGACGGGCAGAGCGAAAGAACGATCCAGACTTTAGAAGATATGTTGAGAGCGTGTATTATGGATTTCTAAGGAAATTAGGATGATCACCTACCGCTTGTGGAATTCGGTTACAACAACATTTACCACGCTAGTATTGGCATGCCGCCTGACGATGCGTTGTACGGAAGAAAATGCAGAACTCCGCTATACTGGGATGAAGTTGGCGAGAGACAATTACTAGGTCCAAAACTAGTACAGCAGACAACAGAGATTGTCAAAGTGATCCGAACAAGACTGGTAGCAGCTCAAAATAGGCAAAAAAAATACGCCGATCCAAACCGTAAAAATATTGAGTTTCAACCGGGTAGCTATGTGTTTTTGAAAGTCTCTCCCTAGAAGGGAAAGATCAGATTCGAAAAGAAGAGGAAATTGAGCCCGAGGTTCATTGGACCCTTTGAGGTACTGCGAAGGATTGGAGAAGTTGTGTGTGAGGTAGCCTTACCTCCGGCGCTCGAGAATGTCCACAGCGTCTTCCATGTTTTAGTTTTACGACCCTACAAACCCGATTACAAGCATGTGATTGAATATAAACCCCTACATTTTGAGAAACACTTATCCTATGAAAAAATTCCTGTTCAGATTGTTGACAGAAAAGAGCAAGTTCTCAGAAATAAAGTTATACCTTCCGTTAAGGTAATTTGGAGGAACCACAATGCTGAAGAAGCTACGTGGGAACTCGAAAAGCATATGATGAAGAATTACCCACACTTATTTACTTAATTTATGTGTAAGCGATTATGGGGACAGAATCTTTGTAAGGGGGGTGAATGTAACGGAACGAATTTAATTGATCCATAATTTTTGGGACAGAATCCTTTTAAGGGGAGAAAGATGTGACAAACGAGATTTTTGTAATTTAATTTGAATATTTATTAAAATAAATAAATATTTTTTGATGATTTAATTATTGAATTGAATAATTAATTGATGAATTCGTGATAGATTAATTTAATTATATATGTTACATTAGTTAAAGTAATGTGGAGAATTTTTATATTCAAAGTATGTATTTAATTGAGCTTATTTAATTAAATGAATTATTTAATAAGCATAATGTTATTCTAATTAATTTAAAAATTAATTAGAGATTTAATGAGTTGACATAATTAATAAATATAAATTTTAATTATGTGACTATGTGATTTAATGTGAAACTATTCTATTTTATTTAATTGATTTAAATAAAATTAATTAATTAATTAGAAGTGTGACAATTAACTATATAATAGTAAGTTAATTAAAATAATGAAAATGATGAATAAAAGACAAACAAACAAGGCCCTAAGGGGAGTTGGTCAGTTAATCCGACTATGGGATTAACTGTCGACCACTTACCCATTATACTTGTATACATATACGTATTATATATCATATAACTTATATCAGCATCTAGTTTATTCATCAGTTAAGAAAGTAGAGAGAAAACACAGAGAGAAAAAGAGAGGAATTGAGAAGGAGATTAAGTGAAGACGAGATTGTAGAATTAAAGTGTATATTATCAAACAAGTAGCAAGGGGTAATTCCTTCGTCTTTAATTTTGAATTCAAGTTCTTAAAGTTTTCCATTAACGTATTTTATAAATTCTCTGAGAATAACTAAATTGGTGATTAACACATGATATAATTATATATGTGTTATTATATGAATGATTTAAAGTAATTGAATTCATACAATTAGGCCTTAATTGAGTTTTCAAAAGTTACAGAGTTTTCAATTACGTCTTTTAAAAAAAATCCTCTGTTAAAGGACTATGTTGATAATTAAACTGAGATTTGATCATATAGATGTCTATATATATTAATATCATGTGTTATATCATGTATACATGAATTTACAGTGATCATACCATGGAATTTTGATTAAATTGGGATTTCATGGATTACAGAGTATAAATGTTGTATGAATAACGCATATGGGTAAATTAAATGCTTTAATCATAAGTTTGAATTAAAATTGACACTTGATTATGATTATACATGTTAAAACGAAGGAAACAAAATTGGAATGAACGGATTCAAAGTTATAATGAATTCGTAATGATGGATTTTATATTTTTCATCAAAACTTTATAAAATATGAAAAACAGTGAAATTAAATGTTGTAATTTGTGTAATTACGTGATTTAAAGTGTTAAAAACATGCTAAAATTGATTTATAATGTTTCTGTAAAGTTTATACTTCATGGGTAACATTACAAATCGTTGTGTGAGTATAAATTGGCATTAATTTGGCTGTTCTGTGTGTTCTTCGCGAACTGCAGAATCAGCGTGGTCGCGCCGCTTCAAGGAACAATTGGAGCGCAGCCACGCTCTGCCTGCAAAATCCCAAAATTTTTCTAAGTGTTCAAGTTTCAAAGATGTTTTTTTAAATACCTAACGTAAGGAACATGAAGGCATGTTAGGCATATAATGAGTCATTAAAATAGTTTAATTAACTTATATTATGTGATTAATTAATAAGTTAATTACACGACTTAAACCATTATTTGAAAAGTCTAATAATGAGTTCAAAGAACAATGTTATGATTGGATAAGTATATCGAACTTATAACTAACTTGTATTGTGAATGGATGGTGATGTAGGATTAATTAAAGGACGTGAGCAAGTTTTTAAACTTTACTTTTACATTGAGCAAGTATCCTATCTCTAACTTATTATTGTTAAGCAAGTTTTTAAACCTTACTTTTAAATTGAGCAAGTTTCTTAAATTCTAAATTATTCATTTGTCAAGTCCTAGACTTGTATTCTATATCGAGTAAGTTCTTGTTCTCAATTGTTCAAGTTCAAGATTTCATATTAGATGTTATAACATGATTCAGTTATACAATACTTATTCGATTGTATACCTCTTGAGAATTTTTATTCGAATTGATTATCAGTTATTGTTGAACCTTGTAAGACTAGCGAACCCTTATTGATTCGACTAGTTCATAGTTGATGAACGTTCTAAATTCTAGAATTATTATTGAGCTTATCCAAACCAATCTTCTTTTGGTGCGGACTCTGATGTCAAACTGAGATGAACAATCCTATATAAGGGATTATTTAAGAACATTGCAGTTAAGAACGAAAGATCTGACGAGCCTTCCACTAGCAAAGGCAAAAGAAAAGTTAACAAGTGTTGAAGACTTGTTATTTAATTTAAGAATGTTTATTGTTAAGACTTATGTGTAATGTTTAAGACTTAATTATTTGTTTATGTTTCCGTATAGATGTTTAAGGTTAGTATGTCCTGGGATTGAGATTGTATTAATATTCAGATGTTGTAACCCCATAAGAGGAGGATTTATTTCTATCTGTTGCATAGTTTGCATTTTTTGTGGGTAGATAGATAGATGATATTTGTACAGTGAACACCAAATCCCGTGAAAACTGAAGTACCCAAATTTTGGGGTGTCACAGATTCTCCAAGGCTTCCTCTCTAATTTCCTCACTAAGAACTCTTTCTCAACATCACAGCAACCCACTCTCTTTTCCTCTCCATATGAAACTCTGTTTTTCCCAAATGAAAGATACGCATGATGGTTTTAAGCCTTCAGTTTATAGACGTTACAAGGAGAGGAGATGGTCTTATCGGTTATGGACATAGAGAGTCTAAGCCACGTTTGGAAGGTTTCAAATAGGGTTCATGCTTATTTTCATTTTTATCTTCCTCTTTTCTTCTAACTGCTAATATATGTAACACTTAATTTCTTTTAGGAAAGACAAATATAATTGCCTGCTAACTCAATAATTAAATTTCCTCAATACTAATATTTATATTCCACTTATTATTTTAATAAGTTATACAGTTATTCTGTATAATTATTTAATTCCATTTCTTTTATAAATTATCACAAAAAAATTATTTAACCTATACATTTAGTCACATCTTAATTAATATTAATTTAATTTATTAATCATCAAACCAATATTTACTTATAGATATATTGGTTTCTCTTCTCTCATCATCAATTTATATTTTATTAACATCATTTAATATATTAAACCCTTTCATATATTACCATAATATGTAGTATATATGAACACCAATTTTAATCAACATAATCATTTTCCTTATGCAAAATAAATATACTAATTCACCATTTTAATTAAGTGAACTAAATCCTTTCATTTAACCCACCATAACACCTTTTCCAACTCAAATTATATTATTTCATAATATAATTATCAACTTAACTTAAATTAACCAATATTATTCAGTTAATTTCTTTCGCCACCATATTCCTTTTTGTAACAATTTCGTTTACTTTCTTTAATAGTTTAATCAACTACTAAATCTCATTTTTTTTCCCAATATATGAATATATATATATATATATATATATATATATATATATATATCTTTTATATATAAACATTTAAATTCTTCACATCAAATCACGTATTTCAAAATATATAGCATATATATTTACACAATCCCAAAACATCTCATAATAAGAATTTTATCTATTAAATTTTAATAATTTCTGAAAATTCGGGTTATCACATCATTCCCCTCTTATAAAGATTCCGTCCTCGGAATCACCGAAACCTCATTTACTCGATTTTCATCTAATCTCTTTCGAACTTTTATCGTTGAATAATTTCAACACATTACTTTAATATAGGTTTTATATTTTCTATTCCTTTCATTTTCCTCAACAAATTCTTATAGGTTTTATTTCATAATCTTTATTTGAACTCGATACTATTTCAAATATTACATAATCTTTAACTCAACCATTTCCTTTTCTAAGGATCATTGCATACCATCTTCGTCGCAGTCATTCAATATCGTGCTTTACTATCTCGTAAATATTCGGGATATCACACTTACATAGTTTGAAGAAATAGTGGGAGACACCATTTTAATAAAGACCTAAATTAATCTGGTGATTAATAAAAGAATGCATGATAATAATGTTAAATTAAATTTACTTGCAGAATTTTATAAATTGCTAATTCACTATCACTGCGAAGCATACTTGATGCAAACAAATTAACCGGACCAAATTACTCGAACTAGTTAAGAAACTTGAGAATTGTTCTCACAGCTGAAAAGCTGGCTTATGTCCTTAACTCGCCTGTACATGCAACTGTTGCAGAAAAAGCCTCCGAGGAAGTGCTAACTACTTTTAGAAAGTGGCAGGATGATGCACAAGTGGCTCAGTGCATCATGTTAGCATCCATGAGTAATGAGTTACAACATCAACATGATAAAATGGATGCACTGACTATGCTTTTCCACATTAAGGATTTATATAGTGAGCAAAGTAGATCAGCTAAATATAAGATATCTAAAGAGCTCTTTCGATCTAGGATGACCGATGGTACTACAGTGCAAGCACATGCCCTAAAGATGATCAATTTGATTGAACAATTAGGATAAATTAGGTTTTATCATGGATGGTGAGTTAATTCAAGATTTGATCTTGCAGTCACTCCCTGACTCCTTTTCACAATTTGATGTGAACTTTCACATGAACAAGCTGGATGTCAGTTAACCTGAATTGCTTAATATGTTGAAAATAGCTGAGAGTCACTTTCCATTGAAGAAAGACCATGTGTTGATTGTAGATGACTCTTCTAAGAAGCGGAAGAGGGCCAAAGGATCTTCTAAAAAGAAGAAAAATCCCAAGAAGGCAAAAGGAAATGCGAAATCAAAGGACAAGAAAAAGACTGATGCCGATAGAAAATAAGTTTTCTTTCACTATAATAAGTCGGGACATTGGAAGAGAAACTGTAAGGAGTATCTTTCCAAACAGAAGCAAAAGAAGCTTCAGCTTCAGCTACAAATACAGGTTTGTTCATGATTGAAATAAATCTTTCTGTAAGTTAAAATTATACTTGGGTATTGGATACCGGATATGGTTCTCACATATGTAATACTAGCAGGGACTAAGAAAAAGTGGAAAGCTGAATAAAGGAGAAGTCACCATGCTCGTGGGTAATAGAGTAAAGGTTGGTGCATTAGCCGTAGGGACTTATTGTTTAGCACTACCATCGGGTGTAACGAATGAGAATTTTGTAATAATTTAAAATATTTATCGAAGTAATAAATATTTTAGTTGGTTTGTTAGTTGATTAAAAGTAAATATTTGATGAAATTATTGTGGAATAATTTAATTAAGTGTGAATATTAATTAAATTATTGTTAAATGATTTTATGATGGTTGGTATTTTATTACAATAATGTTTTGGTAATATTTTAATTTAATTAAATAATCAAATTAAACGATAAGTGAATTGTTATGTAATTACAATGTTGAGTAATCATGATGTTTTAATTTGATTTAATAATTAAATTAGAAATTTAATAATTTGTTAAATAAAATTATAATTAGATGACAATTTGAATTAAGAACTAAATTAATTTCATTGGTTATTAGATGTGAGAAATAAACTATATAATAAGAGAATATTAAAATAAATTAAAAAGGGTTATTGGAGTCTAGTCAAACATGGCCTTGTGACTCTTGGGGTAATATAACTGATGAAGGCCTTTTGTTGTATAACTGATATGTTAAGTAAATTTTATGTATTATATTTTGGTCAGTTCATGTTTACGCTTAGTTTATTTGGCTAAGTCTAAGAATAGAGAAAGAGCAGGGAAATATAGAGAAGAGAGGAGAGTGAGCGAGAAATAGAGGGAATTGAGAGTTCTGTGGATTGAGAAGCCAAATTGGAGAATCAAGGAGGTGGAAGGTTAACAAAGCAATTCTCTATCATCTAACAAGGTCTAAACAAGAATTAGAGGTAAATAATCTAGTTTTTATTCTTAGTTTATGTGTTCTTGAGTTTCTTTTGAAAAATGGAAATTTGGTTAGATGATTTGTTAAAATATTTGTTGTAAGTGTTGGTGAAGGTTTATAATCTGTTTTATAACATTTATATATGGTTTTAGAGTAATCAAATCCATGAAATCATGTTTTAAAATGAAGAATTTGAATCATTATATAATATGTGTATTTTAGTTTAGTTTGAGAATAAAATTGGTTAGGAGTTCATAATATAATCTGTAAATTGATGATTGTTATTGTTAATACATTGAAATACGAAAATGATGCAAGTTAAACGGACTAATTTGGTTAAGAAACGAACTCGTAGTGATTGATTACACTAAATATGTTGAAATGTGAAGAAATTGCCATGAATCTTGATTTTGAGTCTTTAAATTGGTTGTTTATGTGGTTTGTGATGTTAGAATCATGCTAGGTTTGTTGGGTTATAGTTTTACAAAGCTTATAATATCTGGGTTTGCTTAAATTGCCATTTGGTTGAGGAAATTGGAAGATTTTCGGAGTGAGCAGTGCAGCAAGAAGCCTGCAGAGTTCTTGTCTACGCACCAACGCAGCTATGCAGGTGTTATGGACAGGAACGGCACAGCTGTGCACCTGCAGAGCTGCGCTGGTGCCATGGCAAGGTGTGGCGCAGCTGCGCCGGAACCTAAACAAAAGCAGTTATGCTTTGTTATTTGTTCAGTCCTTGGTACCTAGTCTAACCTAATCTAATGAACATAAAAGAAGTTAATCATATTATATGATGTTATAACAGATTGAAGTTGTATTGCAATACCAAATGTGAAGATTGTAAGTTATTAATTAACAAGTTATATAACGATTGAAGCTCGATGTTTGTAAGAGTTGTAAATGTGATTTGCATGCTAAACAGCCTTATGTTATATGTTAGTGAGTTTTCACATTCGTGTTATGTGGTTGATTAATATGGTTAAACCTTAAGCTAAAGGTTATAACTTAACTAAGATGGGAGTTAAATCTATGAGGATAATGTGTATGTAGCTAATTAATGTGTCATCCTAATAGTATGTGTAATACATTTGGTGAACGTAGGTTGTAATTGTATAGTTTACACACGAGGTAAGTATCCTATCCTTAACTTGTTATTAATACGCAAATCCTTTAACCCTAATCTATTATTGAGCAAGTTCCTTATCCCTATATTGTTTACAATTACGCAAGTTCCCTAACTTTTGGATACTTTGTTATTCAACAAGGTTTCTGTAAGGACCGAGAATTATATACAACTATAATTTTATGAATGAATTTTTTTATATTTATTATTATTTTATTAACTATTATCATTATTGTCATCAGTAATATTTTAAACATATGCGATATGAATTAAGCAAGTTAGTCAATTTAATGATTTTGAGTTGACTAAGAAGGGAAACTAAGATGAATAACTGATCAAAACCCTAATTTGAATTTCAAATAGGGATTTGAATATTAATACATTTGTTATTGTATTTAAGATGATATGTAACATTATGTGATTAATGTTAAGTGATTAATTATTGATATGAATTATATATAGTGATTATATGATTATGTGAGTATTTAAATATGATAAGAATTTATCAACAATGATAAATGTGTTATGGATTATGTGAAATAATGTATGGGATTAAATATATATATTATTTAAATGTGTATATATTTATTTAATATATAAAGAGAGTTAATAATAAATATTTGTAGCCTAATATATATTTTAGGAATGTGAGTTAAATAACATAATGGTTATAATATGAAAGAATGTAAGTATTTAAAATATGTACTAACCCTAAGAGATTTTTTTTATATATCTCAATTAGTTAATTTTATAACTTAAGTAAAGTAAATCTAATTGGGTTATAAAATTAAATGTACATGAGTGATTATTTAAATTACAAATGAGTGAATGAAAATCTTAATTAAATAATTAAGGTAAGATAAAATTAAATTGTTGGAACCATGGTTATTACATGGCCCAAACTAATTAATTTAAGAGCCCAAGAGATTAAATAAAGTAGCCCAAACTAAGCCCAAGGAAGGATCAAGGAGAGGCCATGTGGGAAAATCATATCATGTACCAACTCCCCTTAGGTGTCCATTTTTCATTTCACCAATAACTTTATCCAAAGTTACAAGCAAGCTAAGTTCACAAGCTAAAGAAACATTTAGTTTGCAATCAACCACCAATGAATAAGAGAGAGAAGAGTGGGAGATCTTGGGAGATTAAATACATACATACACATACTATATCTATGTATTTTACCGCATTATAAATACCCCCACTTAATTATCTAGCAAAAGTTTTCTTTACTTTTATCTCCTAGAAAACTAAGAACAAAACAAAGCAAGAGAGAGAAAGAACAAAGAGAGATTTTGGGCAGCCACTTAAGGAGAGAAGAGAGAGTTTTGCAAGCTATCTAGCTCCATAAAAAATACCCTAGAAAAAAGAAGAAATGAAATCATGCAAAGGTATAACAAAATTTTAACTTTAATATAGTTTATTGCCTTTTGTTTGGTTAGATTTTTGATGATATAAAGTTTATTATCTTGGGTATAAAATCATAGATCTATGTGTTAATAAGTCTATTATATTTAGATTTAACCCTTTTGAGTGTCAAAAGTTTGATCAAAAGTAAGAAAATGAAAACTATGTTTTGAAAACTAGAAAACCCTAGTCTTTATTTTTTTTCTTAGCATTGATTATGTTTTGCTTGGGTTTGGTGAAGGTTTAATGAAATAGATGATGGATAATGGTAGATATTTGATCTTATGGAGTATTAGTATGTATTATGATGGTTTATGATGTTTAATGTTTGATTAATAAAGAGATCATGGATGTTTTCTTAGAAATCATAAGGGTTAGAAAATCAGATTTTTAAGAAAAGGAATCATGAAATTTAAACAATCATATCTCTCATTCTATTTCGAATTTTTGAGTGTGGTCTAGTCCTAGAGTTAGATCTATGAGTCTTTTAACATATCCAAGTGGAATCACCGAAAAAAGAGTTTTATATTTTTGTATGGACTATTTTTGGCAAAGTAGGCAAAATCTAGAAAAACCGAAAAGTAATCTACCCAAAACTTTCCAAGGGAAGTTTCGGTAACTTAGTTAATGAAATAACCTTTTGGGACATGAAAATATATGATATAAAATAGCTCCTGTCCAAAGATGAGCGTATTTTGACTTAAATCGATTGAGTTATGGCTATTTAATTTTTGGGTTTTTTCAATGAAAACTGCTATACCTAGAGTTCTATAACTCCGATGGCCACGAAATTTAAACTGAAAGTTCATGTTAATACGTGTAAGATTCTGCCAAGAGTTGGGAATTGTTAGAGTTGCTGATGATATAGCTAATTTTCTTAAGTTACGAACTAAAACAGACTTTTGAAAAATACTAAAGGAAATCGAAAAATTCAAGAAAAAATATATTTTCATAAGGGAGTTATAATTTGTCAAATTCCAGAAAAGAAACATTTTTGAAGTTGTTTTGGTATTTTCCATATAAATGATTGAGTTATGAATAAATAAATTAAATTAATTATGTAATGATAAAAATATGGAAAAAAGGATTTTATGGCTTGAAAACACTATATAAGATATATACGGATTTTTGAAAGATATTTTTTTCTATGTTGATGAGATATTATGTTTATGGCATTGTAAGATGGTTAAATGAATTAATTAATAAAGGGTAAACAATTAAAATAAATTGTTTATTGATTTAATAAATGTTTAAAATGAATTATATAAAGAAATAAAGTTATTTTAAATGTAATTTGTTGAATTAGACATTCCATGGACTATATTATGTATTTAGTATGATTGGACATGCAATATGCTGAAAAGGGCAATCCAGCTTGCTGGATTGGTCAATCCAAGTTGCTGGATTGGTTACCAGGTAGTTGGATTGGCAATCCAATTTGCTAGATTAGGTATTCGGTTTACCGGATTATGTATTCGATTTACCGAAACATAAATAAGAACTTATAAAATAAAAGAGTAAGTGTTAAATCTTAAGTAGTGGTACAATCATACTCTTTAATTGTTGATGTATAGTACCTGGGCTAAACGATTTCTTCAGGGAGCGGAGGTATATACGAACTAGCTACCGATCAAACTCGCTGTGAAAAACAATGTAAACGAGATGAGAAACTAGTTTTTTGATAGTTTATGGGAAACCACTCAGCATAATGTATTGAACACTGTTAAAGACTCGATGTGCGCTATTGTTTAGAATTGTGAATACGTATGGTGTTAAGGTATTATCTAATATTTGATTATGTGGTTAAATGTTAGATAATTTACTTATAAAGTAATAGTATTATGATGTATAATGTGATATACTGATTGCAAGAATAATCTTATTAATGATAGGTCTTTGTATTAAAGATAAAACTATATTGCGTAGCAGTATGCAGCGATCAAGGCAATTATTCTAACCTTTGCATTTACTTTATGCAATGGATCTTGTAAGCAAGTTTCTATACTCTTTTATTATGCAAATATCTAAACCCTATGCACTACTTTTATTTTGTACAAACAGGTATATGTTATGTAAGTTTCTAACTCAACATGAGTTATTAATTTCAAAGTATGTTCGTGAATAATTATTGTTAATTATTCGCATCCATAATAGTTCTTGTTATTCGTTAATGCAAGTATCCTTACTTTATCGGATTTCATTCGATTTGTTCATTGTTTACAAGTATCTTATTTCTGTCTTCGTATGATTCATATATAATCAAAATTGTTCTGTTCTTTGAAAGCTAAGTTTGGTTATGCAAGTGTCGTCACTTGTATAAAATGTTTGAACAAGTGTTGATACATACTATTGAATTTCAGTATCTATACTGTGTTTAAAAGCTGTCTAAGCTATTTGACTCGGCTAGACATAGTTGTAAAGGTATCATTGAATATTGTTGGTTATGATAGAGTCGTCCAACTAAATTACTTTAGTTCGGACTCCAGACTGAGTATGAACATCCCAAAATTAGGAAATATTTAGGCGCCAAAGGCGGTTATGATGAACGCAAATGTCGTTCTAGCATGTAGTGTTGATCAATACAGGGCATACGGGCTGATCACCCAACGTGTCCATAAGTCATGACGGTTTGCAGATGAATTTCTGTACAAACCTTTTCAAACTTGAAAACAATGGTTCAAGGTCTATTCACCGCTCAACATTTATAGTCACTATGTTGTTTCAAAAATGTAAACAGTTTGATATGTTGTTATGAATTATTTCAAATGGATTCACAACTATTGATTCGTTGTAGAAGTATACTTTAAAGAAAATATTTATTTCTTTCAGCTGATGTTTATTATCTGATATTACTTGCTAAGCAATTAAATGCCCATTCTTGCTTTAAATTAAATATTTTCAGTTACGCGTGATCGACCAGAAGGTTCTGGCAAGGACAAAGGAATGGGGAAGCTGAATGAATAGTTATAAGTTGTTAGTTGTAATATTTAGAACTTTGTATTGTGATAATATTTTATCTATCATGTAATAAAGTACTTAAGGGTCGCCATACCTGGGGATTAGTCAACTTTGATATAATTTTTAAGTTTATAATATAGTAAGCAATTCGTATGAATGGTATCGTCTAGCACTAAGTACGGGTTTCAAGTACTCGGATTTGGGGGCGTCACAGATTGATATCAAAGCTTTAGGTTAGAAACCTTAGGTGGGGATACCTTAGGCTATAACCTTAGGCTAGATAGAAGCATTGAAAAAAAAATAACTCAAATATAGTTTAAAGGAGATGAGTTCAGGAAATTCATCGTAAAATGAAATAAAAGTAACTTATATGAAACTATTGTTTGTTACGTGTACATAATATGTACTAATCAGAAATAAAATTATGTGTAGATGTCAGGCAAAAAAGGATTAGGAGACTCTCATATCGTGAAGAAGGAGAAAATCATCCTACCCGAGCCAATATCTAAGCTGTGACGCCCCCAGAATAGGTCCAATCCAACCAACCCATTATGGATCACCAAATACATGGTACAGAATCCAAATACAACTTTTATATCACACGGTCGTGCAAAATACAACCACACAACTGTGAGTGTCAATACAAATATGTAGAAAATATAAACATTCAAACTAAGTCCTCATTATAATTACTATCACACTATTTTATAAAAATAGTGAGGACTACTACTGCTCTAACTCGGACCATTACTCTGCCCCCCGACTAGTCCCTGCGACATTCTCATTTCCTGAAGAGGACAATAAATGAAAAGGGTGAACTCAACTAGCCCAGTAAAGAATATTATGACTAAGATAATAAAAAAAAAATTATCATTAGTCTTCAACAAATCAGATAAAATATTATGGACAACAAGTTTTAGATCAACAACTACAGCGAAAATAACAATGCATCAAAAAAATTAAGTAGGAAATAATGTCTACTATCTTCTATGATTTGAAAGTCCATAATCAATATTTTATCCCTGTAACATCAATCAATATATATCTTGAATCAAATATTCATCTTTGCACTACGGGCCAAAGATATTCATCAGGTAATCATTCATCTTTGCACTACAGGCCAATGATATTCATCAAATAATCATCCATCTTTGCACTACAGGCCAAAGATATTCTTTTGTATCACCATTTAAGACTAAAGATGATGAAAAATATTTTAAAGAACGAATCCAGTGAGATAAAAGACAAAAATTAGGGATTCGTAATTTAGTTTATCCAAGTTCAAAAATACTCCATAATAAATAATTGTGGAGCAAAATTCAAGAATGAAGATCAAAACTTGGATCCAATCAAAGAAAGGAACCATAATAGCCAACTTGGACAAAGAAAAAAAACTTAAATTTTTCGGTGAATAGTACCGTATTCATAAATAGTGCCGTATACGTGAATAGTGCCGTATACATGAACAGTAATTCTAATATAAAAGGTAAAAATTTCACAATAAAATTCATACCAATATTTCGGTGTCATGATATTGAAAGAAATAACATCATTTTTGAAAAAAAATAACATCCCTTACCTCAAAAGAACAGTACTTTTGACTGGAATATCGGATATAATACTGAAGGAAACTTGCACTGAATAGCAACACTCAAAGTATCGAAATACTCACAAAATAAGCTCAATATTATAGAGAAAGAAACTTATAATTCTGGTGTGATTTTCAAATTCTAATTCAACACCCTATTTATAGGAAAATGCTTAGAACGCCAAAATAAAAAATTTAATAAAATATTATATTTATTAAAAATCTTCCGCACACCTCCTTGACCAATTCATCAGCCCACACAAGTGGGGCACACCATCAAAAAAACATTTCTATTAAAAAAAATATTTATAACCCCAAAAATCAATTATTCCGGAACTTCAATAATTCATAATAAATAGCCCTTTATCATAAAAATTCAAATCTTATGTCCATTTCATAGGAAATTTAATTCTCTACAACTTTGTAGAAGAAAGGTTTTCCAAATTTTAAATATAAATTGTCCGAAATCCACATACGGATGATTTCCACACCTCCATTCTAACAAAATACTGATAAAACACATCAGCACTAATTCCTTCTTTTATATCCACAAAAATAAATATTTTCTTATCATATAAATTAATAATTAATTATTCACAAATAATAGTATAGAACTATAATATTGACAATCAGGTCGTTCCCAGGAAAGAGGGGGCCTTCCGATAAGAATTTCTCCTTACTGGCGCGCAATTAAATAACCCCTCCTAGATAGAACTTCCTTAGACATTGCCAATAATGTTATCTAATAATATTATTCAAATAATATAAATTATTGATCTGATAATGGGAAATATTGTGCAGTGACAATTATTGAATTAACAATAATATAAAAATATTGTGCAATACCGTGTACTACTGTGCAACAACGCGTATTACTTTACTTTACCCATTGGGTATTCCAACAGTGCTAACAGTAACAACTACGCCATTATTTATAAAAAAAACTTATTCTTGTCGTTTTTTTCATCCGACAGTTTTTCGTTATGGGACCTACAATTGGCTGCGCCGTCGTACGAATATTCCCTGACAGCAAGAATATTCCACGACCAAACGAATATTCCCCGACAACAATGAATATTTTATAACCACTTGCTTATTTAAAATATTTGCGCATTTTACCCATAACATTTCACATTATCAAATTAACCCCTGACTATTTCAAAATAATATATAGAGAAAATTTAATTTTTTATTCATAAAAGTTAGGGTCTTACATAAGCCAATAGCTGAAATAGAGGCTCACATTGAAAGCAACCTTGATAAGGTTATCATTTTGACAAATATAGTACCGAAACCAGTAACGGTGGTACTGACAGATAGTGATTCGGACACGAAAGTTGGAGCTGATCAGGCATCAACTGAAGTGCATAATTTGAAGAATAAAGTTTCTTCTATGGAAAAGTTGTGTTAAATAGAAAAGTTACTATATAGTCAATTGGAAAAGTCTTTAATCAAAATAATAGAAGAACAAGACAAGTTGAAGATCCAAATTGATCAGATGGGAGCTAAATGCAGCATATTGTGTGCAGCTCCAAGCCAGAAGGGGAAAAGAAAGATGATTGATCGTGATCTAGGAAATTCTGATTATAACTAAGGGAACTTTAAAAAAATAGGAAAGTGTACAAATTGTAAAAGGAAACATGAAGGCGTATGTAGGAAAGGGCAAAACGTACGCTACAATTGTAACGATTGAGATTTTATATTTAATTTTAAATATTTATTGAATTAAATAAATATTTATGTGAATTATTTATTGAGTAAATAAATAGATTAAGTAATTTATGGTAATGATTTAATTGAGTGTTACATATTAATTTAATGAATGTTATTTAATTGATAGATATATATATATATATATATATATATATATATATATATATTAATGTTATATTATAGTTCTAATTTAATTGAGATAATTGAATTAGATGAATTATGTGATGAAGTGTTACATGAATTATAATTAGCGAGTAATTATAATTATGTGGCAAATTTTATGTGATTAATGGATGTTAGATTTTAATTGATTAAATTAGATGATTAATATTTAATTGATTAAAATATGACATTAAAGTATGTGTCAAAATGATTTATTAAAATAAAAGGAAAAGAATTTTTAAATGATTTTTACCAAACAAGGCCCTTGTATTTGTTTTAAACCTATTTCTACCAAACAGGGCCCTAACTATCAAAAAGTTATTTTTAAATAAACTGTTTACCAAACATGGCCTTAGCATTAATAATCAATTTTTGAAAATAACCTTGTTTTGCCAAACAAGGCATTGTGGTTTTTGAATTTTATAACTTATATAATAAATGTATTTATTATATATATTAAGTAATTAGCAGTTACATATATATCATTAGTATACGTATATTATATCAGTTATAATATATCTATACTACGTTAGATTAGAAGTTAGTTTGTAAAGCTAAGAACAAAAAGAGAAAAGAAGAGCAGAGAAGTTAGAGAAGAGAAGGAAGAAGAAACTTGTGAAGGCTAGAATTAGTCATTGTATTCTTCTCCAATAATCAAAAAGGTAATTAATATCTTATAGTTTTAAAGAATTGTGATCAGTTGTTCTTCATTATTTTGAGTTTCTGTAAATTTAGTTTTCTGTGAATTTCATGAAATTATGTAATCATGAATTTTATATATATGTATTGTATCCATGTGTTGATTGTGGTAATTGTATGACATAAGAGGATTTTCAAAAACCAAATTACTGTAGAAATATATTTTTAACGGAAAAGTCATGTTTATATGAGTTCATATGGAATTTCATGAGTGTGGTTAATGTTAATTGAGAAATTCATGCAATTGGTATGTGTTAATATGCTTATTAAGTAATTTCTAGATGCTATCTTCAACTTCGTATGTAATGTATGTATATAAGTTCGAATTGATGGAGAAAAATAGTTACAGTGAATTATTTTATGAAAAATATGAGTTTTCATGAACATGGCCAAATTAGATTTTAAAATTTGTGATTATCATTGTTTAGATGGTTTTGTGTTTTAGAAGCATGTTATATATATGTATTATTGCATAGGTATGATTTACAATGTTTAAGTTACTGTGAATTGCCGATTGTTGGCTTGTATGGGTTAATCAATGAAGCAGGGTGCCGTTGTTGTCTGCCTCTGTCCGTGTTCCTGCGCAGCTGCGCCGGTAACATAGCCAGAAGCAGCGCAGCTGCGCCGGCTGCCTTTCCAAGAATCCTTCCCTGCGCAGCTGCGCCGGTTATAGGGCAGCTGGCTGCGCAGCTGCGCTGGGCACAGTGCTTAGGCAGTGAAGGTTAGCTAATTGTGCAGTGTTGATTTTGAACCTAGTTTAATTATGTTATGACAGTGAGCATGTATCTAGTTGCTACAACATGTTGTTAACATAAATTTGACAAATTTATATTTAGAAAAGAAAAGAGGTTTGAAAACCTTAAAGTATGATTTGAATTATTATTTAAATGTGATATATGATTATAATTTAAATAATTATAATCAAAAGTAAATGTTTATTTTAAATTATAATGAATAAAGGTTGATTTATTAGATGTTAATTTAAATTATAATTTATGTAATTATAATTTAATAAATACATGTTTAATTGTGAATTTTAAATTGATAATTATATAATTAATTATAAATTGTGTAATTATAATGCATGGTATAGTTTAAGTAATTATTAATTAAATTGATAATTACATGATTAATTATAAATTGTGTAATTATAAATGTATAAATGTAGTTTAATTGATTTTAAATTATAATTATTTATAATTTAAATGGTAATTATAATTTGATTAAGTGTTTGAATTATAATTGTTTAATTATAATTTAGTTAAATACATAATTAAGTTAATTATATAAGTATATGTGTGATGTGATTAACTATGTGATAGTTAATTATTATTGTTTATTTAATTAGAGTGAGTTAACCATGAGGGTTAACCACTTATGTGAATTAGTTATGTGTTAACTGATTTAGATTATTATAATTGAATGTGTATAGGAAGTATTAAAGTACGTGAATTGAATTAAGTAGCTTGCGCTTGAGGCAAGTCTTCTAAACCTTAAACTCGTTAATTTTATGCAAGTTTTCTAAACCCTAATCTTGTATAATTTCTTGAGTTCATATATTCTTGTTAAGAATGTCCTTTTCTATTTCTGTATTAGACAATTGTTTATTTAATTAAAATGATCTTAACTTATTGTTCAAGTAAGATCTAGTTATTATTTTAAATGCTTTAAGTTGATTCTAAAACATATGTTAATTCATAATTCTTTATTTATGAATTATTAGAAGTCGATTCAACTAATCCTTAGTTGATGAACGTGAATTCTAAATTACCCTTGTAAGCTTATCCAAACCAAACTTTCTTTGGTGCAGACTTGAATTCAAATTACTGAGTTGAACAACCCTATTTACTAGGGGAGGTTACTACGCATAGCGTTAAGATGTTTGTGCACAATACATGGTACGAATGGCTGATTCCCCTAAGTACGAGTTAAATTCCATAGTCTTATTGACTGTTAAAGGTTTAAATAGAAATATTTATAACCTAGGATAAGAGTTCAAAGGTCTTATGACCCTCAGATAAATTCTATATTCGAATTTTAATGTTGATAGAGAATTATTATTCAATTCTTTATTATTGAAGCAAGCTAAGTTGTTCAGATTCTTTTAAATATATCCTTTCATGTCTATGTTATTGTTAAACTTCAGTGAGCTGTGATTTGCTCACTCTTGCATTAAATAACAATTTCAGGTAAGGTTGATAACGTTGATGCTCCGTCTACGAGTAAAGGCAAGGGAAAGCAAAGCAAGTGAAGACTTGTTTTTTTTATTATATTGAGAATGATTGTAATAAGACTTGAATGTTATGTTTTTGTTTCCGCACTTTATTATATTCATGTCAGGGTTAGAGTAAACCGGGATTATCTTGAAAAGGTTGTAACCCTTGTTTTAAGGGAGATTTATCTATTCTAATTTATGTTGTAGTTTATTTTACATTATTCATTGGGTAGATGTATGTTATATTAGAAAGAGAACACCAAATCATGTGGAAACGAAGTACCCGGATTTGGGGGTGTCACAACAATTGTGGACATAAGGGACATATCTCTCCTCATTGTCCCAATCCGAAGCAAGCTGCATGTTTTATATGTGGGTTGGTAGGTCATCAAGCAAAAGGTTGTCCAGAATCAAAGGAGGATGAAAGGAACAAGTAGAATAAGTATTATATGAATATGTATGGTAGGAAATGTGAACATAGTATGCATAGTGTGCAATGTATTACCCAACTTTTGTATAAGTTGTAGCAGGGATTTCTGACTTGTGTTATCACAAAGGGATAGCATATGTTTATAGAAATATACGCTATACAATGTAAAGTACTATGAACTAGTTGAATGAATATGAATATATGTTTGATTAAGTAAATAAGTTTTTAGAATTAAGATAGTAAGTGTCTATCTGATTAACCAGATAATGTCGCCAAGAAGACGAAACCGAAACCAAAGGGTAGAAGAACCTATTAATGATGGAGAAGGTAATGTGGACCCAATGAAAAATCTTGCGAATATTTTGGCACAAGCCATGCAGAATGGAGCACCAGCAGCAAGAAATTGGATAAATAATCGATTGGAAAACTTCAAAGACTTCAAGTAAGTAGGACCGCCAGAATTTAGAGGGACAACGGACCCTATAGAAGCCCAAACTTGGGTGAAGGAGAAGGAGAAAGCATTTGTTATTACTAGGGTAGCGGAGGAGCAAAAGACAGCTTTTGCTACCTATATGATGAAGTGGGAGGCGAATTTCTGGTGGGAGGCAAATCAAACTAGAACCGGAGAAGGAGTGATAGTGTTGGCTAGGTTCAAGGAACTGTTCTTCGAGAATTACTTCTCGTCCAATATTCAGGCTAGGATGGAGGTTAGGTTTTTCGAGTTGAAGCAGGAAAATATGACCGTTCCAGAATACGCTGCTAAGTTTAATGAGTTAGCTAGATTTTCTCCACACCAAGTGGATACAGAAGCAAGGAAGGTAAAAAGGTTTGAGCAAGGTCTAAAACCCTGGCTTTACAATAAGGTGGCGGTGTTGCAGATTAATTCTTTTGGGTTGCTCTTGGAAAAGGCTATCATTGCCAAAGAAGAAGGAAGGGAAGCAGTAGAAGTGGAAGTGGAGCAATTTCGGGAATATCAAAAATACGCAAGGAGGTGTGAAGAAGCAGGGTGAGTAGTATGGAAATTATAGGAAAAATCACTAGGGTAAGTGTCTGAAGGAGAAGTTTGTGTGCTTTAAATGAGGGCAGGAGGGACACATCTCTCCTAACTGCCCCAATCCAAGGAAGAATAATGGATGTTCATTTGTGGATCAACAGACATATGGTGAGGGATTCTTGATGATATAAAGTTTATGATCTTGAGGTCTAAAACCTTAGATCTATGTGTTAATAAGTCTATTATGTTTAGATCTAACTCTTTTAAGTGTCAAAATTTGGATCAAAAGTAAGAAAATGAAAACTATATTTTGAAAACTAGAAAACCCTAGTCTTTATTGTTTTTCTTAGCATTGATTATGTTTTTCTTGGGTTTGGTGAAGGTTTAATGAAATAGATGATGGATCATGGTAGATACTTGATCTTAAGGTGTATTAGTATGTATTATGATGGTTTATGATATTTAATATTTGATTAATCAAGAGATCATGGATGTTTTGTTAGAAATCATAAGGGTTAGAAAATTAAATTTTTAATAAAACAAAATATGAAATTCAAACAATCATATCTCTCATTTTATTTCGAATTTTTGAGTGTGGTCAAGCCCTAGAGTTAGATCTATAAGTCTTTGAACATATCCAAGTGGAATCACTGAAAAAGGAGTTGTAGATTTTCTTATAGACTATTTTTAGCAAAGTAGGCAAAATCTGAAAAAATTGAAAAGCAATCTGCCCAAAACTTTCCAGGGCAGTTTTAAAAACTTAATGAATGAAATAAAATCAAAACGTTTGGAACATGAAAATATATGACATAAAGTAGCTCTTGTCGAATGATGAGCGTAATCTGACTTAAATCGATCTAGTTATGGCTATTTTAAGTTTTGGTTTTTTTCGACGAAAACTGTTATACCTGGAGTTCTATAACTCCGATGGCCATGAAATTTAAACTGGAAGTTCATGTTAATACGTTTAAGATTCTGCCAAGAGTTGGAAATTGTTGGAGTTGAGCATTATATAGATAATTTTCTTAAGTTACGAACTAAAAACGGACTTGTGAAAAATACTAAAGGAAATCAAAAAATTTCAGGAAAAATTTATTTTCATAAGGGAGTTCTAATCTGTCAAATTCCAGAAAAGAAACATTTTTGTATTTGTTTTGGTATTTTTCATATAAATGATTGAGTTATAAATAAATAAATTAAATAAACTATGTAATGATAAAAATATGGAAAATAGGATTTTATGGCTTGCAAATCCTATATAAGATATATACAGAATTTTAAAAGATATTTTGTTCTTTGTTGATGAGATATTATGTTTATAGCATTTTAAGATGGTTAAATGAATTAATTAATAATGGATAAACAATTAGAATAAATTGTTTATTGATTTAATAAATGTTTAAAATGAATTATATAAAGAAAAAAAGTTACTTTAAATGTAGTTTGTTGAATTAGACATTCCATAAACTATATTATGTATATAGTATGTTTGGACATGCAATATGCTGAAAAAGGTAATCTAGCTTGCTGGATTGGCCAATCCAAGTTGCTGGATTGGTCATCCAGGTTGTTGGATTGGCAATCCAATTTGCTGGATTAGGTATTCGATTTATTGGATTAGGTATTCGGTTTACCGAAACATAAATAAGAACTTATAAAATAAAAGAGTAAGTGTTAATTCTTAAGTAGTGGTACAGTCGTACTTTTTAATGGTTGATGTATAGTATCTGGGCTAAACGATTCCTTCAAGGAACGGTGGTATATACGAATTAGTTACCGATCTAACTCGCTGTGAAAAATAGTATAGATGAGACGTAAAATTAGTTTATTGGTTGTTTGTGGAAAACCACTCAGCATACTGTATTGAACACTGTTAAAGACTCGATGTACGCTTGGTTTAGAATTGTGAATACGTATGTGATGTAAAGGTATATCTCTATCCTAAACACAAATTATAAATTCCAACGCTATGCAGAAAACACAATCACATGCTATTATGATCAGATCTAAACCCATAATTCGTCTCTCGATTGCATATGGGTTATTACGGTAATTGTTAGCTAGGCAATTAAGCAATTTAACACAAATCATAATAGACAATCCAATTATAATGAACAAGCCTAACAAGGAAGCATATCAAAGTAAACTACGCAACAAGATCCATTATAATCTCAAAATAGAGTTTAGCTCATGATTAAGTCAAAATCCATAATCCACAATTGTTTAAACTTTAAAAGATAAAAAGATAGAAGTAAAGAGAAGTTAGAAATTGAGATATGCAAATCTGAATTTATCTTGCTCCAATATGAATCTCCAATGATTTTCAATTGCTTCAATCTCCCATTCTAATGAAAACTAAGGTTTTTCTAATATAATCTAATCTAATGGATTGGAATATCTAGCATGTAACGAATGAGATTTTGTGTAATTAAATTTTAATATTTATTGAATTAAATAAATATTTTAATTGATTTATTTATTGAGTTAAATAAATAATTTATGTGATTGTTATGGAGTAATTTAATTAAGTGCAATATGTTAATTAAATAAATATTTAATATTAAATTGATGTTTAATAATTTGTGGTGTAGTTCTAATTTAATTGAGATAATTAAATTAGATGAATATTATGTGGCATTTTATTTACTAAGTTGTTACATGGAATCATGATTAATGAGTAATTATAATTATTATATGGCAATTTTATGATATTAATTGGCATTAACTTTAATTTAATTAAATGGGGATAATAAGATTTAATTAAATAAAGTGTAACATTGAAAAGTATATGTTAAAAGAGTTATTAAAATAAATTAAAAATAGTTTTAAAGAGTTTTACCAAACAAAACCCTTACACCTATTTTAAAGAGTTTTTACCAAACATGGTCTTACTAACTAAAAAGCTATTTTTAAAATTTAATGGTTTTGCCAAACAAGCCTTAAGGCTTTTGATTTTCAAATAAAAATTGTAACTGATATAACATTTAATAGGTGATATTTTGTTATCAGTTATATACATTATATATCTATTATATGTATATATTAGTTATGTTTTATAACTACGTAAGTTAGAAATATACAGAGTAGTTTAGAGAGAAAGAGCAAAGAAAGAAAAGAGAGAAGAAAGAAAGAGGAAGAAAGGCTCTGTAATTTCAAAAAATAAGAAATTCACCATCATCATCTTCTTTGAAATCTAGGAATGTATAATTTAACTTTATATCTGCTTATGTATTATTTGATTCGGGTGCTACTTGTTCCTTCGTATCGCATGAATTCTCCCAACAATTAAACTTACCCCAGGAAGAATTAGAATATCCTATGAACATAGAAGTTGCGAATAAGGAAATAATTCCCGTTAGCCATATTCATAGGAATTGTGTTGTAGATATCAGGGGGTATAAGTTACTTGTGGATTAAATCCCAATTCAATTAAGAGAATTTGATGTAATTCTAGGAATGGATTAGTTATTTAACCATGGGGAAATAATAGATTGCCAAAAGAAATGTATAAACCTTCAACTCCGAATCAGTCTAAGGTAGTGTTCTATAGGAGTAAGTCGCCGAGACACTCGAGCTGTCTGACGATGATGCAAGTTAAGAAGTTGTTAAGAAATGGATGTGTGATTTATTTGGCCCATATCGTCGATACACAGAAGGAGTTGAATATGCGATAGAGGAGATGGTTGGAGTTAATAAAGGATTACGATTACGAAATCTTATATCATCCAGGGAAAGCAAACGTGGAAGCAGATATGCTAAGCAGGAATGGTAGTTGTAAGTTGGTAATGCTAACAACTTAGGAGGAGTTAATCAAGGAGATGGCTAGATTGGAACTCGAGATAAAGAGTCCGAGAGAGTCAGATGAGAAATTGTTCGCAATAAAGGCTCACCCGACTCTATTGGACAAGATAAAGGAAGCACAAAGCAGCGATGCCGAGAGCATGTGTTATGGACTTCAAGGAAAACTGGGATGACCATCTACCGTTGGTGGAGTTTGCATACAATAACAGTTACCACGCGAGCATTGGTATACCACCTTATGAAGCTTTATATGGAAGGAAATACAGAATGCCATTATGCTGGGATGAAGTGGGTGAACGACAACTGCTAGGGCCGAAATTGGTGCAGTAGACTGCAGATGTGATAAAAACGATACGAGCAAGATTAGTGACGGCTCAAGATCGACAGAAGAAATACGCGGATCAACATTGGCAACAACGAGACTTCGACGTCGGCACTTATGTGTTTCTGAAGGTGTCTCCTTGGAAAGTGAAGATGAGATTTGGGAAGAAAGGGAAATTGAGTCCCAGATTCATAAGACCCTTTGAAGTGTTAAGGCGAGTCGGTGAGGTAGCTTATGAAATAGCTTTACCTCTGGAGTTAGAGCATGTACACAATATGTTCCATGTGTCTGTTTTACGACCCTATAAACAGGATTACAAGCATGTCATAGAGTATGAACCCATCCAATTTGAAAAGGACTTAACCTATGAAGAGATCCCTGTGCAAATAATTGTTAGAAAAGAGCAAGTTTTAAGAAATAAGATAATACCTTCTGTAAAGGTAGTATGGAGGAACCACAACGCCGAAGAGGCTACGTGGGAACTCAAGGAGAAAATGATGAAAAATTACCCTAGTCTTTTTGTTTAACTTTGTAATGATTCAGGGGAAGGAATCCTTATAAGGGAGGGTGAATGTAATATCCGAGATCGTTATGTAATTTAATAATTATCAATAAATGAATTTATGTGAAACTCTTGTGTGATTTCTAGTACTATATGTAAATGTGCTATACATATATATAAACATATATTCTATTTGGAGTTATGTGATGAGATGTATTTAAATAGTTGATTTTGATTATTTAACTATTTGAATTTAATAAGTAGTTATTAATTTTATTAATTGCAAGGAGTGGAATTAAAACTCGAATCTGAGTTCGGAGCGAAATTTGAAGACGCGAACTATATATTTGAGTCTGAAAAATTGAAATTAGTCAGAATATACTGTAACCACAAAATGTGTCGTGGTTGACTTTTTGGTCAAAGTCAACCCGTTGACTTTTTCTAGGTAAAAAGTCAAACTCGAATTTCAGAAGCTAATTTGGCCACAACGTCTGAAACATCGATTTTAGTAGGAATCGATATTAGTATCGAAAAGTTTGGCTACGGAGGGCAAAATAGTCAAATAGCTTATTAATTGATTTAATTGATTAAAATAATATTTTATTTGTTAATAAAGAAATCTGATGGGTCACTTGTGACAACAACATTGGGACAAGGGAGGGAGTATACGCATTACACAAATTGAAGAAGAAGGGAGTATTTCATTTTTTTCTCTTTAAACCAAAAGCCTCTCCATTTCTTAACCCCCTCTCCATACTAAATTGTAGGGTTTTCGGCACATAAACGCAGCGAAAATTAAAAATTTTCGAAACCCTAAAACAGGATCCATGCGAAAATATATTAATTCAGAGGTTAAGATATGTTTTACCGATTATTCAAGCCTGAAAGGAGACGATGGAGATTCTGGAACTGCTTCGAATCCTCAACGCAATCCAACGGAACTGCGCCTCTACGGTATCCACACGAACGTCCCGCGAATCGTCACACGATCTGCAGCAAGGAAAGCTGCGGTACTAGCCGCCAAGGATCTGGACTTTTTAAAATTTTCTCTCTAGTCTCTCTCTAAGAGCGGCTAGGGTTTTGATATCGATGATACCCTAAACGGCTGATATATCATATATATAGCAGTTAAAGGAATTAACCAAAACCTAATCCAATTAGAAATATAAAATCCAAATTTTTATATATATATATATATATATATATATAAATTATCCTATTAATTTAAATTCATAATTTAAATACTATTAATCATATTGATATATTTAAATCCATACAATTTAAATTAATTCCCTTTTAATTACGTTCTAAGTGTGTGACCCTATAGGTTATTATTATGTTGGCAATAATTTTAAAATCATATTATAAAATTATAAACAGTGAGCGGCATCTAGTAATGCATCACTGCTACCCAAATAATAATAAGATCGGTGATTCGATACAACCTTTTCGTGACCAATGTTTCAATGTAATTTAATCCTTTTAACCTTGACATCCTAGATTAAACTCGAGGCATGGAATGTGTCATCCTCTTCATAATTTAATCTGAGTTTTCTTGATCGATGAGTAGACTATATGAAACAAATCACTATTTGAGCATGGCCATGCATTTCATAGTCCTACTCAATCAGAGGCCTATGGATATCACCCCTAATATATAGGAGGGTTAAATTCCATCTAGATCACTCATATTCCTCACACGGTTCATGATATACCCAATAATCACCTTTATCGTCCACCTATTAAAGGTGGCCTTTGATGATATCAAAGTACATAAATTCTCGTATAGTAATATAGTGATTTCAGGTCGGAGGATCATTACATCATTGTCACTATGAGAATTGCTTATGACACTTTGCATAATGCTCCACGTAAAATTCTCATGGTGGGTCTGCCCAGTACATTGTTCTCTAACATGTACCTATGCATTGACTCAATATCTCATATATTTATTACCAATGAGATTTGGCCATCAGTCAATCCACATACTAGTCTCAATGTATCATTGTTGTCCCATTAACAATGACACTCGACTAGGGACATTTAAGAGTAATGATACTAATTGTAACTATATGATCTCATGTTCAAGTCACATACTTGAAGCCATATAATTTGTATCACTATTCTAAGGACTTTTATTATGTTAACATTTATATAACGCAGTAAATAAAACCATAATAAAATAATTCATTTATTCAATCAAATATAATATCAAAAAATGTTTAAACAATTACATCAAATAATTAGCCTCTAGGGCATAAACTCTAACATAAATTGATGCAATAAACTCAACTAGTATAACAGATAATTGAGAGTGATGATCATGGGAAAATCAAGAGACTATAACAAATTATATACATATACTCTCAACCCAAATTCCTTCTCTTTTTTGTTAAAAACTATATCAAGAGGGAAAAAATTGAGAGAATTAGAGCTTGAGAGGCTTTAGAGTGTTCTGAAGATTTCAGAAGAGAAAAACAAGCTAGGAGCAAGGCTTCAATCAGATTACTTCAAGTAGAAAATTCATCAAGAGGTATGACATGAACCATTTTTTACGTTTTCAAGAAAAATAGTAGAGAAAGTGTATATAGATTATGAAGAATGCTCTGTTTAGATTATGTGATGTTATTTAATTGTTGTTTGATAAATAGGGTGTAATAAGAACACAAGTTCTGGTTTAAATCATGCCTTTCAAGTTCTGAAATTGAGAAAATTAGAGTATGCATGGTAAGTGTTTGATAATATGCCTCGAACATGCTAAAAGAATCAAAACGTGGAAATTTAGTGAATTTGAATGTTGTAACATGTGTAATTATGTTAGTGTATATGATCTGGACAGTAGGAACCGTTTCCTTGCATGCTAGAATCAAAATCACCAAATTTTGTCAAAGTGGGTTAAACTTGAAATCTATGACTTTTCGGGTTTTTCGGAGCCTTGAAATCATAACTCCAATGACCCGATTTTTGTATGTGTTAATTTTGTAAAATACAAGGTAGTATGATGTCTAATCTGACCAAGTTTCAAAAGAAACGGAGTTAAATTGAGCAAGATGTGATTTTCGGGATCAAGCACGAAATTATAAAAAATCTGCAAAATCTGGTCAACCCAGAATTTTTCTAAATCTGGAAAGCAGTCTGGCACGCTTATCTAGGCTGCTGGATTGTAGTCTTAACGTGTTAGTTTCATGCATGTTATATTTTTATAAAATACTATGTTGTATGGAGTTTATTGTGTCCAAATATTAGAGTCATATCATCAGTAGGTTATTGGGAATTAAAACGTGAAGTAGGCTGTTTGACAGGAAAAAATTTCTGGGAATGATGAGCAGCACAGCTGCGCCGTTCATACAGCTTGTTGCTGCGCAGCTGCGCCATTCATAAGTTGTCTGGGAATGATGAGTAGCGCAACTGCGCCGTTCATACGGATTGTTGCTGCGTAGCTGCACCGGTCCGGGTCGGGTCCGGGTAGGATTAGAAAGTTAAATTTTTATTTTCTTTCAGATTCTAATATTGAACAACTTTACTTATATGATGCAACATGTTATGTGATAAATTATATTAATAATAGAATGTGAATTAGATTAATATTCTAATTAAAATAGAAGGAAACAATTATCCTTAAAACTAGATTTTGAATACTTAGTTGCTTAACGTGACGTAAATGAATAGGTTACGTGAAGGACTAGTAGATAGCGTTAACTGTAGAAGACTTATCAGGCAAGTTTCTGAACTCTATTTTCCATTGAGTAACTATTCAATCTTTTACTCACTTTATTGCAATGAGGGTAAGTATCGAACTTGTGCTACTTATTTATATGTACAAGCTTTCTATGTCGTAAGTTATACCAATTCAAATGTGGTACAAGCCTTATTGTTGACTACTCAATTGTTATTTCAAAGGTTATGCTTTAAAGTTCTTATTCTTTAATGAACTGCTTTCAAGTATGCTTTCTGTCCTTTTGTTTCGGCTAGATATTATTGATGCGAAATGATATATTATTTGAACAATTCAAATCCATTGTAGATATTAAAGTTTGCCAATCCAAATTATTTTGGTGCGGTCTCGCATGAATACTAAGATGAACAACCCGAATAACGGGGCAAACGGATGTCGGGCGTATAGTCCCATGTATGTTTATGCATTTAAATTTCATACTTATGCACAATGTAGGGTACGATAGGCTTATCACCTGGAGTACTTGCAGAGAATGTTTTACAATCTATCTGATTGATAAAACGTCTGATGGTTTTCAATGAAACAAAACAATGTTCAGGGTATTAACACCCCTTAGTATGCTATTAAGAATTCTAAAACTCTTATCCTTGATATTCATGTTTACCTCTTGATAATTCTTTCAACTATTGAGAAATACCAATACAGATGCTTTTACTCCTGATGTTTATTATCAAACTACTTTATATACTTGCTGGGCAATTTGTGCCCATTCTTGCTTAAACATTTCAGTCAAAGATGAGAAGGCTGAGGGCTCGGGCAATGATAAGGGAAAGACTAAGATGAAATAATGAAAGTTATTTATGTAATAAGTTTATATTTCTGCATTTGATGTAATGTAGCGATAAACAATAAGTTTAAGTTTAAGTTTATTTAAGGTTGTGAAGACTTAGGATTCTATTTAAATAATTATGTAATTATTATTATTATTATTTCTGGAGTTTACTTAGTTAGATGACGATGTATGTTGTACCTGTGAGCACAATGTCCTGTGTTAGATGTTACACAGATTTGGGGGCGTCATAGGTTGGTATCAGAGCTTTAGGTTATAAACCTTAGGTGGGAGAACCTTAGACTATAACCTTAGAGAAGTTAGTGGAGATAGTAAGGAGATGAACTAACGTAGAGTTCGAAGGGTTGTGTCAAATTTATTTTTCTAAAAACAAAAACAATGTTTATTTTAAAAGAGTAATAAAGTTATTTTGTCTTGATTGTAGGATGTCAGGAGAAGAGGAGATTAGAGATATTCACGTTGTTCGTGAGCAGTGGCGACAACTGTACTCGAGCCCATAGCTGAGGCATCAGCTGACTCAGACCCAGATGAGGACCCGAAGGAGGATCCTGAGGAAGAGGAGCCCAAGGAGGAACTCCGAAGAAGCACCTGAGAATAGTCTGTTAGATGAGCTGAGGGATAGGATTACAGAGCTGGACGACAGAGTCCATAAGTTGGAGGAGCTGTATCAGGAGGAAAAGGGAGCTGTAGCATTGCTTGGTGCATTGGTGCATCATCTGGTGATTAGAAACGGGGATCTGGTTGACAAGCTGCGAGCATCAGACCAGGAGGCGAACATGCTGAAGGATGAGAAGGAGGCTATCAGGACCCACTTGGGGCATTCTATTAACAGATTAGAGTTGAGGATTCAGAGTCTCCAATCTGAGAAGCAGATGATTACCACTTACAGGAGAGAGGAGATGAGAGGCCGTGTTCGGGCCGAGAACCTAACAGGCGAGTTAGAATGAGAAGTAAGAGATAAGAAGGATTAGGATGGATAGGATGAAGTACGCGTTTAGATCAGCGCATAGTAGGTTCCAGCATAGAGTGTATCACTTTCCACGTGAGGAGTACCGGTCTAGACACGCCATAAGCCGAGGGCTGGCGCTGGAGATAGCGGATGAAGAGCATGAAGACTCCATTAGGCGGGGACTTTAGTTCTTTATGATAAACTTTTATTAGTATGTCATACGTTTATGTATGATGTAAGTACTTAGTTTCTGATTTTTGCTAAGTATTTTGGTTTAAGTGATGTAAATGGCTTAATGCCATAAGATGATTAAATACTTTGGTATTATGGTTTTTATATAAATAAATATGATTTTATTTAAATATGTGATGTGATGATTAAGTTTTTATATAAATTATAAATGCTGTAGGAATAAGTTATGAGATGATAACATTATGTTTATTTAAACAGAAAGATGGCTAGAGGAAGACGTCGTCAAAAGATACCAGAGGAGTCAGGCGGTAATGCTGGGGATCCACCGAACCCCATGCAATAATTCGTAGACATGTTAGTTGGGGCACTACAGAATCGAATCCTGAATACCAATAACCCTCCGACGGCCCAAGTAGCAACCTTTAAGGACATCAAGAGTGCGGGCCCTTGAGTTCAAAGGAACCACCAAACCCATCGAAGCCCAGACATGGGTCAAAGAAATTGAAAAGGCGTTTGCTATCGCCCGAGTAGGAGATGAGCAGAAAACAATCTTCGCCACGTACATGCTGAAGGGTGAAGCTAATTTCTGGTGGGAGGCAAACCAGACCAGGGCTGGAGAAGGTGTGATACCTTGGGAGGGGTTTAAAAAGATCTTTTTCAAAACTATTTTCCTGTGAGTATGCAGAGTCGCATGGAGATGCGATTCTTGGAGCTGAAGCAAGAAGATATGACGGTACCCCAGTACGCCGCAAAGTTTAACGAACTGGCAAGGTTCACGCCTCATAAAGATGACACTGAGGAGAGGAAGACGAGGAGGTTCGAGCAGGGCCTCAAACCATGGTTATACAGCAGACTTTCAGTATTGCAGACGAACAGCTTCGCGACTCTTCTGGAGAAAGCAATAATCGCTGAGGGCTGAAGTGAAGCCCTGATGAAATTTAACAAGGAGAAGAAGAAGAAGAAGAATGAAGGCGGAAATCGGGGGGAAGGTAGTAGCAGCAGTGGTGTAAACAAAAGGAAGTGGAACAACAATAACAACAACAATAACAACTTCAACCCGGGAAACTCTGGGGGCAAACCAGGGGAAGCAAAGAAGAGAACTGGGCATGCAAGGAGTGTGGAAAGAATCACGCGGATGCATGTTTAAAAGGGAAGAATATCTATTTCAATTACAGGCAAGAAGGATATATATCTCCCAATTGCTCTGCACCAAAGAGGAATGGATACTTCAACTGCGGATAATTGGACCATCAGGCAAGGAATTGCCCAAAGAAGAATTCAAGAGGAGGAAATGGAGGAAGGGGATCAAGCGGTGGAAATCTCACAATTACTGGACCACCAACTCAGAATCGACCAATAGCAAGGACTTTCAATATGACAGTTCAGGATGCGGTCGCATCCAAGGACGTGGTTTCAGGTATCATTCCGATCATTGATATATCTGCTTATGTATTATTTGATTCGGGTGCTACTTGTTCCTTCGTATCGCATGAATTCTCCCAACGATTAAACTTACCCCAAGAATTAGAATATCCTATGAACATAGAAGTTGTGAATAAGAAAATAATTCCCGTTAGCCATATTCATAGGAATTAGTTTGTAGATATCAGAGGGTATAAGTTACTTGTGGATTTAATCCCAATTCAATTAGGAGAATTTGATGTAATTCTAGGAATGGATTGGTTATTTAACCATGGGGCAATAATAGATTGCCAAAAGAAATGTATAAACCTTCAGACTGTGAATCAGTCTAAGGTAGTGTTCTATGGGAGGAAGTCGCCGAGACACTCGAGCTGTCTAACGATGATGCAAGTTAAGAAGTTGTTAAGAAAATGATGTGTGGGTTATTTGGCCCATATCGTCGATACACAAAAGGAGTTGAATATGCAACAGAGGAGATGGTTGGAGTTAATAAAGGATTACGATTGCAAAATCTTATATCATCCGGGGAAAGCTAACGTGGTAGCAGATGCGCTAAACAGGAAGGGTAGTGGTAAGTTGGCAATGCTAACAACTCAGGAGGAGTTAATCAAGGAGATGGCTAGATTGGAACTCGAGATAAAGAGTCCGAGAGAGTCAAATGAGAAATTGTTCACAATAGAGGCTCACCCGACTCTATTGGACAAGATAAAGGAAGCACAAAGCAGCGATGGAGAATATAGGAAGGTGAGAAAAAGAATTTTAAATGGGGAAGAGCTTAAATTAAGTGTAGATGGGGATGGATTAGTAAGATTTGAGAAGAGAATTTGGGTGCCAGCAGTACCTGAATTAAAGGAAGAAATTTTGTAGGAAGCTCATAGTTCAGGTTAGTCAATCCACCCGGGAAGCACAAAGATGTACCAGGATCTTTACCAACATTATTGGTGGCCCAATATAAAGAGAGAAGTTGTATAGTGCGTCAGCAGGTGTTTAACATGTCAGAGAATCAAAGCAGAACATCAAAAACCGAGCGGGTTACTTTAACCTCTAGAAATTCCTGAATGGAAGTGAGAGCATATTACGATGGACTTCGTGGTAGGAACTTCTAACTACACAGAAAGGTTACGATGCAGTATGGGTGATTGTTGATCGATTGACCAAGTCAGCGCATTTCTTGCCAATCAAGATCAGATACAACTTGGATCAGTTGGCAAAACTGTACATCAAAGAAATCATTTTCAGGCACGGAGTACCGGTATCAATTGTGTTAGATTGCGATTCGCGGTTCACAGCAAATTTTTGGAAAGCTTTTAAGAACGCATGGGAACGCAATTGAGGTTGAGCACTGCGTATCATCCTCATACAGATGGGCAGAGCGAGAGAACTATTCAAACGTTAGAGGACATGCTGAGAGCATGTGTTATGAACTTCAAGGGAAACTGGGATGACCATCTACCGTTGGTGGAGTTTGCATACAACAACAGTTACCATGCGAGCATTGGTATGCCACCTAATGAAGCTTTATATGGAAGGAAATGCAGAAAGCCATTATGCTGGGATGAAGTGGGTGAACGACAACTGCTAGGGCCAAAATTGGTGCAGCAGACTATAGATGTGATAAAAATGACACGAGCAAGATTAGTGACGGCTCAAGATCGACAGAAGAAATATACGGATCAACATCGGCAACAACGAGACTTCGACGTCGGTACTTATGTGTTTCTAAAGGTGTCTCCTTGGAAAGGGAAGATGAGATTTGGGAAGAAAGGGAAATTGAGTCCCAGATTCATAGGACCATTTGAAGTGTTAAGGCGAGTCAGTGAGGTAGCTTATGAAATAGCTTTACCTCCGGAGTTAGAGCATGTACACAATGTGTTCTATGTGTCAATTTTACGACCCTATAAACAGGATTACAAGCATGTCATAGAGTATGAACCCATCCAATTTGAAAATGGCTTAACCTATGAAGAGATCCCTGTGCAAATAATTGTTAGAAAAGAGCAAGTTTTAAGAAATAAGATAATACCTTCTGTAAAGGTAGTATGGAGGAACCACAATGCCAAAGAGGCAACGTTAAAACTCGAGGAGAAAATGATGAAAAATTACCCTAGTCTTTTTGTTTAACTTTGTAATGATTCCGGGGACGGAATCCTTATAAGGGAGGGTAAATGTAATATCCGAGATAGTTATGTAATTTAATAATTATCAATAAACGAATTTATGTGAAATTCTTGTGTGATTTCTATTACTATATATAAATGTGCTATACATATATATAAACATATATTCTATTTGGAGTTATGTGATGAGATGTATTTAAATAGTTAATTTGGATTATTTAACTATTTGAATTTAATAAGTAGTTATTAATTTTATTAATTGCAAGGAATGGAATTAAAACTCGAATCTGAGTTCGGAGCGGAATTTGAAGAAGCTAAATTTGAAGACGCGGACTATATATTTGAGTCCGGAACGTCAAAATTAGTCAGAATAGACTGTAACCACAAAATGTGTCGTGGTTGACTTTTTGGTCAAAGTCAATCGGTTGACTTTTTTGGGTAAAAGTCAAACTCGAATTTCGGAAGCTAATTTGGCGAAACGAATAATCCCACGACGTCCGAAACGTCGATTTTAGTAGGAATCGATATTAGTATCTAAAAGTTTGGCTACGGAGGGCAAAATAGTCAAATAGCTTATTAATTGATTTAATTGATTAAAATAATATTTTATTTGTTAATAAAGAAATCTGATGGGTCACTTGTGACAACAACATTGGGACAAGGGAGGGAGTATACGCATTATACAAATTGAAGAAGAAGGGAGTATTTCATTTTTTTCTCTTTAAACCAAAAGCCTCTACATTTCTTAACCCCCTCTCCATACTAAATTGATGCAATAAACTCAACTAGTATAACAGATAATTGAGAGTGATGATCATGGGAAAATCAAGAGACTATAACAAATTATATACATATACTCTCAACCCAAATTCCTTCTCTCTTTTGTTAAAAACTATATCAAGAGGGAAAAATTGAGAGAATGAGAGCTTGAGAGGCTTTAGAGTGTTCTGAAGATTTCAGAAGAGAAAAACAAGCTAGGAGCAAGGCTTCAATCAGATTACTTCAAGTAGAAAATTCATCAAGAGGTATGACATGAACCATTTTTTACGTTTTCAAGAAAAATAGTAGAGAAAGTGTATATAGATTATGAAGAATGCTCTGTTTAGATTATGTGATGTTATGTAATTGTTGTTTGATAAATAGGGTGTAATAAGAACACAAGTTCTGGTTTAAATCATGCCTTTCAAGTTCTGAAATTGAGAAAATTAGAGTATGCATGGTAAGTGTTTGATAATATGCCTCGAACATGCTAAAAGAATCAAAACGTGGAAATTTAGTGAATTTGAATGTTGTAACATGTGTAATTATGTTAGTGTATATGATCTGGACAGTAGGAACCGTTTCCTTGCATGCTAGAATCAAAATCACCAATTTTTGTCAAAGTGGGTTAAACTTGAAATCTGTGACTTTTCGGGTTTTTCGGAGCCTTGAAATCATAACTCCAATGACCCGATTTTTGTATGTGTTAATTTTGTAAAATACAAGGTAGTATGATGTCTAATCTGACCAAGTTTCAAAAGAAACGGAGTTAAATTGAGCAAGATGTGATTTCCGGGATCAAGCACGAAATTATAAAAAATCTGCAAAATCTGGTCAACCCAGAATTTTTCTAAATCTGGAAAGCAGTCTGGCACGCTTATCTAGGCTGCTGGATTGTGGTCTTAACGTGTTAGTTTCATGCATGTTATATTTTTATAAAATACTATGTTGTATGGAGTTTATTGTGTCCAAATATTAGAGTCATATCATCAGTAGGTTATTGGGAATTAAAACGTGAAGTAGGCTGTTTGACAGGAAAAAATTTCTGGGAATGATGAGCAGCGCAGCTGCGCCGTTCATACAGCTTGTTGCTGCGCAGCTGCGCCATTCATAAGTTGTCTGGGAATGATGAGCAGCGCAACTGCGCCGTTCATACCGATTGTTGCTGCGTAGCTGCACCGGTCCGGGTAGGATCAGAAAGTTAAATTTTTATTTTCTTTCAGATTCTAATATTGAACAACTCTACTTATATGATGCAACATGTTATGTGATAAATTATATTAATAATAGAATGTGAATTAGATTAATATTATAATTAAAATAGAAGGAAACAATTATCCTTAAAACTAGATTTTGAATACTTAGTTGCTTAACGTGACGTAAATGAATAGGTTACGTGAAGGACTAGTAGATAGCGTTAACTGTAGAAGACTTATCAAGCAAGTTTTTGAACTCTATTTTCCATTGAGTAACTATTCAATCTTTTACTCACTTTATTGCAGTGAGGGTAACTATCGAACTTGTGCTACTTATTTATACGTACAAGCTTTCTATGTCGTAAGTTATACCAATTCAAATGTGGTACAAGCTTTATTGTTAACTACTCAATTGTTATTTCAAAGGTTATGCTTTAAAGTTCTTATTCTTTAATGAACTGCTTTCAATTATACTTTCTGGCCTTTTGTTTCGGCTAGATATTATTGATGCGAAATGATATATTATTTGAACAATTCAAATCCATTGTAGCTATTAAAGTTTACCAATCAAAATTGCTTTGGTGCGGTCTCGCATGAATACTAAGATGAACAACCTGAATAACGTGGCAAACGGATGTCGGGCGTATAGTCCCATTTATGTTTATGCATTTAAATTTCATACTTGTGCACAATGTAGGGTACGATAGGCTGATCACCTGGAGTACTTGCAGAGAATGTTTTACAATCTATCTGATTGATAAAACGTCTGATGGTTTTCGATGAAACAAAACAATGTTCAGGGTATTAACACCCCTTAGTATGCTATTGAGAATTCTAAAACTCTTATCCTTGATATTCATGTTTACCTCTTGATAATTCTTTCAACTATTGAGAAATACCAATATAGATGCTTTTACTCCTGATGTTTATTATTAAACTACTTTATATACTTGCTGGGCAATTTGTGTTCATTCTTGCTTAAACATTTCAGTCAAGGATGAGAAGGCTGAGGGCTCGGGCAAAGACAAGGGAAAGACTAAGATGAAATGATGAAAGTTATTTATGTAATAAGTTTATATTTCCACATTTGATGTAATGTAGCGATAAACGCTAAGTTTAAGTTTATGTTTATTTAAGGTTGTGAAGACTTGGGATTTTATTTGAATAATTATATAATTATTATTATTATTATTTCTGGAGTTTTCTTAGTTAGATGACGGTGTATGTTGTACCGTGAGCACCATGTCCTGTGTTCGATATTACACGAATTTGGGGGTGTCACAGCAGCGCCAACGCTAGTGCCAGTGTTAACTGTAGCGCTGCAGCGCCAAGGCTGGTTTTCAGATAATGCTGACGTGGCAGCGCAGCAGCGCCAGTTCTATGTGCAACTGGAGCACTGCAGCGCCACTTATGCAAAATAGTCAGAAAATTATATTTAAATGTATAATTTATGAGGATATTAATATAATAAATATAAAAGCATGATAATAAAATTATATGTTGATTGGACAGTATTGAATTATATTTCTAAATATGAAATGTATAATTTAAATTATAATTTGATTGATTATAATTTAATAAAAGTGAATGTATGATTTAATATTATAAGTTGATTATAACTTGATTAATTAATTTGATGAGAATATGTGGTATAATTATATTATGTGATAATTAGTGAGTAAACCTAATAATTAAATATTAATGAGTTATCCTAGATGGATTAACTAAGGATGTGAATTAGATATATGGTAACTAATTTATGTTGACATTGTTAATTACGTATATGTAGGATTAATTAAGGAACGTGATTTGTAAATTGTAGCTTGCTCTCGAGGCAAGTTCTTAAACTTTTCTTTTATGTTTATGCAAGTTTTCTAATCCTTATTTTATTAAGCAAGTTCATTATTGAATTGTTGTGACCTTGACTTAATTATTCAAGCAAGGTCCATATTGTCTTTCAATGCTTTAAGTTTATTTCTAAAGCATGATTGTTAAATATGATGTCTATTATTATGACTCATAGTTATTTATTAATTCTTTTATTATCGAATTCTAAATTCTTGTAAGCCGATTCAACTACTCCTTAGTTGATGATAGTTGAATTTTAAATTACCCTTAAAGCTTATCCAAACCAAATTTTCTTTGGTGCGAACTTGTTATTATATACTGAGATGAACAACCCTATTTAATAGGGGATTACCATGCGAAAGCATTAAGATATTTGTGCACAATACATGGTACGAAGGGCTGATCCCTCTAAGTACGAGTTAAGAGTCCATATAGTCTAAACGACTGTTAAAGGTTTTAAATAGAAACATTTATAACCTAGGACATACTTTAAGGTCTTATGACCCTCAGATGATTTCTTTATTCGAATTTTAAATGTTGACGACAGAATTATTATTCAATTCTTTATTATTGATGAAAGAAAAGTTATTCAAATCATTTGAAGTTATTCAATATATGTCATCACTATTATTGTTGTATTCTAATTGAGCTTTTGTTTGCTCACTCTTGTAATTAATAATCATTGCAGATAAAGTCGAAAGCGTTGACGCACCGTCAACAATTAAAGGAAAAAGTAAGATGAACAAGTGAAGACTTGTTATGTTTTGATTATGATGTGTAATAGAAGTTTATTGTGTTATATTTTATTTTCTACACTTATTTATTGACGTTAAGGTTAGTTAACCCTGGGATTGATTTGATTAAGTTGTAATCCTTTTGATAAGGAAGATTTTAATATTTATTTAAGGTTGTAATTTATTTTACATTCCTTATTTATGGGCAGTAGTTATGTTTTAATTAGATAGTGAGCACCAAATTCCGTGGAATTGAAGTACTCGAATTTGGGGATGCCACATAGCATACCCTAATCCTTGTGAAAACTCTCCTTTTATAGCCCTCTTCATGTGTCTTTTAGTCCTCCTTAAAGTCCTTGAACCAATCAGCCAAACAAATTCTTCTCCGAGTCAACTTCTGAAAAGTTCTTTATTCTTTCCGACATCTGCGCCTAGGCGCAGATTTTACACTATAGAAACTCACTGGTGCGAGTGAACAGTAACCATAAATTACAAAAATGTCATTAAGCACCATTTTTCATGTTTTGACCCTTCGAAGTTGTTTCCTACAACATAAATACAAAAACAAGTAAAATAACACTAAAAATACTTAAAGTTAACAAAGAATCAAGTCTAAAAGGTGACCAATTCGTAGGTATAGAACCCACTAATCATTAAGGTGTTATCTAATATTTAATTATGTGGTTAAATATTAGATAATTTACTTATAAAGTAGTAGTATTATGAGGTATAATGTGATATAATGATTGCAAGAATAATCTTATTAATGATAGGTCTTTGTATTAAAGATAAAACTATATTGCGTAGTAGTAAGCAGCGATCGAGGCAAGTATTCTAACCTTTGCATTTACTTTATGCAATGGATCAAGTTTCTATACTATTTTATTGTGCAAATATCTAAACCCTACGCACTACTTTTATTTTGTGCAAATAGGTATATGTTATGTAAGTTCCTAACTCAACATGAGTTATTAATTTCAAAGCATGTTCGTGAATAATTATTATTAATTATTCACATCCATAATAATTTTTGTTAATTGTTTATGCAAGTATCCTTACTTTATCGAATTTCATTCGATTCGTTCATTGTTTACAAGTATCTTATTAATGTCTTCGTATGATTCACATATAATCAAAATTATTCTGTTCTTTGTAAGATAAGTTTGGTTATGCAAGTGTCCTCACTTGTATAAAATGTTTGAACAAGTGTTGATACATACTATTGAATTTTGGTATGTATACATGGTTTAAAAGCTGTCTAAGCTATTTGACTCGGCTAAACATAGTTGTAAAGCTATCATTGAATATTGTTGGTTATGATAAAGTCGTCCAACTAAATTGCTTTAATTCGGACTCCAAATTGAGTATGAACATCCCGAAATTGGGAAATTTTTATGTGCCAAAGGCGGTTATGATGAACACAAATGTCGTTCCAGCATGTAGTGTTAATCAATACAGGGCATACGGGCTGATCACCAAATGTCTCCGTAAGTCATGACGGTTTGAAGATGAATGTCTATACAAACCCTTTTAAACTTGAAATCAATGGTTCAAGGTCTATTGACCGCTCAACATTTATTGTCACTACGTCGTTTCAAAAATGTAAACGGTTTGATATGTTATTATGAATTATTTCAAATGGCTTCACAACTATTGATTCGTTGTAGAAGTATAATTTAAAGAAAATATTTATTTCTTTCAGCTGATGTTTATTATCCGATATTACTTACTGAGCAATTAAATGCTCATTCTTGCTTTAAATTAAATATTTTTAGTTAAGCGTGAATGACCAAAAGGTTCTGGCAAGGACAAATGAAAGGTGAAGCTGAAGGAATAGTTATAAGGTGTTAGTTATAATATTTAAAACTTTGTATTATGATAATATGTTATCTATCATGTAATAAAGTACTTAAGGGTCGCCTTACCTGGGGATTAGTCAACTTTGATATAATTTTTAAGTTTATAATATAGTAAGCAGTTCATATGAATGGTATCGTATAGCACCAAGTACAGGTTTCAAGTACCCGGATTTGGGGGCGTCACAAGTTTTTAATTTAATTCAATTCTTATGTTCTTAAATACGCTTTCTAATTCTTTCTGAAAGCACTACCTCGATAAATGATATTTCTTCAATTGTTAATCGTTGAGACTCTATCAAATGTTGATATATGAATTGCTTATGTACCTCTATATTCTTGAAAGCATGAATTCGATGACTAACACTTGTTCAATTATAAAGCATTGAGAATCTATCTTTTATTGATTCATTGATATACTTTGTTCATGAAGATATTGCAATCAAACTCTTGAATAGTTATTTATTCGTGTTTAATTCAACTAATACTTGGTTGATTTGCGTTCTAAACATACAAAATTCCTTTGAAGCTGATTCATAACAAAACTTCCTTTGGTACGAAACCTGATGATTGAAGCTGAGATGAACAAACCCTGTATCAGGGGATTATTTTAGAGCTACACAATATCATTAAAAATTTTGTGCAATACATAGTACGAAGGGCTGATCACCTGGAGTATGAGATGATGGACCATATAGTCGTTTAGACTGTTAAAGGTTACAGTAGAAACGCTTGTTAACCTAGGACATAGATGATGAATATGGTCTTTTAGACTATTAAAGGTCAAACTAGAAATACTTAAAAACCTAGAACGTAGTTCGTGATCTTGTGACCCTCAGTGTATTCCTTTCATATTGATTTTTGTTGTTTGATTTAAAAGTTCATTATTCCTTTGATCTCATAGTTCTTGAATTACATCTTAATGTTTTCGATAAGAATACATTACCATTAAAAGATCAATTAATTGTCACTCACAATCTATTATTGTATATTGTTCTTCTTGTGGGCAATTGTTTGCTCACTCTTGCACAAAATAATGCAAATGAGATCAAGAAGTTTGAAGAGCTTTCTACAAGCAAGGGCAAGAGCAAAATGCTTGATTAGATGATGTTTAGTTTATTGTTTGTTTGTGGATTTTATGTAATAGACTTGATTATGTTGATATTTTTTTATTCCGCTGATGATGTAATAATAAAGGTTAGATGACCTGGGATTTATTTTGAGACTTTATAACCCTTAATGGGAGGATTATTTATTAAGCTTGTGAGTTTTATTCATATCCTTTGTTTATGGATAGATAGATGTGATTTTATTGGACAGTGAACACCAGATCTGTGGGATTGAAGTACCTAGATTTGGGGGTGTCACATCGGGAAAATCAATTAATTTAATAAATTGTTATTATGTTCTAATTCTTGTGAGAAATATTATTTCTATTCCATTATTGGACAAGGAAGGTTTTAATATTATAATAAAGAACAATAGTTATTCGATTTATAATGAGAATGTTTTATATTGAACTAGTAGATTAAATGATGGATTGTACGTACTTGACTTACATGAAAATATTTTTTAAATTGAACAAACTAATAAAAGGAAAAGGGATGATGTGAATCATACATTCTTACGGCATTGCAGACTCGGTCATATCAATGAAATAAGACTAAACAAGTTGCATAAGGATGGGCTTTTATAGTCATTTGATTTTAAATCATATGCAACTTGTGATTCTTGTCTCATGGAAAAGTTGACTAAATATCCATTTAATGGACATGGAGAGAGAGTTGCAAGATTGTTAGAATTGGTAGACACAGATGTATGTGGATCTATGACAATAAATGCACGATGAGGGTATTCGTATTTCATTACTTTCACTGATGATCATTCGATATTTGGATATATGTATTTTATGAAATACAAATCCGAATCATTTGAAAGGTTAAAAAAAAATTGAATTGAAGTTGAGAAACAAACTGGCAAAAGTATTAAGATTCTTCGATCAGATCGAGGAGGTGAATGCTTAGGCAATGAGTTTCTCAATCATCTCAAGGAAATGGTATCCTCTCACAATGGACACCTCCTGGTACACCACAGCTGAATGGAGTATCTAAAATGAGAAATATTACTTTGTTGGACATGGTGTCATCCATGATGAGTTTCACTGATCTTTCAATATCATTTTGGGGATATGCCCTAGAGACGGCAGCGTATCTACTAGTTACCCTCGAAATCCATCTTGAAAACTCCATATGAGATGTGGACAGGGAGGAAACCTAGTCTTAAGCATATTAAGATTTGGGGATGTCCAACTTATGTGAAAAAGTTTCAGAATGAAAATCTTGGGAAAAGATCTGATAAGTGCAGATTTGTGGGTTATCCTAAAGAAAGTTTAGGATACTATTTTTATAATCCTACTGAACAAAAGATGTTTCTTGCCTAACACACTACCTTCTTTGAAAATGAGTTTATCCTCGAAGGGGCTAGTGGGAGAAAAATAGATATTGAAGAAGTTTAAAAACCAGAAACCACTATAGATCAACGGGATGAACCTGTCCATGTAGCGCCCCCAAATCCGGGTCCCTAAAACCTCAGACATGGTGCGTCACGATACATCATCTTCATACATATTCTATAAACTAATGCGGAATATGTAAACATATATTGTTCATTTCACATGATTCTATAACATATCCCAAGGTCTGTTAACCTTAACTGAATACATACCTTAAGTAATTAAAAAAGTTCTCATTTATGATTTACATCGGATAACTAATAGTTATAGATGCATAATAATCTACTCCTATAGTTTGCCTTTGCCTCTGTCTTTCTTCGAGCCTTTGTCTTAATCTAAAATTTGTTATCATGATATAGCAAGGGTGAGCAACGACTTTGCTCAGCAAGTTTAAATACAACAAGGATATATCATGATTGAAAGAAAGAATAAGCTTTCGAATTTTCAATAATATAATAATTGTTAAAGAGCATAAATCAGAGTTTTAATAAATGAATGACTGAACCAATAATGTTTAATGTCAACAAGGACCATGAACAACTTTAACTGAACCTTAGGGTAATGAAGGTGATCTGCCTTTCATACCTGATGAACATATGCAACATGCTGTTGGGTAAAATCTAGTTACGCACAACACGCAAGTATACGTGATCAACAAGTAATAAAGTGAAAGTAAAGTATCGTTCCCACGAGGAATTATTTAACAAGAATCACCAAGTACTAACCCGTAACCAACTCAATCTTATTTAAACGAATGAATTTCAATATATAAATAAACTAATTCTAATTACCACTAGTTAAATTCAGATCACTGAGATTTAAGATCACAACTTCACTTATTGCTTCATCTAAGTTAACACACTTCTCATCAATTATTCTCTATCCTAAATTGTTAATCAAGAACACGAAAGTAAATATAACCACCTCTCGATGCATCATACCATACTCACTCAAATCCACAGATGATAGAATTAAGCAAGACACCCTAATTAACTAATTCACTATATTGCTATGTGAATTACAATTAAAAAGGATTTAATCACAAGTTCTCTATTAGATTACATATGGCGTAAAGGAATAGCTCTATCCTAAACACGAATCATAATTTCCATCTATGCAGAAATCACAAACACATGCTATCATGATCAGATCTAAATCTATACTCCTCAATCAATTTCATATAGATTATCACGGTAATTGTTAGCTAGGCAATTAATCAATTATTTCAAATCATAATAGATAATTCACAACGATAGATCACAATAACTGATAGAGAAGCATATTAAAATAAATTACACAATAAGATCCATTGCAATCTCAAACAAAGAATTAGTTCATTGAATTAAAACTAAGAATCCACAATTGAATACACATTAAAAGATAAAAAAAGATTAAGGAAAAGAATTGAATCTGTTGCCGACAAATTCGTCCTCCTTCTTGCTCTTGATCTGGATCTCTAATGGCTTCCAATTGTTTCAATCTCCAAATCCCCTTTTAACTAGGGTTTATTATTTTATTGAAAACTAATCTAATAGAATAATAATGGAATAATAATAATAATAATTTAATACTGTATATATACTAAGCTTCCATTATCTAATATATATATATATATATATAAGCTCTCCCAGCTTCCGTGCATGTTATCCATATATCTATTAGAATCCTAATTGATTATATTATATATCCCCATTATACCTCTCCTGTAACAGGTTACGTGTCCTTTTATAGCACCACAATCCGAATTGGAGAATGAAACATGTCAGCTGCTTGCATTATATAAATCCTCGTGGCCCACAATTGATAGCATCCCAATTGTTACACACTCACAATGGAAAATAAGACATCATGCTGCTTCCGTGCATCACCCCAATTTGCACCCAGTCCGCGTGCATGTCATCAGGACAAGTCGCCAGCTGCTGCTGCCTCTCTCTAATTTAATATCCAAGCTCCTCTTCACGTGCAGCCTACTTGATCATGCTCCTCTTGTTGCGTCCTAGTCAGCATAGGAAATCAGCATAGCCTTCCTTCATTAACATACTTTAAGTCCATTCCCCTTATCTATTATTACACCACAATCCGGAATGGCAAAGGAAAAGGAGTATGATGATGCCGCCTCCCCGCCCCAGCGAGGGTATCCTTGCCAACTGACCCGCCCCAGCGGGGCCCAGCACTGCCCAGACGAAATTCTTTTTCATGTAGCTTCTTTGATTTTTCGTGAGCTGCTCCACCATATTACTTTTATTTCCGTGAGCTGCTACATGAAACTTGCATATTTGCATGTACTTACGCCGAATTGAATTGAATTGTTAGTGGCCCATATTATTTGAGAATGAACTAAATTAATTGTCCTTTTAAACTCTGTTAACGCCAAGTTTTGCCGGCGCGTCCAATCACCAAATCCACGCGCTCAGACCTGCACAATAACACGTCAACAACGAAGCTTGACGGCTGGTGCCGCCGGGTGATAGCTCCGGTGTGAGAATAAGTACAGGCTGGTCACAAGGTTAACAATGGAGGCAATAGTGTATAGTGCTCAAGGGAATATTAATAATGATTACCTGTTGCCATTAGGTTAAGCCTTGTATTTATAGTCATTCTCACCACCTCTAGAGCCCATATCCCAGTCAAGTTAGGACTCCTAAACATGGCAGTTACCATTGTTTGGGTCCAACGCAATCTCCTTTAAAAGTACAAGTTGGTGGTTATCCAACCACTTGTCTTATAAGAGTTGGTATTGAGATAGGATTAGGGTTAAAACCCTTAATCCTTTAGACTCCTTATTGTTCCAGGGCTCCATCCGAGAAGTAACCTTCGGTATGGGCCTTACAAAGTGGTCTGAACCCCGTCCCGAAGGGCTCGGTAGTCCGATCCCGATCATCATTATATTGGTCTGGGCCCCGGTCTCGTGGGACTAAGATACCCGATCCGGATAATACCAGTTGGGTCTGGGTTCTGGCCCAAAGAGCTCAGATACCCGATCCCGAACTCTGCTACCCCAATTCTGGCTTCGGCCCCTTGGGCCCGGTAAGCTCCTCTCGGCCCCGGCCTTCTGTCCATGTAGGGGTCGGTGGATTATACCCGATCATTGCCCCCCAGTCTCTCATTATAACAAGCCTTTAATGGGATATTTAATGAGAGATTTAAAGAGATGCCTAGGTAATCCAACCGACCTAATAAATGCGGTACACGATACACAAGAATTGAACGGCCCAACGTCATTATTAGCCGCCTGTTGAGATTCGTGCAGCATCAGTATAAATATCTTCCCCCCTACCACACCCATTTTTTACGAACTCTCTTTGTCTAAGCTAAATTCAAAACTCATTTTCCGGCGAGTACGATTTCCGTCGAGAGGTTTCTTGTTCTCCGACCAGTCCTTTTACCACCCAAATCACCTCACTTTCACCGATTTTTCCTTTTAATGGCTGATTCCGGCATTCTTCCAGCTGCTTCCACTTCCGACCTGAACTCTACCATTGAGGTCACTCCTAACTCCGCCGAAATGGCCGCCATCGTCACCATCGCCAGCACCGATTTGGTGCCGGTTGACCTACCGGAAGCTCCCACCGGAGACTCGGCTGATGGAACCGAGACACAAATCCGGTCCGTCTACCGTTCTGAGACGGAGTATTCGCATGTCAACACTATGTCCACCATTACTCCGTCTCAGATTTCTGATGTTCGAACCCTCTTCAGAATCCCCCAAGAGTACAGTCTTCGGGTATCCAGGGCCGAAGAGAGGATGTTCTGGCGCCCCGAAGGCAAATGGGTGGCCATCCCCACTTACGCCCTGCGGTACGGCATCCGCTTCCCTCTTCACGAGTTTATCGTGTCCTTTCTCTGCTTTGTGGGGATCGGGTTCGCACAACTTGTGCCGAACTCATACATTCACTTGATAAGCTTTATAGCTATCTGTCAAGAACTAGGGATCACCCCTGGTCTTGACTTTTTCTTCGTCCTATTTTCGGTCGGCAAATCCAAGGAGCCCGGTTTCCGTCAACTAAACCGTATCTCCGGCCGGGCCACCTTTGCCAAGACTCCCTCGAGCAACAAAGGTTGGCACAATCAGTGGATCTTCGTCAAGGGGACCGACCTTCAACTTCTCCCGAACTGGGCCTCCCCCGAAGATCCGATCGTGAAAGTGACCACCTTCCCCACCGACCGAAGGGAGGAGTTCCGAACCTTCTACCAGAAGGTGAAGGAGACGATGTGGAGCCTGGATACCTTTGCCGACGAGGCCTGGCTTTACAGGCACGGATGTGAGTATTCTATCTTGACCTCCTTTCTTTTCGAGCATTGGTTTCTGATTTTCTGGAGTATCTACTTGTTTCTGCAGTGACAATCTTCAAGCCGAAGGGCGCTGATGAGTCTCTTACACCCCTCCCCGTTCGGTCTGGCCCGATACTTCTACCTCTCGGGGATGACGCGGCCGAAGGGGAGACTATCCCGATTTCTGAGCTCTCAGTCGACTCCTCTCATGCCGTGCCGAAGAATGTCATGAAGATGACTGCAGCCGAAAAGGTGGCCCAGCTGAGGAAAGGCAAGAAGAGGGCCCTTCCGAAGGGCTCCTCTAAACCAGCTATCCCGAAGCTGACTCTTGTTCTTGAGGATCCCAAGGGGACCGAGGAGGAAACTCTGAGGCCTCGCCCCAAGAAACAAAAGTTGGTTAATGAGCCCGACCTCCAGATGGTCGAGGTTCAGCCGGACGCTGCTCCGCAGACTCCTGTGGTCCAGCTTCCTGCTGAGGTCGGGCCCTCTGCCGCCTCCGGCCCTGCTGCCCAAGCGGATCCTTCTGATGTGTCTCCGACCCAATCCTTTTGGCCGAAGAGTCCGTCAGAAGCTTTCCGCTTTTGACCGCTTGGATTACTTCAAGCTTCCTGCTGATGATGCCCGGTTCAAAGGGTATTCGGCCGAAGCCTTGATGGTGGCGTACATCAAAGCCCAGAGTCAGGTATTCCCGAAAGCTTTAGCTTGAATTTATTGAATGTCTGTCTGGCCGTTATTGAACTGTTTATTTTTCCTTGATGCAGGCTAACGCCATTCTGGCCCGAGCTATTCCTCCTGTTGTCAAGGCCACCCGGAAAGAGGTTCAGCTTCGAGCCGACGTGGAACTGCTTGAGGGGGATGTTCGGGGGTTGTCGGCTGATTTAACCAAGGAGAGGGAAAATCATGCCGAAACCCGCAATAAGGTGACCTTCGCCGAACGTCAGGCCAACGAACACCAGAGGCTCCATCATAATCTGCAGAAGGAGTTCGTTGCGCTTGACGGATACAATAAACAGCTCATCGAGGAGAGGGCTCTTCTGAAAGAGAAAGATCTTGATCAGCAGAATGCGCTTCTGATCCTCCAGAACCAAGTTTCTGAAATGCACGCCAACCACTTGGTGTTGGTGAGGGAGAACACAACTCTGGGGGCAGAATGTGCCGAGGCCAAGCAGCAAGGTGCGCGAGAGTATCAAGAATCGGCTGAGCTCCGCGATACCATCATGGGCCAATTTGCCGAAGGCTATGGGGCTCATAAGGAGCGGGCTCAGGCGAAGATGAAGGCTGCTGGGCTCGATCCTGCTATCTTGGACTCCTCTGATGATGAGTCCGATGCCGATGATGATGCTGATGGAGAGGGTCCCCATCCTTAGTTTATAACTTGTTTTTTTTAATTTTTGTCTCTCTTTCTTTTGTAACTTTGTCCGATCGGATCTGCGTGTAACTTTTTCCGATCAGTTCAAGTTGTTTTGTAACTATTCTGATCGGATTTGTTCGCCGCTAGTCCGAGGGTTTTGTAAACTTGTAGAATTTGAATGAAGACAACAAAAAAGTTTTGCCAAGAGAGATCCACTTTATTTTATTAATGTATAAAGCAGCTTACATAAGCGAAAGTAAATTACATGACTTTTACTGATAATATTTTCTAAGTCTTCCAGCATGCCATGTATTTTTTACCTCCGTACCGTCTAACGTCCGAAGCCGATAAGTACCCGGCTTCGGCACTTCAGTTACTTCATAAGGTCCCTCCCAGTGCGGCATTAACTTGCCTGTGTTCTGGGGAGTTGATGCCTCTGCTTCCCGAAGAACCAGGTCCCCGACCTCAAACCTCCTTTGCTTCACATTCTGATTGTAATGTCGGGCCGTTCTCTTCTGGTATATAGCTAGCCTTATCGACGCTAAATCCCGAACCTCATACAACAGATCCAAATTTAAACGTAAACCATCATCATTGTATAATTCTTGGTACTGACTGATTCGAAGTGTTGGTGAGCCGATCTCAACGGGTATCAGTGCATCAGTTCCATAGGCTAATCTGAACGGTGAGTCACCTGTAGTAGTCCTTCGGGTTAGTCCGATACGCCCAAAGGACACTGAGCAACTCTTCGGGCCATCTTCCCTTTAGTTCATCCAACCTTCTCTTAATTCCTGTGAGCAGGATCCTGTTGGTGACTTCTACCTGTCCATTGGATTGGGGGTGGGCCACAGAAGTCTTCCTGTGTTGGATACCTAACTCCTTCAGGAAAACTTCGAATTTAGACCCCACAAATTGTCTGCCATTATCCGAGACCAAGACCATGGGAATGCCGAACCGGTAAACAACATACTCTTTAAAGAACTTGAGGCACTCTTGTTCAGTAATCTTATGCAATGGTTTGGCTTCCACCCATTTTGTCATGTAGTCGATTGCGACGATTACGAAAGTGACCTGCCCTTTGGCCTTCGGTAGTGGTCCCAAGATATCAATCCCCCACATAGCGAATGGAATAGGGGATAAAACCGAATACAGCTCTTCGGGAGGTTTATGTGGGATAGAACTATGTAATTGACACTTAGGACATTTTTTGACGTAGTCCTTTGCTTCTTGGAAGATGGTCGGCCAATAGTATCCCTGCCTCATAATTTTGTAAGCCAATGACTTGGCTCCCATGTGATCCCCACAGATTCCTTCATGTACTTCCCTCAGTGTATACTCCGCTTCCGAAGGTGTTAGACACTTCAGTAATGGGGAGGTGAATGCCCTACGGTACAAATCTCCATCAATAAGGACAAAGTTAGAACTCCTGTGTTTGATTTTTCTAGCGTACAAACGATCCGAAGGCAGGATCCCATCGGCCAGATAAGTAATGTAAGGCGTAAGCCAATAGTCGAGCCGATCCAGGGTCAGTACGTCGGTCCTTTGAATACTAGGTTTGTCTAATACTTCCAAGTGAACTGATCCGGTGAAGGAGCTTGCTTCGGTTGTGGCTAGTTTGGCTAGGGAATCTGCAACTGTATTGTCTGTCCGATCGATCCCCAGACAGCTGTACGACTCGAAGTATGAGAGTTCGTCCTTTGCCTCCGCCAGGTATTTCGCCATTCGGGCCCCTCGGGTCTCATACTCTCCCGATATCTGCTTAACCACCAGCTGGGAATCACTGTACACCATTATCCTTTTCACCTCCAGGCATTTGGCTAATCTAAGTCCGGCCAAAATGGCTTCGTACTCGGCCTCGTTGTTGGTGGCTTTGAATCGGAACCTAATGGCCTGTTGGACTCGGAACCCTTCGGGACTAGTCAGAATGACCCCCGCTCCGCTGACGTCCGAGGTAGATGACCCGTCTACGTAGAGGGTCCAGGCAGTTTGTGGTGATCGAGCTTTGATGACCGAGGTTACATCTGATTCGCTGAAAGAACACTCCACGACAAAATCCGCTAAGGCCTGTCCCTTAATGGCCGTTCGGGGATGGTATTCTAAGGCGAATTGAGTTAGTTCCATTGCCCATGCAGCTAGCCTTCCCGAGACTTCGGGCCTGTGCAGTACTTTTTTCAAAGGTTGATCAGTATAGACTATTATTAGCCAGCCTTGGAAATAGTGCCGAAGCTTCCTGCTTGCGATGATCAGAGCGTAGGCGAACTTCTCCAGGTTAGGGTATCTGGTTTCTGCATCTCGAAGGACGTGGCTGACATAGTAAACCGGAGACTGCTTTCCCGATCTTTCTCTCACCAGTGCTGCCCCCACTGCCATCGAGCTGGCGGCTAGGTATAGATATAGTGGCTCCGAGGGGATCGGTTTCATCAGCAAGGGTGCCGAGGACAAATATTGCTTGATCTCCTGGAAGGCGTCTTCGCACTCGGAGGTCCACTGGAAACTCTTCTCATTTTTTGGTCCCTTCAGAGTGTCGAAGAATGGCAAACACCTTTCGGCTGACTTTGATACGAACCTTCTAAGAGCCGCGATCCGACCTGTCAGCCTCTGCACATCTTTGTAAGACTTCGGGGATTTCATATCTAATACCGCTTGGATCTTCTCCGGGTTTGCCTCGATACCCCTCTTGCTAACTAGATAACCCAGGAACTTCCCTGACCCCAATCCGAAGGTACATTTTGTTGGGTTCAGGCGAAGCTTGTATTTCCGAACCGTTTCAAAGCAGTTTTCTAGGTCCACCAGATGATCCTGAACTGACACGCTTTTTACAATCATGTCGTCTACGTAGACCTCCATACTTCGGCCTAGCTGCTTTGTAAACACATAGTTCATCATTCGCTGATAAGTGGCCCCCGCGTTCAGCAGGCCAAAGGTCATCTTCCGATACGCATAAATGGCCCTATGCGTGATGAAGCTTGTCTTCGGGATGTCTTCCTTGGCCATTGAGATTTGATGATAACCTGAAAAATCATCCATGAAGCTCAGCATGCCGTACCCTGAAGTGGCGTCAATCAATTGATCAATGTTGGGCAAAGGGTAGAAATCTTTCGGGCACGCCTTGTTCAGGTCGGTGTAATCAATACAGATTCTCCATTTCCCATTCTGTTTCTGAACCAGCACCACGTTTGCCAGCCACTCTGGATAATCAATTTCGAAGATAAACCCTGCCTCCAGTAATTTAGCGATCTCTTCGTCAATAATTTTCTGCCTCTCCGGGGCGAAGATTCTTCTCTTCTGTATGACCGGCCTCTTATTGAGATCTACTTCCAGTCGGTGTAGTGCTACTGATTTGTCCACCCCGGGCATATCGCTGGGTTCCCATGCAAAGATATCCGCGTACGCCCGAAGCAGATCGATCAACCCGGTCCTGAAGGGTTCTATCAATCCTGAACCGATCTTTATCATTTTTTTCTCGTTCCCCAAGATTAGTTGTACATCCTCTGTTTCTTCGGCTGGTAATGCAAGTGGCTCTGTACTACCATCTGTAAAGGGTTCTATCTCAATAGCCATCGTCTGCTTCTGCTTGCTTACCCCGGTTCCGGAAGAGATCACAGTATTCCGATAACACCTACGAGCGAGATCCAGGTCGCCTTTTACCTCTCCGACTCCATTCGGTGTGGGGAACTTGATCTTGAAATGAGGTATGGAGGTGACTGCTTGTAAGGCTGCCAGGGTCGGTCTTCCCAATATGGCGTTGTAAGCCGAATCTACATGAACAACGAAGAATCTGACCATAATATCCATTTGTTGGGGAGTTGTGCCAAACTTAACCGGCAATTCGATGGTGCCCGACACATGGACCGGGTCGCCACTGAATCTGTACAACGGTCCTTCTCCTCCCAGTTCCATCTTCTTTCCCCCTAGGTCCATCCTTTGATAAGCGTGTGTATACAGTATGTCGACCGAGGATCCGTTGTCTATCATCATTCTTCTCATGTCCACTGGTCCGACCTGAGCCGTTATCACCAATGCCCCGTCATGCGACTCTATGGGATTCGAAGGGTAGTCTTCATCTGAGAAGGAAATTACCGCCCCCGGGAAAACCCTTTCATTTTTTACCGAGGACCCTGCAACCGATAAGACAGCGTCTAAATGTTCATTTCTTTTTCGTCCAGTCACGCGCCCTATCGAACCTCCGGATATAACATCAATCACCCCCCGAGCGGGCTGGTTCTGATTTGGCGGCGTTTCTCGGGCCTGAGTCCTGTCTCCTTCTATTGGTTGAGTCCTGGCATTTTCCCGGCCGGCCACATATTGAACCAACGTCCCATTCTGAATGTTTTTCTCGATGAGATCCCCCAGATCAAGGCATTCCTCTGTCGTATGGCCCACGTTCTGATGGTAATTGCAGTATCTATTTTTGCTGCGCTTCCCCGGTTTCGGTCTCGTCCTGCAGGGCTCATAGTAGGGTTTGTCCTTGATATCTTCCAATATTCTTGCACGGTCGGTGTTGAGGGGAGTGAATACCCTGTTGATGCTTCTGCCCGGGAAGGGTGGACGGCCATTGCCCGATCCCCCACTGTTATAGTTTCTTCTCCCTTGATTATCCGATCTCCCCTGACTGTTGTCCGATCGCTGGTTGTTCGGCTTGTCTCTGTCTCTCGACTTGTCGTGTGAAGGTGGCTTGAAATTTCCCATTGCCTCTTCAATGGCAATGAACCCTTCGGCCCGATGAAAGGCTTCAGTCAAGTCCGAGGGTGGGTGGATCACCAGGTCTTTCATCAACTTCTTTGACCTCCCCATATCCAAACCCGTTGTGAAGAATCCCAAAGCCTGTGGTGAATTCAATTCTGCCACCGATCCCACAGCTTCCCGAAACCTCTTGACGTAGGCGCCAAGAGTCTCGTCCGAACGTTGTTTCACTTGCATGAGGGAAGCTGTGATCTTTCCCCTTCTCCTGTTGCTTCCGAACCTAGTGTGGAATTTTTCCCGAAGGTCGTTCCAAGAACTAATCGTTCCCGGTGCCAAAGTTCCCATCCACTCTCTGGCACTCTTCTTCAAGGTGGTTACAAACATATGACACTTTGCTGCGTCCGAATGCCCATAATATGTCATCAACCTATCATATCCATCCGAATGGTCATACGGGTCTCCCATTCCGTCGTATGTCTCCATCGGGGGCATTTTCTTCTTTGGGTCAGCAGTGACTTGATCAATCTCGGGCGAGAAGGGCGAACTGTGGCAGCTCGATGGTATTCCCACTTGATTTTTCCCGGCCAGAAGCTTCTCCAACTCCGCGACTCTTCGGGCGAGGGGGTCGGTATCTTCCTTACGGGAGGAAGGTCTGCGCCTGTCCTCCTCATATTCGGGAGATTCGATTTTCGCCCTCTGTCCTGATCGGCCCAGGCGTTCAGATCTTCGTTCGGGGGAACGACTCCTTCTTTGGCTCCTCCTTTCCCGAGAATGACTTCTGTATCGGCTTCTGTTCCTTCCTGTCTCACGTTGTCGTGGAGATCTAGATCGGCTTCGATGTCTGTGCTTCTTCGAAGAAGCCTCCTGTTCTCCAGCCACCTTAGCCATCTGCACCTCCAATTCTTCTTGCTGGAGACGCAAGGCCAGCATGGCGTCTTTGTTCTGTTGTATTCTGGTCAACAGAATAAACTGACGCTGGTCCTTACTGTTCTCCACCCGATCCTCCTCCCGTCGTTCGTAGGCCTGAGAATGGTTGTCTCCCACGCGGGTGTTCTGAGGGATCGGAGTACGTTGACTAGGGATGAACAGCTGTCTTCGTGCCGACTGGACCTGCACCGAATTGCCTTCCTGGTTGCTAGGTCCCAATCTATCTTTGACCGATGCCCTAACTAAGGTCGTCGGGTGGGTTTTGGCCTTTTCCTGGTTCGAGGCTCCACCGTCCTTACTGGCCATGTCCTTTCTACCGGAAAAGTACAAACGTGATTGACTAAAGCACTAAAGCCCTCCTTCTAGCGCCAAATGTTAACGCCAAGTTTTGCCGGCGCGTCCAATCACCAAATCCACGCGCTCAGACCTGCACAATAACACGTCAACAACGAAGCTTGACGGCTGGTGCCGCCGGGTGATAGCTCCGGTGTGAGAATAAGTACAGGCTGGTCACAAGGTTAACAATGGAGGCAATAGTGTATAGTGCTCAAGGGAATATTAATAATGATTACCTGTTACCATTAGGTTAAGCCTTGTATTTATAGTCATTCTCACCACCTCTAGAGCCCATGTCCCAGTCAAGTTAGGACTCCTAAACATGGCAGTTACCATTGTTTGCGGTCCAACGCAATCTCCTTTAAAAGTACAAGTTGGTGGTTATCCAACCACTTGTCTTATAAGAGTTGGTATTGAGATAGGATTAGGGTTAAAACCCTTAATCCTTTAGACTCCTTATTGTTCCGGGCTCCATCCGAGAAGTAACCTTCGGTATGGGCCTTACAAAGTGGTCTGAACCCCGTCCCGAAGGGCTCGGTAGTCCGATCCCGATCATCATTATATTGATCTGGGCCCCGGTCTCGTGGGACTAAGATACCCGATCCGGATAATACCAGTTGGGTCTGGGTTCTGGCCCAAAGAGCTCAGATACCCGATCCCGAACTCTGCTACCCCAATTCTGGCTTCGGCCCCTTGGGCCCGGTAAGCTCCTCTCGGCCCCGGCCTTCTGTCCATGTAGGGGTCGGTGGATTATACCCGATCAAACTCATTTTGCATTCATTCCAAATCCTGCACATAATATAATAAACCCAATAAATATGATAGGAAAATTACTTAAAAATAACGAGAATCAAGCTATAACGAATACCGATTCGTGGGTGTTAAACTCACTCATCAAATACCCCCAAACTTGATACTTTGCTTGTCCTCAAGCAAAACACAATTTAGAAAAATTCATCCTCTAGCAATGATCCACTCAGGCAATTAGTCAAAATGAATTTGAACAGTTGCCTCAAAGGTTACAACAAATGATAACCCACAGAAAATTTCAAAACAATGTCATGTCTAAAATTTTAACAACTTTCATTAGCCCCACATCTACTCATGATCCTTTAAGTGCGTGTGTGCATCCAAACGTTCAACTAGTCATGATTTAGATAAGATCAACCAATACTCATAAAAGCTTTTCAAAAACAACTCTCAAAACAACTTACCACATCAATCTCTGCTAATAAAGACAAAGCACAATTTTTTTTTCTTGAGGATCAACCGGACATTTAAACATTTAAGCACATATGAACCCTTCCCAAGTACTTCAAAGTTACTCTTTTTCTCTTTTATTTTTTTTTTCTTTTTAGTGAGTGCGTTTTACGCTCCATCTCACTTTCCACTTTCATTAAACGAGTGCGTTTTACGCTCCATCTCGTGCCTGTGTTTATGGGGAGTGCGTTTTACTCTCCATCTCGATCCACCACATGCTTCAATTAATCAACTCAGAAAAGTTTCAATAATTTTTTTTTTTCAAAAATACCCCAAGATTTCCCCCAAACTTATGTAAGTGCCTAATTTTCACTTCGAATGATGCTCAAATAAGGTTTCTCAAGTTGCAATGATATCTTTCATAAGCATTTAATCAAAAAATTTCAATCCCGACTGGCTAAACAAATGGATATGTGTAAAATTTTTCAAAAATTTCCCAAGTAGTGTGAAACCAACTAATGAGTTGAAATATAGACTAGGCATGCTCATCAATTCTCCAAGAGTTAACAACATTAAATACCCACTTATCATTGGCCAAACTCAAATTCCATCAAAACATTGCCCAAGTAAATACTAAACATGATAAATACCCCCAAACTTAAAACAGACATTGTCCTCAATGGCTAAAATAAGAAAAATTAAAAGAGAGGACTTCCTTGAAAAATATAGCATTTCCCTCGTTGTCTGCTAAGTCTGAAGAATAGGCTAGGCACATTGGAATGAATTGGGCACCACACTTGAGTTGGACTTGACTAACCTGTGAAACAAGAGAAGCAAGTTATTAAATACTAAAAAAATGAAAATTCTAAAAAAATAATATGAAACCTAAAAAAAACTAAAATTTAATCTTGGGTTGCCTCCCAATAAGCGCTTGATTTATAGTCCTTCAGTCGGACTCTGTCTGGTCAACGCTATCCAATTCCTCTTCGGAAGTTGAGGAACCCTCCATCCATCAGTAGCAAATAATCCTTTGGAAAGTTCCCACACGCAATGGCCAGTGCATCAAAGTCACCTAGCATTCTCTTATTAGGTATGATCTCCAGGAATAAGGTCTCACGGCTAGGTGTTTTCTCCATTGTGTATGTGATCACTTTGGGGCATGGAAGCTTGTCACACACAATGGGCTCTTCGTCTATCTTCTCTTTTTCGTCCCACCATGGCTTCAACACTTATACTTGCTCTTATGTCATCAAGAGCTTTGCCAACGACATGACTACCAATCGGGCATGGTTTTGCAAATCTGACTGACTCTTTGATTTTTGGTGGAGACCCATTTAGATCTTCGTCGACCTCTACTTCATTATCCCCAATTGTCTCCACACTTTCTATATCTTGTGGCTCTTCCAGTCGCAGATTTGGTTCGGATTCTCCGTCAGTTTCGTCATTCATGTCATTATGCCAAGTGTTTGGAGGAAGGTTGTTTAAGGCTTTGGTCATTTGCTCTATCTTATTCTCAAGATTTCGAATTGACCTTTCTTGATTACTCATCTTTTCCTCATTCGACGCTATGAACTTGGACAACAATTCCCCCAGCCTTGAATTATCTGTTTGCATTTCGAAATCCATGTCTTCAGGACCATTGGTTGATGTAGTGATGAGTTGCTCCGTCTGATTATGAAGATTTAGGTTTGACAACTCCAGACTAATCCTCATCTCCTCTAAGTCTGCTATGCCCTTCAATATTACTTCCCTCAGATTTGGATTTTCTTCTTGTGGCAATGGGGGTGGACATGAAAATTTCGGTGTGCATGATGGATTTGGAGCATAGTATTGGTCTTCATAATTGTAGCTCCATGAAGAATTCGGGTGACACACCAACTCTTGGTGATAGTTAGGATCCGCATAGTTGTTGAGGTAATCACCACTATATTGTACCGGTTCAAAACTAATGGTGCATTGATGACTCGAATGATTGCCAGCACAATAGTCACACGTAATTGCCATCCTTCGACTCCGTTGGGCTGCGATAACCTCCAACGTCTTCGAAAGCTCTTCAATCTGTGCTAATATTGCAGAAGATGTATTAAGTCCATCAATTCTTGTTTCCCTTGGTTGAGTCATGTTCGTGTGTGGCCATTGATACGCAAAGTCATCCATTGTACCTGAAAAAAGAGTAAAATAGGAAGAGAATTAAATAAAATATAATATAAAAAAAATTAAATTAAGACTAATTTGATTGAAGTTAATATTGGCAAATAATTATTAAATTAATTCCCCGGCAACGGCGCCAAAAACTTGTTGGGTAAAATCTAGTTACGCACAACACGCAAGTATACGTGGTCAACAAGTAATAAAGTGAAAGTAAAGTATCGTTCCCACGAGGAATTATTTAACAAGAATCACCAAGTACTAACCCGTAACCAACTCAATCTTATTTAAACGAATGAATTTCAATATATAAATAAACTAATTCTAATTACCACTAGTTAAATTCAGATCACTGAGATTTAAGATCACAACTTCACTTATTGCTTCATCTAAGTTAACACACTTCTCATCAATTATTCTCTATCCTAAATTGTTAATCAAGAACACGAAAGTAAATATAACCACCTCTCGATGCATCATACCATAATCACTCAAATCCACAGATGATAGAATTAAGCAAGACACCCTAATTAACTAATCCACTATATTGCTATGTGAATTACAATTAAAAAGGATTTAATCACGAGTTCTCTATTAGATTACATATGGCGTAAAGGAATAGCTCTATCCTAAACACGAATCATAATTTCCATCTATGCAGAAATCACAAACACATGCTATCATGATCAGATCTAAATCTATACTCCTCAATCAATTTCATATAGATTATCACGGTAATTGTTAGCTAGGCAATTAATCAATTATTTCAAATCATAATAGATAATTCACAACGATAGATCACAATAACTGATAGAGAAGCATATTAAAATAAATTACACAATAAGATCCATTGCAATCTCAAACAAAGAATTAGTTCATTGAATTAAAACTAAGAATCCATAATTGAATACACATTAAAAGATAAGAAAAAGATTAAGGAAAAGAATTGAATCTGTTGCCGGTAAATTCGTCCTCCTTCTTGCTCTTGATCTGGATCTCTAATGGCTTCCAATTGTTTCAATCTCCAAATCCCCTTTTAACTAGGATTTATTATTTTATTGAAAACTAATCTAATAGAATAATAATGGAATAATAATAATAATAATTAAATACTGTATATATACTAAGCTTCCATTATCTAATATATATATATATATAAGCTCTCCCAGCTTCCGTGCATGTTATCCATATATCTATTAGAATCCTAATTGATTATATTATATATCCCCATTATGCCTCTCCTGTAATAGGTTACGTGTCCTTTTATAGCACCACAATCCGAATTGGAGAATGAAACATGCCAGCTGCTTGCATTATATAAATCCTCGTGGCCCACAATTGATAGCATCCCAATTGTTACACACTCACAATGGAAAAGGAGACATCATGCTGCTTCCGTGCATCACCCCAATTTGCACCCGGTCCACGTGCATGTCATCAGGACAAGTCGCCAGCTGGTGCTGCCTCTCTCTAATTTAATATCCAAGCTCCTCTTCACGTGCAGCCTACTTGATCATGCTCCTCTTGTTGCGTCCTAGTCAACATAGGAAATCAGCATAGCCTTCCTTCATTAACATACTTTAAGTCCATTCCCCTTATCTATTATTACACCACAATTCGGAATGGCAAAGGAAAAGGAGTATGATGATGCCGCCTCCCCGCCCCAGCGAGGGTATCCTTGCCAACTGACCTGCCCCAGCGGGGCCAAGCACTGCCCAGACAAAATTCTTTTGCATGTAGCTTCTTTGATTTTTCGTGAGCTGCTCCACCATATTACTTTTATTTCCGTGAGCTGCTACATGAAACTTGCATATTTGCATGTACTACGCCGAATTGAATTGAATTGTTAGTGGCCCATATTATTTGAGAATGAACTAAATTAATTGTCCTTTTAAACTCATTTTGCATTCATTCTAGTTCCTGCACATAATATAATAAACCCAATAAATATGATAGGAAAATTACTTAAAAATAACGAGAATCAAGCTATAACGAATACCGATTCGTGGGTGTTAAAAACTAAGTGCGAATCAATAATCAGTATAGATGTGAATAATCAACAATAATTATTCACTATCATGCTTTGAAAATATAACTCAAGTTTGAGTTAGAGGAAACTTGCACTAAATACGAATATTCAATAATAATCTTAGATGTGGAATAATCAACAATAATTATCCACTACCATGCTTGAAAAATAATAACTTGAGCTTGAGTTAGGGAACTTGCCTGTACCATTGATTACTGCTACGCAATCTAGTTTAATCGCTTTATTGAAAAGACCTATCAATTATAAGATTGATCTTTTAATTAGCATAACATACTTATCTCATAATACTATTATTTTTAAAGTAAATCATCTAACACTTAATCACATAGTCAAATATTAGATATCCTTAATGCCATACTTATTTAAAAGTCTAAACCTAGCATACATCGAGTCTTTAATAGTATTCAATATAGTATACTGAGTGGTTTTTCACAAACAACCAACAAATTAGTTTTCGTCTCGTCTACACTGTTTTCACAGTGAGTTAGATCGGTTACTAATTCGTATATACCTTTCCCATATAAAGGAATCGTTTAGCCCAGCTACTATACATCAACCATTAAAGGGTACGATTGCACTACCTTAGACTTAACACTTACTCTATCATATAACTTGTGAATTAACACTTAATCTTTTATTTTATAAGTCCTTCTTTATAATTTAGTAAGCCGAATATCTAATTCAGCAATCTAGATTCAAACAACTTGTTATTTCCCAACACAACAAAACTGACATAACTAATCCAGCAACCTAGATTCAAACTGAATTTTAATTTAGTAAAATATTTTTTAATCCAACAAACTAGATTCAACTGATCTCCAATCCAGAAATCCTGGATTCAACAAACCTCTAATTCAGTAACCTGATGGCCAAGCCAGCAAACTAGATTGTAATCCAGCAAACTAGGTTCCAATCCAGCAAATTGGATCCCCTTTTTTAACCTAATCATCTTATTATTTTTTTAACTTTTGGCCACACATATATACATATATTCCCATACACAAAAATAAATTTTTAGAAATTTTTCAATTTCCTTTAGTATTTTTCAAAAATCCATTTCTAGTTTAAACCTTAAGAAATTTGCTACATCGTGCTTAACTCCAAAAATTTTAACTCTTGGCAAGATTTTATATGTATTAACTTGAGCTTCCAGTTTAAATTTTGTGGCTATCGGAATTATACAACTCCGGTTATAGCCATTTTAGTCTGAAAAACTCAAATATTGAAATGGTCATACCTTGGTCAATTTAAGTCAGAATGAGCTCATTTTTGGGAAAAAGCTACTTTATCTCATATATTTTTATGTCCCAAAATTTTGGAATTTATTTCAATAAATAAATGGACAAAAATAACCTTGACAATTTTGGGAAGATTGCATTTTGTCCATTTTCAGATTTTGCCTACTTTACTAAAAATAGTCCATACGGAAATTTATAACTCCTTTTTCTGTGATTTCACTTGGAAACGTTAGAAGACTTATATATCTAACTCCAAAAATTGACCACACTCAAAAATTCAAAATAGAATGAGAGATATGACCGTTTGAATTTAATGTTCTGTTTTCCCAAAAACTATTTTTCTCACTCTTAGATTTTCTAAGAAATCTTACATGATCTCTTGATTAATCAAACATTAGCCACCATAAACTAACATAATACATCATAAAATTTCTTAAACTCAAGGATCTACCACGATCCTTTATTAATTTCATCAAACTTTCATTAAATCCAAGCAAAATATAATTTATGCTAAGAAAATTAAAGTTTTCTAACTTTGAAAACATAGTTTCCTTTTTCTTGCTTTTGATCTAACTTTTGATCATCAAAAATGATAAATCTACAAATAACACACTTATTAACATGTAGATCTAATGTTTTTAAGTTTAAAAACATTACATCCTAATTCCATCTTAAGAAAGTAAACAAAAATTTAGAGTTTAAGAGTTTTAGAATTTTAGAATTTTTTACCTTTTTGAATATTTGTTCTTGCTTCCTTCTTCTTCTTCTTCTTCTCTTCTTTTCCTTCCATGGATGGCCTTTCCTCTCCTCTCCTCCCTCTAATGGGGCTACTGAATCTATGCTCTCCTCTCTCTCTTTCTATTTCTTTTTTTTTCCTTATCTCTCTTATTTGGAAGAAATGAAGAAAATGAATTTCTCTCTCCAATACTAAATCCACCAACATATCTCTTCTCTTCTCTCTCCATATGATTATGTGGTTTCTTGCACTTTTGGTTAATGTGTTGGTTGAATAAAAAGGAGACACCTAATAAGAGTTGGTGACCAACTACTTTGACAAAACAAACAAACATGCCCAACCTTTATTTCCCATAAAGTGGGCGGGTGAGTCCCCCCACTTTTGCCCCTTTTTGATTTAATTTTTAATGTCATAATTTAGCTTACTAAATGACCAAAATGCCCCCTCTTCAAGTGGGCTAAGCTTGGGCCATTTTATTTAATGTTTTGAGCTCACAATTAATTAATTATTTTGGGTTTGCTAATAAAATAATTGAGCCATGTAAATTACATGGTTCTAATACTTTAATTTTATCTTATCCTAATTATTTAATTAGGATTTCTATTTACTCAATTGTAAATAAATCCTTACTCATGCACGTTTAATTTCTTAACCCAATTAGACTTGCTTTAATTAGGTTATAAAATTAATAAATTGAGATAATAAAATTAATCTCTTATGTTTAGTTTATAGTTTCAATACTAATATTCTCTCATGTCTTAACCTTTAGGTTATTCAATTCTCATACCTAATATATATTAGGTTATATTAGTTTCTTTTATTTATAATAAACAAATATAAGCAATCAAATGATATACATACTCATACCAAATAATTTAATACGTTGAGACATGTCCCACAAATCTCATACTATATTTATTCTTATAATTCTTTTGCTAAAAATATATATCACATCACTAAATATATATGTACCTATACATATACACATTTTAAGAATTCAAATCAAACCATATAGGTTCTTTTAAATTTTTAACTAAATCCTCAAATTTTCATCTAGGTTTTATTCTTTAACCTTTATTTTAATCATTTAAAATCTTATAAATTTTTGGGTTGTCACATTCTTCCCCCTTATAAGGATTCCGTCCCCGGAATCACTATTCACCAAAAATACATACTGCTTCCTCCTATAAGAATCTTCTCTATGATCACATTCTACCATGACTTTTCTCTAAGAAGTTAGAAAAAAAAACTTTTCTTATAATGCTGAGTGGCCATATAGACCAAGAACTTTCATTTTTCAGTTTTGAAAAGGTTTGAACAGAAATTCATCTGTAAATAGACATACTTACGGGCACATTGGGTGATCTGCCCGTTATACCCTACATTGATCAGATGCTACATGCTGGAACGACATTCGTGTTTATCATAACCGCCTTTGGTGCATAAATATTTCCCAATTTAGGGATGTTCATACTCATCCTGGAGTCCAAATCAAAACAATATGGTTCGGGATAAATTCTCAAAGAGATACTTGAATTTTCGTAAACATTTGTCTAGCTGAATCAAATAACTTAGACATATACCAATAATTCGAATATTAATCGAAACATGTATTTGGCCTAATTTAATTGGCACTTGATTTTTCTTTAAAATTTTGAAAATTATTTTATGACGTCATGATACCGCACTGTATTTACAGTGTATTTGAGGATTCCGTTATTTTTGTGACTTTGCCATATTACATCATACCATAGTGGGCTGACGATCTTTAGATCACATCCAACACTATGTAAGACTGCATTGATGACTCCATCATTTTTATCATCTTTGCACCAGGTTCCATGATGCATTGATGATATATAAAATACATTTTGATATTTTAAATAATTTTTTGTCTAGCCGAAACAATTAGCGTAGACTCTTCTTTAAACAGTTCAAAACCATTAAAAAATTATTTTTGGGGTTATCATGCCGCAACAGGTAACGATGTGTTAGTGGTTCGAAGTCCACTTCTACACCATTGTAACCATGTATTGCTGATAACAAAATCCATTTATATTTTTAAAGGCACATCAGTGTGAATTTAGATTGATGTCAAAAAAATTTCGAAGTCTAGCATAGCTAGAAGATTTGGAATACCTATGCTTCCACTATCAACTTCAATTCTTCTAATGATTAATTTCTTAATAATTCTATCTATTATATCACCATTAAAACTTACTATACTAAAAATTCTCAATTCTTCATCCACAACTTTTCTATACCCAGTATAGTTCATCAAACATACCACACGTTATGAGTTCAGGAACTTTCCACAATAATATGAGTTTAGGAACTTTTCACAATAATATGAGTTTAGGAACTTATCCTAGCAATACGTAGTTCAAGAACCAATTAGGAACTGTCCATACACTTAGGGGTTCAAAAACATATCATACGATTATGAGTCACAAACTTACCATAAGCATGAGATTTAAGAACTCTCACCTAATCTTATATTCTCTACCTATTCGTTATACACATGAGAAAAGAATCGCATTCTCAACATACATATAGCGAAAAGCGCGACACCAACATTTCAATGATTATCAATGTGATAAACTAAGTAGTCGTTAGACGAAGCACAAAACCCCCGTCCATACAAAGATTTGTACAACTCAGCTATCACATGAGTCCTTAACTGAAATCCCACATAATCTTAGCTCCCTCTTTACTCAATACGAATTTCATTTAATCTGTATTTACAATTCTACAACTCTTTCCTGAGTTTTCATAGTGCAATTTCATAGTATAGTTGTCGTATAGCAATTCTGCTATAAAGTTTTCAATCAAATGATTGATCATCTGTCCTCCTATGACCTCATCAGATCACGTTGTGATCTCTTCTTATAATCGTGTTATATTATAATTATTTCCTATCTTAATGATAGTTTTATTTTACGATCTTCTTATCTTAATAATGACTTTCATGAATTCATTTCTTACTGTTTAAACTCTATTTGAGTTTATTCCTATTCCTCATCTCTGCAGTTATAGTCTAAGGTAACCCTATCTAAGGTTTATAACCTACAGCTCTGATACCAAATGTAGCGCCCCCAAATTCGGGTTCCCAAAACCTCGGACATGGTGCGTCACGATACATCATCTTCATACATATTTTATAAACTAATGCGGAATATATAAACATATATTATTTATTTCACATGATTTTATAACATATCCCAAGGTCTGTTAACCTTAACTGAATACATACCTTAAGTAATTAAAAAGGTTCTCATTTATGATTTACATCGGATAACTAATAGTTATAGATGCATAATAATCTACTCTTATAGTTTTTCTTTGCCTCTGTCTTTCTTCGAGCCTTCGTCTTAATCTAAAATTTGTTATCGTGTTATAGCAAGGGTGAGCAACGACTTTGCTCAGCAAGTTTAAAGACAACAAGGATATATCATGATTGAAAGAAAGAATAAGCTTTCGCAATTTTTAACAATATAATAATTGTGAAAGAGCATAAATCAGAGTTTCAATAAATGAATGACTGAACCAATAATGTTTAATATCAACAAGGACTATAAACATATATAAACATATATTAAAGTTTTCTAACTTTGAAAACATAATTTCCTTTTTTTGTTTTTGATCTAACTTTTGATCATCAAAAATGATAGATCTACACATAACACACTTATTAACATGTAGATCTAATATTTTTAAGTTTAAAAACATTACATCCTAATTCCATCCTAAGAAAGTAAACAAAAATTTAGAGTTTTAAAGTTTTATACCTTTTTGAATATTTGTTCTTGCTTCCTTCTTCTTCTTCTCTTATTTTCCTTCCGTGGATGGCCTTTCTCTCTCCTCTCCTCCCTCTTATGGGGCTGCCGAACCTATGTTCTCCCTCTCTCTTTCTATTTTTTTTTTCCTTATCTCTCTTATTTGGAAGAAATGAAGAAAATGAATTTCTCTCTCCAATACTAAATCCACCAACATATCTCTTCTCTTCTCTCTCCATATGATTATGTGGTTGCTTGCACTCTTGGTTAATGTGTTGATTGAATAAAAAGAAGACACCTAATAAGAGTTGGTGACCTACTATTTCGACAAAACAAACAAACATGCCCAACCTTTATTTCCCATAAAGTGGGCGGGTGAGTCCCCCCTCTTTTGCCCCTTTTTGATTTAATTTTTAATGCAATAATTTAGCTTACTAAATGTCCAAAATGCCCCTGTTTCAAGTGGGCTAAGCTTAGGCCATTTTATTTAATGTTTTGGGCTCACAATTAATTAATTATTTTGGGTTTGCTAATAAAATAATTGAGTCATGTAAATTACATGGTTCCAATACTTTAATTTTATCTTACCATAATTATTTAATTAGGGTTTCTATTCACTCAATTGTAAATCAAATCCTTACTCATGCACATTTAATTTCTTAACCCAATTAGACTTGCTTTAATTAAGTTATAAAATTAATAAATTGAGATAATAAAATTAATCTCTTAGGTTTAGTTTATAGTTTCAATACTAATATTCTCTCATGCGATAACTCTTAGGTTATTCAATTCTCATACCTAATATATATATTAGGTTATATTAGTTTCTTTTATTTATAATAAACAAATATAAGCAATCAAATAATATACATATTCATACCAAATAACTTAATACGTTGAGACATGTCCCACAAATCTCATACTATATTTATTCTTATCTTTCCTCTTTGCTAAAATATATATATATATATATATATATATATATATACCTATACATATACACATTTTAGGAATTCACATCAAACCATATAGGTTCTTTAAAATTATTAACTAAATTCTCAAATTCCTATCTAGGTTTTATTCTTTAACCTTTATTTTAATCATTTAAAATCTTATAAATTTTCGGGTTGTCACAGTCCAAGTAGAAATACATTTTGTACCATAGCCAACTCGTAAATCTGGAATAATACCAAAGATACCTGATAGGTATGGATATTTGGATATGTATATTTGATGAAATACAAATCCGAATCATTTGAAAGTTTAAAAGAATTTCAAATTGAAGTTGAGAAACAAACTGGCCAAAGTATTAAGATTCTTCGATCAGATCGAGGAGGTGAACGCTTAGGCAATGAGTTTCTCAATCATCTCAAGGAAATGGTATCCTCTCGCAATGGACACCTCCTGGTACACCACAGCTGAATGGAGTATCTGAAAGGAGAAATCTTACTTTGTTGGACATGGTGTGGTCCATGATAAGTTTCACCGATCTTCCAATATCATTTTGGGGATATGCCCTAGAGACGGCTGCGTATCTACTAAATAAGGTCCCCTCAAAATCCATCTCAAAAACTCCCTATGAGATGTGGACAGGGAGGAAACCTAGTCTTAAGCATGTTAAGATTTGGGGATGTCCAGCTTATGTGAAAAAGTTTCAGAATGATAAGCTTGGGAAAAGATCTGGTAAGTGCAGATTTGTGGGTTATCCTAAAGAAAGTTTAGGATACTATTTTTATAATCCTACTGAACAAAAGGTGTTTCTTGCCTAACACGCTACCTTCTTTGAAAAGGAGTTTATCCTCGAAGGGGCTAGTGGGAGAAAAATAGATATTGAAGAAGTTCAAGAACCAGAAACCACTACATATCAACGGGATGAACCTGTCCAAGTAAAAATACCTTTTGTACCACCGCCAACTCGTAAATCTAAAAGAGTACCAAAGATACCTGATAGGTATGGATATTTGGATATGCGTATTTGATGAAAAACAAATCCGAATCATTTGAAAGGTTAAAAGAATTTCGAATTGAAGTTGAGAAATAAACTGGCAAAAGTATTAAGATTCTTCAATCAGATCGAGGAGGCGAACGCTTAGGCAATGAGTTTCTCAATCATCTCAAGGAAATGGTATCCTCTCACAATAGACACCTCTTGGTACACCTCAACTGAATGGAGTATCTGAAAGGAGAAATCTTACTTTGTTGAACATGGTGTGGTCCATGATGAGTTTCACCGATCTTCCAAAATCATTTTGGGGATATGCCCTAGAGACGGCTGCGTATCTACTAAATAAGGTCCCCTCGAAATCCATCTCAAAAACTCCATATGAGATGTGGACAGGGAGGAAACCTAGTCTTAAGCATGTTAAGATTTGGGGATGTCTAGCTTATGTGAAAAAGTTTCAGAATGATAAGCTTGAGAAAAGATCTGAAAAGTGCAGATTTATGGGTTATCCTAAAGAAAGTTTAGGATACTATTTTTATAATCCTATTGAACAAAATGTGTTTCTTGCCTAACACGCTACCTTCTTTAAAAAGGATTTTATACTCGAAGGCGCTAGTCGGAGGAAAATAGATATTGAAGAAGTTCAAGAACTACAAACCACTACAGATCAACTGGATGAACCTGTCCAAGTAGAAATACCGTTTGTACCACAGCCAACTCGTAAATCTGGAAGAGTACCAAAGATACCTGATAGGTATGGATTCATCATAGAGAATGATAGAGAGGTACACGTCATAGATGATGATGATTAAGTTACATACAATGAGGCAATGGGTATTAAAAACTCAGAGAAATGGCAAACTGCCAAGAAATTCAAAATAGACTCCATGTATGAGAATCAAGTATGGACTTTGGTTAAACCACAGGAAGGAATAGTGCCTATAGGGTGTAAATGAGTCTTTAAAATAAAGACTGGAGCAGATGGCAAGGTGGAGACCTATAAGGCCAGACTAGTGGAAAATAAGTTTTAAGCAAAGACAAGGGGTTGACTATGATGAAACATTCTCACCAATTGTTATGCTCAAGTCCATTCAGATTTTACTTTCGATTATGGCTTACTACGACTACGAGATCTGTCAAATGGATGTGAAAATAGCATTCTTCAATGGGAAACTAGAAGATGATGTATACATGATAAAACTAGAGTGTTTTGTTTCAAAAGTTGGAAAAACCCAAGTCTGTAAGCTTCAACGATCCATTTATGGATTGAAAGCAAGCTTCTCGCAGATGGAACATCCATTTTGATGAGACAATCAAAGAGTTTAATTTTATCAAAAGTGAGGATGAACTATGTGTGTACAAAAAGGTTAGTGGGAGCGTTGTGACATTCCTTGCATTATATGTTGATGATATACTATTGATAGAGAATGACATACCTATGCTACAATCAGTAAAGATATGGTTGTCTAAACACTTCTCCAGGAAGGACTTGGGAGAAACATCCTACATATTGGGGATAAAGATCTATAGAGATAGATCTAAAAGGATGCTCGACTTGACCTAAGGAATGTACATTGAAATGATGCTAAAAAGGTTTGGCATGTTCGACTCCGAGAGAGGACTCATACCGATGAGTTTCGGAGTGAATCTCTCCAAGAAAATGTCCCCAAAGACACCTGAAGAGAGAGATCGCATGAGTAAGATACCTTATCCTTTGGCGATAGGGTATATTATGTATTAGATGATATGTACGAGACCTGATGTTGTTTATGCACTTGGAGTGACAAGCAGATATCAGTCGAATCCTAGAAAAAAACAATGGAAAGTCGTAAAGAACATTCTAAAGTACTTAAGAAATACTAAAGATGTGTATCTAGTGTATGGTGGGTTTGATTTGAAACTAGAGGGCTACACAGAATCAAGTTTTCAAACTGACCAAGACGACAGCAAATCCACCTCAAGTTATGTCTTTATCCTAAATGGTGCTGCAGTGAGTTGGAAGAGTTCCGAGCAGCAAACGGTTGTTGATTCAGTGACAGAAGCGGAGTACATAGCTGCAAGTGAAGCTACAAAGGAAGTTGTTTGGATGAAGGAGTTCATTGTTGAACATGGAGTGGTTCCTAGCATACAAGGACCAGTGCCTGTGTATTGTGACAACAACGGGGCTATTGCACAAGCCAAGGAACTCAGGTCTCATCAAAAATCCAAGCATGTATTGCGGAGCTTTCATCTGATTATGGAAATCGTTGAAAGGGGAGATGTCAACCTGGAAAGTGTCGACTCTAAGAACAACATTGCAGATCCATTTACTAAAGCGTTAACTCAACATTAGTATGATCGTCACTTAGAGAAGATGGGAATTAGATACCAAGGTGATTGACTTTAATACAAGTGGGAGATTGAAAGTAGTATTCCCCTAAGCCAATTATATTAGATGTAATAAGCATTTACTTTATAATCTTATTTATTTATTAATAAGAAAGTTTATATATTAAAAGGCATTCTTTATCCTTGTTAATTAGTTGAATTAATAAATGTGATAAACCCATAGTTATTGAGCAATGCTTTTAGAATCATGATGTTGATCATGTTAATGAAGTCTAAATTCTATGATAGCTTAAAACTAAAATGTTCCTAATCGTTGGATCACAAATGTGGGATTACTGATTATGGATAGATTAGTACATACTATGTTTGCTCTATTGAAGAGGATGATTGATCTCATGATCATTGTGTGGAGACACTAAAACAAGTATGTAGGTGCTTATTGGATGATAAATTCATTGAACGTGACTAATAAAGGAACCCTAATGGATTTTTACTTGCCTGTCAATAAGAGTTCCTAAAGTGAAGTAGTATAAGTAATCCTTAAACTTGAGATCATCATAGTATCTTGTATATACTGAATTATGTTTTAACATATTCCTTAATACTCTTGAGTATGTCGTAGGGTATGCTCGAATATAATAAAGTATATATAGAGATAGGTGAATGATCAACAAAGGATCTACCGCTTCCAATAAAGGGATAGAATGTCATATGTGATACATGAAAATCCCTGGTCTAGGTAGAATGGAAATTAGAAAGGAGTTTCTAATTTACATTAACTATTGTTATGCATTTAAGAATCGAATACATATAATCAAATAAATAAAACTTGACAGTAATTTCATGTTTTATATTTGATTAGGACATTGTACGGTAGAATGATTGAATTGTACGGTAACTATTCACGGAATAGGTTCTTTGTATTCTTTGTGATAATCTTTGTGATTTACGTTGAATTCATATTATCCGGATAGTCATGATACATTATTTATAAGGTGTCACTCATGATGTAGAATAAATATTATTTATTTATGTATTAATTAAAGGAGTTTAATTTATTATAAATAATATTAGAATTATTCTAATTTATTTATTATACTACTGGCGTAATATTGAACCTAGAGGGTCACACAACAAAAAGGAGAAATATGATTTTAGAATTGATTGACTTAATAATAATAAATTAAGTATATTTAATCTGTTAGTAGAATAAATTAATAGCTTAAGATTTATAGTTAAGTATTTGGAGTAATACTACTATTATAAATTAATAAGATTAGTAATCTTATTATTATTATTATTATTATTATTATTATTATTATTATTATTATTATTATTATTATTATTATTATTATTATTATTATTATTATTATTATTATTATTATTATTATTAAATTAACTAAATAATAATAATATAGTATTTGGAGAAATACTTGATTATAAATTAATAAGAGGAGTCTTATTATAATTATTATTATTATTATTATTTTATTTAGTTCCTAATTAGATTGGAAATTAAATTAAAACCCAATTCCTTAAGGGTTAAGGATTAGGGTTAGTCTTTAAATAAGAGGAGTTTTATTGTGGGAAAGACTAATGCTTACGCATCTTGCTTCTCTCTAGCAAGAATTCTCAAAACCCTAAGTTTTTAGGAAGTGAGAATTAGGATTTGCCATCCAAGACCTAATAGAGTCTAAATTTTTTTCTTCAATCAATTACTCTTGGTGGATACCTCTTGGGCGTTGCATAAACTTTGTGAAAACGTTGATCCGGAGATTGGAGAGATCGTGAAGGATCAACGGATTGAATTTGGAGTCTTCATCAAAGGTTACATGCTTCAAAGGTATATCTTTATCATTCCTCAATTAATGAGTTTACATTAGGTTACACAATGGATTGCTGCAAATTTTAATTTGCTACTTTGCATACTTCCGCTGTAATTTCAATTTGATTGTATGTTTTGATCCGTTTTTAGCAATCCTACATTATCAATCCGAGTGTACCAAGTTCGGGTTTCACTTGTGAAACCCCAAAATTTGGGTACTTCACTCCCACAGATTTGGTGTTCACGATCCAAAACAATCACATCTAACTACCCATAATAAAGGATAATAATAAAATTTATAAACCATCTTCCCATTAAAGGGTTAGTACAACTCAAATAAAATAATCTTAGGTCATCTAACATGTATTACAACATTTGCGGAATAAAACATAACACAAACTTAAATAAGTCTTATTACATAAATTTATCAAATACAAATGAATTAATTATCTTCTATTTATTGCCCTTGCCCCCTTGCTCATCGATGGCTCCTCGGGCTTCTCAATCTTAGCTGCAATATTTTTATGCAAGAGTGAGCAAAACAAATGCTCACAAGTATAGCAATAGCAATAATAACATGTGAATAGTCAATGGATAGATTTCAACTGAAAAATATAATCTTTAATATCAATATTTATTTATTCAATAAATAAACAAACTAAAATATTTATTTAATTCGATAAATATTTTAATTAATTACAAAATTCTGATCGTTACATCACCAGTAAGGCTCTTTTGGAACAACTGCATCCGGAGGCTTTCATCCTCAGCATAGGATCCGAGTTCACTTATGTAGACCTTCAAGCTGTGAGTGTAGGGGTCACCCAATCCATTATACTTTTCAAATTCTAGGACTTAAAATTTATCTGGGTATCTTGCCTTTGGGAAAATACATAAGTCAGAGTAATTCACACTCTCGTGGGATCCAGTCCCCTTAATAGACAGGATGGTATCCTCTATCTGTCTAACTTTCTTTCTGATGTCTCCAGTTTCTCTATCCTCTATGAGTTCTATTACTTCCCTTGTCAGATTCTTATCAGGGGCCTCTTTGGCGGAACTAACGTTGATTGGGCATACCGGGGTAGACATTAGTGTCACACTTTCCTTCCTGGGTACTTGCATATCTCCCTGCACAGAGGCTTCGGTTTAAGTTTTCAATTTGGGCTCCTAAGTGACTTTACACTGTTCTCTTAACAGGACGGTCATCTCAGTAATCTGTTTCTTAAATTCCTCAAACTCCTCTCGAGCTACGGGAATAGGTTCTGATGAACTGCCTTCGGCCATTTTGGCTGGTGGTGATCGTTCCTTTTTGGCTCAGAATCAAGTTCTAGGACCAATCTATACAAAACCGACATCTAGTTTAGTCTTGATATGGGTAGATGATATGGATACATGTTATGTTATGCTTCAATTTAGGGTTTCTTAATCTTTTATTATAAAACAAGGGGTCAGTAGACTTGATGACAAGATAAGCAGAAAATATAAATGACAGTTTTGATGCATGACATTTATATATTAAGAAAGGAACGGGGCATGAAGAAATATCCCACGCGTTTGGTTTATCAAAGGCTGACCTATCTTATGATTACTCTCACGGGCTTTTTGAAATTAGTTCCCAGATCTTCGCAATTTACTTGATGAAAACATCCCATTTTCAATTAGAGCGGATCCGAGTGGTGCCTTTCCTGAGCTTCACAAGAGAACACTCTATAGAGTCCAGTAATAAACAACTTACGGGTTCGCCTCCTGGTGGAGGAATCACACAACATGCATTCACATACATTTATCGTCCTCATTGGATGGAAATGATGGCATTGTGCGAGGCACTAACATAAAGCTCTTAAAGATTGAGACATTTATCACACACAAAGATCATTCACACGATATGCAAATGCAGAATGGAAATCAAAAGGTGTGAACACGGCTTAAGCCCTCTAATGTCCCGACAGAGTCGCCACCTGTTGACGCCGGGAAAAGAATTCTCGACTTCCCTGAACTTGGTTCTTACCCTTCGTGTTTCGCTATGTCAATTAATTTATTTAAAAGGTGAGATTTTCAGGAAAGGATCGACATGATTGTCGACAAACTTGAAAAGATTGATTATTATGAATAATGTTAATGATTATGATTGGACCGAATTAGACAAAGCCGCTAGTTGGTATAATTTAAATAGATGTAACAACCCATCCGGGTTTTGAAGGTTTTCGCAATATGGTCCAATATGTGACTACGTAGAATTGGTCTGGAAACCCAAGATTCATAGAGTTCGGGGGCTTTCTCAAGCGAGGGGAAGGTGTTAGGCACCCCCCAACTTTCGTGAAAACACGGTTACCGCATCTTATTGATTTTCTAAGCATAAAGTGTGTGTGTGTGTTTGTGTGCTTTTATTGTGATAAGTGTTTTGATTTTATTCTTTATTCTAAGTCTCATTTTTGAGTTATTTGAAAGTAGTGTTGTACCTCTTTGGACCTATGCACGAAGGATTTGATTTAGATAAAATTTCATTTTAGGAAAAAGTACATAGCAATGACGTTTTTGGGAAAAAAGGTATTCAAATCCTTCGTCAAATAGGAAATGAGATCCTTTGATACTTCTGTTTATTAACTTAAGTCTATGAAATGATTTCGAAAGTAGTGTTGTACCTCTTTGGACCTATTCACAAAGAATTCGATTTAGATAAAAGTTCATTTTTAGAACTTATATAAAGAAGTGACGTTTTGGAAAACAAGGTTTTCAAATCTTTCGTAAAATAGGATCCTTTGATACTTCCATTTATTCATCCTAAGTAAATACATCCCAACTGTGACGCCCCAAATCCGGGTCCTTTCAAACCCTAGATATGGTGCTACACGGTACTACTATCTACTCATACATTCAACTGAAAGACTTCAATCACACGCATGAGTTTACTAAATATTACATTCTATTGATTCCTTTCCCAGGTTCTGTATAACCATTACATTGTTATGTGTCATACTATCAGTAATTACAATACTAATACTATACTTTTACAAAGGATCACTACTTTTCCATCTTGGACTTGCCTTTGTCTTTACAGGATCCTTTGGTCCGTTCGCTCTTAACTGAAATCATTTAGTTTTAAGCAAGAATGAGCATAAATAGCTCAGCAAGTTTAACATTATATCTTGAAATCACAAAATCAAGAATCATATAGCTTCGTCTTCAATAACTGTACAATAGTTATGAAGTACTTAGGAATAATCAAAATAACAGTTTTGATTCCTTTAAAAGCACTCCCAATGACTTTATAGCCCCTTCGAAATCTGTATTGGTCAACGACTACGAACCATCATTTAGTTCTCATTCATAAAAGGAACAACCTGGCACGAAGGCCGTAAGTTCGATACAGCTAACGAGCACATCCAGGTGATCAGCCTGTAGTACTCTATGTTGATCAACACTCATACATTAAACATGTTTACCTTTAATTGGTGACAACTTCAAGTGCCTGTCGAATTAACGACGTAAAAACATTTGGTTTATTCATGCTCAGGCTTACCTGAGAATCCTTACCAATCAATTGGCATAAGATCACCACAATGTATATATATTTTGGAAAGATTTGTGAAAAAATCCACCAAAATATGCTAAGTCTCAGTCTAGCCGAATCAAATGGCATCGACTATTCAATAACAGTTTATGCATAAGCAATTATGCACAATGACATCTTGTCCAACCATAATATATAGACAAGAGTTAAGAAACCTTGCATACCGCAACGTTAATGCAAGTGTTAGGAAACTTGCCTTCGCGTCTCTTAATCATTTAATGTACGTTACTTGGTCTTTACAACTTCTACAAAGCATAAACACATAGTATATCGATGAGAATCCACAACGGATACACAATGTATAACCTAACTTCTTCTTCTTGTATAACTTAACCGAAATGTTACACTAATAACCTTCGTTCAAGTTATTCAACGTTTATTACGGCTTATTAACATCTATATGTTATAAATCGACTCCCGTCGATCATCATTAAGCATGATAACTGACAAAACCCTTACCGGTTCATTAGGTTAATCACATTCCCATTAAATTTCTATTATCGGACTCCGTATAGAATTTCTCTGAGTTTTAACTTCATTTGATGTCAATCATGCATCACGTACCCTTATTACATGTTATATAACCTCAAGGCACACCACAACTCGATTATGATTCATAGTTCACCTTATCGGTTTTCTAGTTTTAAATTTAAATACGTTTCGTCAATGTTTAATTCATAAAATCGTTCTTAAACATGTTGTATAATTGATTTCTCTGCATAAATATTCATTATATAGTTGCCCCATAATTACCATATAGAAAGCTAAGTTTAGAAATCTACACGTCGGAATTTTTTTCCTTAAGGGAGCTACAGCGCTAGCCATAGGCTTAAAGTCGGCGCTGCGGCGCTGGCTTGCAGAAACATTTACCCTGTCCCGGCGCTGCAGCGCTAGAACACAAGGCATGGGCAGCGCTGCAGCGCCGGCCCCCAGCCTTTGAAATTTTTGATTTTTCGACGAGTCGTAACATGATCGTTTCAACTCGGAATTGGCTCGTTCCAAAGCCAATAGTTCATAAATGTTATGTTCTATCATTCTATCACGTCGAAATTAATTTCTGAATCCGTCGGTGAGAATTTAGCCTATTTGTCCATTTTTACATTTTCGTTAAACGTTCGTGAACGTTCGACGCTCAATTCTTTGTTTTAAGTCGGAATTGGTTCGTTCTTGCCTCCGCAAGTCTTATTTACCTAATTATACGTGTTTCAATCAAAAACCATCGTTTCCAAATCACACGGCGACTTTTGACCTCTATTCCGGGAAATTTATGTGACACCCCCAAATCCGGTATCTTAATTTCCACAGGATTTGGTGTTCACTGTTCAAATATCATATGACTATCTACCCATAATAATGAAATTCATTTAATAGATAAATAATCCATCATCTCCCTATAATAGGGTTACCATATCTGAAATAGTAAATACATATTAAATCCCAGGTAATACTTACACTACAAAAAATGGTGATTTTGCAACAAACGATTTTCGTTACTAAATGTGTGAAATCTCGTTGCCGAAAGTCATTTGCAATGATTTTTTTGTCATTGGACCATTCGTTGCGCAATGAGCGTTGCTAATTGTCTAGCAAAAAAAATATTTTTTTCGTTGCAGAAAGTGAGATATTTCGCAACGAATATTTGTTTTCATGTAAAATCATAAATCATTTAGCAACGAAATATTTTGTAACAAATTTATTAAGAAATTGTTACTGAAAAGCAACTTTCGTTGCAAAATCCACTTAATTGGCAACGAAAAGAAACATTTTTTTTGTCAACGAAAATGAAATTCGTTGTGTTTGATACACATTCGCCAACGATATTTGTCGTTGCTGAACGGTATTAAATTTGTTGCCTTAACTAATTTTCATTGCTGATTGTATACTTTTTGACAACAATGTTTGTTGTTAAATTTACAAAATAAACCGATCATATATTAATTTGCAACGAAATTATTCGTTATCATTAGTTTTGTTATGGATATTATGATAAATTAGTAACGATATTGTTCGATGCTAATTGTTTTCAAGAGAAACAAAAGTTGTTAATTAGCAACAACACTAGACGCTGTCATTTGGTAACAAAATAAACTTTGATTGTATCATTGCCAAATCCATTATTGACGATCTTGTTACGTAACAAATGTCGAAATTATTTTACAAATAAAATAAATTGTTGCTCAATAATTTCATCACAAATTATGGCACAAATACAAAAAAAAACTCAAATATTATCAACTAAATAAAATGATATGTTACATAAGTATTCATCATCTTTACAATCAACTATCTAAACTTGCCACAGTTCTTCAGTCACATAAGTTATGAAAGGATGTAGCATTTTCAATATGTTCTCAAAAAGAATATAAAAGAACAGTCTGTACTACTGAAGAAACTGGATGAAAACCTTCAAGCTTGTTAAACCGAGCTTTACTAGCTTCAATATACCTAAAAAGAGCTTAATTTAGACCAACATTGACGTAGCTTCATGTATTCCCGAAACATAAAATGGAGAACTATATTGTAAATTCTACTAACTTGAGAATCCCTGATAAGTCCAAACAAATAAACATTCAAAAATAAAACATGTTTAAGATATTAGTAATAAACAAGTAAAGCACAAGAAAATTAAGAAGCGCGCACACACACACACACATATATAATACAAATCTTAATTCATATCATATTTCACATTTCTTATTTCAAAATCTATTAATTAAACATTATCTAACATGAATTATTTGCAGGAAAAATCCAATGTGTTTGCATCATGTCAGTATGATGATCAGGAGGATATTTTTATACTCCAATAAAAGGCTACCAAACATTAATTCAAAAAATGAAAAATATATATTTTCCCCACTTCCCAACAGATACAACATCAGTACCATACATTTCCCTCTCATCTTAGATTTAACGGAAAAAATGTTCAACAAAGTTAAGCCTTGTTAATAAGTTATACTTGCATCATCTAATACACACGTAGCAAAGAAAACTTATATAATCATATGCACCAAAAAAACTTTCAGAATAACATGGCTACATAACTGGTTTCCATCATAGGGGTATTATCTTCATAAATATTAATTTTCAACCTTATATATTAAACTAAAATCATTGTTGGAGTATGTGAAAAAACAAAATAATGAAATGCAATTAATACCTCGACCATACTCTTTTGCATAGGCTTCCCTTCCTTCTTTAACTTCTCCATTTTCTTTTCTATTTTTCGTCTAAGCTTTAGCACGAGTAAACTTTCTTAATACGTTTTCAACATCAACAAACAATAGTGTAATTACAATTCTTAGCTGCTTCTTGCTTTTGACTATTTTGAAGATTCTGCATCAGGTAATTGCATAAGAATTAATAAAAAGAAATAAACAAAACAATGTAAAAGTAGTGCACCAAATGTATTTATTAAGCCATAAAAGTCAATACTTTTCTCATCCTGTTCTCTTTCACATGTTATTCCACTATTTTGACTTTGCATACGATACTCAATCTTTGACAAGAAACCTCACTCCATTAACAAGAGACTAAGATATGAAGTTCACTATAAAAAGGCTAAATAGATCCAAAATCTAAATATTTATTATGTTAAATACAAAACAACCTTCGAATTGACATTTAATCCGGATACTTACAATTTATAAACAAAGTAAATACAATAAATACTAATAACTAAATAATACTCGTAGTGAATTCTTAAACATAAAACAATAATATATCAAAAAAGTTTCAAGTTTAAACAAAGAATAACTGATTGTATAGATTTAGCAGAAACTTTGAAAATTTATGATTATATATATAGGATAAGGCTCTGGAACAAACAGTTCGTTTACGAACATATGTAGGGCCCAGTGTTGAAGGTTGTTGATTGGATGAGAATATTTAACACTAATTACGAATATATGATGGTATATAATTGGACCAATCAACAACCTTCAACACTGGGCCCTACATATGTTCGTAAACGAACTGTTCGTTCCAGAGCCTTATTCTATATATATATATATATATATCGAAAAAAATTAATTTACGACTGTTCTCACATAAATCATCAATATTAGTTAATGTTAAGAAAAAATAACGCAGGACCAGTGCAGAAAATAAAGTAATGAAGAACAAGTCATAGCCTATTTATATATTCATAAAGCTCTTAAGGCAATAATTAGTATATTTTCCAAAATAAATTTCACAAAAGCTAACCGGCCTCTGCCACTTCTTTCAAACATCATGTTTGATTTTTATCAATTTCGGAGAGAATTATATCTCACAATACGCAACTATTTACGGCTACAAAACTAACATGTCAATAAGCACACATCATTGATTTCACTTGTCCAAAACTGAGATAACTCCGAAAATTGCTCAATATTCAATAGTTCATGTCAATTCTAAAACTTCATGTCAACTCTCGGTCCATTTAATTTAGAATGCCTAAGGTTCAAACATATGCTCAAGGATTGTTAAAGTTCAGGTAGGTAAGTCCTACTCTTATGAGTAAACTAAGTAACTTTCTTACAATCTCACAAACCCTCTTCCTCCCAGAATTAAACCATCACAGTTCAATACCTGTTGCAGTAAGCAACCGCCATTTTTCTTTTGATAAAAAAGAATTTGATAGTACTTACCGTGTAATACATCAGATCTAAAACTGAATGGCCCAGAACATCAAAATCAACATCCTTATTGAATGCAGAGAGAGCGACCTAGGCAGAAAACATATTAATGTTTAACTGCACGAGGGATATAGATGACATTCCTTTATGCAGAAAGATCAAAAGAAACTCACCACAAAGCATTTTATCAAGAAACAAGTGCAGCAAATTCCTGTCACAAAGCCAACCTGCCATTTATTAGACATGGAGATACATTTAGGCCAGCCACAAAAGATTACATGGTTCATAAAGCACTGATGTTCTACTGAACGCATTAGTTGCAATTTCTTTCTGCTAATTTATAGTGGTGATCTTTCCTCTGCCACAAGTCAAAATTGTACATGTATGTACGGAAGGACAACAATAAGGAATTTTGAAATGAAAGGTCGTAAATTCTATAAAAATTAACGACTTTATTTTTTAAGATAATGGAATAAGAATTTATTGATGAAGAGAGAATACGTTACAATTCATGTGGAGAACTTACAGAACTTTTTACCACCAGTAATCAGAAACAGAAGTTGATGCTGTAAACTAAAGTTTTATTGTAGAAACTGTTGGTAAAAATCCAATCAGTAACCGTCTTTAAATGCTACACAACTGAGCTAAATGTAATAGCCTACACGTAAAAACACCCAAGGAACAAGATAATACAAACATTCTCAAGGTAGATACCTCATGCAGCTTCTTCCGGCGACCTCTCAATTCAATGGGAAACCTTCTCAACATGACAAACAACCTATATGGAGATTAACAAGGTAAGATGCTGATCACATAAGAGCTTGTCGTCAAACTTGCAGTAAGGACCAGAATCGTTACCTCCCACCATATACCATGAAACCTAAAGCAGCGCAGAATGATATAACTGATAGTAGTGTGCATACAAGCCAATCATGTATGATGATAAAGCACATACTTTGTAAACAATCTTATTTATTTATTAATAAAAGAATTCATTTATTAAAGACATTTAATTATCTACATGATGCTGTTTTTATAATATGTAAATAACTCATAGTTTTAAGCAATCATGATGTTGATCATGTAATGAGATCTAAATTCTTAGAATGCTTAAAACTAAAATAGTTCTCAATCATTGGATTACTAAAAACGAGATTAGTAAATCCTGATAGATTGGTACCTATGTTGTTTGCTCATTGGATGAGGAAAACTAATCTCATTATCATTTGTGTAGAGACACTAAAGCAAGTATGTAGGTGCTTATTGGAGAATAAGTTCACTGAAAGTGATTCTCTATGGAATACCTAACGGAGTTTTACTTGCCTGTCAATAGGAATTCTTAATATGATAGTAGTACAAGTGATCCTTGGACTTGAGATCATCATAGTATCTTGTATGTAATGAATTATACTTTGACTTATTCCTTAAGACCCTTAGGGTATATCAAAGAGTATGCTTGGGTATAATAAATTACATATGGAGATAATAAATGATCAATAAAGAATCTACCACTTCTAGTAAAAAAAGAGATATGTCTTATGTGATTCGTTAAATGACAACCCAGTAGTCTTTGGCCAAGGCAAAATAAAATTAGAAAGGAGTTTCTAATTTGTATTATTTGGAGTTGTGCATTTTCCAATCGAAATACATATGATTAAATAAAATAAGACTTGACAATAATTCCATATCTTATATTTAATTGGGATATTGTATGGTGGAAGGATTGACTTGTACGATAACTATTTACTCACAGGTTCTTTTATGATTAATGTTGAAATATATATTATCTGGAAAGTCGTTGATCGCTAGGGAGGCTTATCCCCTATTGTAGAATAAATATTACTACCTCAGTCCCATAATAAGTGCTTTTTTAGCTTAAATCACACATATCAATACACAAGCTAAAATGACAAAAATACCCTTAATATACTTTTTTGTTTTGTTTGAGACTTTTTATTGTCTTTTGGTCTCTCTTTCTCTTTGTTCAACCTTTCAACTTCCCAATAAATACGCAATAAATACCATTGGTTGCATAAGGGCACATATGGGAAAATATTATAAAAATTGTATTGAAATTCTAATACATCACTTATTTTAGAAAAAAATATTAAGCCTAAAAAATCACTTATTGTGGGACGGATGTAGTATTTATTTAAATTGATTATTAGTTTAATTTATTTATTTAAATAAGATTAGAATTGTTCTAATTGATTTATTCACAATCGGTTTAATATAGAGAACCTAAAGAGTCACACTATAAAAGGAATAATAATTATTTAAGAAGGTAATGGCATAATCGTAATAATACATCAAGTGTAATTAATTTAATCTATGGTGATAGAATAAATTAAATAGCTTAATGTTTATTTTTTAATATTTTGAAAAATATTAAATATAAATTAATAAGAGGAGTCTTATTAATATTATTACAATTATTATTGTTTTTTAATTTCCAAAGAAGTTTAGAAATTAATTTAATAGAAGTACTCTCATTTATTCCTAATAAGATTAGATGGCAAATTAATTAAAGGAGTTTAATTAATTAATCCCAATATGATTGGAAAGCCTAATTAATTAAAGGAATTTAATTAATTAAATGAAAACCTATTTCTAATAAAATTAGAAGGGTTAACCAATATCTATATAAGATGAGTCTTATGTTGGATATCAGTTGATGCAATTTCAATTGTTGGAGAGTACTCCTTTTCTATAGAGGATAAAAAACTAGGGTTTAGCCAAACATCCTCCTTGATAATTTCTCTTCCTTGGTGGATTACCTCTAGAGGTCAAACACTTGGGTAGCTAACGTTGATCAAAGGAAGGAATCTAACCCGAAAATTCAAGGAGATCACGAAGAACAAAGAGTTGAACTCGTACCTGTGGAAGTTTCGTTTTACAAGGGTATGATTCCATAACTTCTTATTTATAGTTTTAAATTAATAATTTTCATAAAAAATGATCCGGGTAATGATTTTGTAGAAATTTTTAAAACTCTGATATACCATGCTTCCGCTAATTTGATTGCGCCCATGATTTCGTACAAACCCAACAGTGGCATCAGAGCCAAACCTTTATAAAATTATTAATTGATTTGATTTCATATACATATGGATATGTATTTAGAATAATTTATTGAGTATAATTTTAGTTGTATAAAATTATTTTTTTATGGAAGAAAGAAAAAAAAACGAAAACGAATTCATTTTTTTTCTTTTTTGTTCGCTGCATCCGTGTTATTAAAAAGGATTTCTAAAATAAAGGATTTCTAAAACAAAGGTGACCGAACTTACAAGGGGAAGTGGCAGTTTAAAAGGAAAACGTGAACCTGAAGCACTTTATCCTAGTAAAACAATCAGGATGTATATATATATATATAATATAATAATATAATATAATAATAATAATATAATATAATATAAACGAATTATATATATATAAGGATCCTGCCCAGGAGATTTTTGTGGGACATCATTAACGTGATTCATTCTAAAAGCGGAATGCTGCAGGTTATATATATAATAAGGTATATACATTATATATATATATACATATATATATAATATTCTTAATAATTTTATAATTAAAATAAAGAGTTTATTTTAATCTTGAAATTAAATTTCATGTAATTAAAAATTGCCCATAAAATGATACTCGTATATATATGAAATGTTTTAATTCATGAGATGAATATTTATTTATTGATGCACATGGTGATATGTATGATAATAAATGGAATTGATTATAGGACTATTGATCAATGTGATTGAATTTTATTTTAATTAAATACTTGAATGAATGAGTTTTATTAAATGGAGTCTGCGTACATCATCTTCTCTATTTTTTTCTTGATGTAAAATTCTATCTCCCTCCTATGTACTTCCCCTTGACTACTGATTAAGGTTTTTATTTAATTTAAATAGTTTAATGTAATAAAATAGTTAGAATTATCTTGAAGAAATTGGAGACCAAGGAACAAGGAGCGCGAGAAAATCCGTTTGTATGGAGCTCGGGTTTAAATGTAATAGTTACGTTTAAATTTAAATTCTTGCACTCCTAGGTTTGACTTTTTGGTTCACTTGGTGGCTTTAGTGAACCAACCTAGAATAAAAATTCATAATCAATCCAGGTAGAATATAATATTCTATATGTGCATGCTAAGTATTATATATATATATATATATATATATATATATATATATTATATTTTATGCAAATATGTTTCGCATGTTTTAATAAAATGACGCGTATTTTATATATATATACGTGCATGCGCGACAAACAATATGAGACAAATAATAACAAACCCTTCAAATAAATCATATTAAGTCTAAAGCGTTCAATGATATTTGGAATATCGAACGTCACCTTCTAGCATGATAAATTAATAGAGTATTAAATATTAAATATGAGTTTGTTGTACACACACAAGGCAAGTATTAAGTATTTAAGATATTAATTTAATCACATTTGAAGCTTATAAAGTTAATTGAATAATATTATTTTGTTATACACACACAAAGATAATATTTTTCTTTTTTGAATATATGGAGTGCTAAGTTGAACTTAACTTAAATTATTTTAGTTCGGATGTGCACACACTTGACCATTATGATCTAAGAGGCAAACTACAAGGAGTTACATGTCGATGTAATTGACAAGAGTTGTTTACCTATTTATTTATATATCGTTTGTTCTGCACACATAAAGCTATATACATTTGAAATGGGATTCTTAATCTCACTAGCAAATCTTTAATTAGATATCGTTGTCTTGCTGAACTATATAATTGAGGGTAATATAGTTTGAAGAAAATAGTGGGAGATACCAACTAAAAATAAGACCTAATTTATTTTGGTATATATAAAATTAATTAAATGAATGTTCGCTAAAATGTTTTCTTTTCACATACAGAAATTTAAAAAATGTCGAAATCATTAATTTCACTGCATAGCATACTTGATGCTAACAAACTGACCGGACCGAATTACACGGACTGGTTAAAGAATCTGAGAATAGTTCACTGCTGAAAAGATTTCTTATGTCTTAAATTCACCTGTCCCTGAAACTGTTCCAGAAACAGCCTCTGAGGAAGAGATTGTCACCATAACAAAGTGGCAAGATGATGCATATGTGACTCAATGCATCATGCTTCGCATCCATGAATAACGAGCTTCAGCGTCGGCATAAAAATATAGATGATCCTACTATGTTGTTTCACCTCAAGGAGTTGTATGGTGAACAAAGTAAGACTGCTAGATATGAGATATCTAAGGAGCTCTTTCGATCTCGGATGACCGAGGGCACAGTCGTTGAGACTCATGTCCTAAAGGTAATCAATCTGATTAAACGCCTTGGACAACTTGGGTTCGTCATGGATGGGGAGTTGAGTCAAGACTTAGTCTTGCAGTCACTCCCTGAGACCTTCTAGCAGTTCGTTGTAAATTTTCACATGAATAAGTTAGATGTCAGCTTGTCTGAATTACTTAACATGTTAAAAACCGCAGAAGGTCACTTCCCATCCAAGAAGAACCATGTCTTAAAGGTGGATTCTTCCAAGAAAAGGAAGAGGCCTAAGGTATCTTCTGAAAAGAAAAAATCTAAAAAGGTTAAGGGCAAGGTGAACACAAAGGATCAAAAAAAACCTAATCCAGCTAGCAAAGGAATGTGTTTCCATTGCAACGAGCCGGGTCATTGAAAGAGAAATTGTAAGAAGTTTCTGGCAGAGAAGAAGCTTGGAGAAGCGTCGACTTCCAATCAAGGTTTGTTCACTGATTGAAATTAATTTTTCAGAAAGTCAAAATTCTACTTAGGTATTGGATACCGGCTGTGGTTCTCACATATGTAATACTGTGCAGGAACTGGTCAAAAGTAGAAAGCTGAATAAGGATGAGGTTGTCCTACTAGTGGAAAATGGAGCAAAGGTTGTTGCATTAGCTGTAGGCACTTAATGTTTAGCACTGCTTACGGGCAAGTCCATTTATTTAAATAACTGTTATTTTGTTCCAAATATTATTAGAAACATTTATATTTTCGTATTAGATATGGATGAATTTGACATTATAATAAAGAACAATAATTTTTCTATTTATAAAAGCAATGTTCTATATGGTGTTCGTAATTTGCGAAATGGACTTTATATACTTGACTTGCATGAAAATACATTTCAAATAGAACAAACTAAAAAAAGGAAAAGAGATGATATTAATTATACCTATATGTGGCACTGTAGACTCGGTCATATCAATGAAACAAGATTATCTAAGTTACATAAGGATGGGCTCTTAGAGCTATCCGATTATGAATCATATCCAACTTGTGAATCTTGTCTCATGGGTAAAATGACTAAATCTCCTTTTAGTGAAAAAGAAGAAAGAGTTACAGAGTTGTTAGCATTAGTTCACACAGACGGTTGTGGACCTATGACAACGAATGCACGGGGAGGGTATTCTTATTTTATTACTTTCATTGATGATCACTCAAGATTTGGATATGTGTATTTAATGAAATACAAATCTGAATCATTTGAAAAGTTCAAAGAGTTCAGAAGTGAAGTAGAGAAACAAACGGGTAAGAGTATTAAGATTCTTCGATCAGATCGAGGTGGAGAATACTTAAGCGGTGAGTTTCTCAATTTTCTCAAAGATAATGGTATAATCTCACAATGGACTCCGCCAGGTACACCACAATTAAATGGAGAATCTAAAAGAAGAAATCTAACATTGTTGGACATGGTTCGTTCTATGATGAGTTTTACCGATCTTTTAATTTCATTCTGGAGTCATGCCCTAGAAACGGCTACATACCTACTAAATAAGGTCCCCTCGAAATCCGTCCCCAAAACTCCATATGAGATGTGGACAGGGAGGAAACTTAGTCTTAAGCATGTTAAGATTTGGGGATGTCCAGCTTATGTGAAAAGGTTTCAAAATGATAAGCTTGGGACAAGATCTGATAAGTGTATGTTTGTGGGATATCCTAAAGAAAGTTTAGGATACTATTTCTATAATCCTACTGAGCAAAAAGTTTTTGTTGCGAAACACGATGCCTTCTTAGAAAAGGAGTTAACCCTTGAAGGGGCTAGTGGGAGGAAAATAATCTTGAAGAAATTCAAGAACTACAAACCACTACAGATCAATTGGATGAACCTGTCCAAGTAGAGACACCTATTGTACAACACCTACTGTACAACACTCTATTCGTAAATCTGGAAGAGTACCGAAGATACTTGAAAGGTATGGATTCGTCATGGAGGATGACGATGAGGTACACATCACGGATGATGATGATCCATTGAATTATGAACAGACTATGAGTAATAAAGACTCAGGGAAATGGTAGATGACCATAAAATTTAAAATAGATACTTGAAGCAATGCTCAAGTCCATTTGAATTTTACTTGCGATTGCAGCTTATTATTACTAGATGGGGCAAAATGGACGTGGAGACGTCATTCCTCAAATATACTTATTAGAGGAGAATGTATGTATGATACAGTCAGATGGATGTGTTTCAATGGTTGAAGCAAATCATGTATATTGAAGCAAGTTTCTCAAAGATGGAACATTCATTTTGATGAGACAATCAAATAAGTTTGATTTTATCAAAAACGAGAATGAACCTAGTGTGTACAAAAGGGTCAGTGGGAGTGCTGTGACATTACTAAGTATTATATGTTGATATACTACTGATAAGGAATGAAATTCCTATACTACAATCGATCAAAATAAAGTTGTCTAAACATTCCTCCATGAATGATTTGGGTTGAACATCCTACATTGAGGATATAAATCTATATAGATAGAATAAGAGGATGTTCAGCCTAACCCAAGGAACATATATTCATTAGATGCTAAAGGCGTTTAGCATGACAAACTCCAAAAATCTCATGGGGAAGAGCCATAGAGTGTATCTCTCTAAAACTGTCATCAATAAAAGAGAGATCGCATGAGTTACTATCATGTACGCAATGATATATACGAGACTTAATGTTGATCAGTCATATTCTGGAGATGATCACTGTAGGACAGTGATAAACATCTTAAAGTACTTAACTGACACTAAGAATGTCATCATGACACATGATGAGTCTGAATTAAACTAGAGTGCTAAACAGACTCAAGTTTTTAGACTGACCAAGACGAAAGCAAATCCACTTTAGGGTAAGTCTTTACCTTGAAAGGTGGTGCAGTGAATTGAAAAGGTTCCAAACAACAAAAGGTTGCTGGTTTAGTGACAAAGACAAATTATATAACTGTAAGTGAAACTGCAAGATGATGTTTCAGATGAAAAGTTCATTACAGAACTAGGAATAGTTCATATGTCTCATCTTGAATCTAAACATGTGTTGCCGCACTTTGATTAAAGAAATCATTGAAAGAGGAGACGTCACCTTAGAGTGTGTAGACTCTCAAGACAACATTGCAGATCTATTTACAAAAACTTTAACACAACAGCAGTTTGATCGTAACTTAGAGAAGATGGGTATGAGATACCATGGCGATTGACTTTAGTGCAAGTGAGAGATTGATAGTAGTGTGCATACAAGCCAATCATGTATGATGATAAAGCACATACTTTGTAAACAATCTTATTTATTTATTTAATAAAAGAATTCATTTATTAAAGGCATTTAATTATTTACATGATGCTGTTTTTATAATATGTACACAACCCATAGTTTTAAGCAATTCTTTTAGAATCATGATGTTGATCATGCTAATGAGATCTAAATTTTTAGAAAGCTTAAAACTAAAATAGTTTCCAATCATTGGATTACTAAAAAGGGGATTAGTAAATCCGGATAGATTGGTACATATGTTGTTTGCTCATTGGATGAGGATGATTGATCTCATGATCATTTGTGTGAAGACACTAAAGCAAGTATATAGGTGCTTATTGGAGAATAAGTTCACTGAACGTGTCTCGCTGTAGAATACCTAATGGAGTTTTACTTGCCTGTCAATAAAATTCCTAATGTGATAGTAGTACAAGTAATCCTTGAACTTGAGATCATCATAGTATCTTGTATGTAATGAATTATACTTTGACTTATTCCTTAAGACTCTTAGGGTATATCAAAGGGTATGCTTGGGTATAATAAATTACATATAGAGATAATAAATGATCAATAAAGAATCTACGACTTTTAGTAAAAGAGATATGTCCTACATAGTTGTCACGGCGGGTAGCCGACTGCCTGGACGCCTAGGTGACAAGGCGACCGCCTAGGCGTCCGTAAGGCGACAAGTCGTTTACAATGTGCAATTTATATAGTATTTATTTTACTTAACAAGTATATTGACAATAAAATTTCATATACATTAAAACTCAAAACATAACACTATGGAATAACATTAAAGGCATAATTATGTAAATACTTAGCGATAACAATCCAAAAACAAAACGCTTGATATTAAAAATTAGTAAAAGAAATGAAAAATCAACAAACACCACATAGAAAATAAAGTTGTAACCCACTATCACAAATATGTAGACTAATAACTAATAAATCACCACATAGCAAGCCAAAATAAAAAAAAATATATAAGACAAACATATATATAAATTTATATTTATATATATATAAATTTATATATATAATTATATATATAAATTTATATTATATATATACATAACAAGCAGTCAATAGAAATTAATTACAAGGGAAACAAAAAAAAGTCAAACAGTAAACATAAGTACATATAATTATTTATAAATATAATTATATTTATATATAATTTATATATGCATATATAAATTTATATATATATATTATATATATAAACTCATAAGTATATAACTATATATCAGAATGTTAAGTTTATATAATATACTTATATAGTAGTCAATACTCAATAGAATAAAATGAATGATAAGGGAAAGTGGGAAACTAAAAAAAAAAGCCAAACATATTACTATCTAACTCGTTAAAAGCAGTCGGCCCTAAAAAAATAACAGAGCAACTCGCCGAAGGCAAAGAAAATTAAATAAGTCTCTCACTCTCGCGAGCTGGACGGAGATGGTCGAAGGCTCGGAGCTGGTCGGTTGGAGCAAAGATGGGGCTGCGAAGTCTCGCACTCTCACTGCTATGGGACTGCGAAGTCTTGAGTTCGCGATGGATGGAGATAAGGGTTCACGATGGAAGAGTTCGAAGAGGTCGCGATGGAAGAGTTTGCGATCGAAGATTTCGCGATGGAAGATTTCGAAGAGTTCGCGAATTCTGCAGATAAGGGTTTTCTCTTCTTTTTTATTTGATTGGTCATGGTTCGTTAAGTCGACGGACGCCTTGGACTTTTTTCATCGCCGGGACGCCAAGGCGTCGCCTAGGTGACGCCATAACAACTATGATGTCCTATGTGATTCGTTAAATGACAACCCAGTAGTCCTTGGTCAAGGCAAAAGGAAATTAGAAAGGAGTTTCTAATTTGCAGTATTTGGAAGTTGTGCATTTTTCAATCGAAATACTTATGATTAAATAAAATAAGACTTGACAGTAATTCCATGTCTTATATTTAATTGGGACATTGTATGATGGAAGGATTGAATTGTACGGTAACTATTTACTCACAGATCATTTATGATTAATGTTGAAATCTATATTATCTGAAAAGTCGTTGATCGCTAGGGAGGCTTATTCCTCTTGTAGAATAAATATTATTTATTTAAATAGATTATTAATTTAATTTATTTATTTAAATAAAATTAGAATTGTTTCTAATTGATTTATTCACAACCGATTTAATATGGAGAACCTAAAGGGTCACACCATAAAAGGAAGAATAATTATTTAAGAAGGTAATGACATAATCGTAATAATGCATCAAGTGTAATTAATTTAATCTATGGTGATAGAATAAATTAAATAGTTTAATGTTTATTATTTAATATTTTAAAAATATTAAATATAAATTAATAATAGGAGTCTTATTAATCTTATTACAATTATTATTGTTTTTTAATTTCTAAAGGAGTTTAGAAATTAATTTAATATAAATACTCTCATTTATTCCTAATAAGATTAGGAGGCAAATTAATTAAAGGAGTTTAATTAATTAAGAGGAGCCTAATTAATTAAAGAAATTTAATTAATTTAATGAAAACCTATTTCTAATAGGATTAGAAAGGTTAACCAATATCTATATAAGATGAGTCTTATGTTAGATATCAGTTGATGCAATTCTAATTGTTGGAGAGTATTCCTTTTCTATAGAAGATAGAAAACTAGGGTTTAGCCAAACACACTCCTTGATAATTCCTCTTCCTTGGTGGATCACCTCTAGAGGCCAAACACTTGGGTGGCTAACGTTGATCAAATGAAGGAATCTAACCCGAAAATTCAATGAGATCACGAAGAACAAGGAGTTGAACTCGTACCTGTGGAAGCTTCGTTCTACAAGGGTATGATTCCATAACTTCTTATTTATCGTTTTAAATTAATAATTTTCATAAAGAATGATCCGGGTAATGGTTTTGTAGAAATTTTTTAAACTCTGATATATCATGCTTCTGCTAATTTTTGCAATTTGATTGCGCCATGATTTCGTACAAACCCAACAATAACTGCAGATGAAGAATTTGAGTTTTAAATGCCATAACAGCAACAGTTAAAACTTTCAAACTGATTTTCAACCTTTTTATATGTCCTCTTTTCCTTTTTGATAAGTCAAACTCTATATATGTTGAGAAAAGATTCATGAACCAGGATATATATTGAATAAAAATTGATCCCGTGCAACACCATAGATTCTAACAATTATTACCTGCAAAGAAGAGTCTAGCCACTTTGACTGCAGCAGAACTTCGACTGATTCGCATATAAGTCTAGATACACACCTAAAATCGTAGCAGAATTTTTAGAAAAAAATGAAAACGGTTATAACATGGAACAAATATATCTAGGGAGAATTTTTTCTAAAATCTGGTAAACCTGAAAGGACTTCAAGGTCTTGCCTGTGTAACGTATACAAGTCCATTGATGGTAAAGTACGCAGGTCTGTGTTTGTCAATGGGAAGGCTTCTTGCCTGAGAGAATTATAAAATTAACTAATAAACATTAGCTTTAACATGTTAATATAATTACTTGTTACGTAAGATATAAAACAATAAGAATCCTTGCAACACAATTACCTGATGATATATCTCACAGCCCAAAGTAAAACAAGTAATGAATATGTCGAGAAAAAGAGAAGACCGGGAAGATCCAGAATTATTAAATCAAATGTCTGTATTCATAAATAGTGTTACGCACTGTAGCTGACAAAAATTGACCGGTCAGGTCACAAAATTGAAACAAACCCATAGAATAGAAAAGGTGAACTAAAACTTGTCTCCAAAATGTAAGGAAATAATTAGCATCAAGAAATGAGAAATATGTAACCTTTCCGGTTACAGACAATATTAGTTAATGTTATGGAAAAATAACTCATGCACGAAACAATATACTTAATACAATAAAATGAAAGAAATTCATACATAAAATCTCATAAAAAATTATAAAACTTGCATCAATCACATCACAGATCCATAACTGTTTACATCAAAATCACTAAATTTGTTCAAACACGCCAAATTAAATCAAAATGTAAACAATTCCACATCAGATCTGCATCTGAACACTACAAGCTATTTAGATCAAAACAAATTAGAAAAATCACTTAAAATCTCATCATCTATATAACAGATCCACCACCATAACGTCCAATACCAAATTTATATAATCCATACATATAAACTATAAAAGAAAGAGAATTGAAGATGCTTGAAAATGATTGATTGATAAATGACGTACCGTTGCGAGTTGACTGGCATGTGGAGTCTGATTCAGATCTGCTCAGTCTCAACTCTTGCAATTTGATGATGGTGTTGGACTGTTAGTGTTATTATATATAGAGCAATTAGAGAAATTAGGCACATGCATGATTCAAATAATACTTGTGATTCATAAGTAAAATTGCTTTGATTGAAAGCACAATTGATTAAAAACTGGGGAGTAACTAGATTAATAATTCTTTGAGACGATGATGCAAAACTGAATAGAGTAATAATTTGTTTGATTATTTTTTGAAACAGAGAGAAACATGTATTGCAGCAGTTGCCTTGCTGCCTTGGCCGATCTCTTAGACATCTATCTGTTGTTAACTTTTCATTGTCAAACTGATCCGCATGTGATTGTGAGTTTGTGACCATTGGACCATATGACTACTAGTATGGGGGAGGACAGAAACACAGATAATAAGATAATGTTTTAAACCACAATTCAATTCAACATTTCAAAAACAGCCGTGACACTCCAACACTGCAAAAAGAATACGCTCTCTAAAATAGTTTCAGCAATACTGCAAACAATATAAGAATAGCATAGTTCCAAAATGAACTTAATTTCAGAATCATAGTGCCTCGCCGCAGCTGAACAAAAGAAATGAAAACAAATGAATGTTGACAGAAATAACAACTTAAGCAATTGGTAAACAATTAAGTATTATCCCCAACTCTATATCTATTGCAAGTGTTTATCTTAACACTAGTAAACAACAACCTGTACGTACTCCCATTGAATCTCTCTTTAATACTCCACACTCCAGACTATTCAAAGAGTTTACAAACAACAATCATTCATCTTTAGTAATAAAGCTTTCAAGTGTATCAGATTTTCATTTTTATGTCTCCCAGAGGTGAAATGTTCTTCAGCAAGTATATGACACAAGTAGTCACAGACCATAAAATGCCAAAATAACCATTCTAGATTTGTGATTCAAATCACCAATATGCAATATTTTCTCTAGGTAAATCCAAATACAATACACTGCAGTAAGTAGACAAAAATTATTTGACATATTTCTGAGCATCACAAATTGGAGGGAGGGTTCTGAACTTCATAATAAATTTTATTCCCTTAAGAGTCCTTGAACAACAGATATTTTGCTACCCTCGGGCCTCATCTGAAGCGAGATGATGCTTAATTCCTTTCTTTTACCTTTTTTGGAACAAACATTCCAAAACACAAGCAAAAGTTGTACATACAAAAACATAGAAACAGTATGTACCGAGTAGAATAGCTTGCTTATATACAATATCTGTAATTGAAAACAGAGAGCAAGAAACAGAGCTGATCATAACTACTATGCCCTAAACAAATGAACTCCTTAATTGAAAAAAAATATTGATTACTGACCTCTCAATTGAAAATCTAAATTCTTTGAGAGTTGAGAAAAGGATCAATGTAAATAACAGGAATAATGTATGTAAGGAACACCAAGTACATTAATTATAAGTAATTTGCCCCCAAAATTCTCATCCCTCTAGATATTTGAGAGGGGTAACCGATTTGATGAGAAACGGTTACTTATCAACCTTCCATGGTTAGGAAAAAGTTTCACGATTGGTTCGATGAAGGAGAAACAAATTGGGGAAAGGAGCAGAACAGTTTAGGGCTTCTATGATTTTGTGGGCCTTTACAAAATATTGTCGCTTGTTTTTTCATTTACTTTCCTCCTTTTTTTGAATGACTTATAAATCTAAAAACTTTCTTCGTTCCTTCGTTTCTTCCAAAAGAAATAATACTTTGTAATATAAATATATTTTATTAGCTAAAATAAATAGTTTTTAGTTTTTCAAATTAATAATTAAATGATATAATTGTTAATTATATTATATGTATACTTATATGTGAATAATAATAATAATAATAATAAATTAATATAAAGCTAGATAATTTTCATAAGGAAATTGGTTCCTTCTTAGACTATAAAATATGACTAATAATGTTTTTAGTATATAATAAATTATTTATAAAAATAAAAATAACTTTGAGGTAAAGGAGATAGTGGAGATTTAGTTTTAGAGTGTATATAGCACTATAGCAGGAGTGAAATAAAAAGATGGAGAGAAACATTATAGGAATCAGATATAGACTAAAAGGACAAAATTGTCATTTAAGAAAAAAGAAGTGGGTAAAATAGACATTATAGTTGGTCAAAATAGCTTATTATGAACGACTTACAAGTCATTTTTAAATATTAGAATTTTAATTTTGGTGTTTATTTTTTTATTGTTAGTATTTTATTTACTTTTGTATTTGATTTTTTTATATGAGATAATTGATTAATTCTCTGATAAAGTTTTATTTATGATATCTTGTTTTTTATTCTAGACATTTTTTTATTGGTTGGAATAACTTGTACTAATTTTTGATAGGTTTTTCATATTTGGGTGTGGGTAGTTTATTATTAAGCTAATTAAATATTTTAGGTACTATGGCTTTCGGGGCACCTACATTTGTTTTGATTACAAGTCTTGTATATTTTGTTACTTGATTTACATATTTAGTTGTGGATTATTCAAATGGTTATTTATATAATATAATGTTTTATTTGATGTTGATTACAAATTAATAAATATTTTTAAAAATATTTTTAATTTGAAATGATTTGATTATTTAACAGCAGCATTGTCGAAGAAATTTCTTCTCGGTAAATACGAAAAAAAATCAAAATATGTAATTAGTGAAGGAAATTTGACATTTCTAAAGTAAATATGTTTTTGACAAATTGTTATTTATGAAGGAAGACATTTTTACTAGTTATTTCAAAATGTTAATTGTGAAGAAATCATATCCTCCCAAACAAAAATAATTTTTTACAATATATAATTTGTGCAGAACATATTCTTCACAATATATCCTTCACAAAAATATTTAATCACTAACTTAGCGAATAATACTTTTAGCGGGGAGCTCTAAATGCGAGAAATTGCGTGAAGCAAAGTTTTTTTCACAATAAATCTTTTGTGAGTGATCTACTATTTCTTATGTGTCCCTTCATTGGATGCCCATTTTTTTGTATTATAATAGAAATAAGGAAGAATTCATTAATGAATTAATAAAAGAGGAAGTGTCTATGCCGGAACCATTAGTGCGACTTAATCGGTGTTGTTTGGTCAGTTTATGGTGCTATTTCGGTTCCTTGCTCAGCCATTGTCAAAACGTACATATGTAAAACAAGGAGTTACAAGAAAAAAAATCATATAAATTAATTTTAGAAATTAATTATTATTTTTTTCAAAATTATAAATGATCGAATATTATAATTATAAATTATATCCAATTTACTACAAACTCTAATTTTTGTAAATTAGAAAATATATCTATATGTGCTCAATTGTAATTTCAAAAATTATAACTCTGACCAAAAAAATTAAAACTGAGTATTTATTTTGGGCTGAATGAAACTTTTGTTCTGCCAAATTGCCACTCACTTTTAAAATCGTCCCTAAAATTTATTTTTTGCAAATTATCTCCTTAAAGTGACATTTTTTTTGTCATTTTCGTTCCTTTTATACGATTTGACCCCAACACGACCTATTTTGACCAATTTTTAAAACATCCCATCCCAATTTGGCCCAACCTCAATTTCACCAATTATTTTTTTTTTAAAAAAAACTAAAAAGTTTTAAAATTATTTTAACAAATAATTATTGTTTTAAATTTTTTTAAAAAAATATTACAAAATTTATTATTTTAAATATTTTAAAAAATTATTATTATTATTAGGAAAAAAATTTATAAACTTTTATTTTTTCATAAAATGAGTAAAGTTTCTTAAAATATAGATTCTAAAAAGTTAAATAAGAAAATAAAACTTAACTTTAAAAAAGATAGATTTTTTTGTCATTTTTTATTTAAAAATTTATTATTTGAAGAAAAAGTTTATGTCTTTAACAATATTATATACATTCTTAATATTAGAATATTTAAAAAAAATTAAAATACAAAAAACAATAAAAGATATATAAAAAAAGGAAATAAATTTTTTTAAAAAGGAAATAAATTTTTTTAAATTAATTATTATTTTTAGGAAAAATAGGAAGTTTTTCGTTTTTTAAAAAAATGAGTAAATTTTTATAAAATATAGATTCAAAAAAATAAAACAAAACAATAAATTTATTTATAAAAAATAGAAATTTTATTTTTTTAAAAATGAGTAAAGTTTCATAAATTATAGATTCAAAAAAACTAAATAAAAAAACTTTATTTTCATGAAAAAAAATAGATTTTTTTTACTTTTTAAAAGATGTGTAAATTTTCATAAAAATAATTAAGAATTAAAAAATGTAATCTTTAATTTTTTTTTAAAATTTATATTTATGAAACTTTATTCTTTTTTGAATAAATAAAAGTTTCTAATATTTTTTGCTAAAAATAATATTAATTTTAAAAAAATATTTTATGTTAAAATATTAACAATAATTATTATTTCAAAATATTTAAAAATTATTATTTTAAAATATTAAAAATAATTATTATTTATAATTATTTAAAAATAATATTTATTTTAAATTATTAAAAATAATTATTTTTATAATAATTATTATTTTAAAATTATTTTCAAACTTTCTATTTTTTTAATAAATAATTAGTGAAATTGGGGTTGGCTCAATTGGGTCGAGTTGGGTCAAAATTTGTTCAAAATAGGTCGGGTTGGGGTCAAATCGAGTAAAAGGAACGGAAACGCCAAAAATGTAACTTTAAAGACTTAATTGGCGAAAAATGAACTTTAGAGACGACTTTAAAAGTGAGTAGCAACATGGAAGGACAAAAGTGTCATTCAGCCATTTATTTTGAGACAGAGGGAGTGAAAGATTCGACTGTATAAATTTGCGCCCAAATAGATAATAATTTTACAATGCAAAATGATGCGTTTAGAGAGAGAGAAAAAAAGATGTTGAAACGTGATTATAATTGGGTTTATCTTAATTATTTTGAGCAATAATTTAGTAGTCGTTGCAAAAAAATATATAAAATACGCAACAAAAAACAATTGTTGACAATGAATGCGGTCCATATTAGGCAACGAAATATAGCAACAAAAATTTTTTCGTTGTCAATAATGAGGAGAAATCTCATCGGTAACAAAAAAGTAAATAGGTAGGGTTTATTTTTTCCCGCCAACAATTTGGAAAACGAAATTTTACAACGACCTATGAATTTCGTTACAAAAAATGAAAGCCTTTCACAAACTGCAACGAATGACAAATTTTGTTGCTAAACATGCATTTTTGGCAAGTCTTTAGAAATCGTTACCCGAAAAATCGTTGCCAAATGTCCATTTTTTGTAGTGAGGAACGCATACGAACCGGCTTCGAACTCTCTGTTCTTCCGATGTGGATCGGCATACTTTTTCTGTCTGTCTTGAGCTGTTACTAGCCACGCTCGTATCAACTTAACTACTTCCGCCGTTTGTTGCACCATCTCTGGTCCTAACATTCGACGTTCTCCTACTTCATCCCAACACAGTGGCGTTCTGCACTTCCGTCCATATAACGCTTCGTAAGGCGGCATGCCTATACTAGCATGATAACTGTTGTTGTAGGTGAACTCTACTAACGGTAGATGATCGTCCCAACTCCCCTTGAAATCCATAACGCAAGACCTTAGCATGTCTTCTAGCGTTTGAATCGTTCTTTCACTTTGTCCCTCCGTCTGTGGATGATACGCCGTGCTGAACCTCAGTTGTGTTCCCATCTGTTCTTGTAAGCTCTTCCAGAAATTCGAGGTGAATCTCAGGTCGCGATCTGACACTATAGAAACTGGCACTCTATGTCTTGAGACAATCTCCTTGACATAAAGTTTAGCTAGCTGATCTAAGTTATACCTGACTCTTATCGACAAGAAATGAGCCGACTTCGTCAAACGATCCACTATTACCCAAATAGTGTCGTATCCTTTCTGCATCTTTGGAAGTCCCACCACAAAGTCCATCGTGATATGCTCCCACTCCACTCCGGTATCTCCAATGATTGTAGCAAACTACTGGGTCTTTGATGTTCGGCCTTAACTTTCTAGCAAGTTAAGCACCTACTCACATACTCTGCTATCTCCCTCTTCATGTTTGTCCACCAAAAATTTGTTCGAAGTTCTTGATACATCTTGGTACTACCAGGATGAATCGAGTACCTCGAGTGATGAGCTTAATCCAAGATCTCCTCTTTCAACTCCGGCTCGCACGGAACCCAAATTCTTCCTTTAAATCTCAATAACCCTTCGTTATCAAGACTGTACGTATTCTCGGTACCGTTTGCAATCTTCTTCCTTATTCCTTTGCACTCCTCAGTTCTGAGTTGCACTTCGTTCACCTTCTCTATAATCGTGGGTTGAACTTCAATCGCAAACAGCTTCTCCCCTTCTTAATTTGGACATCTCACTTCTAATTCCATTCTCACCATCTCTGTTATCAACTCATCATGAGCTATTAACATCGACAGCTTCTCCTTTCTACTTAAGGCGTCGGCCACTACGTTTGCTTCCCTGGGTGATACAGGATTTCACAGTCGTAATTCTTTATCAACTCCAACCACCTTCTCTGCCTCATGTTCAACTCCTTCTAAGTGAAGATATAATTCAGACTTTTATGGTCTATGTAGATCTCACATTTCTCCCCATATAGGTAATGCCTCCAAATTTTTAAGGCGAAAACCACCGCGGCAAATTCAAGGTCATGAGTAGGATAACCTTTCTCATACTCCTTCAATTAACTAGACGCATACGCAATGACCTTGCCATGCTGCATGAGCACGCAACCCAGTCCTTTATGCGAAGCGTCACTATACACTACAACGTCACAATACCGGTGCTTGACTAAACCTCTTCTTCAGCTCTTGAAAGCGGTCTTCGCACTTCTCTGTCCACACGTACTTCACCGTCATTTCTGGTCAAATTTGTTAACGGAGTAGCTCTCTTTGAGAAGTCCTAGATGAACCTCCAATAGTAACCTGCTAACCCTAAGAAACTCTGCACTTTAGTCGGTGTTTTCGGTTGTTCCCAGTTAATCACAGCTTCCACCTTTGCTGGATATACTGAAATCCCTTCCTTGTCAATGACGTGGCCCAAAAATTGCACTCTATCTAACCAAAATTCACACTTAGTGAATTTTGCATACAACCTCTCCTTTCTTAGTGCTTCTAACACTAATCTCAAATGTTTAGCGTGATTCCTCCGCCTTGGAATAGACTAGGATATCATCAATGAACACCACGACGAACTTGTCCAAATATTATTTGAACACTCTATTCATCATGTCCATGAATGCGGCTGGCGCCTTCGTCAACCCAAATAACATCACTAAGAACTCGTAATGGCTGTAACGAGTCCTAAATGTTGTCTTAGGTACGTCCTCCGCTCTAACCTTCAACTGGTGATACCCCGTCCGTAAATCTATCTTCGAAAAATATGTTGCCCCTTTCAACTGATCAAAGAGATCATCGATCCTGGGCAATGGGTACTTATTCTTTATCGTTAGTTTGTTCAACTCTCGGTAGTCGATACAAAGCCTCAACAATCCATCCTTCTTCTTTACAAACAGTACTGGTGCTCCCCATGGAGAAACACTCGGTTAAATGAACTTCTTGTCCAACAGTTCTTGCAACTGAATCATCAACTCCTTCAATTCCACTAGCGCTATACGATATGGTGCCTTTGAAACTGGTGCCGTTCTTGGCGCAAGGTCTATACCGAATTCGGCGTCCCTATCGGGTCGAAGACCTGGCAAATCACTTGGAAAGACATCCGTGTACTCGTTGACTATAGGTATTTGTTCCAATGTTGCTCCCAATCGTTGGATAACAACAACATGGCACAGGTAACCTTCGCATCCCTTCTTTAACAATTTCCTGGCTTGCGTCAAGGTTAGACAACAAGAGCGTCCCGGGGATTTACTACTGTAGAACACAACCTTGGGTTTCTTAGAAATCCGAAGGTTCACACTCTTATTGTGGCAATACATCATCGCCCCATGGTAAATTAACCAGTCCATCCCAAGAATTACATTGAATTCTTCCAACTTTATCGGTATAAGATCTACCGACAATTTGTTACCTCTAATCTCTACACAACAACTCCTATGAACAGAATCAACAGGAATTACTTTCTCGTTTGCTACCTTAAAAATTAAAGGTATTACAAGTTTTTCGGAGAGTAATCCTAATCGTTTAGCAAACTCACATGCTATAAATGAACACGTTGCACCCAAATCAAACAACACATATACATTTATGTCTTTGACCGGGAAAATACCTACTACGACGTTGCTCAATGCTACCACATCCTGGACCGTCATATTAAACGTGTGGGCAGTCGGTCTACCCTGTGGTACTGCGCCACCAATCGCTAGCTTACCAACGCTAGCTCCTTTCTCACCATCTGAACCCTTCTTTGGACAGTTCCGTGCCATGTGGTCCGTGGATCCACACACGAAGCAACCTCGGCTCTTCTTGGGATTGGGACAATTAGGCAAAATATGCCCCTCCTGTTCGCAGTTATAGCAGACCGCCTTACTCTTGAGGCAGACTCCCAGATGAGTCTTACCGCAATTCTTGCACGCCTCCATCTTCCTCTTAGCGAACTCCTGTTTTACTCCGGTAATCTTGGAGCTGAAACCCTTTCTCTTTTGGCCACTCCCGCTGGCTCCCTCGATCATGACTGACACGTCAGTCTTAGGCTTATTCCTTTTCTCCTTGTGGTATAAGGTCAACGCCTCACTACCACCCTGGCGATAATCGCATTCTCTAACACCGCTCCAAAGGTAACCCTTTGGAAAATCGATATCCGGTTGTAGAGCCAGGGTTTCAATCCCTGCTCGAACCATCGTGCCTTCCGCAACTCCGTGTCCACTTGGTGTGGAGAAAACCTTGCCAGTTCATTGAACCTGGCTGCATATTGGGGAAATGTCATGTCCCCCCTACTTTAGTTTTAGGAACTGAATCTCCATCCTCCCCTGCATGCTCATGGGGAAGTAGTTCTTGAAGAATAACTCCTTGAACCGTTCCCACGTGACCACCTCTGTTCCGGCCCTACCCTGGTTGGATTCCCACCAGTAGTGATAGTAGTGTGCATACAAGCCAATCATGTATGATGATAAAGCACGTACTTTGTAAACAATCTTATTTATTTATTAATAAAATATTCATTTATTAAAGGCATTTAATTATCTACATGGTGCTGTTTTTATAATATGTAAATAACCCATAGTTTTAAGCAATGCTTTTAGAATGATGATGATGATCATGCTAATGAGATCTAAATTCTTAGAAAGCTCTAAAACTAAAATAGTTCCCAATCGTGGGATTACTAAAAAGGGTATTAGTAAATCCGGATAGATTGGTACATATGTTGCTTGCTCATTGGATGAGGATGATTGATCTCATGATCATTTGTGTGGAGACACTAAAGCAAGTATATAGGTGCTTATTGGAGAATAAGTTCACTGAACGTGACTCGCTATGGAATACCTAATGGAGTTTTACTCGCCTGTCAATAGGAATTCCTAATGTGATAGTAGTACAAGTGATCCTTGGACTTGAGATCATCATAGTATCTTGTATGTAATGAATTATACTTTGACTTATTCCTTAAAATCCTTTAGGGTATATAAAAGGGTATGCTTGGGTATAATGAGTTACATATGAAGATAATGAATGATCAATAAAGAATCTACCACCTATAGTAAAAGAGGAGATATATCCTATGTGATTCGTTAAATGACAACCCAGGAATTCTTGGCCAAGGTAAAATGAAATTAGAAAGGAGTTTCTAATTTGCATTATTTGGAGTTGTGCATTTTCTAATCGAAATACATATAATTAAATAAAATAAGACTTGACAGTAAATTCATGTCTTATATTTAATTGGGACATTGTATGGTGGAAGGATTGAATTGTATGGTAACTATTTACTCACAGGTTCTTTTATGATTAATGTTGAAATCTATATTATCTGGAAAGTCGTTGATCGCTAGGGAGGCTTATCCCTATTGTAGAATAAATATTATTTATTTAAATAGATTATTAGTTTAATTTATTTATTTAAATAAGATTAGAATTGTTCTAATTGATTTATTCACAACCGGTTTAATATAGAGAACCTAAAGGGTCACACCATAAAAGGAAGAATAATTATTTAAGAAGGTAATGGCATAATTGTAATAATGCATTAAGTGTAATTAATTTAATCTATAATGATAGAATAAATTAAATAGCTTAATGTTTATTATTTAATATTTTGGAAATATTAAATATAAATTAATAAGAGGAGTCTTATTAATATTATTACAATTATTATTATTTTAATTTCTAAAGGAGTTTAGTAATTAATTTAATATTAGTACTCTCATTTATTCCTAATAAGATTAGGAGACAAATTAATTAATAAATTTAATTAATTATTCCCATGTGGTGGGAAGCCTAAATTAATTAAAGGAGTTTAATTAATTAAAAGAAATCCCATGTCTAATAGAATTAGAAGGGTTGACCAATATCTATATAAGAGGAGTCTTATAATAGATATCGGTTGATGAAATTCCAATTGTTGGAGAGTACTCCTTTTCTATAGAGGATAGAAAACTAAGGTTTAGCCAAACACCCTCCTTCTTGATAATTTCTCTTCCTTGGTGGATCACCTCAAGAGGCCAAACACTTGGGTGGCTAACGTTGATCAAAGGAAGGAATCTAACCCGGAAATTCAAGGAGATCACGAAGAACAAGGAGTTGAACTAGTACCTGTGGAAGCTTCGTTCTGCAAGGGTATGATTCCATAACTTCTTATTTATCGTTTTAAATTAATAATTTGCATAAAGGATGATCCGGATAATGGTTTTGTAGAAATTTTTTTAAACTCTGATATACCATGCTTCCGCTAATTTTTGCAATTTGATTGCATCACGATTTCGTACAAACCCAACAGTGGCATCAGAGCCAAACCTTTATGCAATTATTAATTTATTTTTGATTTCATATACATATGGGTATATATTTAAAATAATTTATTGGGCATAATTTTATTGTATAAAATTATTTTTTTTTAAGAAAAAAAAATGTCGTTTTTTTTTGTTGGACAAATCAGATTTTTTTTTTTGGTGCTAATCTTGAATTCTGCAAAGAAAAGGTGTTGTCTCTTTCTTACTCCAAAAAGAAGATGACCCATCAATAAAGGACTCTTTTAATAAACCTGTAGGACTCTTTTAATAAAAGAAGGTGACTTCTTTTTAAAAAATAAATGTGAATTTATATTATATATATATATATATATGATATATTTATATATTATATTCTAAATAATTTTATAATTAAAATAAAGAGTTTATTTTAATCTTGAAATTGGATTTCATGCAATTTAAAATTGCCCATTAAATGATACTCATATATATTTGGAATGTTTTAATTCATGAGATGAATATTTATTTATTGATATATATGGTGATATGCATGATAATAAATGGGGATTGATTATGGACTATTTGACCAATGTGATTGGATTTTATTTTAGTTGAATGCTTGAATGAATGGGTTTTATTAAATGGGGTATGTGTACCTCGTCTTCTCTAATTTTTTTTTCTTGATGTAAAATTCTATCTCCCTCCTATGTACTTCCCCTTGACTGCTGATCAAGGTTTCTATTTAAATTAAATAGTTTAATGTAATAGAAATAGTTAGAATTATCTTGAAGAAATTGGAGACCAAGGAGCAAGGAGCGCGTGAAGACCCGTTTGTATGGAGCCCGGTTTAAATGTAATAGTTATATTTAAATTTAAATTCTTGCACTCCTAGGTTTGACCTTTTGGTTCACTTGGTGGCTCTAGTGAACCAAACTAGAATAAAAGTCCATAATCAATCCGGGTAGAATATAATATTCTATATTGCATGCTAAATATTATATATATTATATTTTATGCAAACATGCTTCGCATGTTTAATAAAATGACGCGTATTTTATATTTAATAAAATTGAGCAATCTACAAGCTACAGACTGTAATAAGGTAACATTTGGAGATAGCAACAAAGGTAAAGTTGTTGGAATTGAAAATGTGTATAGTAAACACATAACAATCTCTAATGTTCAATTGGTCACATGACTCAGGTATAATCTTCTATCCATCAGTCAACTATGTGATAGTTATTTTAATATAACATTAAGTCCTCATAACTGTTCAATATATGACCAAACTGGGAAATTAATTCTACTTTGTCCTAGAAGTTAAAATGTGTACACGTGTGATATAGACACATGATAGTAGTGTGCATACTAGCCAATCATGTATGATGATAAAGCACATACTTTGTAAACAATCTTATTTATTTATTAATAAAATATTTATTTATTAAAGGCATTTAATTATCTACATGGTGCTGTTTTTATAATATGTAAATAACCCATAGTTTTAAGCAATGCTTTTAGAATCATGATGTTGATCATGCTAATGAGATCTAAATTCTTAGAAAACTTTAAAATTAAAATAGTTCTCAATCGTGGGATTACTAAAAAGGGGGTTAGTAAATCCGGATAGATTGGTACATATGTTGCTTGCTCATTGGATGAGGATGATTGATCTCATGATCATTTGTGTGGAGACACTAAAGCAAGTATGTATGTGCTTATTGGAGAATAAGTTCACTGAACGTGACTCGCTATGGAATACCTAATGGAGTTTTACTCGCCTGTCAATGGGAATTCCTAATGTGATAGTAGTACAAGTGATCCTTGGACTTGAGATCATCATAGTATCTTGTATGTAACAAATTATACTTTGACTTATTCCTTAAGACCTTTTAAGGCATATATAGGGTATGCTTGGGTATAATGAGTTACATATGGAGATAATGAATGATCAATAAAGAATCTACCACCTCTAGTAAAAGAGGAGATATGTCCTATGTGATTCGTTAAATGACAACCCAGGAATCCTTGGCCAAGGTGGAATGAAATTAGAAAGAGGTTTCTAATTTGCATTAATCGGAGTTGTGCATTTTCTAATCGAAATACATATAATTAAATAAAATAAGACTTGACAGTAAATTCATGTCTTATATTTAATTGGGACATTGTATGGTGGAAGGATTGAATTGTATGGTAACTATTTACCCACATGTTCTTTTATGATTAATATTGAAATCTATATTATTTGAAAAGTCGTTGATCGCTAGGGAGGCTTATCCCTATTGTAGAATAAATATTATTTATTTAAATAGATTATTAGTGTAATTTATTTATTTAAATAAGATTAGAATTGTTCTAATTGATTTATTCACAACCGGTTTAATATAGAGAACCTAAAGGGTCACACCATAAAAGGAAGAATAATTATTTAAGAAGGTAATGGCATAATCGTAATAATGCATTAAGTATAATTAATTTAATCTATAGTGATAGAATAAATTAAATAGCTTAATATTTATTATTTAATATTTTGAAAATATTAAATATAAATTAATAAGAGGAGTCTTATTAATATTATTATAATTATTATTATTTTAATTTCTAAAGGAGTTTAGTAATTAATTTAATATTAGTACTCTCATTTATTCCTAATAAGATTAGGAGACAAATTAATTAAATGAATTTAATTAATTATTCCCATGTGGTGGGAAGCCTAAATTAATTAAAGGAGTTTAATTAATTAAAAGAAATCTCATGTCTAATAGGATTAGAAGGGTTGACCAATATCTATATAAGATGAGTCTTATAATAGATATTGATTGATGAAATTCCAATTGTTGGAGAGTACTCCTTTTCTATAGAGGATAGAAAACTAAGGTGTAGCCAAACACCCTCCTTCTTGATAATTCATCTTCCTTGGTGGATCACCTCTAGAGGCCAAACACTTGGGTGGCTAACGTTGATCAAAGGAAGGAATCTAACCCGAAAATTCAAGGAGATCACGAAGAACAAGGAGTTGAACTAGTACCTGTGGAAGCTTCGTTCTACAAAGGTATGATTCCATAACTTCTTATTTATCGTTTTAAATTAATAATTTGCATAAAGGATGATCCGGGTAATGGTTTTGTAGAAATTTTTTAAACTCTGATATACCATGCTTCCGCTAATTTTTGCAATTTGATTGCATCACGATTTCGTACAAACCCAACAGTGGCATCAGAGCCAAACCTTTATGCAATTATTAATTTATTTTTAATTTCTTATACATATGGGTATATATTTAAAATAATTTATTGGGCATAATTTTATTGTATAAAATTATTTTTTTTAAGAAAAAAAAATGTCATTTTTTTTTTGGGACGAATCACAAATTTTTTTTTTGGGTGCTAATCTTGAATTCTGCAAAGAAAAGGTGTTGCCTCTTTTTTACTCCAAAAAGAAGGTGACCCATCAGGAAAGGACTCTTTTAATAAACCTGCAGGACTCTTTTAATAAAAGAATGTGACTTATTTTTAAAAAATAAATGTGAATGTATATTATATATATATATATATATATATATATATGATATATATATATATGATATATATATATATATATATATATATATATATATATATATATATATTCTAAATAATTTTATAATTAAAATAAAAAGTTTATTTTAATCTTGAAATTGGATTTCATGCAATTTAAAATTGCCCATTAAATGATAATCATATATATATGGAATGTTTTAATTCATAAGATGAATATTTATTTATTGATATATATGGTGATATGTATGATAATAAATGGGGATTGATTATGGACTATTTGACCAATGTGATTGGATTTTATTTTAGTTGAATGCTTGAATGAATGGGTTTTATTAAATAGGGTCTGTGTACCTCGTCTTCTCTAATTTTTTTTTCTTGATGTAAAATTCTATCTCCCTCCTATGTACTTCCCCTTGATTACTGATCAAGGTTTCTATTTAAATTAAATAGTTTAATGTAATAGAAATAGTTAGAATTATCTTGAAGAAATTGGAGACCAAGGATCAAGGAGCGCGTGAAGACCCGTTTGTATGGAGCCCGAGTTTAAATGTAATAGTTATATTTAAATTTAAATTCTTGCACTCCTAGGTTTGACCTTTTGGTTCACTTGGTGGCTCTAGTGAACCAAACTAGAATAAAAGTCCATAATCAATCCGGGTAGAATATAATATTCTATATTGCATGCTAAATATTATATATATTATATTTTATGCAAACATGCTTCGCATGTTTAATAAAATGACGCGTATTTTATATATATATGTGCATGCGCGCTAAACAAGATGAGACAAATAATAACAAACCCCTCAAAGAAATAATATTAAGTCCGAAGCGTTCAAATGATATTTGGAATATCGAACGTCGCCTTCTAGCATGATAAATTAATAGAGTATTAAATATTTAATATGAGCTTGTTGTGCTATCCACAAGGCGAGTATTGCGTATTTAAGATGTTAATTAATCACATTTGATGCTTATCAAGAAAATGAACGATCTAGTCTTATTGTGCTATCCACAAGGACGAATATTTTTCTTTTTTGAATTTATGGAAGTGCTAGGCTGGACTTAACTTAAATCATTTTAGTTCGGATGTGCACACACTTGACCATTATGATTTAAGAGGCAAAATAAAAGGAGTTATATAGTGATGTAATTGACAAGAGTTGTCTACCTATTTATTTGTATATCGCTTGTTGTGCTATCCACAAGGTTATATACATTTGAAATGGGATCCTTATTCTCACTAGCAAATCTTTAATTAGATGTTGCCGAACTATATAAGTGAGGGTAATATAGTTTGATAAAAATAGTGGGAGATACCAATTTAAAATAAAGACCTAAATTTATTTTGGTATGCAAAATTAATAAAATGAATGTTTGCTAAAATGTTGTTTTTCACATGCAGAATTTTAAAAATGTCAAAATCACTAATTTCACTACGAAGCATACTTGATGCTAATAAGCTTACCGGGCCAAATTATACGGACTGGCTAAGAAATCTGAGAATAGTTCTCACTGCTGAAAAGATTTCTTATGTCCTAAACTCACCTGTCCCTGGAACTGTTCCAGAAACAGCCTCTGAGGAAGAGATTGCCACCATTGTAAAGTGGCAAGATGATGCATCTGTGGCTCAATGCATCATGCTCGCATCCATGAATAACGAGCTTCAGCGTCAACACGAAAATATGGATGCTCCTACTATATTGATTCACCTCAAGGAGTTGTATGGTGAACAAAGTAGGATTGCTAGATATGAGATATCTAAGGAGCTCTTCCGATCTCGGATGACCAAGGGCAAAGTGAACATAAAGGAACAAAAGAAATCTGATCCAGCTAGCAAAAGAATGTGCTTCCATTGCAACGAGCCGGGTCATTGGAAGAGGAACTGCAAGAAGTTTCTGGCAAATAAGAAGCTTGGAGAAGCTTCGACTTCCAATCAAGGTTTGTTCATGATTGAAATTAATTTTTCAGAAAGTCAAAATTCTACTTGGGTATTGGATACCGGCTGTGGTTCTCACATATGTAATAATGTGAAGGGACTGGTCAGAAGTAGAAAGCTGAACAATGACGAGGTGATCCTACGAGTGGGGAATGGAGCAAAGGTTGCTGCATTAGCTGTAGGAACTTATTATTTAGCAATGCCTTCGGGCAAGTCCATTTATCTTAATAATTGTTATTATGTTCCGAATATTATTAAAAATATTATTTCAATTTCTGTATTGGATATGGAAGGATTTAACGTTGTTATAAATAACAATAGTTGTTCTATTTATAAAGACGATGTTTTATATGGTGTTGGAAATTTGTGAAATGGACTTTATACACTTGACTTACAAGAAAATATTTTTCAAATTGAACAAACTAAGAAAAGGAAAAGAGATGATATTAATTATACCTACATGTGGCACTGTAGACTCGGTCATATCAATGAAACAAGATTATCCAAGTTGTATAAAGATGGGCTGATTACAAGATGACAGGGTATTTATCTGACCGGGAATGTAAATCTTTCATTATGATATTTACATTGTGCTCCTCTATAATTAGAGACTTAACATGGAATTGAAAGAGGAAGGCATGAAGAAGCTTCCCATCGAATTTGGTTAATCAGAGGCTGACCTATCCTAGGTTTACTCTCGCGGCTTGTTTTTCGGCATGAAGGCTCCCAGATCATTGCAATCTACTAGAAGGGAAATTAATCCGATCGTTTAACTGGAGCAAATCTGGGTGATGCTTTTTCATTAGCCCCAGAGACTTAGTGGTCCCAGAGACATTACTTATCACCGACTGGGTTTTCCTCCTTGTGAGACGGACACACAACATACATTCACATACATCATACCTCACCAATATGCATATGATGACATGGGTGCGAAGCACTAAATATGGGTGCGAAGCACTAAATATGGGTGCAAAGCACTAAAAAGCAGGAACGCATTCATTCACATTCATTCAATGTAAAGACGCAGCATTCATGCATTCCAAAGACGCAGCATTCACTCATTCATTGACTGTGGAGATGCATAATTTCACGCATTCAATAGTTTTGAAAGGGAAATGTTTAAAAAGATTGGAAAGAGGCCTACGCCCTCTAATGTCCCCAGCAGAGTCTCCACCTGTCGACGTTGGTTTAAAAAATCCCGCGGGTCTGGTCACAACCCGGATCTTTTAATCTCTTTTCCTAAGTTCTCTCTACCCTCACTCTTTTTATTTAGGAAAAAGGTTTTGAAGGGTTTTTTAGGAGAAAGGCCAACATGTATCATGTCGACGATTTGAACATTTTACAGAGTCGCCAGTTGGTAGTTTTGAAATGGTTGTACCAACTCAACCGAGTTTTGTTTGAAAGAGGCCCAATTGCTGGACATTGTCGAAACTTGATCTTTAAAAACAATGTTTTGAGCTCGGGGGCTTAGTTAAGTGTGGGGAAGGTGTTAGGCACCCCATGACTCACGTGTAAACACAGTGCCACATCTTTTCAATATTTCCCTTTAAAAACTGGAATGCGTGAGTGAATACTGTCTTGCGTTGTTGGCACTCGGGATCATCGTAATGATTTGTTCTGACCTTGTTAGCATCAATTCGACTTGAATTTTACCTAATCAATTGAGAGTTAGTAAAATGACCATTTTGCCTTTCCCGGGGCAGCCTGTAGTGTCGACATGGCCTTTGGTTGACTTCCGGGAGTTATTTCCAAGACTTAGATCCCATTCGAGTTTGGTTGTCCTCAGTGTTGCATCTGAAGCTGACATGGTTGTTCCAGGTTTCTTTTGGAGGTGTTGTGATGCTTCAGGTTTGTGCCTGAGGTTGTCTTAACTTCCCGGGTTGTTGCTAGGGCTGATCTATACCACCCGGGTTGAGATCGGAGCTGAGTTGACATCCCGATATAGTTGATCGGTGTTGTGGTTATCCCGATATTGGTGACCGAGTTTGAACTGCCAGCTCGATATTGAGATCAAGGTTGATCTGACGGTCCGATTGAAGATCGGAGTTGATTTGATGGCCCGATATTAAGATCGGGGTCGATCTGATGGTCTAATTGGAGATCAGAGATGATTTTACGGTCTGATTGGAGATCAGAGCTGGATCGACGGTCCGATTGGAGATCAGAGCTGGATCGATGGTCCGATTGGAGATTGGAGCTGGATCGACGGTCAGATTAGAGATCGGAGCTAGATAGACGGTCCAATTGGAGATCAGAGTTGGATCGACGGTCCGATTGGAGACTGGAGCTGGATTGACTGTCCGATTAGAGATCAAAATTGGATCGATGGTCCGATTGGAGATCGGAGCTGAAATGAGTATCGATATTGGAGATCGAAGCTAGATCGACGGTCCGATTAGAGATCGGAGCAGATAGACGGTCCGATTGGAGATCAGAGATGGATCGACAGTCCGATTAGAGATCGGAGTTGGATCGATGGTCCGATTGGAGATCGGAGCTAGATTGACGGTCCGATTGGAGATCGGAGCTGGATTGATTACCGATATTGGGGATCGAATTTGATTTGAGTACTGATATTGGGGATCAAATTTGATTTAAGTACCGATATTGGGGATCAGATTTAGGTTGAGTACCGATATTGGGGATCGAATTTAGCTTGAGTACTGATATTTGGGATCGAATTTAGGTTGAGTACCGATATTGGGGATCAAACTTGAACTAAGACCGGCATTGGGGGGCCGGGTTTGGATTGGCAGCCCGGCATCGGTACTGGGGTTGATTTTAATTTACGGCTTTGCCCTTATACAGTGTTAGTATTGGGCCAAGGAAAATTTCGAGTGTCTACAAAACCCTTAGGGTTAGGGAAAATGAAATCGAAGAATAAATGGTTAAGTGTAATAATGATGATTATTATACATAACGAATACGAGTACAATACTAGTTCTTGTATGAGTACTATATGAATTAAATACGACGTATAATATGAATATTAAACGAAGTATATACGAAAGAATACGAGAATTATTCAATAGGAATACGATAAGTTCTTAATGGACTTTAACTAATTGGACTTGGACTTTGTCAAGCCCAATTTGTGAATGATTAAGGCCCAATGATTATTTAAATAAAGCCCAAGAATATGCCCAATGTAAATTAATTCTAAGCCAAAATCAATAACCGAACACGTGGATCGAACCGATGGGTCATCTGTTGGGTTTGTACGTAACGCAATCATGCAATCAAATCACATAAATAGGGCGGAAGCGCGAAACATAGGTTTTCAAAAATTTATACAAACCCATAACTATGATCATGCTTTGTGCTAGTTATCAATAACAGAAAAGAGGATGGAATTATACCTTTGAAGATCCAAGCTTCCTCAGGTACAAGTTCTACTCCTTTGATTCCTTTGATTCCTCTGTAGTGGCTCCTTCCCTTGATCAATGTCAGCCACCCAAATATTTGGCCTCTAACGGTGATCCACCAAGGAAGATGGAGAACTCAGAAAGATGGGTTATTGGCTTAACCCTTGTTTCTATCTCTATAGAATATGTGTACTCCCAACTCTTGGAAAAATTCACGTCCCTTATTTCTGATATAAGACTCTCTTATATAGATATTAGGTTAACCCTCCTAATCCAATTAGAATAGGGTTTTATTTAATTAATTAATTAAACACTTTTAATTAATTTATATCCTAATCTTATTAGGATTGAGAGAGAGAGTACTGATATTATATTAATTCCTAAACTCCTTTAGAATTAAAATAATAATAATAATAATATTAATAAGACTCCTTTTATTAATTTATATTTAATATTTCTAAAATAGTAAATAATAAATATTAAGCTATTTAATTTATTCTATCACCATAGATTAAATTAATTATACTTAATGCATTATTACTATCATGCCATTTGTTTCTTAAATAATTCTTCTTCCTTTTATGGTGTGACCCTTTAGGTTCTCCATATTAAATCGGTTGTGAATAAATCAATTAGAACAATTCTAATCTTATTTAAATAAATAAATTAAACTAATATTATATTTAAATAAATAATATTTAATCTACAATAGGGATAAGCCTCCCTAGCGCTCAACGACTTTCCAGATAATATAGATTTCAACATTAATCATAAAAGAACCTGTGAGTTAATAGTTACCGTACAATTCAATCCTTCCACCATACAATGTCCCAATTAAATATAAGACATGGATTTACTGTCAAGTCTTAATTTATTTAATCATATGTATTTCGATTAGAAAATGCACAACTCCAAATAATGCAAATTAGAAACCTCTTTCTAATTTCATTCTACCTTGGCCAAGGATTCTTGGGTTGTCATTTAACGAATCACATAGGACATATCTCCTCTTTTACTAGAGGTGGTAGATTCTTTATTGACCATACATTATCTCTATATGCAACTCATTATACCCAAGCATACCCTATATATGCCTTAAAAGGCCTTAAGGAATAAGTCAAAGTATAATTTGTTACATAAAAGATACTATGATGATCTCAAGTCCAAGGATCACTTGTACTACTATCACATTAGGAATTCCTATTGACAGGTGAGTAAAACTCCATTAGGTATTCAATAGCGAGTCACGTTCAGTGAACTTATTCTCCAATAAGCACCTACATACTTGCTTTAGTGTCTCCACACAAATGACCATCAGATCAGTCATCCTCATCTAATGAGCAAGCAACATATGTACCAATCTATCCGGATTTACTAATCTCCATTTTAGTAATCCCACAATTGGGAACTATTTTAGTTTTTAAGCTTTCTAAGAATTTAGATCTCATTAGCATGATCTCATCATGATTCTAAAAGCATTGCTTAAAACTATGGCTTATTTACATATTATAAAAACAACACCATATAGATAATTAAATTCCTTAAATGAATATTTTATTAATAAATAAATAAGATTGTTTACAAAGTATGTGCTTTATCATCATACATGATTGGCTTGTATGCACACTACTATCATCATCGAGTGGGTAAAACCCATGAGGTAACCCATGTGGGGCCCATGGTGGCACATGATAGCACATGGGGGCATATGGGAGTACATGTAACACCCGAGAAAATCAGACGTTTATGTAAATGAATTTTATTTGATTATTTGAATAAAATCATAATAAATTTTTGTTAAAGTGAGTAAGCTATTTCTAGGTCTTTCTATGACCTAGAAGATGTGAATATGGTTAGTATTCTGGCTACATGCTAGAATTAAATCATATGAATTTCTAAGACAAAAATGAAAGTTTTATAAGAAATTTTTGTAAAATCACTATTTATCCATTTCTGCTCGAAAATTATATTTGAATTTTCGAGAAACACGTAATGATAGGATATCAAGACGTGATGAAATATCTAATAATATTCCAGTTATAGCTCACGAAGTTTTCACGTGAGGACTTAAAACCCTAAGGGTTAGGAAGATTAAAACCTAAGAATAAAAAGGTTATGTATAATATGTCGAGGTTGGGAAAAAAATCTTGTCGATTTGGACAGATCTTTCTCTCTTCTTAATTTTTGTTTTCTAACCTTATTTGTCTTATCTGTTTTATGAAGGGTGAAGCTTTTTAGGAAAAGGCCAACATATATCATGTCGATGATTTGAACGGTTTACAGAGTTGCCAGTTGGTAAATTTTGAAATGGTTGTACCAACTCAACCGAGTTTTGTTTTGATTTTGTAAGTTGGCCCAATTACTGGACACTGTCAAAACTTGATCTTGAAGCCAAGATTCTTAAAGTTCGGGGCTTGGTTAAGTGGGGGGGAAGGTGTTAGGCACCCCCCGACTCCCGTGAAACACGGTACCACATCTTTTCAATATTTTTCTTTTTATTTGCAATGTGTGTGTATGCTGGAAGTAATTGAGCCTACGTTTGTTTGATTTGAAAGTATTGTCGTGCTTCGTTGAACCTATATACGAAGTGTTTGATTTGATTTGAAAAGTCCATTTTTAGACAAGATATAAAAATGATGTTTTGAAAGAAGGTTTTCAAACCCTTACGCTCATGTAGGAATTGAAGCATATCTATACTTCTATTTTATTTTGTTCAGCCTTTGGCTCGATTGGAATGCTTATTTGTCGGGATAGGAAGCATCCTCGACCTCAAAATATATACAAGTGTCGATCTTCTTATGGGAATGAAAGCCATCGAAGTGACTCTGGCACAACAAATCATATTTTACTATGTTTGAGACCTTACCTTAAATCCGGATACCCGTTTTAAGGTCCCTTAGATGTACATTTTATAGAAAAACTAGCAGGGTACATTTGTAATGTGGAGTTGTTCATCATGGAAATCAGATTCTGATCAGTTTGATCATGAATCCCACGATTCCTAGGCTCACAGAAAATGGCCAAGAAAGCCTGCACAACACATATATTTACAGAAAATGCAATTTGTACACTAGACGTCTCAAAAATAAAGGATTCATCAGCAAATCCTTATATGCGCGTAGCCAAAGCTTCCCATTCCCACTAGAAATGGGTTTAAGGTCGCGAGGTTGCTTTAATATCTAACAAAACTAGAAAGAAAGCTAGATTTAAATAAATTTTAGTCATTCTAGCTTCCCGGTTCCGGTTGGACCTATTTTGAACCGTTTGAAAGGTAGAAAGTGCTAGATTTAAATAAATCTAATTCGCCAGATTTATATTAAAACAAATTTATATCAAATGAATAATTGAAATAGATATTTAATCATAATGAATAAAGAATATAAATATAAATATATATATAATTATATATATATAAGTTGTAAAGGGCCACGGATTTTCAATCCAGGCCCGACTGAAATGTAAATATATATATATATATATATATATATATATATAAACTATAAAGGAGCTACGAATTAATCTAGGCTCGACGGACAGTGTATATATATATATATATATTTAGAAAAGCTGTAAAAGGCCACAGATTTCTAATCTAGGCCAGACAGGAATGTAAATATATATATAGATATAAAAGCAGTAAATAGCCAAAAATTTGCAATCTAGGTTCGACTGAATGTAAATATATATATATATATATATATATATATATATATATATATATATATATATATATATATATATATATATATATATATATATATAAGTTGTAAAGAAGCCACGAATTAATCCAGGCTCGACTAGAATGTAAATATATATATTTTTTTAAAAGCGGTAAAAAGGCCACGGATTTCCAATCCAGGACAGACTGAATATAAATGTTAATATATACAGTTAGTATATATATATGTTAAAGTGAAAAAGGCCACGAATTAAAAATCCAGGCCAAACAAAATCAGAAAAATTATATATATATATATATATATATAGTTATATATATAAGCTTTAAAAGGGCCACGAATTAGCAATCTAGGCCTGACTAAATTGAAAGTTAGTATATATATAGTCAATTATATGTATAATAAAAATAAAAAGGCCACAAATCAGCGATCCAGACCAAACAAGTTGGTATATATATATATATAAGCGAGTAAAAGTCATGGATCGACGATCCAGGCTGTGCAAACGAAGAAAAGCATATATATATACTTATATATACTAAAAAGTTAGCAAAAATGGACACGAAACTGAGTTTCGGGCAAAACCAGAAGATGAAACTTTATATGCACGTTCACATATATGTAATGAAGTAGAAAATGAGTTCTGATCGTAAAAAAACTTACAACGGACTGCTACACGGGCTTTTTGCCACTTGATAGGCTTCAAATGGGCGTTTCTACCGGTTAATTTTTGATTTGGTGTAGAATATACGTATACAAACGTATTGGAAGAACAAAATCAAAGTTTGGAGTACTAGAAGTACGACTAAGGGACGAAATGGGCTGAATTTCAGAGCATTTTTTCTATTTTTTTTTCTTCTTTTTTGCTAAGGGTGGGGGTTATATTTAAAGACCTGACGGTAGCGGGTCTATCAGCGACTGTCGCGAGTAGAACTGCGGCTCCTCATGGTGGGCCCCACCCGATGGGTCCCGTCATCTTAAAGTACGTGCACTTCAAGCAACGCGATGTCAGGTTTGAACCTTCCAAACTTTTGATCAGAGCATCCATTTGAGGCATGCTATACCTTTCCGAAAAGCCCTTTTTTCCGAGAGCGACACAATGACATGGGACTTAACCTTTTTCGAATCCAGGATGATTGGTTTATAACCAGATCTTCGTTTTTTTGCAGTTTGTCCGTTGAGTTGTATTGTGATGTTTTCACTCGAGATTGATATTATGGCTCTTTCTGACCTTCATTGCATCAATTTGGTTTGATTTTAACTAATTTGGCTTCAAGTCAGTAAAATGACCATTTTGCCCCTCCAGTGGTTATCTCCTGTGTTGGCATAATTTTTGACTAGTTTTCTTGGGGTTATCTCCGAGTTTTGATCCTAGCCGACTCTGTTCTTCCTCAGGGTTGTCTCTAAGGTTGATTCCCAGGGTTGTCTCGGGGGATGATTTGATGCATTGGGGCTATCTCCAAAGGTTGATATGGTCTTCTTGGGTCGTCGTCGGTGTTCTTGTACCTCCTAGGATTGTCACCGGGGTTTGACTTGACATCCCAGTTTTACTGGGGTTGAGTTTGATCTATCGGTGTTGTCGCCGGGGTTGTTGTACCTCCCGGGGTTGTTGACGGGGTTTGACTTGACATACCGGTATTGTGACCGGGGTTGAGTTTGATCTCCCGGGGTTGTCGTCGGGGCTGCTGTACCTCCCAGGTTATTGCTGGGGCTTGACTTGACATCCCGGTGTTAATGTCGGAGCTGAGTTTGATCTCCCAGTGTTGTCGTCGGTTCTGTTGTATCTGGTTTGAACTTCTGGGGTTGTCTCCGGAAGGTAAAAGATGATTTTGCCCTCCTACGGGGTTAGTAACAAGAAAACAAAAATTTTTAGTGTCTACAGATGCCCCTCTTTATCATGTTTATGCAATGCAATGGAATGAACACGATAAAGAGTGCTAGACACTGGAAATATGACATATGCAAATGTAATGCAATGCATGGTATGACAAGTATGAATGTTAGATTCCTTCATGGCGTTGGGCTATCACTGGCTATTTGTACTATTCTCTGCTGGGGATGGCGTCATTCATGATATCCCTTACTGAATTCTCTTGACGCCTACTCGAGCAGTATTCTGCAACGTATAAACCATCACCGAATCTTTCTCGATGCTACATTGGGTTGAAGCCAATGGTTTACCACGTCCGTTGATACTCTCTGTAGGGAAGGTTTTCTTTTGGCTGATGCTATTGAACATTTTTGAATTCGACATTAGAGTTGTCATCAATGTTCCCTGTCTTCATATGATCTCTATGACTTCTTCCTCCACTGGGAATGTTTCTCTTATACCGAGTTACCTCATTGGGGATTCCTGATGCCTATCCCGAAGATAGCTTACACCAGCTTATCTCATCGGATCTTTCCCTACACTACGTTGAAGTTGTCGCCAACGGTTTGGATTGCTGTTTGGTCGATGCCGACGTTCTGATCGAGGGCTACCCGAATGGTAGTTTACAATGGTCTTATTGATCTTAACTTGATTCCTACTTAAACGGTAGTTTGCAGAGTTTAACCATCACCGAACCTACTCAGTGCCTACTCAAACGGTAGTTTACACGGTCGGTTGAACCATCGATCCTTCCCGGTGTTCCCGCAGGGGATTTGTATAACAGATTCCATCATCTATCATCTGTGGGGATAAATTTCTATTAAGTCTTCATCACCGGCTCATTCCCGATGCTTCGCTGGAGTTGTCGCCAACAACTTGTTGTGTCAGACCCTCTGACCTTCGCTGAAAGGGCTTTCAATGATTTCATCATCAGATCGTTCCTGAAGCTTCGTTGGAGTTGTAGCCTAGAGCTGGAATGTCAAACCCTCTGACCTTTACTGAAGTAGTTTTCAAAGGTTTTACCATCGGATCATTCCCGATGCTTCGTTGGAGTTATCGCCAATAGCTGGGATGTCAGACCAAATCGATCTCGCCGTGGGGATGATATTTCATGTAAGTCATACCCTCAGACAAATCTGGATACTTTAACGCATTTAAAACCAACTGTTCATAACGCCGGACTTTCCCGATGCTTTGTCAGAGGCAATTTTTAGCAATTTTCATCGTTGGCCTCCGGATATCACTTCAGGGTCTCGACCAATGGCTTACATGAAGTTCCTTCCTTTGTCAGGAACTTACCGCTTTTACGTTGGATTTCAGGCCAATCCTCTCAATCGCGTAGCAATTTTTTTGAGTTTTTATCTTCTGTAACTCCGTTTCAACTCGAACTGGACCTAACTGGAGGGGGTGGGGCCCACCCTAGGGTGCCACAGGTAGAGGTGCGGCAGTCGCAAGTGGGGCTGCTACTCCCTATGATTATCAAGTCATGCTGCTTTTTTCAAATTTCATCATCGTACAAATGTTATGCACATCTCTGGTAATGTTTTCATCCTTTCTTTTCCAGTTTTGACCATTAGAATGTTAGATATCACATAGTATGCTTTTAAACACAATATAAAGAATAGGCGTGCCTATATGACTTAATAAAAATTTTCAAACTTAGTAAATATGCGTATTTTACCGTGCTTAACATTCTGATGTAAAAAAATTTGATTTTTGAGACAGTCAATTGACGCCCTTTTTGACCAGTTTACTCATCCTTTTTGAGGCCAAATGCGCCTGGATTTTCAACTAAAAATGCACATGGTAATTTAGCTTCCACAGGGAGTTTGATTTTGATTTTTTTTCATAAATATGAACTATTTCTATTTTTAGGTAGGTGTGCTACTAAATGACCACCTAGTCATGCCTATGTGCATGCGGACAGTCCATATTACAAAGGAGTCTTTGGCAAAAAAAAATTCAAAAGCATGAGCATTTAATGAACATGTAATTTTAACTCTACTGGGACTTTTGGTTAAATAATGCATGCTTTAGGACTTAAAAAGGCATAAAGTAAAGATTTTGTTAGTTCCTAGAAGGCACACAATAGATTTAGACGGGGGTTGAATAGATCCTTTTTAAATTTAAAAACTTTTTCCTTTCCCTTTGTATTTCTTAAGTAATTAGCAGATGACAAACATAAGAATCAGTTCATGCACAGTGGAATAAGTTAAAGATCCCCTTCAAAGATATCTTGCTAAACATAGTTCTAATGTTAGTTTAGGTGTAATTTGTTTTAGCAGTTATAAAAGTTATAGTGCATAATGTAAATGACATAAAGTAAAAGTCACAAGAGATTTTAAGTGGTTCAGAGACTCAAGCTCCTACTCCACTCTTCTACTTCAACAAGCAGGGGTTCCACTAAGGAAAGGTAACTCTTGAATCACTAAGATTCCTTCAAGGCCAGCAGCCATAGAACTTTAGTTCACTAAGAACTCTTCAAGCCCAGCAAACTTGGAACTATAGACTAAGCCCAGAAGACTTAAAATATCTTGTACCCTTTGGTACTTAGCAAGCCTAACAGTCTTGACTTTGATTTAGTCACTGAAGACAAGGACCCCTCAGGTCCTGGTTATTTGTTGGTTTGTTGTTGTTGGTGCTGAGCTGATAAGATGACTTTACGCTTGTTCATCTTCTGGTACTTAGCAGCTTGGTGTGATCTTCTGGCATTCTGCATCGAGATTGGATCACCACTGATGGACTGCTAAGATGTAGATGAAGCTCGACATCCTTGAATACTTAGCAGTCTATCACATCCCCTTGGTGTAGCTAATCTTTGTCGTTAATGCTTGACTTCATCTGATTTTTGCATGGCACACTGTCACCGTTGAGGATCTGCTAAGTCTTTGCACTTCAGGTAGACTTCTTCTGGTATTTAGCATCCTTTGAACATTCGTTGTCTTATGTGAAGATTCTGCTCCGAATCTACTTCTCTTCAGCTTAGGTTATTCAAGGTGATTCATAGAGTGGTCTGGATATTTTCTTTTCGAACTGCCCCTTTACCTCTTGTCTTCTTGGCCTTCTCGGCTCTCACCAGAAATGCCATTGTGGTTGCCATTCTTCTTGGTGTTGAGTGAAGCCTTTAGCAGTTAAAGCCCTTCATCATAATTGCTTCACTCCTACTATGGTAGTCTCCTTGCTACTAAGACATATTTTCTGTTAGACACTGTAGAACTCTCGTTGAGTCAGCAACACTTCACCTTTGAAGCTTCAGCTATTATATACTCCTCCACTAGCTTCCCGTTGGAATATAGCCGTTAGAAGCTATTTAAAATACTTCAAGGATTCTGAGGTGGCCTTCTTGGCATACAGCAATTCTGAGAGTAGCTATCTTTATAGACTACAGTTCTTCCTTGATAGACTACAATTCTACACTTACTCTCTAAGCTGACTTCGATTGCTGGTGCAGTGCTCCACGAGCAGACTAGCTAATCTATTACATTTTATGTGATCAACCTAACAAGTTTGATCTTTCTATTCATAGTCCTTGTACATTGTAATCTTTTGAAGGACTTCACAAAGTTGTTCACTTATGTAGGATCAACCTAACACTTTTGATCTTTTCAGTCTAAGTCCTTGTACATATAAGTCTATCTTCTACAAAGGACTTTACAGCTTTCATCAATGCAGACATATTTGCATATTCAATCATTAAGTTCATAATTAAATCTTATATAAATAGGAATAACATTCTTATGTATATTTCTAACAATCCTCTCCTATTTGATTATGACAAAAACATGAAATGCATATGTTTGTGATGAATAAATCTTAATATACAGTGAGCTGATGTATTAGTAGAACAGATAATCATGAATATCATTAATAAAAAATTTAACTTACAAAAGATATGACACTTACAAAAGATATAACACTCTACATCCTAAAACAAAAATATATTATTATAATTAGAGATGAACTTCCTTTTTTATTGTTTGCTTCTTATATGTCTTCAGGATGTACTTTCTGTTCAGCTACTCATCTTGTATATCATCTTGATTCTGCTCCCCCTCGGATGAATGCATCATTTCTTCATCTAGCTTTGGCTCCCCCTCACTTCGTTGTCTTCATCGAGTCATCTTCTTTCGGCTCCCCCTCAAATGATAACTCCACTACTGCTTTCTTCTTCTGCTTCCCCTTTAGGTCCTTTTCTTTGCTACTCCAGCTCTTGCTCTTGCTCTTTTCCTTTGTCTTCATTCTTCTCTTAGATTTCCTCCTTGAATGCCTCTTTTTCTCCCCCTTTTTGTCATCAATCATTTGAGAGAGATGCTGGACATTAGGCATAAGCTTCTCCATCAGGTGAGATGTGTTGCCAACTTTAATCTTGAGTTCCTGTTGGCTGGGCTCGAGCTTTAGGGATAGAGACTAGTTGAGAGTGTCTATTATCTCAGAGAGAGACATAATAAATTCTTCACTTTTCTTCTGAGCTAGTAGAGCTTCTTCCTTCTGATCCCTTATGGACTTCAGATAGATTTGATCTCTGTGATGAAGCTTGAGAGATATATCTGAGATTATGGCTTGAAGCTTGTTGTGAAACTCATTGTTTGCTCCTTCTAACAGGATCTTAGCTTCTTCAGCAATGAGAGAGAATGTTTCAATTAATTCTTCAGAGTTTGTCAGTAACTCTTGCTCTTGAAGAATTTGAGCATCTGGTTAGACAACCTCCTGCTGAGCAACTGGTTGGACACCACGTTTTTCACTTTTAAAGAGGCTTTTAAATGTAGTGAGAATCTCATAGAGATTTGACTACCAGTCGCTGTTTGAGGATGAATGGATGTCAGATAGCATTGCTGAAGTAAAGTTTGACTTCTCAAGCTGAGCGAGATCACTTCCAGTGGTAGAGTGCATAGGCTCTACAATTATGGGCTCTGATGTGGTCCTTCCACCATCTAAGATTTCTCAAAGATCGTAGGGAATGTAGATGTTCTAGCTTGTCGGTAGACCTTGAAGTGAGGCTGGTCTGTGATCAGCTTGGTAGGAAATGACTTGACCCTTGGAAAGTTTTGTAAAATAAGCTCCAGGTTGGGAAAGTGTGAGTAGCACCATCTGAAGTAGCTTTTATCTCCATCAGTGTAGGCCTTCAGCCATGGCATCAACGGATAGAACCACCTTATCAGATAATTCTCATAATCATATAGCACGGTTGTAAGGTCCAACTCCATATCTTGAAGATTGTTGAGAAGATCGGCTATGGACATATTTACCATGTTGAGTCTTTCATTGCTATGTGCTACCCATCTACCTGGTAGCACATTTCATGGTTTATTAAATACTTCCACCACTATTCTTATTTTAACATTTGTAGGAGAAGGAACATTATAGTCATCTGGCTCCTAATCCTTAGAACTAGAGTTTTCTTCCTTTCCTTCATGTCCTAATCTAGAGTCAGACTGGTGAAAGCTCCCTTCAACTGACTCATCAGTATATTCCTCTTCTGATTCAAATCCATTTGTAATCTTTTCATTTTCATCAGTGCTGGAACTGTCAAACATCTTCTTTTTCCCTTTTGAATCTACTTCTATGGTCTCAAGCTCATCATCATTATCATCACTGAGCTCAATGTTCTTTGTAGAAGATTCTCCTTTCTTCTTTAAGCCTGGTTGGAGAAGCAATCTATTACTCTTTCTTCTCTTTGGGGGTTCAGCAACAAGAGGTTCAGGTTCATCTTTTTCTTTGGATCCTGATACCTCTGTATCAGCAGAAGGACTCTTTGGGGGTTTATTATTAAGAGATCCAGTTGCCTCTTATTTTTCTGATTCTGATCCTTCCTTATCAGCAGAAGGACTACTTGGGGGTTCAGCAATAGGACTTCCAGTTGCTTCTTTTTCTTCTGATTCTGCTTCCTCTTCTTCAACAAAAAGACTTCTTTGGGGGACCTTTGGTGACTTTCTCACCACCTTGGCTCTCTTCTTAGATTGCTTTTCGGAAGTGGACTCTGCAATATTTGAATCATCAGAGTGAGATAACTCATCCTCTATATTGCTAGCCTTCCTCTTTTTCGTACTGCTTTTGCTGCTGCTTCCATACTTATTCAGCTTCTTGTTCTCCATAGGATTCTTCTTCCAATTGTCAAACAGCTTGGGAGACAACACCTTGTGAATATTTAAGGATTCTCCCTCATCATCCTGTATCTTATTTTTCAACTTCTTCTTCATAATGATGCTTAAGAATCTCTCATAGAAAACCTTCGTAAAGAGGTTTGTCAGTTGATTTCTTCTTATCTGCCTTTTCCAATCACTTGGACATTAAGTCAAACAACATGGCTCCAAAGTTGATTCGCTGCTTTAGTACAATGGCAGACATGATTCTCAACTGTTGATCGCTTATTGTATCATGTGCAATATCTTTGCTTAGTATACACTTCCCTACAATCTCAGCAAGGAACTCAAATTCTTCAAGGAACTCCTTCTTCTTCATGTCCTTCAGACTAGGGTTCCTTTTGTAGTGCATAACTATTTTTCCTTCTTTAATGTCAACTTCTTCAAGGCTCTTCAGACCAAGGTCAGGAAAACCTAACCATTGATTGATGTCTGTAGGTTTTATCTTCAGAATTAGTCCTTTGACCTTTGTGGATAGAAGTCCAGGACTTGTCGTTGCATTTGAGTAGAACTCTTTCACCAGGTCAGTATAGATACGGGTGTTCGGTTCAAGTCATTTAGAAAACCCAGCCTTCTTCACGAGTTCAAGAATGTCTCTGAACTTCTTTTATGATCTTTCAAATCTCTTGGTGCCGAGTTGAATACCCGTGACGACACGCCAATCTACCATTTGAAGGGTTAGGAGTATCTGGGTGTTTACTTTTAGAAGTATTGCAGAAGATATCTGAGAGCGATTTGAGGATGGCTAGATGTTTAAGAGTTTTAGGCTTTTGGAGAGTGTTTAGGGTTTCAGCTTTAGAGAGAGAATACGGATTAGAGAGGCTTGCAGCTTTATGGCAGACTCTCATAAGTGTAACTGCCAATGATTTGAATTTTCCTTCTTGTAACTGTTCCCACTATGTTTCAATGGGACAGGTGTAAGATTCTAATAGGTCACAATCTGTAACTTCTTCTAACAAATTAGATTTTCAGATTTAACTTTCCTTCTGTTGACAGTTGACTACTTCAGTTCGTGGAGTAGCCTGATGACAAAGATTAGTACTCCATGATTTCTTTGTCTAGTCGACTGATCTCTTTGTCCACTCGAAGATCGTTGTCTGTAGCCATGCTTCGACAGACAACTCTTCATTAATCTCCAGTAGGGAGTTGCATGATTCATCTGTAGCTTGTATTCTTCTGAGGGGTTACTATATGCTTCTGCAGAGGTCCTTGTGATGCATTTAATATCAGCACTTCTTCTGGGTTCAGGTTTCTAAGAAAGGTCTGACCTCTTAGTATAAAACTTAGGGCGAGGTTTGTCTCTGAGGCACTTATCAGAAGAAGAGCTCCTTAGACATGGTGGCAATAATGTCATCACAATGGGCTTCTCTGTCATGAGATTCACTTACCAACATTGAATATTCGTTAATGTTGGTATCTGTCTAGACTGCTATCATGGGGTCAGTAAGCTCTTACACTACGGTCAGGAGTTCGATCGTAGGTACCCCACGATTGGGGTAGTTGACTAATATGGTTATCAGTAGCACATTTTGGGACGATACTGCTAGGGATGCAGATTTATTTGGTTCATCAGTCACAGAGTTTTGGGACTGTTTAAATGGGATATGGCTATTTGGATAAGCATCTATTTAGGGAACTTAACAAGAATGGACTGGATATTCGTGGAGTGGTCAACATACATGCAATAGAGGTTGACCTGTCATCTGAGCTTATCTCAGGGCTTCTAGCAAGAATCACACTTCTTCAATTTTTCTTCAAACTCCACCACTTCCTATATCTTCAGTTGTCCTTCTATAATCTTCACCACCACCATCCTTTCAACTGCTCTTTCCTTGTCATCTAGTATAGCTATCTTTATTATTTGGAAGATCTGAAGGATTTGCTTCACTGTGCTCCTTTGTGAACTTTAGTGTTGTTACACATAGCAGATCACTGCTCCCCTATAATTGATACTTTCTTCTTAGAGAAAGATGGGCTATTGTTTTGTTCATGCATAAGTAAGATTTCCTTGGATATCTCCTTCTAGCTGGAATCTTCATGGTAGAATCAGCTCCATTTGATCATAGAGTATTTTCTTCAGAATTGGTTACTCCGCGATTGGCTAACTACATACTACGAATATAGTTTCTATCATTCAGACTTTAGAATCTTCTGTATTCGTGGAGCTTTACTTCTATGATGCATTACTCCATCATCAATGTGAGAGAATTCCTTGATATGATCTTCCATGTTGTTCCTTTTGAGATGATATGCTTTGTATGGATAAGCATGGAAGGTCTTTTAGATCTTGACATGAATTGCCAGCTTCTTTTTGAAGATCAACTCAGGATTTTGGAATCCATTTTAGTTTATATGATCTTCATTCTTGGGGACTCAGGAAATCTTCAGGAGCAGGCTTTGTCATTGGATGACCTTGAATAAGAGCACTACCGAGGAATCTTGATCTTGCAGCTATAGAGTCTTTGTGACTAAAGCCATGTGCTTTAGTTTTCCTTAGTGAGGTCAGATACACCAAGTACTTGCAGGTTAAGGAAATTTCTATCTCGGTACCCACGGTTAATTGGGTCCTGCTAGGTTAGTTTTCTTAAAATCCCAGTTCCTCATATTCTTGGATTTACATCATATAAGCATCAACAATCATATTTATACATATATCAAATTTAGATATGACAGTTATAATGCATGATTGTGAGTGTGTGTATGATTAAGCATTTTGATATGATACTCTTTTTCTTTGGTTTTTACACTTTTTGCTTTGCCATGTTCACAGATTTTGAATGTTCACAAAGTGAGGATCAACTCTATTAATTATTTGCATGTGGTTGGTTTGTGGAGTTGATCAATTTCTAAGAACCTTCAAGATACACCTTTAATGTTGATCATACTCTACGTATTATCAAAAACACAAAACATTGTCTTGTATGAATTTACAAATATATCAACCCATTAGCGAAGGTCGAGCAACTTAAAGTTATTAGTTTGTAATAAAATTAAGGCATATATCAGATTTCTTTAAAAAATTTATTTTCAACCTAAAACATGGGTGGAGAGAGAGTTTGTTAGGAATTAGTTTCCAACCTCAAATGTACTTTCTTTCTTTCCCTTTTTAGGAAGAAAATGATCTTTTGAAAGAATACTGTTATAGCACAAAAGGTGATGCAATATGATGCACGTGTATGTATGAGGAGACACGTGACACTGTCAGATTCTTGACAGTTATTTGTCCTACTTATATGCACAATGATATTAGGCATTGATGTGCATATCTTTACATTTAGTACTGACAACTTGTTGCTTCATATAGCCTTTAGATCAATCAAGTAAAGTCTTGGAGTTATGATCAGAGGAAAGTCTTGATAGCTTAAAATCTTTCATGCCTTCGAACCTCAAGGTTTAGATACATGAAATTAGCCAAGTACATATTTGAAGAATTCTCCTCTAGATGAGCATCTCATTGCATGTACGCATTTCATCTTTCAGAACAGTGGACGTCAGTCTATTAACTCTTGATGCTTCTTAACTTCCCATCAGTAGACTGTAGACTGCTAATTGGCTATGGGCAGCGATTGGACTGATTGCAATAGCAAATAAGGACAGGGACCAATCTGGACAACTTCAGGTATATATGCACATTCACCTATACATACAATTATCAACGTGCGAGCTCATCTTCGTTCAGAAGTGACTTACAACTAAAACTAAGTTTAGAACTTATTTATGCCTAGGACCAAACTCAAAGCGTTAGCTTTTGGATAAGCATGAGAACCTGCTCTGATACCAATTGTTAGTTCCTAGAGGGCACACAATAGTTTTAGAAGGGGGTTGAATAGATTCTTTTTAAATTTAAATTTTTTTTTCCTTTTCTTTTGTATTGTTTAAGTAATTAGCAGATGACAACAATAAGAATCAGTTAATGCACAACGGAATATGTTAAAGATCCCCTTTAAAGATATCTTGTTAAACATAGTTCTAATGTTAGTTTAGGTGTAAGTGGTTATAGTAGTTATAGCAGTTATAATGCATAATGTAAATGACATAAAGTAAAAGACACAAAAGATTTTAAGTGGTTCAGAGACTCAAGCTCATACTTCACTCTTCTGCTTCAACAAGAAGGGATTCCACTAAGGAAAGGTAACTCTTCAATCACTAAGATTCCTTCAAGGCCAGCAGCTATAGAACTTTAGTTCACTAAGAACTCTTCAAGCCCAGCAAACTTGGAACTGTAGACTAAGCCCAGAAGACTTAAAATATCTTGTACCCTCTGGTACTCAGCATGCCTAACAGTCTTGACTTTAATTTAGTCATGAAGACAAGGACCCCTCAGGTCCTGGTTGTTTGTTGGTTTGTTGTTGTTGGTGCTGAGCTGATAAGATGACTTTTCACTTGTTCATCTTCTGGTACTTAGTAGCTTGGTGTGATCTTCTGGCATTCTGCATCGAGACTGGATCACCACTGATGGACTGCTAAGATGTAGATGAAGCTTGACATCCTTGAATACTTAGCAGTCTATCACATCCCCTTGGTGCAGCTAATCTTTGTTGTTAATGCTTGACTTCATCTGATTTTTTCATGGCACACTATCATCGTTGAGGATCTGCTAAGTCTTTGCACTTCAGGTAGACTTCTTCTAGTATTTAGCATCCTTTGAACATTGGTTGTCTTGTGTGAAGATTCTGCTCTGAATCTACTTCTCTTCAGCTCAGGTTATTCAAGGTGAATCATAGAGTGGCTCCGGATATCTGCTTTCTGAACTGCCCCTTTACCTCTTGTCTTCTTGGCCTTCTCGTCTCTCAGCACAAATGCCATTGTGGTTGGCATTCTTCTTGGTGTTGAGTGAAGCCTTTAGCAGTTAAAGCTCTTCATCATAATTGCTTCATTCCTACTATGGTAGTCTCACTACAACTGAGGCATGTTTTCTGTTAGGCTCTGTAGAACTCTCGTCGAGTCAACAACACTTCACCTTTGAAGCTTCATCTTTTATATACTCCTCCATTAGCTTCCCATTGGAATATAGCCATTGGAAGATATTTGAAATACTTCAAGGATTCTGACTTATTTGGTGCAGACTACTGATTTGACGTGACAACACCTTTTTGATTTTCCTGACACAACAGTCTGCTATTTCACCAACCACCTCTGAGATGTCACTTTCACAAGTCAGGTTGGTAGTCACCTTTATTTCTCCTTTTTTGGTTTCCTCGATCTGAACTAAAGGAGTTGTCTTACTGCATAAATGCTCTCAATCAGCAATGTTCGATTATTTGTCTTCGTATTGATAAATTGCCTAAACTCAATAATTAGAAGACCGAACTCCATGATTCTGGTGCAGACGTTCATGCTTGATCGTAGTTTATCTGTGGATAATGCAAGTTGACTGGCTTTGACAACACTATAATTCTAAGAGCGTTCTATGATCTGACAATGTAGAACCTCTTGCTCTTCACTCTTGTAGTGCTTCTACGATTCTGCTTGTCTTGACTCGCATCAAGAACTGATAACTTGACTGACTGCTTTGGCCCTTCTAGTTTACAAGACTCTTCTAATTAGTTAAGCTCAGCCCTCTCAACTTTCTGCCTTGTGATCTCCCGTTCACACTACATGGTGAGTCTGAGCATTGACAATCCATTTCGTCTGTCTTTTAAAGGTTGACCAATATCTCTGTAGGTGCTTTATCAGTTTTTGCTACTCGTTTGGCAAACACCACGATCGTAGTCATCACTTCAACCGTTGTCTTATGTTGGTTTGACAGACACTGCAATCGTTGTCTTCCTTTTGACAGTCACTTCATTCATTGTCTTCTAGTGGATGCTTGTAGAAGACTTCTCCTGAATGGCTCATCACTTCTCAATCAGCCTTTTTGATAGAGTTGGTGCTTCAATCTTTTGTTTGCTTATAGGCCATTTAGGGAGTGCTCTTTGATCCACCTCAAGTAGACTACTTTCTGAACCTTGACAACTCTTTCCAGAGTGAGATCTTTGCTTTGACTTTAGAAATGCTCCTGTTGAGAATCGTGTAGTCTCTATGATTCTTTCTTGGCATTGTGAGCACTTGACTGACTACGATTTGGCTCTAGTGCTGCAGACTATGATTAGACTTTGGTTCTGTAGACTACAATTCTCCTCTGGTTCGACAGACTACGATCTGCCTTTGGTTCTGCAGACTACGATCTGTCTCTGGTTCTGCAGACACTACGACTCCGGGTGAAGTCTGTGACTTGAGAGTAGATCATATGATAGACTACGATTTCTGCCTTAACAACTGTAGTCTCTTGACTGATCTACAGACTCCACGTCTTCGAGTGAAGCCTACGATTTTGGACTTGGCTCGGCAGGCGCTCGACAGGTTGTCTCCACGATCTTGAGCTGGCCTTCTTGGCATACTGCAATTCCGAAAGCATCTATCTTTAAAGACTATGGTTCTGCCTTGATAGACTACGATTCTGCCTTTACTCTCTCAGCTAACTTTGATTGCTGGTGCAATGCTCCACGAATAGACAAGCCTATCTATTACATTTTTCATGATCAACCTAACAAGCTTGATCTTACTATTCATAGTCCTTGTACATTGTAATCTTTTGAAGGACTTCACAAAGTTGTTCACTTATGTAGGATCAACCTAACACTTTTGATCTTTTCAGTCTAAGTCCTTGTACATATAAGTCTATCATCTACAAAGGAATTTACAGCTTTCATCAATGTAGATATATTTACATATTCATTCATTAAGTTCATAATCAAATCTTATATAAATAGGAATAACATTCTCATGTAGATTCCTAGCAGATTTAATTTAATAAGTTGCACGTTTAAGGCTTACCTCACCCTTTCTGAGGTGATTTGGAGACTTTGTCCAGGTTATGGAGCCAGATAGACCCAGTAGTGCTAGCAGGGTTACTTCAGGTGTGAGGCGGAGGAGAGCTTCTGAGGTTCCTCAGCCACGTCCAGCCGGCCGCCTCGCTGTTTGGCTGACTCTTTAATTTGTCCGATCTGGGATGAGCCACCGGTTGATGTGGACAATGAGGATGTTCCATTCTTTGATCTTGCCATAGCTCATGCTCCACGTAGGGAGCTTTCAGCCATTGTTATGCCGATTTAGGAGATTCTGAGCGATTTGTGACGCCATCCATCGATATACCTTCACTCCAATGAGGTGACTGAATTTTTCATTCTGGAATTTCTTTCTTTTTTTCTTTTTCCATTTCAGGGCACATGTTTAATCTGGACTGGCTATTTGATTCAAGTTCCCAGCTTTACACAGCTTAGGGGGAACTGATTCAGTGTCTACTCCTTGTATCACACTCTACATCTGGAGTATCAGGCCATCGTCAACACCTGGGGGTTTGAGGCCTTTTTTTCTATTCCTCCCCGACGTTTCCCTTGGGGTTATCTGAGGGCTTTGTCTAAGCGCTGGTTCCACCAGACCCAGTCTCTCCATCTGTTGGACTATGAGGTGATGATGACACCTATGGATTGGAGGTTTATCACCAGGATAGAGTTTGTAGGCGAGCCAGTGCCGTTGGTGGCTGACTTTCACCTACTATCGTTCGCTCCATTTTGGGAGTTCCTGCAACGGCCATCAAGGGTCGGACTAGCCATTCCGGTCCCTTGAGCGTAGATGCCCAGAGTGGGGCTTTGACTGAGCTTCTACCTGATGACCAGAGGGTTAGAGATCGCATTCTTCGACGACTGTTCTTGGTGATCATCAGGGGTTGTTTCATTGCAGACAACTCCTCGACAATCTCTTTTGCCCTGGTTAGTGCTACTCAATACGTGGGGCGCCTTAGTGATTTGATTGGGGTACCTACACCTTTGCCTATTTTCTCTGAGGGATGCGCATGTGCTTGGATGGCGTGACGGAGGCTTGGCTAGGTTTTTTACCCATTCCTGCTGGTGAGTTTTTTTCTCTTTCACCTTTCAATTCCCTCATTTGTGTTTGTTAGTCTTTACCACTGAGGACTTTTGATATGTGCATTGCCAGTTTTGGGTATATGAGAGGCTTCCATGCCTACGCCCAACCATTACGTTGGGCTTGGAGACTTATCCGAGGGGACGACACTGGTATCACTCCATATTGACGAAGGTCCTTGTAGCCTAGAAATTCACCCACTCCCGCTTGCAGCTAGAGTTGTTGACAGTTGACTCGATCTTGTGGGTTCCCTACACCTAGGATTATTTAACAGTCGGGTTTGAGTATGGTTTTTTGACTGGCCGGGCGTTTGCATTGTCCACTTATCGAGTTCATTTCTTGACCGAGGGAGGATGGCAGCTCTATTTAGGAGAGCGCGCTATTTAGAGCATCACGAGAGATATCTGAATTCCCATTATTCCTCCTGCTTGGCATCATTGGCCATTAGCTCAGCCACTCACAGACATTTCACTTGTGGGCATAAATGGCTTCACCCTGTCAGAGGGTCCTTATAGCCAGGAGGCATTTCAATCCTGGTGGAGTCCCCGCACTATTGGGGCTCAGACTCGTGCTACCCAATTTATGGCAAACATGGTGCCAGGGCCTCTGATGATGACAGACTGGATAGATTGCCTCTGATTGCCGACTCATCAGGAGCAGATTTCAGGATTGACCCAGTGGTTGGAGAGGGCTCATTTAATTATCAGGCACCTTGGCCGGGATCCATCCGAGGCAGATTCTTTTGATCCTTCCAGCTTTAGAGCTGGCCCCTCAACAGGTCCATTTTTTGGTAGTATTGTAGGTGCTGATCCTCCCTTATATTGATCGGTCATTCCCACTGGTCGAGATTCAGTTACTCAGGAGGAGCTGGTGCAGGTCGATAGTCTGGATGTAGATGTTATAGACTTCTTTGGATAGCTTTTCTAGCTATATCTTTTGATATGCCTCTGTTAGATATTGGGCAGCCATGCCCTATTTTTTGCTATATCTTTTGATAGGCCTCTGTTAGTTGTTGGGCGATTGTGCCCCATTTCCTTGTACTTTTTAGTTTTGCACTCTATGAGCAGACAGAGATGATGCTTTCAGTAGATAGTGTATTTTGGAAATGCATGATGTTTCCAATCTATTGCATCCTTTTGTCATTTATCATTGTCATTATGCATATATTATGTCATGGATATGCACTTAGACATATGAGTTTAGATTTGACCCCTGGATGGTCTTATGATACGGTTATACATATGTCGTCATCCACAGTCAACCGTATCGAGCATTTGATACATTCGTTGGTAGCATCTTCACTGAGATGTTGGCATGATAGTTTGCCTCTCACAGCCAGAGGGACAGTTGACCAGATGCTAGGGCACTCTCTAGCCCTTTTAGCTTTCCAGGTTTCACAGGGGTTTGTTGACTACATGTTATCCTACTGGATACCCGAGCACCAGGTTTTTCGATTTGGCCTTCACGAGCTGACTCCTACGTTAGAGTAGTATGAGCGTATTACAGGTTTGGCATTAGATCTGACTTGTGCCAGGATAACTATTAGCGATATGAGACGTCTATTTATGACCATGACTGGTCTGAGACGCAAAGTCATTGCTGAGGAGATTATTGCAGGACATATGATGTCCATAGACTTTTTGATAGATCGCTTTGGCCCGCTAGATAGCTACGAGCGATATTCTGGAGATTTCATCATTCCTGCAGATGTGTGGCAGTTTTCCCGTGTAGACGTTCTGCTGATGTGAATCATGACTTATTTGTACATCCCACTATATTTGGACCACTTAGATATTAGCTTGATGGTAGTGGTTCGTGCCCTCAGACAGGGACTATCCTGCCGTGATATTAGCCGAGACCTTGAGGTCGACTACATTCTGCAGTACCCATCCAGAGGGGTTTTTCAGGGGTAGCGTCGTTCTGCTGTTTGTGTGGTTCATGCCACATTTGAGTCCTATTGGCACTTTCAGACATCATGGATACTGCTTTACCCATGAGATATGCATGTCTTACTCATTCCGGTCCACGGAGTGTTCAGATACATCGCTATAGTCTGTCTTTCTATCGGCGATTGAGGAGCACCCCTTTTCGATCTTTCCCTACTCAGGGCTTAGTTCCCCTTACAACTTCATTACTCATATAGTTGGCATGGACTGTCTTCCCCTGGCATTTCTGAGAGGGGTGACCACATATCATCCGCTGGCAGTCATGGGCCAGTTTGATTAGTTTTAGAGCCTCCACCATTTTTAGGGGGCTATGGATCAGCGGATATCAGCTTCATCTTTGTCGTCAGCCGACTTGATGGACTTACTAGTGTTGGACTCATAGGGAGTTGGCTGACTTCTCTTCTAGCCATCCGGATCGTTCTCCAGAGTATTCGGCATAGTTGGAGGCCGATATTACATTGGCTGCGGCTTTCATGTCAGCTCCGAGCATTGATTCTGATGAGGAGGAGCCTATGGAGGATCTTGATTCTCCCACGGAGGATGAGTTGTTTACTAATTTCACTGCATCCTTGGTTAGTGACCCGCCGAGCATTTCGACTGGGACATATCCAGCTCTTATTGATTCACTATCTCGTATAACCTTTGAGAGGGATCAGGCTAGAGCGCTGATGTTGATAACCCTTTCTAGCAGGGATACAACTTTTATTGATCGAGACGAGGCTAGAGCTACTAGGGACGCAACATTTATTGAGAGAGACGAGGCTTGATTTACACGATATGCAGCTTTCACTAAGATTGAGGAGGCTTTGGTTGCCCGGGATGCTGCTTATATTGAGAGGGACGAGGCCATAGCTACCCAGATGTTTATATTGTGGACAGCACAACACCCTTATCATATACACATAGCTTGGTTGCAGACATGAGTGCGTTCATAGATGGTCATAGCAGCACTATGCAAATGGCTATGGATATTCTTACTCGTATGGAGACCGAGGGTCATGAGATTACAGCTGCTAGATATGTATTGTCATTGCTGAGTGATTATCACTTTTTTTATGACTTGCTGTCTTGATGTATTATGAGCTTTTCCTTGATGGATTGACATTGAGATGTCAGAGAGTATCTCAGCAGGGCTTGTTGACCAGTGAGACTTGATAGTATTTGCATTTTAAAGGGTTTTATTTTCTTAGGACTGGTTTTTTATTGGTTTTTGTTTTTTCTTGAATGTCAGACAGCACCAGGAATGGTTGCCTACGTACTCCCGGGTGGAGGGAGATCAGGTCATTCGTAGTTCAGGTTTTGCCTGAATGGTTTGAGAAGTGTTCACTTTGGGTTTGAACTTGGGGTTTAATGGGGTGTTGAATTTTTTATTTTGTTTGACCGCACCAGGAATGCTACCAACGTACTCCAAGGTTGAGGGAGATCAGGTCATTCGTAGTTCAGGCTTTGTGAAAACCCGAACTGATTGGATTTAATTCGTAGGACCAGAATGATGGCTAACAGATGTTTTAGACATAATACCTTTTCACGGTGTCTGATATAATAAGATGGGGAAATTTGTTCCTGTTCACTTCTTGCAATCTGATAGCTCCTCCGGTCAACACTTCTTTGACAATGAAAGGGTCTTCCTAATTCAGGGTGAACTTTCCTTTGGCTTCATATTGGTTGGCCAGAACTTTCTTCAATACCAAGTCATTTTCTTTGAATTTCTAGATTCGGACCTTTTTGTTGTATGATCAATCAATCCTTTGCTGATCTAACTGCTCGTGGAAAATGGTTGTAGCCCTCTTTTCATCTACCAGGGCCAACTGGTGATACCGCTCTTGCAACCACTGGTTTTCTTCCATTTGGGCATCTATTAACACTCTCAAGGACTCCATTTCTACTTCTATGGGAAGTACTGCTTCCATGCCATAGACCAATGAGTACGGGGTGGCCCAGTAGAAGTGTGCATGGAGGTTATATATGCTAACAGAGTCAGAGGCAACAGGTCAGGCCATCCTTTATGATTGGCGGACTTTTCTGCATGATCTTCTTGATATTCATATTGTTCGCTTCAACAGCACTATTCATTTTGGGCCGATAGATGACGAAATTGAGATGCTTGATATGGAACTTGCTACATAACTTTCTAATCATCTGATTGTTTAGATTAGTGGCGTTATCTGATACGATCACCTCCGGTTGTCCATATCGACAGATGACATTGTTTCTGATGAAACCAATGATTTCCTCTTTAGTGACTTCGCGAAAAGAGGCTTCTTCAACCCACTTGGTGAAGTAATCGATCATAGTGAAGATGAATCGATGCCCATTGCTGGCTTTGGGTTCTATTGGCCCAATCATATCCATCCCCCACATAAAAAAAAGCCATGGCAAACTCATATTGTGCAGCTCATTCGAAAGAACGTGAATAGCATTTCCATAGACTTGACATTGATGGCATCTCCTAACGTGATCATTATAGCCAGCTTTGAGAGAGATCCAGTAATGCCTTTTTCTTAATATCTTCTTGGCCAGCAAATGACCGCTCAAGTGTGGACCACAGACTCCGCCGTGAACTTCATCCATCAGTATTTGGGCTTGATCCTTATCGAGGCATCTTAAAAGGCCTATTCCAGCATCCCTTTTATAGAGGGCATCTCCGCTCAAATATAACTTCATAGTCATCTTGTGAATCCTCTTTTGTCCAGCTTGGCTTGCCCCAGCAGGCGTAGATCCATCTCGTAGATATTCCTTTATCTCTTGATACCAAGGCTGTTTGATAGGAGGTATTTCATCTGATACTTCTCCAATGTAATTCTCATATGTTTGGGCCTTTTGGCTTGTGAATTTGATGTCAGGAATTCCTCTCCTATCAAATATGTGGATCAGGGAAGCCAACGTTGCCAATGCATCCGCAGAGTTGTTCCTACCTCGAGGGATGTGGATGAAGGTTATCTCTTCAAACTCCATGCATATCTTGACTAAATGCCAGTGATAGGGCATCATATGCAATTCTTTGGTGTGATACACCCCGGTGGTTTGTCTAATGACTAACTCAGAATCCCCAACGACTAGTAACCATCTGATACCCATGGACTGGGCTAGTTTCAACCCCATTATGCAGCCTTCATACTCAGTTGTGTTGTTGGTGTTGTCAAACTACAGCTTGATAGCCACATAATAATGTTCTCCTGTACAAGGGACAAAGACTGCCCCAGCTCTAACACCTTCCACGTTCACTACTCCATCAAAATATATTTTCCAGGGTTGAACTGTGTTCTCTTGACGGATTTATTGAATTGTCATAATCCCATTATCCAGGAAATAAGTTTCCAAGGGTCCAAAACCCCTTGACGGTGCTTCGGCCAGCTAATCTGCAATGCCCTGCCTTTTACGGACTTCTGAGTCACGTAAATAATGTCGAATTCTTAAAGGATCTACTACCATTTGGACAATCGATAATTCAACATTGGTTTGTTGAATACGTATTTCAGTGGATCCATGCAGGATATGAGGTAAGTCTTATGCCCATACAGATAATGTTGTAACCTCATGGTGGCCCATGCTAATGCACAACAAGTTTTCTCAATCAGAGTGTACTTCTGCTAGCCGCTGCTAAATCTTTTGCTGATGTAATAGATAACTCTCTCCCTGCCACTATCATCTTTCTGTCCTAGCATACAGCCCATTGCATTGGCATTGACAGACAAGTACATAAACAGGGGAATTTCATCCCTCGGGGATACCAAGACTGGTGCTTCGATCAACTGCTTCTTGATGGCAAGGAAGGCTTTTTGACAATCTTCATTCCATTTCGTGGCGGAATTCTTCCTTAGCAGCTTGAAGATGGGTTCACAAGTTGCCGTGAGCTAGGAAATGAACGTTCTTATGAAATTGATTCTTCCCAGGAACCCCCATATTTCCTTCTCTACTCGGGGCACCGGCATCTCCGTGATGACTTCAATCTTGGCAGGATCTAGCTCAATGCCTCTATTGCTCACCAGGAATCCCAACAACTTGCCCGATTTGACACCAAAAGCACATTTGGCCAGATTCAGCTTGAGGTTGTACTTATGCAACCTGTTGAACATCTTTCTGAGATGGCTGATGTGATCGTCCTCCTTCCGGGATTTAACGATGATGTCATCCACATAAACCTCTATCTCCTTGTGCATCATGTTATGAAACAATGTCATTATAGCTCGCTGATATGTGGCACCAGCATTGATAAGGTCGAAGGATAAACGTCTGTAGCAGAACGTTCCCCAGGGAGTGATGAAGGTTGTCTTCTCCCTACCCTCTTCAGCGACCATGATTTGATGGTAACCAGTAAAGCAATCTATAAAAGAATAAATATCGTACTGTGCCGTACTGTATATCAGGACGTGGATGAAAGGTACCAGCAAGTTGTATTTGAGACAAGCTTTGTTTAAATCTCGGTAATCCACGCATACTAGTACATTCCCTCTGGGCTTAGGCACGTGGACTATGTTGGATAGTCCAATCCGGGTAAGTTGAGACCATAATAATGCCAGCTTTGAATTGCTTGACAACCTTTTCTTTGAATTTTAGGCTACATTCGGGTTTCAATCGCCTTAGCTTTTGCTTGACTGACTTCAATCCATCTTTGATAGGCAATCGATGGATGACAATATCATTGGACAGGCCAAATCATATCTTCATGTGACCATGCAACCACATCCTGGAACTGTGTTCAGAGTTCAATCAGGTTGGCTCTTTGGTTTTGGGCGAGGTCTAGGCCTATCTGGATTTCTTTAAGGTTTTTTGAGGTTCCGATATTGACAGTGGTGGTTTGATCGAGGTTTGGTTTGGATTTGTCTTCGACCCATTTTTTGATCTCCTCGGGTACCGCATAGTCATCTATCTCCTCTTGATCAATTTCCATTAAGTTGAAGTTCAGTTCTACATCAAAGTTGTAGTCATTGTGACAGTTTGGCATCTCATCAGCTGGGACAAACAAATCCAATTATGGAGTCCTAAAAAAATATTGCTTTAACTTTCATATAAAGAACTTTTTAAACGTACAAAGCATTTAGAAAAATATGACAAAAGTAACTGCTATAGATGTGCAGCAAAATAAGCAGTAAATGAAGCTATATTTCAGGGCAGATGGACTTTCTGCCCTTTTACCCTTTTTGAATGAGTCAAGGGACGCTGCTCCAATTGTCCAATGTAAGATCCTTATAGATAGGGTGGATAAAGGATTTGTGGTCTTCTGCCTCATCTCTGATGACGACTGAGACATCCTTCATATCAGAGCCGGGGCTCTTCTTTGAACTGCCACCCTTCCCCTTCTTGATGTGAGGTATTCGGATCTGATCTTCTTCATCACTGTCCGGGATATCATCGTTCATGCCCTCGTAGTGGATCAGACAATACATGTTAGCAAATGGGTCTCGTCCTTCATGCAAGAACTTTTCTTTTCCCTTTTTACTTTCCCCATCAGTCTCCGGGGCTTTTCTCTCACTAATTAGTTTGACTGAAGGAAACAACATACATGTTATGAAAGCAGGAATCTTCCTCATTGGTCTCACAAACTAGATATCAGTGAGGTTTGGTAGCAGTATAGTGGAAGGAGGAACCTTTGGATTCTTGTGCGGGTTCCACTGGTTTGACCTGGATGAATCCGGCTTTCCCTGGCTGGCTCAGGATTTGCACCGGACTCTTGATACCTTGCTGATTTTTTCCTAACCCTTCTCTAGTGCTGAAACCCAAAGATATCATTTCCTGACCCACCATCATTACTTCGGGTGAAACTTTTGGTTTCAAAGCTGGTGCCCCAATAGGTAGGTACTTAGTATTGCTCACCACCAATGCTTGAAAACTACCAGGTTCAATCCCTTCATCTAGACTGATCACCGACATGTCTCCCTATATGCAGACAGGGTATTCTGGCTAGACATTTACCATTATTAGGTTGCCATTGATGATGTACTTGAGTTGCTGATGGAGGGTGGATGGAACTGCTTCTGCCATATGGATCCACTGCCTTCCCAGCAACAAATTGTATCCGGTGGTAATGTTGAGTACCTGGAAGGATATATAGAAAGTATGAGGACCAATTTCCAGTGGAAGCTCAATCTCCCCCACAGCCTCTCGGCGAGGTCCATCGAAATCCCAGATAACTACATGACTGGGACGGATCCAGTTTGGGTTGACCTTCATTCTTTCCAAGGTATCGTAAGGACAGATGTTTACAGATGACCCTCCATCTATTAGCATTCCTCCGATCACATACCCTAATGACATCACTACAATGTGTAGTGACTTGCAATTGCACGTCCCTTTTGCGGGTATATCATCGTCAGTGAAGGATATCACAGTGCAGTTGAAAATGTGCTCTATCACGTGATGAAATTTCACTAGAATATTACGATGATCCACCGAGGATAATACCAGATCCAGTATGGATATATATTTAGGTGTTTCTTTCAAGATTTGCACCACCTTGATCTCGGTATGCCCCATTTTGATGAAGAATTCTTCAATCTTCTCTTCAGCCACTTTCCCTTTAGCTTTAATGATTGAATTAATCACCCGCTATGGCAGGTATAACGGATTTTCCTTGGATACGCTGGTGATATTTTTTGGCGTTGAAACTTCATCCTTCCCGTAGTTCAATGGGACTCTCTTCAGGCTGACAACAAGATATTGTGGCCTAAAGGGCAATATTAGAGGCTCGGGCGCAGACACTTTTACGGGATTCTGTACTTCTTGGACTCCTTTCCCCTGTAGTATCAGGGGTGTGATGGCTATATCCTTCTTACAAGAAATTACAGCTACTGTCTCCTGATTCCATGCCATGGGAATAAAGAATGCTTCTTCATCGGGGAAGCCATACTCTTTATTTCCATTTATCAGTTCACCACTTTCAATCAGATTCTGAATCAGGTGACAAAGTCCATAGCAATCCTTGGTGTCATAATCGGGCGGATTGGAATGATACTGACAGATTCGGTTAGGCTTAAACTTCCTGGATCAAGGGTTTACCGGGGGTAATAAATCTGTAACCATCCCTTCATTGATCAACATTTGGTGGATTTCTTTCATCGGCTGGTTCAAATTAGTGAAATTCCTATATAAGGTGAATTCCCTATCAGCTTGGAATTTCTCTTTCTTGGCCACCTTGTCGGCGCAGGGTTCATGCTCATGAAACCGGTAATGATCCCTCATAGTAATGGGGCTAATTTCTGGTGTAGGAGGATTTACTTCAATATGGTTGGTCTGATTTATCAGCTGCCTGTTTATCTGATGTTGATACACGACCAGATCCACCAACTATCCAATTTGTTCCTTCATAGACTTGATTTCCCGTTCCATCAGGAACTGCCTTTCTGACAACTCCCAACTATTTGGGGTATTAGTACTTGATTGAGTTGACTCTCCAACATAACAAAGACATTTGGATCCTTCTCCACTCCTCCTGCTAATCATATTAACACTTTTCTCTTTGTGTTGAGGGAGGGGATTATCTTGCACATGCGGTTACTCTGGTTTTGTCACCATAATCTCTTCGTTGTCTATCAAGTCTTGGATTTTGTGCTTGAGAGAACAGCAATCTTGTGTATCATGGCCTGGAGATTCAGAATGGTATGCACACTTTTTACTTGGGTCAAAATTTCGTCAGCCAGAATTGGTTGGTGGAAGGAGTTAAATAATCTTCTTTTGTGTTGTCAACAGTTTCAGCACGTTTTCGAGTGAATCCCCTAAAGGAGTGAACGTTCTTCAACGTCTGACCTCTAAATTTTTCTGAAATAGAGGATTTGAAGGTTGTACTGGAACTTGAAAACGGGGAAGTTCTTCCTTTGAATGGGCAGGCTGCTCGAATTGCATCTCTGATTCTGTCCTTGTAGTATAAAGGACACTTCTTCTTTCTTCTTGTGTACTCTTTGGGGATTACTCCCATAACTCCCAGATTGGATATGCTCGGCCACGACTTCCAAAGCTGTAAGATCTTTTATCTTCCCAAACTTTAGCCCTATTTCAGCCATCTCTCTATGTTTGATCATCTCCAAGAATGGTTTTCATATTCCTCCCTTTCGTAATACAGAGCTTCTTGAATGTCGATGAAGGTCATGACTATCTCAGACTCAGTCATAGGTGGGGTGACTTGTGCTGCCACCCGCCTCCGTCGTTGGGCATACTCCTGTGAATGACTCAGTGTTTTGCTTCTTTATTTTGGCGATTTGATATATGTCTGGAGCCATCTGAGACTAGAAACTGTATTGATTGAGGAAGGCATGTGCTAACTCTTCCCAGATATGAATTTTGGAATTATCCAAACGGGCATACCAGGCTCTAGCCTCCCCGGTCTGACTCTTCTTGAATAATTGCATTTTGAGCTTCTCGTCCTCTGCATAGGATCCGTAATCTCCAATGAATACCTTCAAATGGGTGTAGGGATCTCCTAATCCATCATATATCTCAAAATTAAGGACTTGAAACTTGTTGGGATATTGAACCCCTAGAAATATACATAAATCTGAGTAATTTACGCTTCCAAATGCTTTAATGGATCGGATGGTTTCTTTCATTTGTTGGAACTTTTTCAGAATATCACTAGCTTCCTGCTCTTTGTTGAGGTTGATTATTTCAGGAGTTTTGTTGGTCATGTCCTGGTTATGAGGCTCAAGAATCTGAGTATTTTTATTTTCGGTATCCTGACTGCCACCGAATGCAGATGATTCTGTATGATCGAGTGTTTGTTTCCCTTAAAGGCCTTTGCTTTATTCTTTCAAGAAAATAGCCAATTCTGCTATCTGGTTCTTTAATCCTTCAAACTCTTCTCTAGAGATAGGGGTGGATTCAGGTTGAGCACTTGGAGCCATGTCTGATGATGGGCTTAGTGCTTTTTTAGGTTTTGACCTTAGGACAGGACCAATTTTTACCTGCAATAAACGTAGGTGTGTTAATTTTAATTATATATATCAACAGGATACATGCCATGATGTGTTTATTTTTGAGGTTTTTTAATCTTATCTTGTAAAACAAAGGTTAGTGGTTTTGATGACAGGATAACATGATATGTCAGATATGGAATGTATATTTACATTATGAAATTTACATTGGAATTGGAAAATTGATATTAAATTGAAAGAGGAAGGCATGAAGAAGTTAAATTCCCTTCGGATTTGGTTAATCAGAGGCTGACCTATCTTAAGATACTCTCGTTATTTTTCGGCATTAAGGTCCCCAGATCTTTGCAATCTACTAGAGGGGAAATTAATCTGATCTTTCAATTGCAGATGATCTGAGTGGTGCCTTTCCTAAGCCTCGCAGGATTAGTCTCCTTTGAGTCCAGTAATCAAACACCGACAGGTTCGCCTCCTGGTGGAGGAATCACATGGCATACATTCACATACATCGTGTCTCACCGTATGAAATGACGACATTGTGCGAAGCACTACTATAAAGTAGTAAAGCATTCATTCACATCTATTCAATGTAAAACAAAGCATTCACACACACGCAAGTATAAAAGGGAAATTTTGAAAAGATTTGAGCGCGACTTAAGCCCTCTACTATCCCCAGCAGAGCCGCCACCTGTCAACGTCGGGAAAAAATTCTTGTCGCTTTGGACAGATCTTTCTCACTTCCTAATTTTTGTTTTCTACATTTATTTGTCTTATTTGTTTTATGAAGGGTGAAGTTTTTTAGAAAAAGGCCAACATGTATCATGTCGACTATTTGAACGGTTTACAAAGTCGCCAGTTGGTATATTTTGAAATGGTTGTACCAACTCAACTGCGTTTTGTTTGATTTTGTAAGTAGGCCCAATTACTAGACATTGTCAAAACTTGATCTTAAAGTTAGGTGGCTTAGTTAAGTAGGGGGAAGGGGTTAGGCACCCCTCGACTCCAGTGAAACACGATACCGCATCTTTTCAATATTTCCATTTTTATTTGCAATGTGTGTGTATGCTAGAAGTAATTGAGCCTATGTTTGTTTGATTTGAAAGTATTGTCGTACTTCATTGAAACTATATACGAAGGGTTTGATTTGATTTGAAAAGTCTATTTGTAGACAAGATATGAAAATGATGTTTTGAAAGAAGGTTTTCAAACCCTTACGCTCATGTAGGAATTGAAGCATATCGATACTTTAATTTTATTATGTTCAGCCTTTGGCTCGATTGGAATGCTTATTTGTCGGGATGCAAAGCATCCTCGACATCAAAATATGTACAAGTGCAGATCTTCCTATGGGCATGACAGCCATGGAAGTGACTCTGGCACAACAAACCATATTTTACTTTGTTTGAGACCTTAATTCGGATAACCATTTTAAGGTCCCTCGGATGTACATTTTACAAAAAAACTGGCAGAGTACATTTGTAATGTGGAGTTGTCCATCATGGGAATCAGATTCTGATCAGTTTGATCATAAATCCCATGATTCCTAGGCTCATAGAAAATTTTCAAGAAAACCCGCACAGCACAGATATTTACAGAAAATGCAATTTGTACACTAGACGTTGCAAAAACAAAGGATTCATCAGACAAATCCTTATATGCGCTTAGCGAAAGCTTTCCGTTCCCACTAGATATGGATCTAGGATCGCGAGGTTGCTTTAATATCTAATAAAACTAGAAAGAAAGCTAGGTTTAAATAAATCTTAGCCATTCTAGCTTCCCGGTTCTTGTTGGACCTATTTTGAACAGTTTAAAAGGTAGAAAGGACTAGATTTAAATTAATCTAACTCGCCAGATTTATATTAAAACAAATTCATATCAAATGAATAATTGAAACAGATATTTAATCACAATGAATAAAGAATATATATATATATATATATAAGCTATAAAGTGCCACAAATTTCTAATCCAGGCCCGACTGAAATGTAAATATATATATATATATATTTATAAAAACTATAAATGAGCCACCGATTAATCCAGGCTTGACGGAAAGTATATATATATATATATATATATATATATATATATATATATATATATATATATATATATAAAAGGCCACTGATTTCCAATCTAGGCCAAGCAGGAATATAAATATATATATAGATATAAAAGTAGTAAATAGCCACGAATATGCAATTCAGGCTTGACAGAATGTAAATATATATATATATATATATATATATATATATATTCTGTCAAGCCTAGATTAATTATATATATATATTTACATAATATATATATATATATATATATATATATATATATATATATATAAAGCTGTAAATGAGCCACAAATTAATCCAGGCTTGACAGAATATAAATATAAATATATATATATATAAAAGCTGTGAAGGAGCCACAAATTAATCCAAGCTCAACTAGAATGTAAATATATATATATATTTATAAATGAGGTAAAAAGGCCACGGATTTCCAATCCAGGCCAGGCTGAAATATAATTGTTAATATATATACAATTAGGATATATATATTAAAGCGAAAAAAGTTACGAATTAACTATCCAAGCTAAACGAAGTCAGAAAAATTATATATATATAGTTATATATATAAAAGCAGTAAAAAGGCCACGAATTAGCAATCTAGGCCCGACTGAATTGAAAGTTAGTATATATATAGTAAATTATACGTATAATAGAGCTAAAAAGGCCACGAATCAGCTATCCAGGCCGAACAAGTTAGTGTGTATATATATATACACACATAAAAGCGAGAAAAAGCCACGGATCGACGATCCAGGCTGTGCAAACAAAGAAAAATGTATATATATATACACTTATATATACTAAAAAGTTAGCTAAAACATCCACGGAACAGATTTTCGGGCAAAACTAGAAGACGAAACTTTATATGCATGTTCACATATACGTAATGAAGTAGGAAATGAGTTTTGATTGTAAAAAAAACTTAAAATGGACTGTTACACTGGCTTTTTGCCACTCAGTAGGCTTCAAATGGGCGTTTCCACCTATTAAATTTTGACATGTTGTAGAATATACGTATACAAACATATTGGAAGAATAAAATATAAGTTTGGAGTACTAGAAGTAGGGCTAAGGGACGAAATGGGCAGAGTTTCAGAGCGTTTTTTTTTCTTCTTTTTTGCCAAGGGTGGGGGGTTATATTTAAAGACCCAATGGTAGCGGGTTTACCCTTGGCTGCTGCGAGTAGAGCTGTGGCTCCTCGTGGTGGACCCTACCCGATGGGTCTCGCTGTCTCGAAGTACGTGCACTCCGAGCAACTCAATGTCAGGTTCGAACCTTCCTATCTTTTGATCAGAGCGTCCGTTTGAGGGGTGCTATACCTTTTCGCAAAGCCCTTTCAGAGAGCGACACAATGACATGGGACTTATCCTTTTCCAAATCCAGGAAGATGGGTTTATAATAAGATCTTCATTTTTTATAATTTATCCGTTGAGCTGTATTGTGCTGTTTTCACTTGAATTGATGTTATGTCTCTTTCTGACCTTCATTGCATCAATTTGGCTTGATTTTGACTGATTTGGCTTCAAGTCAGTAAAATGAACATTTTTCCTCTCTATAGGTTGTCTCCTGTATTGGCACGATTTTTGACGGTTTTCTCGGGGTTGTCTCCGAGTTTTGATACCAGTGGACTCTGTTCTTCCTCAGGGTTGTCTCTGAGGTTGATTTGGTCTCCCAGTGTTGTCTCTGTGATGATTTGATGCTTCAGAGCTATATCCAAAGCTTGATCTGGTCTCCCGGGGTTGTCGCCGGTGTTCTTGTGCCTCCAAGGGTTGTCGTCGGGATTTGACTTGACATCCCGGTGTTGCCGGGGCTGAGTTTGATCTCCCTGTGTTGTCATTGGGGCTGTTGTACCTCCCGGGGTTGTTGCCGGGGTTTGACTTAACATCTCGGTATTGTGACCGGGGTTGAGTTTGATCTTTCAGGGTTGTCGTCGGGGCTATTGTACCTCCTGGGTTGTTGCCAAGGCTTGACTTGACATCCCGGTGTTGTCGCCGGGACTGAGTTTGATCTCCCGGTGTTGTCGCCGGGACAGCTGTATCTGGTTTGAACTTTTGGGGTTGTCTCCGGAAGGTAAAAGACAGTTTTAACCTCCTGCAGGGTTAGTAACAAGAAAGTAAAAATTTCGAGTGTTTACATAATAATAATATTATTATACGGAATAAATACGAGTATAATATGAGATATTTTACAAATATTGTATAAAGAGGATACGAGATTTAATACGACGTATAATATAAATTTTATACGAAGTAAATACATTTAATTTGAATTAATTTAATAACCAAATTCGTGGGTCGAACCGATGGGTAAACGGGTAGGTTAAACACATGGGCAACCCATGAGCACATGGGAAGACATATGTGGCATCTGAGAGGGCATGTGCTAGCACATGCTAGCACATGGGCTTGACAAGGGCATGAGGAGGTTTGGTCCAATAACCAAAATATCCTTGGTCTTACAAATCTATAAATAAGAGGCTTGGTCTTCATTATTTCGGTTACTAAATCACCAACATCTTATTAATAACATATTGAGAGAGAAGAGAGAGAGCTTAAGCAAGAGAAGTTAGCGTATTCATTTGATAAGAATCAAGCAAACAAGGAGCAAGGAGTTTACTAGTCTCTTGATCAATCAAGAACAACCATGATCAATCAAGAACAACCAAGAACACAAAGAGGTATACATATCTAAACCTTAAATTTCAACTTCCTTCAATACATAATTGATAGAGAAGTGAATTGGTGGAGCATGATTAATGAGAAGTGATAAGGTTGGCCTAGTAGTGGACTTAAAACACTAATAAGCTATGAAGAAATGAAATCAAAATAATTGATTAAGGACTAATGAAGAAACTATCAAAATTATGAGAATTTGAGTAATAAGTATGTGACATCATTAAAACATGGAAGTTTGTAATGGTTAGAATCACTAATGAATAACTAATGGATTGATTCCATTTGGTTTAAAGTAAAAATATTGAATAACTAAGATTCGACGAAAGTTAGGCGATTAGACGTTAATCGTCAAAACCGTGAATTTTCTGAAATAGAAGTTAAAAGTTGTCGTTTGATTTGAAAAAGTTGGTTTTTGATGGCGTAATGTGTAATTAGGTAAATAAAACTTGTAAGAGCAAGAACGAATGGATTCAGACTTAATACAAAGAATTAAGCGTCGAACGTTCACGAACGTTGGACGAAAGCGTAAAAATGGACTAATCGGGGAATTTCTGGCCAACGGATTCAGAAATGAATTCCAACTGGATTAAATCATAGAACATAGAATTTATGAACTATTGGCTTTAGAACGAGCCAATTTCGAGTTGTAACGATCGTGTTACGAGCTTGTGAAATTTAATTTTTAAAATATTTTTTTGAGGCTGGGCCCATGCCTTGTGTTCGAGTGCTGCAGCGCCGGGACATGGGATTTTCACTGCGAGCCAGCGCCACAGCGCTGTCTTTCAGCCTAAGTCTGGAGCTGCTGTGATGCACCCAAATTCAGACCACTCGCGTCTCGAATTCGATTGGTCACGTTCTAAATATCTAACGACATAATAACATCTCGCGCAACAAAAATAACAAAATAGATTACATTTATTTAATATAATCATTCATGTCCCAAGGTTTTGTAACTTAAACATCTCATACATAGTTTAAACATAACTTAAACTTAACTAATACATAATATGATATAATCTTATTACAATCATTACAATAGTTAAACTAAATACAAAGCTACATCATAGCCTTGCCCTTGCCCTTATCAGTGCCCGAGGGTCCGCCTTGCTCTGCCTTAACTGAAATATTTTTAGAGAAAGCAAGAATGAGCAACAAGTTTGCTCAGCAAGTAATATAGCAGTAAAGGGTCAATATAGTTTTCAATTCCCAAGGGTACAACAATAACTGATAGTTAAAGAGTAGCAAGAAGTATCGATAGTTCTCAACAATAGTCGCTAAGGACAGAAAGATATCAATAAGATTCAAGGGTTAACCTTTTCACAGTTTAAGAGAAATGAATACTGAGCAGTCACTAAGGACTATGAACTTCTACTAGAATTAACAGTAATATGCTGATAATCCAATAAAAACAAGTACAGCAGGTGATCAGCCTAAAGTACCCTACATTATGCATAACATTTAATCGTACTCAAGTGCGCACGTCGGTCTCCCGACAAATATAATTTCCCTTTCAAAGAGGGTTGTTCATCTCAGTCAATATTAAGAGTCTGCACCAAATCGATTGGTTTGGATAGTTTTCAAATTCATGATTTAGGTCTAGCCGAATCAAGTGGTATAGACCGCTCTTTCAATGTATATAAGAACAATTATAAGTTCAATACTTGAGATTAAAGTTCAAAGAATGTAAACAACTCTATCTTAACTACGAAGCATGAGGCCATAAAACATGAATCATACTTTTAGTTGTTTACTCGTACAACCAATAATATCACAAGTTTAAGCAATGATCAATAAAGAGTAAGGTTAGGAACTTGCACAATATTTGAAGTTGTGTAAGATAGATAACTTGCATCAAAAAGATAAGGTTTAGATACTTGCATTCAATTACACAGTCAAATAAAATTAGGAAACTTGCCTTATACATAATTTACTAATGTAAAGCTTATCAACACTTTTCGAATCCTATTATAACATATTTACGTAAATAGGATATTCATTAGTTATGCATATTCAATACACATACTTGATATGTAAGTTAGCACATACACAAAAGTCTAACTTAGTCGTACACTCCTATACGTACGTCATTACGTACCTTACGTACACATAACACAGAAATCAGTTTATAAGATTCTATGAAATCAATAACATAGTTCACAATCATCTTTTGACTTAACGTTTGAAAGTTTATAATTACTTATCAATTCTATATGGTTTCATCTTAACATGCTCATTGATACTTGAGTACTGTACTGGATATGTATTACAGATAAGGATAACAATACATGCATGCATCAAATCTCAGATCACAAACAGAATAGGCAGACTTCACTGCAGGGTGGTGTGGCCGCGCTTGATTTGAACTAGGGAGTCGCGCGTCCGCGCTGCTCTTAGTTCAAATCAAAGCTGATATGCAGAATGCATGGCCTAGCTCGTACACCTACATACTTTGATGATGGCACATGCAGAAACATACATGTAATGATAGGTTTTATTTCTTATAGCTTGTTTTCAACCTAGTTTGATATTAAGTCTCTTTCAACAAGGCTAAATGAGTTTATTGCATAAAGACCAACCACATTGTTCATCATATCACTTAATGACACCAACAATCATTAGTACGCATGCTCACATGTTAACCTTTTATTATACTTAGGTTGAATAGTTTAACACTTTCAATTAACAAGGCTTTAACATGTTCGATTAACAAAGTTCTCACGTTTAGTCATTATACACATGCAATGAGGTCAATAAGTCTTATTCATACATGCTCAAATCATCTAGTCATGCATTTCGAGTTATATAGTTCTACTTAATTTAGACTTGTTCTAAACCATGCTCAACTAGTTTACAATGCATATGATTAGCTAGGCATACATGCCAATCATGTCTATAAGCATAACATACGCTAACATAATAGTCAAATTTCAGAATACTTGTAACGTAGTTATTGACAAAAATAGTTTTCAAACTCTTAAGGTTTCTTTTGAAAATCTCATATTAACCAATCAAGCATGCAAAGCGACTTCACTTACTATACATCATACTTTCATATACACATAACTAGACCACATAAGCATGCTTTCAAATACAGAATTTAAAGTATACATAGTTTATTGAGTTTGCACTTTGAAAGCTCAAGTTTCCTTTGGAAACCAAGCTTTGGTAAGTGAATACATGAAAGGCCACCTAAACTAGCATGTCAGGGACTTATTTATGCTTAATGACAGTATACTAGCATGCTCCATAAGTCAGAAAGCATAAAAGTCATCGTTTGGTTCTTCAGAAGGGCGCGGCTGCGCCCTATTTGTACTAAGAAGTGGCACGGCCGCGCCACTTCGATTCCAAACCAGAATGCTTTCTACTTGTGCAAAGCTTCAACCCAACTCTCAAATTAGTTCATGAAATAAGCTTACCAACAGCCACATTATATCTAAAACATGTATACAAACCTAACTATCATGCTAGGATCATTTTATATATCCAATTACAACTATTTCATGTTAATTTCTATGAATTGGAAATGCTAAACTTCAAAGTTTGAATAAGTATTATACCTCTTAAAGCTTTGAGTTGCACAAGACTTGCTCTCAATATCAGATTACACACTCACTCTACTCTCTCTATATCAACTTAGCAACAAATTCTATCAACATCAAATGAGTAGAGGAGCTTGCTATTTATAGAAGAATGAATGTCCATGCCAAGGCTTTGCCCATAATTTGAAACCAATGGAGGAAGAGAAGAAGCCAATGGTTCTTGAGAGTTTGGTGAAATAGTGCCCACCAACCCCCATAACCCACTCCCCTCTTCATCATTGGCTACAATTGGTAGCTTGAGGAATACAAGGAATGAGAAAGGCTATGCTATGCAATACACGTGAAGAAGAGATGAAGAGTGACACTCAATTTGGGACAAGGCTATATATCAACAAGTTGGCAAAATGAAATACTACATACTTAGTTTTATAATACATATACACATTATTCTCACATTATTTTATATATAGGTATACCTAGGTTTAAATTCAATTGGGTGTATCCATGGACTTTAATGTTATAACAATATTACATGGTAGCAAATTGGGGTATATGTACACACATCAATATATAATCCATGTACATTTTGATAATGCCAAATTACGATTTAATTGAGTAGTGACACACCACATTATCATAAACCATATTATTTCAATTATGTTTAATTATTGAAATAATTATTAATATCAATTATTTATATATTCTAATTTAATATTCCATAAAGTACACACTAATGCACTATACATATCACATGGTCACATAAACATCATTTGTGTAACTTATACAATTCATTAATCTTACTATATAGTTTCTATATTACATAGTCACATCACAATGTCACACTACACTTTCTATTATGTGGATGTAGTTACTATATAATATGTGATTACATATTGTTACACTTAGCAATCAATTGAACAAACATTAACCTTATAATATCAATTAATTAATTATTCATGTTATTACTCGTAATAACCATTAATTAACAATATATTATTAATTAATCATTCATTTATTAATTCCTTCTTTATTAATTAATCCATCATAATTTCCATCACTATGCCACACAAGGCATTCTACGAGCTTATCATAAACTCCACATTTATCTCAATTATCATTAATTCAGTTTAATTTAATCGAGTTACTCATTTCATGCCACATAAACATTTATATAAAATAAATATTCACATTCTTATTAATATCAATATTAATATTATTCATAAAATTTACGGTTCTTACAGCTGTAGCGCCCTTAAATTAAATTATACCGACGTGAATGTTTATTAACCTAGCTTGCTACATGGTAATTATGGGGCAAGTATATGGTTAATATTCATGAAGAGAAATCACTTAAACAACATGTTTAAGAATGATTTTAAGAAATAAACGTTGATAAAAGTATTTAAATTTAAAAATCAAAAACCGATAATGTAAACCGTGAATCGTAATCGAGTTGTGAGCGTGCCTTAAGGTTGCATAATATGTAATAGAGATGCATGGTACTTGAATAATATCAAGTGAAGTTAAAACTTACTTAATTTCTATACGTAGTCCGAGAATGGGTATCCGATAGAAATGTGATTGACGTATCGAACCGATTAAGGTTTCGTCGGTCGTTGTGCATAACATGGATCGACGAGAGTCGATTTATGACATTTAAATGTTAATAAGCCGTGAAGAATGTTAAATAACTTGAACGGATGTTATTAGTTTAACAATTCGGCTAAGTTATATAAGAAGGAGAAGATAGTTGCACAATGTATATCAGTTATAATAACCTAATTGGTATGCTATGTGTTTATATCTTGTAGAAGTTATAAAGACTGAGTAAAGTAAACTTAAAGGTTTAAAGACGCAAAGGCAAGTTTTCTAACCTTGTTCAAATTCTGTGATGCCCCCAAATTCGGCCCACGATGCCTCGCATTCGGTTCGTCACGTTCTAACAATAATAACTAAAATCATACAATCACAGCGGATAATCTAGAATAATATACAATGAATTATTATATTTATTCCCCCAAGTCTCTTAACCTACAGTACTTAATAGATTACATATTAATATCAAATAACGACTTATTATATAATATAACTTCAGCTTAAACATAGTTCAAAATCTGTCTTAATACATCATCTTAATAGATATAATACAACATCATAATATTTAGAACATAAAAGGGGCTAGCTAGTCTGTAGCCTTGCCCTTGCCCTTATCGACTCCCGAAGGTCAACCCTGCTCTGCCTTAACTGAAAATGTTTTTAAGGAAAACAAGAATGAGCAACAAGTTTGCTCAGCAAGTAATATAACAATAAGGGTGAGTAATATAATTCTCAAACCTCAAAAGGTATAACAGGATATGATAGTTTAAGGATAACAAGAATATCAACATTTCTCAATAACAGTCGCTACGGACATAATAATATCAATATGATTCAATGCTAAATTAATTTAAGATTTCAAGATAATTGAATACGGAGCAGTCACTAAGGACTATGAACTTCTACTAGAATTAACAGAAATATACTGATAATCCAATAAAACAAGTACAACAGGTGATCAGCCTAAAGTACACTATGTTATGCATAACATTTAATCATACTCAAGTGCGCACGTCGGTCTCCAGACAATATATAGTTCCCTTCAAAGAAGGTTGTTCATCTCAGTCAATATAATTATAAGTTCAATACTTGACATTAAAGTTTGAATAATATAATCGACTTTATCGTAACTATGACGCATTAAGTCATAATTTGAATAACTCACTTACACAACAATAAACTTAATATGTATTCGATAAGAATAGAGTTCAAGTACTTGCTTACAATATCCGTTGAATAAAGTAATGCAAGGGTTTAGGATACTTGCCTTATGCGTAGTTTACCCACGAAAAGCTAATCAACATTGTTGAATCCTATTATAATATATTTACATGTATAGTGTAACGCCCGAGAAAATCGAGTGTTTATGTAAATGAATTTTTATTTGATTTATTGAATAAAATTTAGATTATTTGCTTATTGAATTGAGTAAGTTAATTGTAGGTCATTTTATGACCTAGAGCATGCAGAAATGAGTAGGATTCTGGCTACGTGCTAGGAATAAATAATATAAATGTATAAGACGAAAATAAAAGGTTTTCGAGAATAAAAATATTTTGGGAAAAGACGAAATAGACACTATTCAACCCTAAAGGTTAGGGTTTGACCCTATGTCATTCTGAGAGTTCGGAATGTCAGAATGACGTTCTGTCGTAAGATTTAACGATAATATACCGTGAAAAGTTAAGTTAGCCGAGAAAAGTTTTCTCGGGAGAAAAAGTACGGGAATCACTATTAATCCGTTTCTGCTCTAGAATTTATTTTGAAATTCCGAGAAACGCGTAAAGATAGGATTTCGATACGAGATGGAATATGTAATAATATTTCATTTATGACTCACGAAGTTTTCGCGTAGGAACTTAAAATCCTAAAGGTTAGGAAAAGTGATCTAATGAAATAATTGTTTACGTAGAATAATAAATGATTATTGTACGGAAAGAATACGTGTATAATATGAGGTATTATACAAGAATAATACGGAGAGAATACAAGAATTAATACGACGTATAATATAAATTTTATACGGAGTAAATAAGATAAAATAAAGTGAATTAGAATTAATTATAATTAAAAGTTGATAAGTTTGACCCGTGGGTCGAACCAATGGGTAAACGGGTGGTTTTAACCCATGGTTCAACCCACAACCTATGTTGGACATGGGGGAACAAGGCCACATGGGTGCATATAGGAGCACAAGGGGGTGACATGGTTGGCCATATGCTAGCACATGAGCCTTAACTTGGTGGGAAAGAAAGGAAAGGAGGTGGGAATAGTAGAGGAGGTTGGGCCTAAATTACCTTTGTACCCCCACCTTGCCAACTCCTATTAATATAGAGCTTGCTCTTTATATTTTGTTGTTTGAGAAATCCTACCAATTTAGAGAGAGAAGAAGGAAGCTTGAGCCTTACCTAGTCAACTCATCTATCAAGAAGCTAAGAAGTAGCCTTTGAGTCTCTATACTCACTCCACCAAGAACCTTAAAGGTATTCCCATAAGGAACAATATGTAAAACTTTCTTTTCATTCAATATTAGTGTTGATAGAGAAGTGTTAAAGAAAGCTTGAACCCTAAGAAGTTATAAGGATGGCTTAATAGTGAACTAAGAACCTTAACAAGACATACATGATGGAAGACTAAGAATTGATTAGGTACTAATAATGGACTTAATGAATTCATAGTAAATGGACTAATGAACATGTGAAACCATGAAAAACTTAAATGTTTTGAATGATTAGAATTAGTAATAATCAACCATGGGATTGATTCCAAGTGGTTTGGAGTAATAATAATGAAGAACGAAGATTCGGCGAAAGTTACGCGATTAGACGATAATCATCGAAAACGTAAATTTCTCGGATTAGAAGTCAAAAGTCTCCGTGAGCATCGAAAACAATGGTTTTCAATTGCAACACGTGAATTTGGGTAAATAAGACTTGCGAGGGAAAGAACGGATTGATTCCGACCTAAAACGAAGATTTGAGAGTCGAACGTTCACGAACGTTTAACGAAAATGTAAAAATGGACTAATTGGCGAATTTTTCGCCGATGGATTTGGAAATGAATTTCAACTAGATAGGATGGTAGAACATGTTGTTTATGAACTTTTGGCTTTGGAACGAACCAATTCCGAGTTATAACGATCAAGTTATAGACTCCGGAATTTCAGAATTTTCAAAGACTTAGAAAATTTTTCTGAGTTGGAGAGTTAACGTCGCAGCGCCAGCCAATAGGCTTATGCCGGCGCCGCAGTGCCACACCCGGGAGAAAGCTCTGGAGAGTAGTGCTGCAGCGCCACTCCAAGGGTAATATCTGGCGCCGCAGCGTCAGCATGGCAAAAAATTGACATTGTTAAATAATTACGTAGCCTTTTGCATATCATTAAGGGGCTAGTAAATGATGTAATATAAACCTTAAACAACATGTTTAAGTAAGAGTTTATGAAAATTAAATGTTAAATAAACGTAATTAAACTTAAGTTTTGGACGTAAACCAAAACTAAGTTAGGGAACAAGTTAAATATCCGTTTAATCATTATGCCTAGTGATGATTAAGAAGAGTTGGTTTATAACATAGGATGTTAATAAACAGTAATGAACATTAAATAACTTAAATGAATGTTATTAATTTAACATTTCGATTAAGTTATACAAGAAGGAAAAGTTAGGCTATACTTGGTATATCGATGATGAATTCTCATAGATATGCTTTGTGTTATGCTTTGTAGACATTGTAAAGACTGAATATACTACGTGTAAAGGTTTAAAAGACGCAAAGGCAAGTTTTCTAACTTCGTTCATACTTTACTATGAATGCAAGTTTTATATACTCTTGTCTATACATTATGGTTGGACAAGAGGTCATTGTGTATAATTGCTTATACATGAACTGTTATTGAATAGTCGATGCCATTTGATTCGGCTAGACTGAGATTTAGCATATTTTGGTGGGTTTTTCCACAAATCTTTCCAAAATATATATAATGTTGTGATCCTATGCCGATTGCTTGGTACGGATTCTCAAGTGAACTTGAGTATGAATAAAACAAAGGTTTTAAACATTGTTAATTCGACAGGCACGTGAGATTGCCACCAATTAAACGTAAACACGTTTAATGTATGAGTGTTGATCAACATAGAGTACTACAGGCTGATCACCTGGATGTGCTCGTAAGCTATATCGAACTTACGGCCTTCGTGTCGGGTTGTTCCTTTCATGAATGAGAACTAAAATATGGTTCATGGTCGTTGACCAAGATGGATTCCCAAGAGATTATAAAGTCCTTGGGGATGGTTTTAAAAGAATCAAAATGATATTTTGATTATTCTTAAGTACTTCATAACTATTGTACAGTTATTGAAGACCAAGGAATATGATTCTTGATTTTGTGGTTTCAAGATATACTGTTTAACTTACTGAGCTGTTTATGCTCATTCTTGCTTAAAACTAAATGATTTCAGCTAAGAACGAACGGACCGAAGGATCCGGTAAAGACAAAGGAAAGTCCAAGCTGGACAAGTATTGACCTTTGTAATAGTATAGTATTAGTATTGTATTTACTGATATTATGACACAGAACAATGTATTGGTTACGAATACTTGGGAAGGAATTTAATAGAATGTAATACTTAGTAAACTTATGCATTGATATTGATGTCCTCAATTGAATGTATGAGTAGATTGTAGCATAGTGTAGCACCATATCCTGGGTTTGAAGGTACCCAAATTTGGGGGCGTCACAGGTTGGTATCAGAGCCGTAGGTTATAAAACTTAAGGGGTAAAAAAAAACCTTAGGCTATAACCTAGAGAAGCGAAGTAGAAGTTAGCAGTCAACAAACTAGGGTAAAGTTTTGAAAGAAGAAAGTAACCTTAAACATATTAAATGTGATATAAACTATTCATATTTGATTGTATAATAATCCAGTTATTTGTGTTTTATGTAGATAACAGGAATAATGAACATGTATAATGAAATACATGAGGTTAGCGAGGATTCAATCAACTTGGTAGAAGTTGTACCAATGCCGGTGGCAGAGGTACCATTAGTGATTCTAGAGGGGACTGATATAGACGAAAAGGACCCGTCCGAGTACTCTGATAACTTTGAATACGCGTCATTGTTTGAGGGTATGTCTGAGGGGGAGGTTGAGTCGGTGCCGATTAATACGGTACTGCCTACTGAGGAGGAGGAGACACTGCCGATTAATACGGTATTGCCTACGGAGGTAGATGTGGAGGATTCTACACCGGGAGAGTCCATGAAACTACTGTTCATGGGAATACTGAACAGAAATGTCCAACTAAGTAAGGAGGTCTGTAACCTCAAGAAAGTGGTGGATGATGTGGTAGAAGATAGATAGAATATGGAGATCTTCTGGGAGGCCGAGCACGATGAGAAAGTGTTGGCTAAGGATAAAGTCTGGGACTTGAAGCTAGAAGTTCAGGAATTGAAGGCTGAACTTCTGAAAATGAAGCAGAAGATAGGTAGAATGTGCTATATTCATAGGTGCTGGCACGAGGATTACCAGCAGCAGATGGCTGAGTATCCTGTGGAGGAAGGACAGACTCGACATACTATTAGCCGGGACATTGTGGCCAGTATGGTCGATGCGGATTACATGAATGCTGTGTTGCAGATGTAGTTCTGTAATATGTATAGAAAAGATAGCGATGTAAATAGCTATGTAAATGTGTGTATTACTAGTGATGACGTAAAACCCTCTTTTGTATAGATAAGGGTAGTCTTTTGTAAATTCCAACTTTTAGAAAGTAATTGTGGGATAGTAATGTAAATGGCTGAAGCCATGAAATGTAAAGTGTAGTGTTATACTACAAGGAAGTATTTTAATATAAAGGTTTTATTTAAAATACCTGGCAAGGTGATTGAGTTATTAATTAATTGTTAATAATAACCAAATAAAGAAATAAAGAATAACGAAATGTTTTCGTATTAACAGAAAATGTCGCCAAGAAGACGTGCCAGAAATTATGAAGAAGAACCTCATAATGAGGAGGAGCAAGGGAATAATAACCCGATGCAGTAATTTGTGAATCTTCTAGCTACGGCTCTCAATCGAACGAGAGGTACCGTACGCACTAATCATGTGGTAGGTCGAGGAACTACCTTTAAGGAGTTCAAGATAATAGGTCCGCCTGAGTTCTATGGAACTACGGACCCAATAGTTGCCCAAGTTTAGGTGAAAGAAATAGAGAAAGCATTTGTCATAGCAAATGTCGGTGAGGCGCAGAAGACTTCTTTTGCGACTTACATGATGAAGGGGGAGGCCAACTACTGGTGGGAAGCCAACCAGGGTAGGGCCGGAACAGAAGTGGTTACATGGGAGCAGTTCAAGGAGTTATTCTTTGAGAACTACTTCCCCACGAGCATGCAGGGGAGAATGGAGATTCAATTCCTATAACTGAAGCAGGGGGACATGACGGTACCCCAATATGCAGCCAGGTTCAATGAACTGGCAAGGTTTGCTCCACACCAAGTGGACACAGAGTTGCGAAAGGCACGACGGTTCGAGTAGGGACTCTACAACCGGATATCGATTTTCCAAAGTGTTACCTTTGGAGCGGTGTTAGAAAAGGCGATTATCTCTGAGGGTGGTAGTGAAGCGTTGACCTTATACCACAAAGAGAAGAAGAATAAAACCAAGACTGTGGTATCAGTTAAGATCGAGGGAGCCAGTGGAAGTGGCCAGAAGAGGAAAGATTTTAGCTCCGGGAATACCGGAGTAAAATAGGAGTTGTCCAAGAGGAAAATGGAAGCGTGAAAGAATTACGGTAAGACTCATCTGGGAGTCTGCCTCAAGGGTAAGGCGGTCTGTTATAACTGTGGACGAGAGGGGCATATTTTGCCTAACTATCCCAGTCCCAAGAAGAGTCGCGGTTGTTTTGTATGTGGATCTATGGACCACATGGCGCGTAACTGTCCGAAGAAGGGTTCGGATGCTGGAAAGGGAGATAGCGGTAATAAGCTGGCGATTGGTGGTGCAGTACCATAGGATAGACCGACTGCTCGTACTTTTAATATGACGGTCCAAGATGCTATAGCATCAAGCAACGTCGTAGCAGGTATTATTCTGGTCAACGACATTAATGCATATGTACTGATTGATTCAGGTGCAATGTGTTCGTTCATAGCATGTGAGTTTGCTAAACGATTAGGATTACTCCTCGAAAAACTTGTAATACCTTTAAACATTAAGGTAGCTAATGACGAATTAATTCCTGTGGACTCGGTTCATAGGAGTTGTTGTATGGATATTAAAGGTAACAAATTGTCGGTAGATCTTATATCGATAAAGTTGGGAGAATTCGATGTAATTCTCAGAATGGACTGGTTATTTAACCATGGGGCGATGATAGATTTCCAAAATAAGAGTGTGAATCTTCGGATTTCTAAGAAACCCAAGGTAGTGTTCTACGGTAGTAAATCACCGAGACGCTTATGTTGTCTAACTATGACACCAGCTAGAAAATTGTTGAAGAAGGGATGCAAAGGTTACTTGTGCCATGTTATTGATACCCAACGGTTGGGAGCAACGTTAGAACAGATACCTATCGTCAACGAGTACGCGGATGTATTTTCGAGTGACTTGCCAGGTCTTCCACCTGATAGGGAGACCGAATTTGTTATAGACATTGCACTAGGGATGGTACCAGTTTCGAAGGCACCATATCGTATGGCGCCAGTGGAGTTGAAGGAGTTGATGATTCAGTTGCAAGAACTGTTGGACAAGAAGTATATTCAACCGAGTGTTTCTCCATAGGGAGCGCCGGTATTATTTGTAAAGAAGAAGGATGGATCGTTGAGGCTTTGTATCAACTACCGAGAGTTAAACAAACTAACGATAAAGAATAAGTACCCATTTTCCAGGATCGATGATCTCTTTGATCAGTTGAGAGGGGCAAAATATTTTTTGAAAATAGATTTACGTACAGGGTATCACCAGTTGAAGGTGAGGGCGGAGGATGTACCTAAGACAGCATTTAGGACTCGTTACGGCCATTACGATTTCTTAGTGATGTCTTTTGGGTTGACTAATGCGCCAGCCGCATTCATGGATATGATGAACCAAGTGTTCAAACAATATTTGGACAAGTTCATCGTGGTGTTCATTGATGATATCCTAGTCTATTCCAAGACGAAGGAGGATCATGCTGAACATTTGAGATTAATGTTGGAGGCACTAAGAAAAGAGAGGTTGTATGCAAAATTCACAAAGTGTGAATTTGGTTAGAGAGGGTGCAGTTTTTGGGGCACGTCATTGACAAGGAAGGAGTTTCAGTGGATCCAGCGAAAGTAGAATCAGTGATGAACTGGGAACAACCGAAAACGCCGACTGAGGTGCGGAGTTTCCTAGGGTTAGTGGGTTACTATCGGAGGTTTATTCAGGACTTCTCAAAGATAGCTACCCCGTTAACCAACTTAACCAGGAAGACGGTGAAATACGTATGGACAAAAAAGTGTGAAGACAGCTTTCAAGAGCTGAAGAAGAGGTTGAGTCAAGCCCCTGTATTATAGTTACCGGATGAGACGGGGAATTTCATAGTGTATAGCGATGCTTCGCATAAAGGATTGGGTTGTGTGCTCATGCAGCATGGCAAGGTCATTGCGTATGCATCTAGGCAGTTGAAGGAGTATGAGGGAAATTATCCTACTCATGACCTTGAACTTGCTGCAGTGGTTGTCGCCTTAAAGATTTGGAGGCATTACCTATGTGGGGAGAAGTGTGAGATCTATATAAACCATAAAAGTATGAAGTATATATTCACTCAGAAGGAGTTGAATATGAGATAGCGGAGATGGTTGGAGTTGATAAAGGATTACGATTGTGAAATCCTGTATCACCCAAGGAAGGCGAATGTGGTGGCAGACGCCTTAAGTAGGAAGGGACGGGAGAAGCTATCGATGTTAAGATCTCAAGATTAGTTGGTTATAGAGATGGCAAGAATGGAATTAGAAGTACGATGTCCAATCAAAGAACGGGAGAAACTGTTTGCAATTGAAGTTAAAACCATAATAGTAGAAAAAGTGAAGGAAGTGCAACTCAGAGCTGATGAATGCGAGCGGATAAGGAAGAAGATTTCAGACGGTATCGAAATAGCGTACAGTCTTGATAATGAAGGGTTATTGGGATTTAAAGGAAGAATTTGGGTTTCGTGTAAGCCAAAGTTAAAAGAGGAGATAATGGATGAAGCTCATCACTCGAGGTACTCGATTCATCCTGGTAGTACCAAGATGTATCAAGACCTTTGAACCAATTTTTGGTGGTCAAATATGAAGAGGGAGATAGCAGAGTATGTCAGTAGGTGCTTAACTTATCAAAAAGTTAAGGCCGAACATCAACGACCCAGTGGTTTGTTACAATCATTGGAGATTTCGGAGTGGAAATGGGAGCATATCACGATGGACTTTGTGGTGGGACTTCCAATGACGCAGAAAAGATACGACGCTATTTGGGTAATAGTGGATCGTTTGACGAAGTCAGCTCATTTCTTGCCGATAAGAGTCAGATACAATTTAGACCAATTAGCTAAGCTTTATGTTAAAGAGATTGTCTCGAGACATGGAGTACCAGTTTCGATCGTGTCAGATTGCGACCCACAATTCACTTCGAATTTCTGGAAGAGTTTACAAGAGTATATAGGAACACAATTGAGGTTGAGTACGGCGTACCATCCACAGACCGATGGACAAAGCAAAAGAATAATTCAGACACTAGAAGACATGCTAAGGTCTTGCATTATGGATTTCAAAGGGAGTTGGGACGATCATCTACCATTAGTATGATAGTAGTGTGCATACAAGCCAATCATGTATGATGATAAAGCACGTACTTTGTAAACAATCTTATTTATTTATTAATGAAATATTCATTTATTACAGGCATTTAATTATCTACATGTTGCTGTTTTTATAATATGTAAATAACCCATAGTTTTAAGCAATGCTTTTAGAATCATGATGATGATCATGCTAATGAGATCTAAATTCTTAGAAAGTTTTAAAACTTAAATAGTTCCCAATCGTGGGATTACTAAAAAGGGGATTAGTAAATCCGGATAGATTGGTACATATGTTGCTTGCTCATTGGATGAGGATGATTGATCTCATGATCATTTGTGTGGAGACACTAAAGCAAGTATGTAGGTGCTTATTGAAGAATAAGTTCACTGAACGTGATTCGCTATGGAATACCTAATGGAGTTTTACTCGCATGTCAATAGGAATTCCTAATGTGATAGTAGTACAAGTGATCCTTGGACTTGAGATCATCATAGTATCTTGTATGTAACAAATTATACTTTGACTTATTCCTTAAGACCTTTTAAGGCATATATAGGGTATGCTTGGGTATAATGAGTTACATATGGAGATAATGAATGATCAATAAAGAATCTACCACCTCTAGTAAAAGAGGAGATATGTCCCATGTGATTCGTTAAATGACAACCTAGGAATCCTTGGCCAAGGTGAAATGAAATTAGAAAGGAGTTTTTAATTTGCATTATTTGGAGTTGTGCATTTTCTAATCGAAATACATATAATTAAATAAAATAAGACTTGACAGTAAATCCATGTCTTATATTTAATTGGGACATTGTATGGTGGAAGGATTGAATTGTATGGTAACTATTAACTCACAGGTTCTTTTATGATTAATGTTGAAATCTATATTATCTGGAAAGTCGTTGATCGCTAGGGAGGCTTATCCCTATTGTAGAATAAATATTATTTATTTAAATAAATTATTAGTTTAATTTATTTATTTAAATAAGATTAAAATTGTTTTAATTGATTTATTCACAACCGGTTTAATATGGAGAACCTAAAGGGTCACACCATAAAAGGAAGAATAATTATTTAAGAAGGTAATGGCATAATCGTAATAATGCATTAAGTATAATTAATTTAATCTATGGTGATAGAATAAATTAAATAGCTTAATGTTTATTATTTAATATTTTGGAAATATTAAATATAAATTAATAAGAGGAGTCTTATTAATATTATTACAATTATTATTATTTTAATTTCTAAAGGAGTTTAGTAATTAATTTAATATTTAGTACTCTCATTTATTCCTAATAAGATTAGGAGACAAATTAATTAAATGAATTTAATTAATTATTCCCATGTGGTGGGAAGCCTAAATTAATTAAAGGAGTTTAATTAATTAAAAGAAATCCCATGTCTAATAGGATTAGAAGGGTTGACCAATGTCTATATAAGAGAAGTCTTATAATAGATATTAGATTGATGCAATTCCAATTGTTGGAGAGTACTCCTTTTCTATAGAGGATAGAAAACTAAGGTTAAGCCAAACACCCTCCTTCTTGATAATTCATCTTCCTTGGTGGATCACCTCTAGAGGCCAAACACTTGGGTGGCTAACGTTGATCAAAGGAAGGAATCTAACCCGAAAATTCAAGGAGATCACGAAGAACAAGGAGTTGAACTAGTACCTGTGGAAGCTTCGTTCTACAAGGGTATGATTCCATAACTTCTTATTTATCGTTTTAAATTAATAATTTGCATAAAGGATGATCCGGGTAATGGTTTTGTAGAAATTTTTTAAACTCTGATATACCATGCTTCCGCTAATTTTTGCAATTTGATTGCGTCACGATTTCGTACAAACCCAACAGTGGCATCAGAGCCAAATCTTTATGCAATTATTAATTTATTTTTGATTTCATATACATATGGGTATGTATTTAAAATAATTTATTGGGCATAATTTTATTGTATAAAATTATATTTTTTAAGAAAAAAAAAAGAAAAAAAAAAGAAAAAAAAAGACTTTTTTTGGGACGAATCACAATTTTTTTTTGTGCTAATCTTAAATTCTGCAAAGAAAAGGTGTTGTCTCTTTCTTATTCCAAAAAGAAGGTGACCCATCAGGAAAGGACTTTTTTAATAAACCTGCAGGACTCTTTTAATAAAAGAAGGTGACTTTTTAAAAAATAAATAAATATGATATATTTATATATTATATTCTAAATAATTTTATAATTAAAATAAAGAGTTTATTTTAATCTTGAAATTGGATTTCATGCAATTTAAAATTGCCCATTAAATGATACTCATATATATATGGAATGTTTTAATTCATGAGATGAATATTTATTTATTGATATATATGGTGATATGTATGAAAATAAATGGGGATTGATTATGGACTATTTGACCAATGTGATTGGATTTTATTTTAGTTGAATGCTTGAATGAATGGGTTTTATTAAATGGGGTCTGCGTACCTCGTCTTCTCTAATTTTTTTTTCTTGATGTAAAATTCTATCTCCTTCCTATGTACTTCCCCTTGACTGTTGATCAAGGTTTCTATTTAAATTAAATAGTTTAATGTAATAAGAATAGTTAGAATTATCTTGAAGAAATTGGAGACCAAGGAGCAAGGAGCGCGTGAAGACCCGTTTGTATGGAGCCCGAGTTTAAATGTAATAGTTATATTTAAATTTAAATTCTTGCACTCCTAGGTTTGACCTTTTGGTTCACTTGGTGGCTCTAGTGAACCAAACTAGAATAAAAGTCCATAATCAATCCGGGTAGAATATAATATTTTATATTGCATGGTAAATATTATATATATTATATTTTATGCAAACATGCTTCGCATGTTTAATAAAATGACGCGTATTTTATATATATATGTGCATGCGCGCTAAACAAGATGAGACAAATAATAACAAACCCCTCAAAGAAATAATATTAAGTCTGAAGCGTTCAATGATATTTGGAATATCGAACGTCGCCTTCTAGCATGATAAATTAATAGAGTATTAAATATTTAATATGAGCTTGTTGTGCTATCCACAAGGCGAGTATTGCGTATTTAAGATGTTAATTAATCACATTTGATGCTTATCAAGAAAATTGAACGATCTAGTCTTGTTGTGCTATCCACAAGGACGAACATTTTTCTTTTTTGAATTTATGGAAGTGCTAGGCTGGACTTAACTTAAATCATTTTAGTTCGGATGTGCACACACTTGACCATTATGATTTAAGAGGCAAAATAAAAGGAGTTATATAGTGTTGTAATTGACAAGAGTTGTCTACCTATTTATTTGTATATCGCTTGTTGTGCTATCCACAAGGTTATATACATTTGAAATGGGATCCTTATTCTCACTAGCAAATTTTTAATTAGATGTTGCCGAACTATATAAGTGAGGGTAATATAGTTTGATAAAAATAGTGGGAGATACCAATTTAAAATAAAGACCTAAATTTATTTTGGTATGCAAAATTAATAAAATGAATGTTTGCTAAAATGTTGTTTTTCACATGCAGAATTTTAAAAATGTCAAAATCACTAATTTCACTGCGAAGCATACTTGATGCTAATAAGCTTACCAGGCCGAATTATACGGACTGGCTAAGAAATCTGAGAATAGTTCTCACTGCTGAAAAGATTTCTTATGTCCTAAACTCACATGTCCCTGGAACTGTTCCAGAAACAACCTCTGAGGAAGAGATTGCCACCATTGTAAAGTGGCAAGATGATGCATCTGTAGCTCAATGCATCATGCTCGCATCCATGAATAACGAGCTTCAGCGTCAGCAAGAAAACATGGATGCTCCTACTATGTTGATTCACCTCAAGGAGTTGTATGGTGAACAAAGTAGGACTGCTAGATATGAGATATCTAAGGAGCTCTTCCGATCTCGGATGACCAAGGGCAAGGTGAACATAAAGGAACAAAAGAAATCTGATCCAGCTAGCAAAGTAATGTGCTTCCATTGCAACGAGCCGGGTCATTGGAAGAAAAACTGCAAGAAGTTTCTGGCAGACAAGAAGCTTGGAGAAGCTTCGACTTCCAATCAAGGTTTGTTCATGATTGAAATTAATTTTTCAGAAAGTCAAAATTCTACTTGGGTATTGGATACCGGCTGTGGTTCTCACATATGTAATAATGTGAAGGGACTGGTCAGAAGTAGAAAGCTGAACAACTGATGAGGTGATCCTACGAGTAGGGAATGGAGCAAAGGTTGCTGCATTAGCTGTAGGAACTTATTATTTAGCAATGCCTTCGGGCAAGTCCATTTATCTTAATAATTGTTATTATGTTTCGAATATTATTAAAAACATTATTTCAATTTCTGTATTGGATATGGAAGGATTTAACGTTGTTATAAAGAACAATAGTTGTTCTATTTATAAAGACGATGTTTTATATGGTATTGGAAATTTGCGAAATGGACTTTATACACTTGACTTACAAGAAAATATATTTCAAATTGAACAAACTAAGAAAAGGAAAAGAGATGATATTAATTATACCTACATGTGGCACTGTAGACTCGGTCATATCAATGAAACAAGATTATCCAAGTTGCATAAAGATGGGCTCCTCGAGCTATCCGATTATGAATCATATCCAACTTGTGAATCTTGTCTCATGGGTAAAATGACTAAATCTCCTTTTAGTGGAAGAGGAGAAAGAGTTACAGAGTTGTTGACATTGATTCACACAGACGTTTGTGGGCCTATGACAACAAGTGCACGGGGTGGGTATTCTTATTTTATTACTTTCACTGATGATCACTCAAGATTTGGATATGTGTATTTAATGAAATACAAATCAGAATCATTTGAAAAGTTCAAAGAATTCAGAAGTGAAGTAGAGAAACAAACGGGCAAGAGTATAAAGATACTTCGATCAGATCGAGGCGGAGAATACTTAAGCGGTGAGTTTCTCAATTGTCTCAAAGAAAATGGTATAATCTCACAATGGACTCCTCCAGGTACACCACAGTTAAATGGAGTATCTGAAAGGAGAAATCGAACACTGTTAGACATGGTTCGATCCATGATGAGTTTTACCGACCTTCCAATTTCCTTCTGGGGATATGCCCTAGAAACGGCTGCATACCTACTTAACAAGGTACCTACCAAATCCGCCCCAAAGACTCCATATGAGATGTGAAAGGGGAGGAAACCAAATCTTAAGCATGTTAAGACTTGGGGTTGTCCAGCTTATGTCAAAAAGTTTGAACATGATAAGCTACAAACTAAATCCGAAAAGTGTAGATTTGTGGGATACCCTAAAGAAACTGTAGGGTATTATTTCTATCATCCAACTGATCAAAAGGTGTTTGTTGCGAAACATGCTGCCTTCTTGGAAAAGGAGTTTATCCATGAAGGGTCAGTGGGAGTAAGATATATCTTGAAGAAGTTCAAGAACCACAAATTACCACGGATCAAAGTCAGGTACCTGACCAAGTAGAAGAACCTACTATACCACACCCTGTTCGTAAATCTGGAAGAGTACCGAAGATACCTGAGAGGTATGGATTCGTTTTAGGGGATGACGATGAGGTACACATCATGAATGATGATGATCCATTGAATTACGAACAGGCTATGAGTAATAAAGACTCAGAGAAATGGCTTGAAGCCATAAAATCCGAAATGGACTCCATGTATGAAAACAAAGTATGGACTTTGGTTTCACCACCTGAAGGCATTAAGCCTATTGGGTGTAAATGGGTCTTTAAAAGAAAGACTGGAGCGGACGGCAAGGTGGAGACCTATAAGGCCCGACTGGTTGCAAAAGGTTTCAAACAAAGACAAGGAGTTGACTATGATGAAACCTTTTCACCAGTAGCTATGCTCAAGTCCATTCGGATTTTGCTTGCGATTGCAGCTTATAACGACTATGAGATCTGGCAGATGGACGTGAAAACGGCCTTCCTCAATGAGAAACTTGAGGAGGATGTGTATATGACACAGCCAGAGGGATTTGTTTCAAAGGTTGGAATAAATCAAGTCTGTAAGCTGCAACGATCCATTTATGGATTGAAGCAAGCTTCTCGTAGATGGAACATTCGTTTTGATGAGACAATCAAAGAGTTTGATTTTATCAAAAATGACGATGAGCCATGTGTGTACAAGAAGGTTAGTGGGAGCGCAGTTTCATTCCTTGTATTATATGTTGATGATATATTACTGATAGGGAATGACATTCCTATGCTACAATCAATTAAAATCTGGTTATCTAAACACTTCTCCATGAAGGACTTGGGAGAAGCATCCTATATTTTGGGGATAAAGATCTATAGAGATAGATCTAAAAGGATGCTTGGTTTATCCCAAGGAACGTACATTGATGCAATGCTAAAGAGATTTAGCATGGAAGATTCCAAAAGAGGTCTCATGCCGATGAGCCATGGAATACATCTCTCCAAGAAACAGGCCCCAAAGACACCTGAGGAGAGAGACCGTATGAGTAAGATCCCTTATGCTTCTGCAATAGGATCTATCATGTACGGTATGATATGTACTAGACCGGATGTTGCTCATTCACTTAGTGTAATGAGCAGATACCAGTCGAATCCAGGAGAAGAGCACTGGAAGGCAGTGAAGAATATCCTAAAATACTTGAGAAGGACTAAGGATATTTTTCTTGTCTACGGTGGGTCTGAATTAAAACTCGAGGGCTTCACAGACTCAAGTTTTCAAACGGACCAAGATGACAGTAAATCTGTTTCAGGGTATGTTTTTACCTTGAACGGAGGCACAGTGAGTTGGAAGAGTTCCAAGCAGCAAACAGTTGCTGATTCAGTGACAGAGGCAGAGTATATAGCTGCAAGTGAAGCTGCAAAAGAAGCTGTTTGGATGAAGAAGTTCATAACTGAACTTGATGTGGTTCCTAGCATTGGAGAAGCAGTTCCCATTTACTGTGACAACACAGGAGCAGTTGCACAGGCTAAGGAACCGAGGTCTCATCAGAAATCTAAACACGTGTTGCGGCGATTTCATTTGATCAGGGAGATCATTGAAAGAGGAGACGTCACCTTGGAGCGTGTAGACTCTCAAGACAACATTGCAGATCCATTTACTAAAGCTTTAACACAACAGCAGTTTGATCGTCACTTAGAGAAGATGGGTATGAGATACCATGGCGATTGGCTTTAGTGCAAGTGGGAGATTGATAGTAGTGTGCATACAAGCCAATCATGTATGATGATAAAGCACGTACTTTGTAAACAATCTTATTTATTTATTAATGAAATATTCATTTATTACAGGCATTTAATTATCTACATGTTGCTGTTTTTATAATATGTAAATAACCCATAGTTTTAAGCAATGCTTTTAGAATCATGATGATGATCATGCTAATGAGATCTAAATTCTTAGAAAGTTTTAAAACTTAAATAGTTCCCAATCGTGGGATTACTAAAAAGGGGATTAGTAAATCCGGATAGATTGGTACATATGTTGCTTGCTCATTGGATGAGGATGATTGATCTCATGATCATTTGTGTGGAGACACTAAAGCAAGTATGTAGGTGCTTATTGAAGAATAAGTTCACTGAACGTGATTCGCTATGGAATACCTAATGGAGTTTTACTCGCATGTCAATAGGAATTCCTAATGTGATAGTAGTACAAGTGATCCTTGGACTTGAGATCATCATAGTATCTTGTATGTAACAAATTATACTTTGACTTATTCCTTAAGACCTTTTAAGGCATATATAGGGTATGCTTGGGTATAATGAGTTACATATGGAGATAATGAATGATCAATAAAGAATCTACCACCTCTAGTAAAAGAGGAGATATGTCCCATGTGATTCGTTAAATGACAACCTAGGAATCCTTGGCCAAGGTGAAATGAAATTAGAAAGGAGTTTTTAATTTGCATTATTTGGAGTTGTGCATTTTCTAATCGAAATACATATAATTAATAAAATAAGACTTGACAGTAAATCCATGTCTTATATTTAATTGGGACATTGTATGGTGGAAGGATTGAATTGTATGGTAACTATTAACTCACAGGTTCTTTTATGATTAATGTTGAAATCTATATTATCTGGAAAGTCGTTGATCGCTAGGGAGGCTTATCCCTATTGTAGAATAAATATTATTTATTTAAATAAATTATTAGTTTAATTTATTTATTTAAATAAGATTAAAATTGTTTTAATTGATTTATTCACAACCGGTTTAATATGGAGAACCTAAAGGGTCACACCATAAAAGGAAGAATAATTATTTAAGAAGGTAATGACATAATCGTAATAATGCATTAAGTATAATTAATTTAATCTATGGTGATAGAATAAATTAAATAGCTTAATGTTTATTATTTAATATTTTGGAAATATTAAATATAAATTAATAAGAGGAGTCTTATTAATATTATTACAATTATTATTATTTTAATTTCTAAAGGAGTTTAGTAATTAATTTAATATTTAGTACTCTCATTTATTCCTAATAAGATTAGGAGACAAATTAATTAAATGAATTTAATTAATTATTCCCATGTGGTGGGAAGCCTAAATTAATTAAAGGAGTTTAATTAATTAAAAGAAATCCCATGTCTAATAGGATTAGAAGGGTTGACCAATGTCTATATAAGAGAAGTCTTATAATAGATATTAGATTGATGCAATTCCAATTGTTGGAGAGTACTCCTTTTCTATAGAGGATAGAAAACTAAGGTTAAGCCAAACACCCTCCTTCTTGATAATTCATCTTCCTTGGTGGATCACCTCTAGAGGCC